>CP106734.1:153514928-154715267 GCA_025506655.1 Gossypium rotundifolium | reverse complement strand
GATTACCAAATGAATACAAATATTCTCACATAGCAAAACACTTATCTTTACCTACTTAAGAAGGTAAAGCTTATCAATGTACATCAATGATTAAATATATTTATTCACATATATATACAACCGGATATCAATTTACCATGTACATATAAGAAAATCCCCATAACCGAATGTGTCCATGTATATATATATACATCTATCAAGTAATATCATCTTCAGATATGAATAACATCTACTCAATATCATTTTATCCACATATCCAAGATGCCAAAAATACAAACACATTATCTATCAACTTACTTATTCGATAAACATCACATATAACATGTACTTATGTAAATACATACCTTATGGCGAATCTCAAAGACACATTAAAATCAAATTCCAATATATTATATTCATTATTTGTAAAACCGAATGCACACATTAAAATCGCATGTTTATAATCATGTAGATTCAACATTCATATCCATTACATTATCACACTAAAAATTCTATTATTTCTATATTCATACATGTCGATTACCAGCTCAAATTCACATAACACCATTCTTAGCATAATATTTCAACTCAAGTAACATTAATCACAACTTACCTTACTTCGATGAATTCAATGGGACTTAAGCTTACCGAGTTTTTAACTCAATAGTTTCACTATGTTACACCTCGATCAATTTATGGTTTCTTCATTTTAAAGTATCAATGGCATTAAGCACCGCTAGGCACGAAGCCCGAATATATCACGGCACTAATCTCGCTTAGGCACAAAGCGAATATATCATAAGCTCGCTAGGCACGAAGCGAATATATCATCGGCACTAAGCACTGCTAGGCACGAAGCGAATATATCATCGGCACTAAGCACTAGGCACGAAGCTCGAATATGTCACCGGCACTAAGCTCGCTAGCACGCTAATATGTCACGACAACGCTGCTAGGCACGGCTTCGAATATGTCATCCCAGACAAGGCTGCTGAGGCACGAAGCTCGAATATGTCACCTAAGACAAGGCTTGCTAGGCAATAAGCTGAATCAAATCATCGCACAAGGCACGCTAGGCAATAAGGCGAAATAATTCATAAACCAGTCCATCAAATTTCATTTCTTAACACTATCATCATTAACTAAACATATACACAATTCACATTCACATATCACCACTAATGTACAAATTCTTATCATATATACAAAACACATCTAATCCATCTTAAAGCCTTTACATTCGGTTAACATATATATTCATACTCAAATTTATCAAATAATTTCATTGAACCTATTCATAAATAATTCTTTAACATACTTTAGCTTAAGGACTTACCTCGGATATCGCTTGGACGACAAAAACCGAATATTCGATTATTTCCACTTTTCCCGATCCAAGTCCACTTTCTTTTGTTCTTGATCTAAACACGTTCAAATTAAGCTCATTCAAACACATTTCTATTCAATTTTGTCCTAAAACACATAAATGGGCAAATTACCATTTTGCCCTAATATTTCACACTTTTATAATTTAGTCCCTATTGCACAAAACACAAAATACACAAAATTTCTCATTACCCATGCTTGGCGAATATTACCTATGTTCATACAAGTCCATAAATTTCATTTATTTCATATTTTAGTCCTTTAAAATTTATTTTTGCAATTTAGTCCAAATTATTCAAATTCATCAAAAATTCAAAGACAAAACTTGTTAATCAAACACATATATTTCTTATTTCATCTTCAAACAACAAAAACCACAAGGTATCATCAATGGAAAAATACAAAATCATCATCAAAATCAAAAATTAAGACATGGGTCGGAAAGTACTCAAAGCAACGATACCAAAATGTAAAAATTATCAAAAACCGAACAAAATCACTTACCCAATTAAACCTCCAAAGTGCCGAACCTTAGGTAACTTTTCTTCTTTTATTTCTCCCTAGTTTGACAATTGGAAAAAAAATGAACATGCAAGCTCTTTTTTTTCATGTTTTATTTAATATATTAACTTTATAATACTTTATTTATTTTTATAACTTTTATGTCTAATATATATATTAAAAAAAAACAAAAATCACATAATGTAACCTTAGTGCCGTCCATTCAATAATTAAAGGGAAATATTGCAACATAAAACCCTCATATTAAAAGAACAACCATTATTCAACCCCTTTGAATTTAACCACTAATTTTTCATTTTATGCGATTAAGCCCTTTTTATTTAATTAAGCACACAAACAATCAAATTTTCATACGAAACTTTCACACATGCTAATTCACATATAATTAACACGGAAAATAATATTTAAATATATTTTTTTGGACTCGGATTTGTGGTCCCAAAACCACTATTCCGATTAGAGTCAAAATTGGGTTGTTACAATCACTGTCTAGCTTTAAAAAAAATACAAACTTACCAATTGCATATAGTTCAATATGTTTCCATATACAACCGAATTAGTAAGTACCATGTACAATTTAATCACATATAATCAAATGTATATGTATATATATGTATACATCCTTCAAAGGTTACATGTATACTAGTATATAACAACGAAACAATATCATTTACTCACATATGAAGAAAACCGAATATACAATAGCATCTTTAAATCAACTTATTGCCCAATAAACATCACATATAAATATGTCAATATATAAACACATACCTTATGGCCGAATGTAATATTCGTCATTTAACTAAGCTTTAACTTGCTCAATTTCCACCATAACTTATTCATTTCATAAGCATAAGCTTGTAATATAAATCACCAGTGTAAAACCTGCTAGGTATAAGCCTGAATCACACACTGGCACTAAGCCTGCTAGACCCGAGGCCTGATATTCAATCACCGGCAATAAGCTTGCTAGGCAAAAAGCCCGATTAAGTTCACCAGCCCAAGGCTTGCTAGGCTTAAAGCCTGAATCATGATACTTCAAGCTATTTCACACAAATTCATTTCATATATCGGATCTTTTACACATTTTGAACTCATTGCACAAACATTCAATTAACATATATCATTCGAATATCTTAAACAAATCAAATCTTATACATACTTAACCACATTCGGCTATTCAATAATATAGCTACAAAATTTTCAAAAATCAGCATATACCAGGTTATGTACATGATTTACGATGTTTTATTGCTTAAAGACTTACATTGTATATCGATAAACGACGAAAATCGACTATTCGACTATTTTTGCTTTTCCCCCGATCCAAATCCGTTTTCTTTGGTTCTTGATCTAAACATGTTCAAATTAAGCTCATTCAAACACATTTCTATTCAATTTAGTCCTAAAACACATAAATGGGCAAATTATCATTTTACCCCTAATATTTCACACTTTTTTACAATTTAGTCATATTTGCACAAAACACAAAATACACAAAATTTGAATAAACACCTTAAGGGCCGAATATTCCTAGTACTTATACAAATCCATCAAATTCATTTATTTCATATTTTAGTCCCTCTAAAATTTATTTTTGCAATTTAGTCCAACATACTCAATTTCTTCAAAAATTCAAAGACAAAACTTATAAATCTAACACATAATTATCATAATCTATCCTTAAACAACATAAATAACAAGCTATCAACAATGGCTCAACTCAAAATATTCATCAAACTCAAAAATTAAAGCATGGGTCTTGAAGTATTCAAGCAACGATTTTAAAAACATAGAAATTATCAAAAACCGAACTAAAACTAACCTTGAATTTAGCTTCAACAATGGCCGAACCTAAGGCTTTCTCTATTCTTTTTCTTTTCTTTACATTCGGCTAGAAGAAAGAATGAAAATTGATTTCTATTTTATGATATAATATAACATATTATGATATTATTATTTTACCAAATTAACCTTTATTATAATATAACCATTCATTATAACAAAAGGTTATTCATGTCCATGGCCGGCCACTAACTTAGAAAATGGGATTTTTTCCCTTTAAGGACTCCATATTAGAAATCCACTATCAACTAAGCACTTTTCACTATAGTTTGTAACTTTTACAATTTACGCGATTAAGTCCTTTTATTTAATTAAGCACACAAACAATCAAATTTTTATACGAAACTTTCACACATACTAATTCACATATAATTAACACAGAAAATAATATTTAAATATTTTTTAGACTCAAATTAGTGGTCTCGAAACCACTATTCCGATTAGGGTCTAAATCGGATTGTTACAACTCTCCCCCTTAAGGATTTTCGTCCTTGAAAATCTTACCAGTAAATAGATTCGGATAATGCTCTTTCATTGTATCCTCTTACTCCCATGTTGCTTCTTCAACTTCATGCTTTTGCCATAGTACCTTAACTAATGGAATTTTCTTATTTCTTAATTCTTTCATCTCACGAGTGAAAATACAAATCGGTTCCTCTTTGTAGGTCATATCAGGCTGAATCTCAACCTCTATCGGGCAAATCACATGTGAAGGATCAGATCGATATCTACGAAGCATCGAAACATGGAAGACATTATGAATCTTTTCTAGCTCGGGTGGTATCTGCAATCTATAAGCAACCGGCCCAATACGCTCTGTGATTTCATACGGTCCAATGAATCTAGGACTCAACTTGCCTTTACGACCGAATCTGAGTACTTTCTTCCACGGTGAAAGTTTCAAACATACTCGATCTCCAATCTGAAACTCAATGTCTTTACGTTTCAAATCCGCGTATGACTTTTGACGATCTAACGCAGCTTTCAAACTATCACGAATTACTGCCACTTTCTGTTCAGTTTCTTTAATCAGGTCAACCTCGTGTATCTTGTTTTCACTGAGCTCGGTCAAGTATAATGGTGTACGACATTTTCGACCGTACAAAGCTTCGTAGGGTGCCATTTTGATACTAGATTGAAAGCTATTATTGTAAGCAAATTCAATCAGAGGTAAGTATCATTCCCACGTAGAGGATGCAACATCTCAACATATCCTCAAGTATCTGAATGATTCGTTCAGACTGACAATCTGTCTGCGGATGAAAAGTTGTGTTAAAGTGTAGTTTAGTACCTAGAGCATCTTGCAATTTCATCCAAAACCTTGACGTGAATCTCGGGTCTCTGTCTGAAACAATAGAAATAGGCACACCATGTAGTCTCACAATTTGAGATACATATAATTTAGCAAGCTTATCGAGCGAATAATCCGTACGTACTGGAACAAAGTGAGCAGATTTGGTCAATCTATCCACAATAACCCAGATTGCATCTTTCTTGCTCGATGTCATAGGCAAACCGGATACAAAATCCATAGTGACTCTGCCCCGTTTCCAATCAGATATCATGATCGGCTGAAGTAACCCAAAAGGTATCTGATGTTTGGCATTTTCTTGTTGATAGACTAAGCACTTCGAAATAAATTCAGATATGTCTCGTTTCATACCAGGCCACCAATAGTACTGTTTCAAATTGTTATACATTTTCGTGCTACCCGGATGAACAGATAATCGGTTGCTATGTGCTTCATTCAATATCATTTGCATCAACTCTGAATTTCTTGGGACACATATTCGGTCTTTGAATTTCAAACAATCATTCTCATCAATTAGAAACTCTAACTCAACATTACTTTCACACTGAGCTCGTTTTGTCAACAAATCTTTATCAACTTTTGGGCATCACTAATTTGTTGAATAAACAACGGTCTTGCTTTTAATTCGGCTACAACGCACCATCATCAAACATTACCATATGTGTGTTTATCGCACGTAAAGCAAATAATGATTTTCGACTTAAAGCATTCGCAACTACATTAGCTTTTCCCGGATGAATAGTCGATCACTAGCTCATAATCTTTCAATAGCTCTAACCATCGGTGTTGTTTCAAGTTCAAATCTCTTTGAGTCATCAAATACTTCAGGCTTTTATGATCTGAATAAATATGACATTTCTCACCGAACAGATAATGATGCCAAATCTTTAACGCGAACACAATGGCTGCTAGCTCCAAATCATGTGTCGGATAGTTTCTTTTGTGTGGCTTCAATTATCTCAAGGCATAAGCTATGACTCTGCCTTCCTGCATCAAAACACACCATAACCCATTCAAAGATGCATCACTGTAAATAAAAAATTCTTTACCCAATTCAGGCTGGATTAACACTGGAGCTTCGATTAAATGAGCTTTCAACTAATCAAAACTTTTCTAACACTTTTTCGACCACTCGAACTTAACATCTTTTTGTAATAGCTTTGTCAACAATGTAGCTAACATAGAAAAACCTTTCACAAATCTTCTATAGTAACTAGCAAGCCCCAGAAAACTTCGAATTTTAAAAACATTTTTTGGTGGTTTCCAATCGAGTATAGCCGATATTTTATTCAGATCAACCCGAATACCTGATGCTGAAACAACGTGACCCAAAAACCGACTTCACTCAACTAGAACTCATACTTACTAAACTTTGCATACAACTGTTTATCTCGTAAAGTTTGTAGCACCAGTCTCAAATGCTCAGCATGCTCGGTTTCATCTCTGAAGTAGATCAGAATATCATCTATAAAACACTACCACAAACCAATCCAAATACTGTCTGAAAATTCGATTCATCAGATCCATAAAAATAACAGGTGCATTAGTAAGTCCGAAAGGTATAACCAAAAAGTCATAGTGTCCGTATCTCATCCAGAAAGTAGTTTTTGGCACATCAAAATCTCTGACTCGCAATTGATAATAACTCAACCTTAAATCTATCTTTGAAAATACTGAAACTCCTTTCAGCTGATCAAACAAGTCGTCAATCTGTGGCAACATGTATTTATTCTTTTTAGTCACCTTATTAAGCTGTCGGTAATCAATACACATTCGCATAGTTTCATCTTTTTTTTCACAAATAGTACTAGTGCACCCCAGGAAGAGAAACTCAGTCGTGCAAAACCCCCATCTGTTAACTCTTGCAACTGTGCTTTCAAATCTTTTAATTCTGTAGGTTCCATTCGATACGGAGCTATCGAAATCGGAGTCGTGCCCGGTACTAACTCAATACCAAACTCTACCTCTCAAACAGGTGGCAAACCCGATAATTCTTCAAGAAACACATTCGGATACTCGCACACAACTGGTACAGATTCAATCTTCTTTTCAGTCATTTTACTATCAAGCACATAAGCAAAGTAAGCTTCATACCCTTTTCTCATATACTTCGAGCTAACATCGAAGATATTACCACTGGTAACCCATTCAGATCATTAGATTCAATCCGAATAATTTCACCGTTCTGACATCTCAAATCAATGGTCTTTCTTTTGCAATTAACAACAGCATCGTGCAAAGCCAACCAGTCCATGCCCAGAATTATATCAAATTCATCAAGAGGCAACAACATCAAATCGGCTGGGAAACATGAATCTTGAATCATCAACGAACAATTTTTACACACTTTCTCAACCAATACACACCGGCCCAAGGGGTTTGATACCCAAATCACAAACTCAGTAGACTCAACAGACAGAGTCTTACTGGATACTAATGTTTCACACACAAAAGAATGAGCCGAACCAGGATCAATCAACGCAATAACACTAGTATCATAAAAAGTGAAAGTACCGGTAATAACATCTAAGGATGAAGCATCCTCACGAGCGCGGATAGCATATGCTCTAGCAAGTGCACGAGCCTCAGATTGAACCGTTGTATCCTTTGTTCCTCTCTGACTGCCACCTATATTACCCGAATGCCTAGGTGGTCTACCTCACGCTGACATGTTGCTTAGTCTCACATTCTGAACAGTATTCTGCTCGACTAACATCGGGCACTCCCGGATAAAATGATCCATCGATCCACATTTAAAATAAGACCGATCATGCAATCTACAACTCTCAGAATGACATTTTCCACAATGCTTGCACTCAACCTTATTCTGCTGAACATTACCAACACTAGCAATCGAAGTGGCTTGGGAACCTATAGGAGGTCGGTCTTGGTCTCGTCTAGAAAATTCTAAAGTAACTTTATGTCGACTAGAATCATCTCTGAGCTTCTTTGATACTGAGTGAAAAGTCTTACTCGATGATCTTTTACGAAGTCTCTGGCTTCAAATTCATCTTTTATTTTCTCTTTTCTAAGCTCTTCGGGTTTATAGGCTCGTTCAACAAGTACTACGAACTCTTTAATCTCAAGTATATCGACCAGCAACTTAATATCTTCATTCAAACCATTTTCAAATATTTTACACATGATTGCTTCGATTGAGACACATTCACGAGCATATTGTCTTAATCTCACAAATTTTCGTTTATACTCAGTTACAGTCATACGACCCTGCTTCAATTCCAAAAATTCTTTGCGTTTCTGATCGATAAATCTCTGACTGATATATTTCTTACGAAATTCGGTCTGGAAGAATTCCCAGGTCATTTTCTCTTTTAGAACCGCCGATATTAGTGTATTCCACCAGTGATATGCGGTGTCTCGTAATAAGGATATAGCACATTTTAAGCATTCATCTAAAGTACATGATAACTCGTCGAACACACAGATAGTATTATCAAGCCACAGCTCAGCTCGTTCCGTATCATCATCATCATTAGCTTTAAACTCTTCGGCCCCGTGTTTGCTGATTATATCAACAGGAGGCCTGCAAAATCTCATCGGATCTATCATCGGAGGTACCATAGGTATCGAAGATGGATTATTCGAGGGTGGAGGTTGTTGCACAGCCGGGTTAGTCCGAATATATTGAGTAAACCAATAGTTCATCATTTGATAGAAGGTTTGCTTAGCCTCCCCCTCATGGCTACTCGAGATAGGTCGAGATTCTACCGGCGCTGTCCCATGCGCGGGATTAGGCACTACACTCTTGACATCATCAGCTATGGCTCTATCGGGATCCATTTACTATATAAAAACAAAATTCAGATGTCAGAAGTCATCACACTATCGTATTATGATTTAAGGCATGTATAGCTAGACTCACACGCGCTACGGTAGTCCTAGAATCGACTAAATCAGAAGCTCTGATACCAATCAAATGTAGCACCCTTAACCCATATCCATCGCCGAATTAAGGTTACAAGGCATCACCGAACATATCACAAGTCACAACAAATATTTACTATTCATATGATCATTTTCGAATGTGTTATGAGTAATGCACTTTCATAATATGATTAAACAATATCGTACATATCTTAAACCCATTAGCCAAATTCACATATAAACTTCATTCATCAAATAACAAAGATTACTATTCATTAGATCGTATAAAAATACCTTGGACGAATATGCACTCACTAATAACACTTACTAAAATAAATTTCCATTGCCAAAACTAAGTATACATATATGTTTTCACATAAACCTTAATTAACCGAATTCAAAATATACCTATGTCATACATTCAAACCAAATATGAATCAGTCCATTTATAAGATCTAAACCAATTCAACCAAAACCAAATACAACATCCATAATCCGAAAATACTTAATTATAAACATTATACACATACACATTTACAAACCACGCCCAATAAGTCAATCATAAGTACCTAGCCCACAATTTCATCAATTAACCGCATAGACAATTTACCAAATAAATTGATCTTCAAGTGAACTTTATGTTACGATTTATTCACTTCAAAAGTATGATATTATCAATCCATAACCCAAACTTATTCAAGTATATTTATGTCAACTTTCCAAAAACACAACTTACAAGACTTTAATAGATACTTCTTATCAAAACATATATTTATACTTGTGCATATAATGTACTCACATCACAAACATACTTATAATCCAAGCATGAAAAACACACATAATACAATTAAGAACATTTAAGCATTAGATCATTAGGTATAAAGATCAAGCCATTTTCGCATGGCTTATATTTACATCATCAAAACATTATCCAAGTAATTAACTAGCCTACACATGCCTTAAGTTCAAAACCCAAGCTTTAAAAGTACCAAAATTAGTCGATAGTGTGGATGACTTCCTTGACGATCCCCCGAGCTCGTAGCTTGTAATCAAAATCTATAAAACAGAATAACAAAACACACAGAGTAAGCTAACTTAGCTTAGTAAGTCTTAAGCAAATATAACTACCTAATTGAACATCTAATCATTTTTAAACCAATCATTGTATGACATTAATATAATAACATAACACAATTGGACTATCATAGCTGAATACTACTATCCTAACATAGCATTGCACTTATCACTTATCAAATCCAAAACATCACTATCTAGCTTTAAAAAAAATACAAACTTACCAATTGCATATATATACAATCAATTAGTAAGTACCATGTACAATTTAATCACATATAATCGAATGTATATGTATATATATATATACATCCTTCAAACGTTACATGTATACTAGTATATAACAATGATACAATACCATTTACTCACATATGAAGAAAACCGAATATACAAGAGCATCTTTTAATCAACTTATTGCCCAATAAACATCACATATAAACATGTCAATATATAAACACATACCTTATGGCCGAATGTAATATTCATCATTTAACTAAGCTTTAACTTGCTCAATTTCCACCATAACTTGTTCATTTCATAAGCATAAGCTTGTAATATAAATCACCGGTATAAAACCTGCTAGGCATAAGCCTGAATCACACACCGGCACTAAGCCTGCTAGACCCGAAGTCTGATATTCAATCACCGGTAATAAGCCTACTAGGCATAAAGCCCGATTAATTTCACCAGCCCAAGGCTTGCTAGACTCAAAGCCTGAATCATGATACTTCTAGCTGTTTCACACAAATCATTTCATATACCGGATCTTTTATACATTTCAAACTCATTGCACAAACATTCAAATAACATATATCATTTGAATATCTTAAACAAATCAAATCTTATACATACTTAACCACATTCGGCTATTCAATAATATAGCTACAAAATTTTCAAAATTAGCATATTCCAGGTTATGTACATGATTTACGATGTTTTATTGCTTAAAGACTTACCTCGTATATCGACGGACGAGGAAAACTGATTATTCGACTATTTTTGCTTTTCCCCGATCCAAATCCATTTTCTTTGGTTCTTGATCTAAACATGTTCAAATTAAGCTCATTCAAACACATTTCTATTCAATTTAGTCCTAAAACACATAAATGGGCAAATTATCATTTTACCCCTAATATTTCACACTTTTTACAATTTAGTCTTATTTGCACAAAACACAAAATACAAAAAATTTGAATAAACGCCTTAAGCGCCGAATATTCCTAGTACTTATACAAATCCATCCAATTCATTTATTTCACATTTTAGTCCCTCTAAAATTTATTTTTGCAATTTAGTCCAACATACTCAATTTCTTTAAAAATTCAAAGACAAAACTTATAAATCTAACACATAATTATCATAATCTATCCTTAAAAAACATAAATAACAAGCTATCAACAATGGCTCAACTCAAAATATTCATCAAACTCAAAAATTAAAGCACGAGTCTTGAAGTATTCAAACAACAATTTCAAAAACGTAGAAATTATCAAAAATCAAACTAAAACTAACCTTGAATTTAGTTTCAACAATGGCCGAACCTAAGGCTTTCTCTATTCTTTTTCTTTTCTTTACATTCGGCTAGAAGAAAGAATGAAAAATGATTTCTATTTTATGAAATAATATAACATATTATGATATTATTATTATTTTACCAAATTAACCTTTATTATAATATAACCATTCATTATAACATAAGGTTATTCATGTCCATGGCCAGCCACTAACTTAGAAAATGGGATTTTTGTCCTTTAAGGACTCCATATTAGAAAGCCACTATCAACTAAGCACTTTTCACTATAGTTTGTAACTTTTACAATTTATGTAATTAAGTCCTTTTATTTAATTAAGCACACAAACAATCAAATTTTTATATGAAACTTTCATACATACTAATTCACATATAATTAACACAGAAAATAATATTTAAATATTTTTTGGACTCGGATTCGTGGTCCCAAAACTACCTTTTGATTAGGGTCTAAATCGGACTGTTATAGGAAATACTTGAGAAAAAGTCTAGATTGAGACTATTTCTTTGAATTTTTTGTCCAAATGGTGATTGGACAAAATAATGAGTTGAGCAATATCAATCCTAAGAGAGGATCATTTTATAAGCATTCTCATTGGGTCATAACATTCGGGGAATGGTATGACAGACCAAATTGATGGAAAAAATTCAAAACCCTTGAATTACGGTGGAATGGATTGAAGTTGAAACAGATCCTGTACCCTTAAATTGTAATAGGAATAGATTAAAAAGTTTCAAATCCTATAAATCATGGTGGGATGGTTTGAAGGTGGTACAAGCCTTGTGTCCCTAAGGTACAGTGGAAAGGACCCTGAAGTTAGTGGGGCAAATTCAGTTGAGCAAAAATGTTTTCGGGTTTTCTGTCAAATGCCAGCCAAGTAGGAAGACAGTGTACTACATTAATGATAGAGCCCTGATGAGCAACAAGTGGTGACATCCTAATTATTAAAAAGGATCGTCCTCATGGCATTTTGTATTCCTACATATGTCATTTGTTTAGAAGCAGTTGATTTGTTCAGATCATAGCATCCTAACCATTTTGCATAAGCATAAACACATAAAATTGATTTTATAGGATAAGTCGGTGTCGCAACATCGGTGAATTCACAGATCTTGTCTTCCTGAGTTTGCAGTGAAGCGAATCAAAAACATCAGCCTGGCATCCCTGAGTTTGCAGTGGAGCAGACTGAAGATAATAGATCTTGTCTTCCTGAGTTTACAGTGAAGCGGATTGAAAACATTAGCCTGGCATCCCTAAGTTTGCAATGGAGTAGACCAAAGATAGCAGATCTTGTCTTCTTGATATTGAAGTGAAGCGGATCGAAGATACTAGTCTGGCATCCCTGAGTTTGTAGTGGAGTAGACTGAAGATAGTAGATCTTGTCTTCCTGAGATTGCAGTGAAGCGGATCGAAGATACTAGTCTGGCATCTCTGAGTTTGCAGTGAGTAGACCGAAGATAGCAGATCTTGTCTTCCTGAGTTTGTAGCGAAGCGGATCGAAGATACCAGTCTGGCATCCCTAATTTTACAGTGGAGCAGACTGAAGATAGCAGATCTTGTCTTCCTGAGTTTGCAGTAAAGCAGATGGAAAACATCATTATGGCATCCTTGAGTTTGTAATAGAGCAGACTAAAGATAGCAAATATTGTTTTCCTGAAGTTACAGTAAAGCAGATCGAAGATATCAGCATTGTCTCCCTGAGTTTGCAGTGGAGTAGACTAAACGATAGCAGATCTTGCCTTCCTGAGGTTGCAGTGAATCAGATCGAAGACACCAACCTCGTTTCCCTGAGTTTGCAGTGGAGTAGACTAAAGATAGCAGATCTTGCCTTCTTGGGGTTACGGTGAAGTAGATCGAAGACATCAGCATGACCTCCCTGAGTTTTCAACGGAGCAGACTAAAGATTGCAGATCTTGTTCTCCTGAAATTTCAGCGAAGTAGATCGAAGACACTAGCCTTGCCTCTCTGAAGTGGTAGTGGAGCAGATCGAAGAAAGCAAATCTTATGGCAAATCTTGTTTTCCTGAATTTGCAATGAAGTAGATCAAAGCCGTCAGACTTATTTCCCTGAAAGAGCAATAGAACAGATAGTCCAATACTTCTGAAGTTGTAGTAGTTGCAGAGAAGTAAAGTTAAGTTGAAATTCCAATACCCCTGAAGTTGTAGTTGGGTTGGAAGCCATTTGGAGAAGACAAGGGCCAAGAAGTCAATACTCGGCAAGACCGGACAAAATTGGTCATTTTATAGTCTTTGCTCCATTCTAGTTACACGACAATGAGCAAAGAGGGGTAGCTGTAATAGGCCAATTTAGCCCGGGCCCATACAAAAAATAATAAACCCAAAATAATAAAACAAAGTCCAAGTCCAGTCCAAAATATATCATTTGGCCCAATCGGAATGGCCCATTACTTGAAAAGATTAAAGGTCCATCTACAAGCTTGACGTATATGGGAACACAATCTTCAAGGATATGCAGTCTTAGATATGATATGCAAATCTTAGATATGATATACAATCCTAGAAGATATGGTATGCAATCTTAGAAGATATGATATGCAAATCTTAGATATGATATGCAAATCTTAGTTATGATATGCAATCTTAGAAGATATGATATGCAATCTTAAAAGATATGGTATGCAATCTTAGAAGATATAATTTTGTAATCTTAGAGATTTAATTTGTAGATACCTTTTAATCTTAGCCATTGATGTAATTGATCTGTACCGTTAGATTTGGGGAGGCTCAACTATAAATAGAGGCCTCTCCCTTCATTCTAAACGGACATAAGTTTTGAGTAATAAAAATTCTTGAGAGCATTCACTCAAATTTCTCTCTCTTTTGCGTTCTTATTTTTTGTGGCTTGTTCTTATTTTGTTCTTCGCTCATTTTCGTTTCTTTTTTAGTTGCTTCCGTTCGAGTTAGATTTTGGTGGAGGAATTTCATTGAATCCTCATATTGCGGGAGTTAGGTGACTTATGCGTTTTTTTAACTTTTATTTATTTATCCATTTAATTGCTTAATCATTATTTATTCATTTATTTTAATTTTTTCTTTTTGCTTTTCTCTATTTACGTTAAATTATTTTATCACATATTATTGTTTATATTTGTATATTATTATGTATTATATGTTATTTTAAAATGTGTATATTATATAATATTTAAATTGTTTTACCATTAGCACAAATTTCTTTTATATTATCTATTTTAAATATGTATATTATTCTTTTATGTATATAATAAACTATTATTATATTATATATGCTTTCCTTTATATTTCTTTATAGTTAAAGTTTTTACATATTCTATTTTTTTAAAATGTATTATTTATTTTATCATGTACATATATTATTCATCTTAGTTTTTTAGCCATATCATTTTTATACTTTTTTTCATTTTTCTAAATTTTTTATAATATTCATTAATTGTTTTGAGTATATTATTTACCTTATATTATTTTTTACATGAATTTAATCTTGTGAATAAATCTTTTTTCCTTATTTTTTCATAAATTCTTTTAAAATTGCTATTATCTACTTTATATTTTTCTTTATTTTGATTGTCCATTTTTTAAAAATTTGAATCTATTATCTTTATTTACCTTAACATTATTATTATTGCTTATCATTCTTTTACTCAATTGTTTATGTTAGTGCTAGTTGTTAATACGACATTGTAACTTTAGTAAATTGCACTTTTGTAATAACTTAATGTTACTTTTTTCAAATCTTTGTTTAAAATATCTATATCCTTTAATTACCACAATTTATCCAAAAGTTTTTCTTAAATAAGGCAATGTTTTGTGTTTAGAAATTTGGGAAATAGTGCCCTAACGTGCTAGGTTTCGATTTTCCGTTTGACTAAATAACTAAATATCCTTTTTAATGAATTTTGTAAATCATGAGATGATTTTGGTTACGAGGGCTTAAAACATTATGTCCTAACATATTGGATGTGATGTTTTATTCTTTCAGAACAAAGGAATCTCAAGTTCCAATTCAAATTGTTTAAGTTTTTACAGAAATCATGTTTTCACATCCTTTCGAATTTTCGACATTAGGGCAATAACTAATTAATCCGGTATCAATTTTGAGCGTTACGAGGGTGCTAATCCTTCCTCGTACGTAATCGAATCCCGAACCCTTTTTCTTGAATTTCGTAGGCTAAAATCAATGTTTTGAAATAAAACGTTTTATAAGGTGATCCGATCACACCTAAGCAAAAAAGGATTGGTAGTGACTCCCATTCTTTGTTTTTTTAAAAAGTCGACCCCGTTTTTCAAAATCAAAAAAATGGTTTTGACACCCTTAAACCCCAAATCATAAAATTTAAAACTCTAAACCCTAAAAATAAATTTCATATGGATATATATTGATGTGTTTATATATAGATATTAATGTAAAAGCTTATGTTTATAATAATTTGTGGAAGCACTTAATATTGATTAAAAAGTCAAAAAGCACTTAATATTTTCCACTAATACCAAGGCTTTAAAGGCTTTTCATGTCGTCAAAGACAGCCGAGTCTATGAGGTGGTATCATGATCAACAAACCGATGATGGATTATTAAGGCATCCTGCGGATTCTTTAGCTTGGAAATCATTTGACAGTAAATTTTCAAGCTTTGCAAGCGATCCTCAGAATGTGAGGATTAGGCTAGCATCTGATGGATTTAATCCTATTAAAATCATGAGTACTTCGTACAGTACTTAGCCTGTAGTGCTTGTTCCTTACAATTTGCCTCTATGGATTTGCATGAAACAATCTTCTTTTACCTTGTCTATGATTATCCTTGGAGAGAAAGGTCCCAAAAATGATATTGACATTTATATGCAGCCACTTATTGAAGAGTTGAAACAGTTATGGGCGGGTGTTGAAACATATGATGTCTTGAGAAAGGAGAACTTTTATTTATGTGCAACTTTGTTGTGGACTATTAATGATTTCCCGGCTTATGCCAATTTATCTGGTTGGAATACCAAAAGACGTTATGCTTGTCCTTGTTGTGCGGTGCAAACATGTTCGAAGTGATTTTTTAATTATATGTCATATTATAATTTAAATCTTGATCTTGTTAAATATTTCAACTATTGTAAGAATATATGTACTATTATTGTTGTAATCAGTTACTAAAATTTCAACTATTTTATGTGTATTGCAAATAAAATGCCTAGAAGAAGATTGCGACATCTAAGTATTGTTCAAAATCCTCCAAATTTGGAAGAAACAAATAGTGAACAACAGACTGCTATTGGATCTTCGAATGTTTCGAATACAACTAACGAACCTGCAGAAATTCAAAGTAATGTTAACTTTAATTTACATGCGTGTTGAATTTTATTATTGATTTCTATTTCAAATTCTTATATTATAATATACCATTTTTCAGCTGAAAGTGGGACACGCAAAACTCAAGGACGTACGCTACTAAAAGATTTATACGAGTTAAATCCTATCGAACGTGTCAAAGTAGCTAGAAACAGTCTTGGTCAGCCTGTTGGATCAGAAGCTCGACTTTTAGCAGGATACTTGAGCATCATAGCACGAAATGGAAATCTGTTGCCTATCAACTACGAGTCATGGCATCATATGCCTGATAGTAACAAAAATCAAGCTCTTGATAATATTAAGGTAATAACGTGAATGTAATTTACAATACTTTGGTTTAAGTTTCATTTATATTTACTTTCTAAACTTGTTTTTTTGCAGGAGAGATTTGCTTTAGAGGTCTCAGATAATTATGTCAAGAAGGCAATAGGAAAAAAATGGAGAGACCATAAAAGTGCTTTAAAGAATGAATATTTTAAGAAAAATATAAGCCTCAAAAAGAAATTGCAAAATGTCCCGTCGGGAATGCTGAGGTACCAATGGGAAGATGCAATTAGATTTTAGAATTCAAAAAAAGGAGAGGTATTACGTACTTTCAAACTTTTATAATTATTTTAGTTTACAGTATTTACTATATACGTAATAATAATTTCATAATGTAGGATCGTGAGCGAGTTAGAACTACAAGTAGGCAAAAATAAAAATTCACGCGCACAGCTGGGTCAAAAAGTTTGCTTGTGTAGCTGAGACCGAGGTATTTTGAATTTATTAATTGTGTCAAATATTAATTACTTTCTATTAAATAATATTTTTACTACTAAATTGTAGGAACTATCGTCTGGTCAAAAAGTTGGACACCTTCAGCTTTTTGACATTACACATAGAAAGAAAGATGGATCTCCTATGACTACTGAAGTTGCAGAAATTATGGTATATTTACTTAATAAAATTTGGATTATTTTAAATATTTATAATGTTTAATTATAATGGTTTAATTCGTCATTTTTAATGCAAATAATGTTAAGTTATGTTGCATTTTTTATTATATATTTCATTTTTAACTCTTTAATTGATTTATTACGAGAAACTAAAGGATAAAAAGGCGGAGTATGAAGCGGTTGCTTCAAGTGATAGTTCTTCTTGACGACATTGATAACCGAATTATTACTGAAGTTTTGGGTCTTGAAAGGTATGGTCGGGTTCAATTTCAAGGATCTTTTGTTAACCCAACCCAATATTTTGGATCCAGCTCGCAACAATACATGCCTTCAGGGAGTCAAGCTCAAGCTGAAGTTCAGAGGTTAAGAGACCAGATGGCTCAGATGCAAGCAAGCACAGTTGAGCAAATTGCTCAACTTAAAGCGGAGGCAGCATTGAGAGAAGTAGAGGTTCAAAGAAAATATAAAGAACTCCAGCTACAACTTAAAGCGGATGTAGCAGCGAGGGAAGCATAGCAAAGCAGAAAATACGACACACTCCAGCTACAGCTTCAGAATATGATGAAGATGTTTTAGAAATCGCAGAATCCGCTATCTTAAACGTTTATTTTCTTATTGTAAGAATATTTTAACATTATAACTTTTAATATTATTTTAAGAATATTTTGTTATTTCATTTATTAATTTAGATCATATATCTTTCGTTGGATTTGAAGTATCATTTAGATTTGCAGTTTTTGGTTGGATTTCATGTTACAGGAAGTGTTGTATATGAATGAAAATGGGATGTTAGAAATTTGCTAGAGTTAGTGGCGTTTTTTCACAAACGCTGCTAAAGAACAAGACTTTTAGTAGCGCTTTTATCAAAAATGCCGCTAAAGGTCATGTTCTATAGCGGCATTTTTTGAGACAGCGCAATTAAAAGTCTTGTTCTTTAGCGGTGTTTGTGGGTAGAGCACCGCTAAAGGTCATGTTCTATAGTGGCGTTTGTGGGAAAGCACCGCTAAAGGTCATGTTCTATAGCAGCGTTTGTGGAAAAATCGCTAAAGGTCATGTTCTATAGTTATAGCGGCGTTTTTTGTGGCGCTTGTTAAATCGCCGCAAATAGTTTTAGCGGTGCTTATAAAAAACGCCACTAAAAACCCTTTAGTGAAAAATAAATAGGACTACAACCGGGTATAAATTGTATTTATACAGGGGCTACATTTGATGTCTGGTTATTGGTGTTTTGCTCAACTTATGTATGCATTAACATTCCACCATTAAGTTTTTTGTTTAAAAAATGTTTTTACTTGGCAAGTACATTAAAAAACGGTTTTGAGATGTGTTGTTGAATACCTAATTGAATGTGGAGAGGAAAGAAAGTTTTGAAAAGAAGGCTCAAAGTTGAAGAATTGTTATTGTTAATAATGGTATGAAAGCAAATGCTTAGAGACTTTATTCATAATAGTAGGATTTGATATGAACATGTTAAAGGTTATGACATAAATTTAAGCCTTTGAGTGATGCCATGCAGAATTTGGTTGCATGCAAATCATAAACTTCATGATTTAACATGCTTTCAACGTTTGATTTGATTTTAGAATAACATGTGATGATGATGAAGAACGAGCAAGTTGCATGATATACAAGGGCTACAATAGAGACATAATTGCATTCATATCCAAATGTAGTTCTAGTTATGTTTATGGTATATGTCTCTGTAGCATTGGTATAGCTTTTCAACAAAGTTAATTTGAGGAAGTTTATAAATATTTGAGTGTTAAATTTATTCATAAAATATGGATTCTAATTATTTATGTATAAAATTTGGTTTTTATTAGAACTATGCTGAACATTGCTTTTCTGTTTCATTATTACGTAAGTAGGCTTTGAAAAACATTTAACTTGACAAACATTTTTATAAATTTATCATTAAAAGCAATTAGTTTTGAAACTAAATCATAATCTTTTTTAAACTTGCTAACTTTTCTTTAGAAAGTAAAATAGATGTTTTAAACAACTGTTTTAAACTTTGATCGTTCTGTTAGGCCATTTCGGTGGTCAATGTAATCTTTCAAATTCGGGTTTAAAGTCTAGGCCGAGTTGGGGATATTACATTTAGTGGTATCAGAGTTTAGATTTTCTAAACCCGACTGTAGATTTTTAAGTGAGTCTACATGCATGCCATACAAAGGAGTATTTTAAGAAAAATCATGCCATAAGTTTTTACTGAAATCCTTAACTACCTTTTTTTTTTCTTGAATCTGCCAATGCAGAGAGATTAGAAAACTTACCAACATGCAAAATTTCCAATTTCTAAGACTATATCCTTAGTCTCTCCCCTTTCACGCACGGATATTTCTCAATCTTTCTCTCTTCCATGATGAACCAGAGAAAAAAAGAACAGAAAAACAAAAGAATCATCCTCGAAGAAGAATGCTTATCCTATATATATAGATCTTCCAACCCCTATCGCCAAGACCAATTCATAGCCACCTGAAAATACCTTAATCATCATGTCTCCCAGTAATTATTTAACCAACCAAACTATGGTTGAAATCCAACTTTACCTCAACCATCCCACTATTTGTTCTTATTTGCAAAAAGAACCTGTCAGATTAGATAACCTTTCAATTTAGTACACCAAACTCTTTCGCTACTTAAGACCTTACAATTCAGGTGTGATAGGTAAATTTGTAAATTATCGTTACATTCCTAGGAAAGTACTTAGTGAACCAAACGTGATAATGTAACTTTCCTAATATTTTAATCAATACCTTCCGATATATACCAAATGTTGTAAAGTAACATTTCTAATATCACATTTTCAACAATGACATTTAAAGGAATCACATTCCATTATAATCATAACATGGAAACCACCAAACGCTACCTTAAAATAAATTCTACAAAAACATAGTCAGCATTCATAATTGTAAAAGTCATCCTTACATTTGAGAGTTTTTTAACTTCACCCTTATTTTTTTTTTATTTCAATTGCACTTTTATTGTTCGTAGTTTTTTGTTTTAAAAATAAAATAGTTGTGTCATGTCGGATTTAAATTATTTTTTTAAAAAGTAATTTTAGTAATAGTATTAATTGATATAATATTACATAATAAATTTAGATTTTTATATTTAATTAATTGAGTCGATGTTAAGTTAACTAATGATACCATCTCAGTCAATCATTTTTATTAATAACTAGATTATGATATACCGGGGTGAAAAAATTATGTAAATAATATATTTATTAAATGTTTATATAAAACTAAATGTTATTTTATTTGAAACGGTAAAGTTGAAGATTTACATCCTTATTGTCTTTTACTTCAAATTCTATCATGTGCAAATTTTATTAATTTATAAAAATATAAAAGATAAAATACATTTAGAATGATATAACTTGTATTGTAAAAAGGAATGGTTTTTGATAAATTCATAACTGAGTTGGCACTCAATTAACGAGTGACACCAACTTAGTCGACACTTTACTATTAACTAGATTATGACACACTCACGGTAAATGAAAATATTTATGTTAATATATATATATATATATATATATATATAAAGTTAAATATGACTTAGTTGAAATGATTAAGGCGATGAAGATTAAGATATTTTGAGTCTAAATCTCACAATTTTCATTATATATATAAACAAAATGAAAAGTTCATTACTTATAAAAGGGATGACTTTTGGTAGCACTTTCATATTAAGTTAGAATTTGATTGATGGGTAACACTAATTCAAATTAAATCTCATTTAGTTAACAACACTAACTCCATTAAAACTTAATATATACAAATTGATTCTAAATTATAACTATATCTAGAGAATAAATTATTTTGGTCTATAATAAACAAATTAAAATATTACTCCAGTGTAATAAAAATATTATTCTACAATAATTTTTTTTTGATATTAAATCAATTAGAAAAACATATCCATAAAATATATTAAATATTGTTGAAAATATTATTTGATAATGAAAATTATTTTGATTTGCAATAAATTATCTAAAATGAAAAAACCTGTAAATTTATATTATTTTAATTATTTTTATCTCACGCTATAATATTTAATTTTATTATTATTGTTGTTTTATCTAATTAAATGTACCGCGATCTAAATCCACCCTCCTGTTAAAATTTTACAAAAAAAAAAAAAAAAAAAAAAACTGGAAAACCGACTTTATATCCATCCTTGCGTCAATTCGTAGAGCAAATATGCGGAATCATCATGATACATGTCCTCATATTCCAAAAGCATCTCAAATCCACCCTTTTCCAAGGATGATGTATTGTCTGCAACAAAGGGTTGACTCCAGAAATCTCCACTGCTTTCAGCTGCATATGTTCCCGAACATGGAAGGCAATTATCTTCTAAGCCGCCAGCAACATTGAAGCTGAACATAGATCCACTGCCGGAGGTGAAGGAGAACTGTTCAGTACATGTATATGTTGCTGGAGACAAATGTGAACTCTCTAAGATCATGTTGTTGGGAGTATCAACAAGGATGCTATTGCTTTCACCTTCACCTTCACCTTCACAAATATTCTCATTCCGCGTGGCTTCACTTTGCCAACAATCGGACTTTTCTTTCTCATCACGCTTTGTACGTTTCTTTAGATGAGCGTGCCAGTGGTTTTTTATGTCATTGTCTGTTCGTCCTGGAAAACTTTTAGCTATGGTGGACCATCTGTAATATATACACATAAGGTTAAAAAATATTCTTAATTAAATCCGCAATATTATGATGATGATGATTTAATTGGATATTCTAACCTGTTTCCCATTTCATCATGTAATTTGATGATCAATGCATCTTCTTCTTCAGTGAAGTTGCCGCGCTTTAGTTCAGACCGGAGGTAATTCATCCATCTTAACCTGCAACTCTTTCCGCACCTTTTAAGCCCTATACACAATTTAGACAACCAAAAAAAAAAAAAATACATCTTAAATAACATGATTGAAGCCTAGAAATGAATTTATTGTGGAAAAAAAAAACTATAGTTTTCTCCATAAAATCATACCAGCATACTTGGGGAGTTCACGCCAGTTCAATGGCCATATCTTTGTATATAAGATCTTAGTTTGTGATCTTCTTCAGCACTCCATTCACCCTTCTTCATCCCATTTTTATCATAGAAGGAGCTCTCACCATCGTCCACCACCTCTTCTTTTAACTTCTTTCTATTACAGAAATGTTGTCTGTTCAAGGTCAACTTCCCTAGCACAGTTAACTGGATATATAGGATTTCATTTATATAATCATAGCCCAGATTGGAAATTTGAATGTGTTTAGATTTGTGATATGGACTTGCAACCTCTATAATTAATGTTACTTACCACTAAACAGTATAGAGCTTTGAATAATGACAAAGCTGTCAGGGTTACATAATAATGTTAAAAGAGTGAACGGGGAGACTTCATAGAAGTGTCACATGAGATATGATGGACATCAACTTGGTAAAATAAAAATATAGATAGAGAGGGAAATTTCTAGCATGGTAAAGAGAATCCTCCAATGAACATCGTTGCAGCATCTTATCCACCCACATGTTAAGAGGTTAATGGTGAAGGTCATTTATTATATGCCTCTTTGAATCATGACTCCTGTTTGGTTCCTAAGTCTTACTTTCCTACCCTTTATACTTCACTCAACGCGCAATTAAACATGACTCAAACTTGGGGTTCGACCATACGCTCATTCCATATACATTTGATATCAAAATATTAAAAATAAATTCATAATCAAAATAAAATGAACACTTCTACTATATTTTCTCTTTGATTTTTTTTTTATGTAGTTGAATGCACTATCTCATGAATTACGCATCTAACGATAACCCCTAATCTAGGATGTTACACCAAGACCAATTCATAGCCACCGAAAATACCTTAATCATCATGTCTCCCAAGAACTTATTTAACCAACCAAACTATGGTTGAAATCCAACTTTACCTCAACCATCCCACTATTTGTTCTTATTTGCAAAAAGAACCTGTCAGATTAGATAACCTTTCAATTTAGTACACCAAACTCTTTTGCTACTTAAGACCTTACAATTCAGGTGTGATAGGTAAATTTGTAAATTATCGTTACATTCCTAGGAAAGTACTTAGTGAACCAAACGTGATAATGTAACTTTCCTAATATTTTAATCAATACCTTCCGATATATACCAAATATTGTAAAGTAACATTTCTAATATCACATTTTCAACAATGACATTTAAAGGAATCACATTCCATTATAATCATAACATGGAAACCACCAAACGCTACCTTAAAATAAATTCTACAAAAACATAGTCAGCATTCATAATTGTAAAAGTCATCCTTACATTTGAAAGTTTTTTAACTTCACCCTTATTTTTTTTTATTTCAATTGCACTTTTATTGTTCGTAGTTTTTTGTTTTAAAAATAAAATAGTTGTCTCATGTCGGATTTAAATTATTTTTTAAAAAAAGTAATTATAGTAATAGTATTAATTGATATAATATTACATAATAAATTTAGATTTTTTATATTTAATTAATTGAGTCGATGTTAAGTTAACTAATGATACCATCTCAATCAATCATTTTTATTAATAACTAGATTATGATATACCTGGGGTGAAAAAATTATGTAAATAATATATTTATTAAATGTTTATATAAAACTAAATGTTATTTTATTTGAAACAATAAAGTTGAAGATTTACATCCTTATTGTCTTTTTACTTCAAATTCTATCATGTGCAAATTTTATTAATTTATAAAAATATAAAAGATAAAAATACATTTAGAATGATATAACTTGTATTGTAAAAGGAATGGTTTTGATAAATTCATAAGCGAGTTGGCACTCGCTTAACGAGTGACACCAACTTAGTCGGCACTTTACTATTAACTAGATTATGACACACTCACGGTAAATGAAAATATTTATGTTAATATATATATATATAAAAGTTAAATATGACTTAGTTGAAATGATTAAGACGATGAAGATTAAGATATTTTGAGTCTAAATCTCACAATTTTCATTATATATATAAACAAAATGAAAAGTTCATTACTTATAAAAGGGATGACTTTTTGGTAGCACTTTCATATTAAGTTAGAATTTGATTGATGGGTAACACTAATTCAAATTAAATCTCATTTAGTTAACAACACTAACTCCATTAAAAACTTAATATATACAAATTGGTTCTAAATTATAACTATATCTAGAGAATAAATTATTTTGGTCTATAATAAACAAATTAAAATATTACTCCAGTGTAATAAAAATATTATTCTACAATAATTTTTTTTTTGATATTAAATCAATTAGAAAAACATATCCATAAAATATATTAAATATTGTTGAAAATATTATTTGATAATGAAAATTATTCTGATTTGCAATAAATTATCTAAAATGAAAAACCTGTAAATTTATATTATTTTTAATTATTTTTATCTCACACTATAATATTTAATTTTATTATTATTGTTGTTTTATCTAATTAAATGTACCGCGATCTAAATCCACCCTCCTGTTAAAATTTTACAAAAAAAAAAAAAACTGGAAAACCGACTTTATATCCATCCTTGCGTCAATTCGTAGAGCAAATATGCGGAATCATCATGATACATGTCCTCATATTCCAAAAGCATCTCAAATCCACCCTTTTCCAAGGATGATGTATTGTCTGCAACAAAGGGTTGACTCCAGAAATCTCCACTGCTTTCAGCTGCATATGTTCCCGAACATGGAAGGCAATTATCTTCTAAGCCGCCAGCAACATTGAAGCTGAACATAGATCCACTGCCGGAGGTGAAGGAGGACTGTTCAGTACATGTATATGTTGCTGGAGACAAATGTGAACTCTCTAAGATCATGTTGTTGGGAGTATCAACAAGGATGCTATTGCTTTCACCTTCACCTTCACCTTCACAAATATTCTCATTCCGCGTGGCTTCACTTTGCCAACAATCGGACTTTTCTTTCTCATCACGCTTTGTACGTTTCTTTAGATGAGCGTGCCAGTAGTTTTTTATGTCATTGTCTGTTCGTCCTGGAAAACTTTTAGCTATGGTGGACCATCTGTAATATATACACATAAGGTTAAAAAATATTCTTAATTAAATCCGCAATATTATGATGATGATGATGATGATGATGATTTAATTGGATATTCTAACCTGTTTCCCATTTCATCATGTAATTTGATGATCAATGCATCTTCTTCTTCAGTGAAGTTGCCGCGCTTTAGTTCAGACCGGAGGTAATTCATCCATCTTAACCTGCAACTCTTTCCGCACCTTTTAAGCCCTATACACAATTTAGACAACCAAAAAAAAAAAAATACATCTTAAATAACATGATTGAAGCCTAGAAATGAATTTATTGTGGAAAAAAAAAACTATAGTTTTCTCCATAAAATCATACCAGCATACTTGGGGAGTTCACGCCAGTTCCAATGGCCATATCTTTGTATATAAGATCTTAGTTTGTGATCTTCTTCAGCACTCCATTCACCCTTCTTCATCCCATTTTTATCATAGAAGGGAGCTCTCACCATCGTCCACCACCTCTTCTTTTAACTTCTTTCTATTACAGAAATGTTGTCTGTTCAAGGTCAACTTCCCTAGCACAGTTAACTGGATATATAGGATTTCATTTATATAATCATAGCCCAGATTGGAAATTTGAATGTGTTTAGATTTGTGATATGGACTTGCAACCTCTATAATTAATGTTACTTACCACTAAACAGTATATAGCTTTGAATAATGACAAAGCTGTCAGGGTTACATAATAATGTTAAAAGAGTGAACGGGGAGACTTCATAGAAGTGTCACATGAGATATGATGGACATCAACTTGGTAAAATAAAAATATAGATAGAGAGGGAAATTTCTAGCATGGTAAAGAGAATCCTCCAATGAACATCGTTGCAGCATCTTATCCACCCACATGTTAAGAGGTTAATGGTGAAGGTCATTTATTATATGCCTCTTTGAATCATGACTCCTGTTTGGTTCCTAAGTCTTACTTTCCTACCCTTTATACTTCACTCAACGCGCAATTAAACATGACTCAAACTTGGGGTTCGACCATACGCTCATTCCATATACATTTGATATCAAAATATTAAAATAAATTCATAATCAAAATAAAATGAACACTTCTACTATATTTTCTCTTTGATTTTTTTTTTTATGTAGTTGAATGGCAGTTCTGGTTTATTTTAATCGATGTCGGTATTTGTATTTAAAGGTATATGTATTGCTATATAGTTTTTATTCATATATGAGAAAAGAAATACATTTGTAAATATTGACCTAATATAAAATGACTTGACCCTTTCTTCTAATCATATTATTTAAAGTAATTTGTAATTTTTATATTGAGTTGTTGAAGTGTCATGATAATCAGGTGTAATTAGTTAATTTAATCCAGCCAGGATAAACTAACTCATTTTCATTTCATATCTATTAAGTCCATAACTCTTCTTTTGATTAATGCCATGTGAAGAACTCTATTACTCTTTCTATTTTTTGATGTAACACTAATCTTTTATTGGAAGTTGTGGATATAGTTTGATTAATTTTAGATACAAAATATTCTTTTAGTTTTAGAATATAATCTTAATTTAAGTAGTCGCATCAAAACTATTAAGTTAAGTTCTGTTATTCGTCTTATACTATGTATGACTTGTAAATTTAATTCATATTCTCTAATTTAATTATTTTCAATCTTTATGTTTTGTAAATTTTGAAATTTCAATTCAGTAGCCGTTAAATCTATCAACTAAAATGAGATATATAGGCTTTACTAATAAGTGGTTGAAAGAAGTGGAATAAGATAACTTCTTTCCTAGATATCTTGACCAAGTTCAAATCTTAGAGTTGACATTATTAGATAACCCAGATAGGACTTAGCTCAGACCGCGGATGAGAATACTTGTGGTTTATATAAAATTTTAGAAACAATAAAATTTAACTTTACGAATTTATAGATTATCGTTTGGATCTCAAAATTGAAAAAAAATACATAACAAAAATTAACATATTATTTGAGAGCTATGAATTTATATGTAAACTGCCAAATTTACATGTGGCTGATATTTGACATCAATTGCGGACCAAAGTGTGTGAAATGAAATGAAGAACTTTTAACAGGGAAACTTAAGTACTATCTCAACAAACTATAAAAAGGTAATAACATAAATAATAAAAACCAATTGATAAGTACGCTTGTAGCCAGGTGTAAACTGATCATATGATGGTAAAAGTTCTAATCTTACACCAACATTCTGGAAGAGAGAGATACTATCCCCTTTTGATAATTTAACGTTACTTTAATAATTTTATTCTAATTTTAGGATTAAAATATTAATATAATATTAAATTATTAAAAGAAATACAAATAACATAACGTACTGTTAATTAGATAGAAACTTTTCCATTCTTGAATTGGTTATTCTCTGCCATTGTGGTGCATCTGGAGCTTATCTTCATCTTCACATAATTAAACTGAAACTTGATAATGTACACAAACTACCTCTGGCATGTGAATGTGATACGGAAGAATGGATTTTTTTTTTTTTAAATACAGCTTGAATTATTTAAACCCTATCTGTTCCATCCGCTCTTTAATATTCCAAAATTGTACTTTGAATAATGTTTATCTCCCGGGTGACGCTAGAGAAGGAAACGTGTATGAGTTAAGCAGCTGACATCACCTACTACTGATATAAGCTAAGCATTCACAGAATATAATTTCTACTTATACTAGTAAGATCATTCGGAATATTATATTACTAACAGTTCATTTGACGCTCATGTTTGCTGTTCGGATTTGTTACATAAATAAATCAAAAAATTATATATTGAAATAGGTTTTGAGCTGAATTATTTATGAAAGTAGTATGATTTTTTAGTCATGTTTATTTGATAGGCACAATTCTTTTTATATTAAAATATTTTTTCTTTTAATAAAATATTATTTTTGTCTTTTTATAATAAAATTTTTTCCGAGTTAGTATATAACCGATAACACTTTAGAACGACATGTTTTTATGTTCTAATTATATATTAATTTCGAATGTAACTCTACTAATTTGGGTTATTTATGGACTTTGTTCTCATAGGGACTAAATTGGAGACCAATGCAAAATTGAGGGCCAAAATCGTGAAATTAAAGATAAAAATAGACCAATGTGCAACAAAAGAAAAAGATGGTGCCAAAAGTGCAGACATGGAGAGCAGAGGGACTAAAATGCAAAAAGAAGAGACTTTGCTTTATCAAATTCTATTTTAAATTATATTAGGATAATTATCTAGGATTATTTAATTTCTTTATTTATCTTTATTTATCTTTAATTAAATTGTAATTATCTTTGGGAGTTTGAGTAGAATTAGACTATCTACCTTAAGCACCATAAATAGGGGATGGAGTAACTCATTTGGGTGTTCAATCTTTTTCTGTACACTCCTCCCCCATAATTCTTTTGTGTTTCATTTATTTTTCTTTCAATAAAATTCCTTTTCCATATTTTTATATTTTCCACCACAAATATGAGCCACTAAATTCCATCTAGTCAAGGTTGCCAAATTCTTAAAAGGTTCTTGAGGCTTAGAACCCGTACTCAACTTTCTCACCCAAGTATTCATCGTTTCTCCAGACACGGGTGGACGCTTCGTCCAGTCCCTTTAAAAGTAACCCTTTCAACGTATGCAAAGGCGGCCGCTTTGTGTGTTTTGGGAGGATTGCACCGTCGGTTCGTGAGCTTCTCGCGTCGGAGGTTAGCGAGCCAAGAGACAAAATGGCGTGGATTCGCCATTGAGAAACGTTGATCTAGCATAAAAGACTCCACAAAAGCAATCGCAAGCTAGAGTCGCTCCTAAACCGTAAGTTTAAATTCTTGGAGTTGGTGGTCGTAGGCGTCCTCTTCCACTATAACTAGCTTACTTGGGTAGAGAAGGGTCATCCAAAAGCCGAAGACGGAGCCAAGGAGGAACGAGACAACCGGAGGCTGGAATATCTCCACATAAGAAACTTTTCTAAACCTTTTTTTTATTTTTCTTATTTTAATTCTCGTAATTTCAATTCGTCTTAAATTCTATTTTTATTATTATTTTTCCAGATCGAAAATTATTAATTCTGTTTTTTTATTTATTTTTCAGAACGCAGTTTTCTTGGGCACGATTACGCTTAGATCTCAAAAATGCATTTGTATAATCCGATCCTCGTGGATTCGACCCTACTTTCCCTTTATCGTTATTTTCATTATTTTACGGGAGTAGGATATATTTTGGTTCATTCAACGACGATCAAATTTTGGCGCCGCTCTTGGGATCAGAACGCATTAATCCTGCTTTTTTTCTATGACCAGATTCGCCTCGTGCATTCTTGCGCTTGATTCGAGATCGAAAAGATCGCGAAAGCTAATCGAAAAGAAACTAAGTTGAAGAAAAAGTAATCATGGTGGTAGTGACTCAAGCAATCCACCACCAAAAATTAGGACCGACGACGAAGCGGAATCTAGGGTTAACGAAAACCCTACTCAAACGCTTGAAAGTAAAGCGTAAGAAGTCGATCCATTTGAAGAAGTGTTCAACGCTAGGTTGACGAAAACCCTAATTTGGTACAAGAACCAATGGCTCAAACGATTCGGCAACTAGTCAAGTCTCAATTTTAACAACCGCCATCGCATCGATATCCTACCATGGATACCGACTTTGAACCGAAATCGTGGTTAATTCATTCTTGCCAACTTTTCGAGGGTTACAAAATGAAAGCCCCACAAACACTTAAAGGAGTTTCATATGGTTTGTCTGAGTATGAAACCTCAAGGTGTAACTGAGGATCAGATTAAATTGTGCGCTTTTTCTTTTTCCTAGCGATTCAAATAGGGAATGGTTATTTTATTTACCTCCTAGATCTATAACTACTTGGGTGATCTATCTCGCTTGTTTCTCAATGTGTTTTTCCAAAGATTCAGAGCAAATGAGCTAAGAAGGGAGATCGTAGGGATTAGGCGTAAAGAGGCGAGACTCTATATGATTATTGGGAGCGGTTCAAGAAGTTGTGTGCAAGTCGCCCACAACACGGTATAACAGAGCAATCTCTTCTCCAAGATTTTTATGAAGGGTTGAAACCGATGGAGATGAATATGGTAGACCATTGCTAGTGGAGGAGCGTTGGTTAACATGACCCCAACAAACAAGGGACTTGATTTCCACAATGGTCGCAAATTCTCGCAGCCTGAGCCAATCCTCGAACCTCCTGAAGGGTTCACCACTAAGTAATTCTTCCATAGAAGATAGACTTGATAAACTTACTAATATGATGAATACTCTTCTTGCGAAAAAATAAAGACAAATTTCGGTTATGTGGAATATGTGCTTCACCTAACACACAACCGATGCATGTCCCGATTTGTATGATGACTCTATGGCTCACTTAGGTGCAAGGGAAAATTTTCCGCCCACCACGTAGGCGATACGACCCTTACTCTAATACCTACAACCCAGATGGAGGATCACCCTAACTTAAGTTATGGGGCCAACCCACAATATAACCAAATTTACCAGAATCGAGTTCCACAACAGCCCACAAGATTCGTGTAATTCTCAGAAACTTTGGTCAATAAATTAATGACTAATATGCTTGATTTTCAATGAAAACCGAGGCATCTATAAGAGAATTGACCATATCGCTTGAGAAATTGAACTCTCGAGGAAGCCGCCACAAAATGTAACCAAACCCAAGGCAAAACGCAAATGCAAAGGATTGCGAAGTGGAAAGGTATCGAATCGATTCTCGACGTAAATCATGCCCAAGAAATCGCCAGAAAAACCCAAAAAGACTAATGTGTCCAAACGAAACCCCTATTGCCCATAATTCAACCTCCATTTCGAACGATTCCACCAAAGGTCGAAAAGGTAAGCGGGACAAGGAAATCCTCGAAACATTTAGGAACGTCGAAATCAACATTCCAATCGTTGGATGCCATCAAGCAAATACCTGTGCACGCTTAAATTTCTTAAAGAGCTTTGCACCAACAAACGAAAGTTAACAGGTAATGAAAGGGTGAATGTTGGTGAAAATGTGTCTGCGGTGTTACAGCGAAAAATGCCGGCAAAATGTAAGGATAGGGGCATGTTTGCAATACCATGCAAAATAGGTCATTTGGGAATTAAAAGGCTATGTGTGATCTAGGAGCCTCCATAAATGTAATGCCCTATTCTATTTATGAATCACTTAATGCAGGTTTTTTGACAAAAACAGGTGTTAGCATTCAATTGGCAAACAGGTCCGTTGTGCATCCCGAAGGAGTCCTCGAGGACGTGTTGGTAAAAGTTAACGAACTTATTTTTCCCGCAGATTTCTACGTGATAAAAATGGAGGAGGACAAGGTTCGGATCTTGAGATCTCTTGTTGGGACGACCATTCCTTAGTACATGCACTAGTACTAAAATTGACGTTCGGAGTGGAACTCTCACGATGGAGTTTGATGGGAGATCGTGAAATTTAACGCTCACGATGCCATTAGCCACCCGGTGAAATTTTGAACGTGAATTGTGTTGATATAATTGACTCATTAGTGGAAGAAAATTTTGAATCCATTTATGATTTTAAATTTGACTTTGATAAATTTGAACTGCTAATGAGTTGTTATCCCTGTACTAAGCTTTTACCTTACATTGCAGAGCCGATCCAAAATTAAAACCACCTCTCGAGCATCTCAAATTCACATTTTGGAGGATGATGAGACCATTGCCGACTTAAAAGGGATTGACCCCTTGGAGGAAAATATGAAACCAATGAAAAAGGCGCAAGGACAATTAAACCCAAATATGGTGGATGTGATAAAAAACGAGAAATTCCAAGCTCACACGATTAAAAAGATTTATTTTGAGCCACCATAGAACCATTTAAGTCGTCGAGCTAATGACGTTAAACAAGCGCTTGTTGGGAGGCAACCCAATCTTTATTTTTCTTTTATTATTTATTTTTATTTTATTATTTATTTTTATTTATTTTCTTTTCTTTTCTTTTCTTTTTAATTTCTTTTATTTAAATATCAATAAATTTCTCTTCTTTGCTTAGCTAAAATGGAGCGCGTTGAGATTCGACTCAACACTTTTGGCCAAGCAACTCACCGAACTCATTGCTATCCTCCGCATTCGACAGTAGCTACACGGGGAGTTTTTCTAAACTTTTCTTCTTATTTATTTGTTTTGCGTCCACATTGAGGACAATGTGCTTTAAGTAGGGGAGGTACTCTTCAGACATCTTGTCATATTCTGCTGAGATTTGTGTTTGCTGCTTGAGGCTCTTTTAGGTTGTCCATATTTTTTTTAGAACATTCTGTCGCTAATCATGCCCAAGAATTTGCCCACGACTTGCCACTGTTTGACCCACGTGCATGATTCTTGGCCACTGAGTAAATTCTAATTACATGCTTGATTTTATCTCCATTGTTTTATTCTTATTAGGCTAAAAATAATTATGATTAATAAGTTAATTATATCTTGCTTTTCGTAAAATTGATCAAGTTTAATATCAAGTGGACACTTAATATATTTGCATGCCTAAGTTATGTTCATGACTATTAGGTGGTTACTAAAACTTATTTTTGACACTTGATTATTTCTCTTAGGTCCTCTTGAAGTTTATATTTTCGTGAAAATTGTGATTAATAAATATTTCCAAGGTTATGAGTACAGCTTAGAACGTGACTGACTGAGTAACCGGGGTAGGGTGCTTGGGTTGTCATTCTACTTCGCGTCAAAAGGTTTTGTGACGTAATAGGTAAACTCCGCTAGCCAAGGTTATGAGTATGGCTCAGAACGTGACTGATTGAGTAACCGGGGTAGGGTGCTTGGGTTGCCATTCTACTTCGCGTCAAAAGGTTTTGTGACGTGATTTAGTAAAACTCAACACCGGAAATAAATAATTTTAAGAATATGTTGAAATGAAAATCGGGTAGGGTGCTTGGGTTGTCATCTCTCTTGCGTAAAAGGTTCGATATATTCTGAAGTAAATAAAAAAAGAAAAAAAAGAAAAAAAAGAGAAAAAAAGAAAAATAGTACTAATAAAATTACAGTTGGGGACTAAGGGAGGAAATAAATAGAGTGTCTTGGTAGGTTTGGTAATTTACCTAAATAGCATGAAATAATTCAAGACGATTTTAATTTTTGTTTGTGTTAATTAGAAAACTTTTTCTATTTTACTTAAAGCAAGCTTAGAAGTTCTCTTATTTTTCATATGCATTTTGACTAATCTTTATAAAACTTTGGAGTAGAATTTCTTTCGGATCTAATTTTCACAAAGGATAGGAACCATACTTGAGGGCAAGATGGGCTAAGTAGGGATTTGATAACACTTTAGAACGACATGTTTTTATGTTCTAATTATATATTAATTTCAATGTAACTCTACTAATTTGGGTTATTTATGGACTTTATTCTCATAGGGACTAAATTGGAGACCAATGCAAAATTGAGGGCCAAAATCGTGAAATTAAAGATAAAAATGGACCAATGTGCAACAAAAGAAAAAGATGGTGCCAAAAGTGCAGACATGGAGAGCAGAGGGACTGAAATGCAAAAAGAAGAGACTTTGCTTTATCAAATTCTATTTTAAATTATATTAGGATAATTATCTAGGATTATTTAATTTCTTTATTTATCTTTAATTAAATTGTAATTATCTTTGGGAGTTTGAGTAGAATTAGACTATCTACCTTAAGCACTATAAATAGGGGATGGAGTAACTCATTTGGGTGTTCAATCTTTTTCTGTACACTCCTCCCCCATAATTCTTTTGTGTTTCATTTATTTTCTTTCAATAAAATTCCCTTTTCCATATTATTATATTTTCCACCACAAATATGAGCCACTAAATTCCATCTAGTCAAGGTTGCCAAATTCCCAAAAGGTTCTTGAGGCTTAGAACCCGTACTCAACTTTCTCACCCAAGTATTCATCGTTTCTCCATGACACGGGCCGACGCTCCGTCTGTGTCCCTTTAAAAGTAACCCTTTCAACGTATGCAAAGGCGGCCGCTTTGTGTGTTTTGGGAGGATTGCACCGTCGATTCGTGAGCTTCTCACGTCGAGGTTAGCGAGCCCAAGAGACAAAATGGCGTGGGATTCGCCATTGAGAAACGTTGATCTAGCATAAAAGACTCCACAAAAGCAATCGCAAGCTAGAGTCGCTCCCTAAACTGTAAGTTTAAATTCTTGGAGTTGGTGGTCGAGGCGTCCTCTTCCACTATAACGGCTTACTTGGGTAGAGAAGGGTCATCCAAAAGCGAAGACGGAGCCAAGGAGGAACGAGACAACCGGAGGTGGAATATCTCCACATAAGAAACTTTTCTAAACCTTTTTTTTATTTTCCTTATTTTAATTCTCGTAATTTCAATTGCCTTAAATTTCGCTTTTATTATTATTTTTCCGGATCGAAAATTATTAATTCTGTTTTTTATTTATTTTTCAGAACGCAGTTTTCTTGGGCACGATTCGCCTGGATCTCAAAAAGCATTTGTATAATCCGATCCTCGTGGATTCAATTCCTACTTTCCCTTTATCGTTATTTTCATTATTTTACGTGAGTAGGATATATTTTGGTGCATTCAACGACACATCAATAACCAGTATAGAAATACGAAAATGGTATGGGGGTAGGTGGCGCCTATCTGACAAACACGACTGCACGACTGATGGGGCCTACAGGCGCAACTGGTGTTTTATTTTTCCCTATATATAACCTAAACAGTAACAATTTATATAGCCTAATCATAAATTACTAACAAAATAACTATAATTTTTTTAAAAAATACATTACTAAAAATCGTAAAACATATAACTAAACACTAACAATTTATATAACCTAATCATAAAATTACTAACAAAATAGCTATAAAATTATTTTTAAAAAATTACATTACTAAAAATCACAAAACCTATACTAAACACTAACGATTTGTAACCTAATCCCATAAATTATTAACAAAATAAATAACTATAACAAAACACAAAATACTAACAATTTATAACTTAATCATAAACTACGACAAAATAACTATATTTTTTTAAAAAAATTTTATTACTAAAACTCACAAAACACAACAATTTATAATAAATTACCAACAAAATATTTAACAAAATAATTTTACATTACTAAAACTCACCAAATACTAAACTAAACACAACAATTTATAACATAATTCTAAATTACTAATAAATTAATTTTAAAATAATTACAAACACAATAATTTATAACATAATCCTAAATTACTAACAAATTAATTTTAAAATAATTATAAAAAAAAAAAAAACCCAAAACTATAAACACTAAACTTAAATAATTTATAAATAAGAATTAATAACAAAAAATGACAGTAGAAGGGCGGAAGGGGGGCTGTGTGGGGCCACTAGTAGCGCTTATTTGACCGGCGCGACTTGTTTCGGGATATTTTTTACCAGTATTTTGTCTTGTTGACCATATTTTTACTTGTATATAAATTTAAATGTTTTTAATAAAAATAAAATAATAATATTTTATTTTAAAAAAGTATTTTAATATAAAATTAAAGAAGAGTTGTGCACATCGATAGGCGACTAAAAAAAAATACCATTTTCAGTAAAAAATCTAGTGATAACCTATTTCAAGATATAAATTTTTTAATTTATTTATGTAAAAACCCTAATAGTTCTATCTTATTATGCAAAAATAAATTATATTTTGTTATTAAATAAAAAATATGGAGGAAATAAAAACAAAGAAAATATAAAAGTAATAAAGAATGTACTTTAGTAATCAAATGGATGATTACAATACTTCATCAAAGTCTCTAGTTATAGGTATGAGAAGTATAAAAAGTAGAGATCTAATTCTAATGACTATTAAAGTACATCAAAACTTTATCTTAATTATGATGGACATCTACATACTAAGATATGCATAACAATTTTAATTTTTATTTTAATTTATCTTTTAGTTAATAATTCTTTTATTCATAAAATCAAATAATTATTAAAAATATGATTATTTTAGTAAATATAATTTTTATATGTGTAATATTTATTTTTCAATCTAAATCATGAGTGTAGTAAATATTTTTATATGTGTATTTAAAATATTTCACATATAAAAATATTTGAAATATCATACTCACAATGTAGATAAATAAACAATGATATTTAAAATATTTTACATATAAAAATAATTATTATATTTGAAATAATTATTTCATTTTATAAAATTAGAAATCATCATACCCACAATATCTCTGGAGAAAATAAATATTTGACATATAAATATTATATATAAAAAATTATATGAATATCTTATTAAGTGAATGTCTATCAAGATCAAGATAAGTTTTGATGTACTTTATGTAACACCCCAAACCCAACCTAGAAGTAATGACCGAATCTGGAAAAATTACATCAGCTCATTTGGAAAACTGATTTCAGTAACTATTTAGCAAATAAAACTTTTGCAAACAGTCATTAGAAAGCTATTTGTTCGCTTCCTGAAAACATTTAAGAAATTACTTAATTTTGTAGCAGAAAACCTTTTCCGGAGTTTTAGTTTTGAAAACCGAAGTCCGTTTTGTCGACTTAAGGGATTTTACAGTCTCGCGTTAGAAAATATCAATTACTGACGAGTTAATAGAAAATCCAAGACAAATTCAAAAACATATTACAACCCAAAAGATAAAAAAAAAATATGAAATTCACCATATTTATATTAAGTGAAAAAATAATCCGAGCTCCTACACGCTGTTCGGTCCTAAGTCAGAGGTTTACCTGAATAGACAAAGACAAAACAAAGAGGTGAGCTATAGAGCTACTGTATAACTAAACTCAAACAAAGATCAAGCAAAACGCAATACACAATACACAAATTAGAGTAACACAAAGAATTTCATAACGATCATCTAACCAGAGTGGAACAAATCAGAGTATCATAGAGATTTTCATAACAGTTGGATAACAAAATAAAAGATGTATGATTATGCCAATGCGGTGTTTTTGAAAACCAGAATGCAAATTAACAAAAACATCCTACCCAACTTCGCTACATACCAAAGTAGAGTTCCCTAGAACTCATCCAACCAAATCACACCAACAGATAATTGTGGACAGTGCTACCAGAATTGCAGACAAGCTACAAGACAGAATTGTGGATAAACCACCAGATAATGCAGATCATTAAACAACCAGAAACTTCCTCCATTCACATCATCCCGAACCCCATGTAATGTGTCATAGCATGTATATTCAGAATCAGAATGATAAGCATGTAAGACTAGACTTGTTCATGGGTCTGACCAACTATTCCGGCCCGAAGGCCCACCCGAAATGTGGGAGGGTTTGGGCAAAAATATAGGCCCAAAATATAGGCTTGGACAAAAAAATAAGGCCCGTTTAAAAAACGAGCCGAGCCTTAGGTAAGGCATTTTTGACATGGGCCCGGCCCAGTCTGAATTCACTAAAGGACAAAAAAAATTCTTTTTTTAATATTTTTTTGTAACACCCCTCACCCGTATTCAACGCCGGAATAGGGTTACGGAGCATTACTAAACATAATAAACAATTTCACATACTTTAATCAAACTCATTCAAATATCAATCAACAACATTCGAATCATCTCTAATACGAGCCTACGAGGCCCAAAATATGCATTCAGAGTGGTCCAGGACTAAACCGATAACTTTGCAACATTTTGGAATACATAAATTTTTTCCCAAAACAGGGGACACATGCCCGTGTGGCCCGATCGTGTGTCTCACACGACCAACAGACACGCTCGTGTCACAAGCCGTGTGGACATTCGAAATGGGAGCACATGGTCGTGTCCCAACCCGTGTCCAACCCTGTGTAACTCACTGACTTGGGTTACACGGCCAACACACACGCCCGTATGCCCTAAAAATGGCCATACACGACTGTGTGCCAGGCCGTGTGCTAGGTCGTGCCAATCCTATAGGGTATACTAACTTATGCCATACGGCTATGTCACATGCCCGTGTGTAAGGTCATGTGTAGCATACTGACTTGGTTTTTAAGTCATCACTAGGGGACACAAAGCCGTGTAACCTAACCGTGTATCACACTCGACTAAGATACACTCCCGTGTCTCTGCCCGTGTGGACAAAAATAAGCTATTTACCAAGCCATCATGCCACCCCAATTTGCACACACCTACACAATTCAAATGGTACTCATTCATAGCATAAGCGTGCATCCAATTCAACCACAATCAAAACTAAAACATGCCATTTCAATACCAACAATTAACATGCTTATAATCTCATGTTTTACTCATTCAAATCATACCAACTTCACATACTCAAATCATCTAATTAAACCTTTCCAAACATGCATCATCATGCACCAATTCACAAGCACATAGCTTCTTAATTATCAACTATTTGACATTCAAATTACCTATTATCAATAAGCATCATGAATCCAACCTTAATCACATAACATATACCATATGCACACACACATATATAACCACATTATATATAACCACATACACACACACACACACACATATATATATATATATATATATATAAATACATAACCACATCAACCAAAATAAGCCAACTCACATGGCCAAATATACAAATCAAACCTTAGACATTTACAAGCCAATTCAAATGGCTAATTTCATAAGCACCACATTTATCAAAATGACCAAAGTCCCTATACATGCCATATGACCCAAAACTTAATTTCAGAGGTACCAAGTGATAGTTGGATAGTGTGAAGCGATCTCCGATAGTCCCCGAATCCGAGCTAGCTTTGAAATCACTATAAAACATAGAGAAATAAACAAAGTAAGCTTTATAGCTTAGTAAGTTCGTATAGCATTTAAAATCAACTTACCATATGTGCACAATTTAAACAAATAAAACATAATATACAATTCACATATGGAATCATCATCCTATCACAATTTCATTCACAAGATTAATTATCACTTTCATAATCTCCTTATTTCAATGCTTGTACGGTTCACGTACATACCTGTAGCATTCTGTAACAAACTCATACTCATCCACATATTTGACGTACCCATTGAACCATTCGAATATTATTGGATACTCAGAAAACTCGCACAATAAGTGCCAAATAAATAGCCGAAGCTATATCGATCTCGCACACTAAGTGAATATATATATATATATTTATAGCAGCCGGAGCTATCTCATTCATGCACAATAAGTGCCAACATATATAGCCGAAGCTATCTCGGTCTCGCACACTAAGTGCTAATATATATATATATCTGAAGCTATTTCAATCTCGCACACCAAGTGCCAATACATAGCCGAACCGTCGTCAAACATATCTATAGTCTCGTATTCACAATTTATGCAATATCAAAGCATATAAAACATCTTTATAACAGTGCTTATTACATAAGAACTTACCTCAGATGTAAAAATGATGAAACGAGTCAATTAATCGAGAACTTTGTTTTTCCCTCGATCTAGATCTGAGTTTCTCTTTTCTTGATCTATATAATATCAAATTCAGCTTATTCAATTATCTCTCAATTCAATTTAATCCAAAACACTCATTAAAGCACATTTACACTTTTGCCTTTAATATTTCAACAATTTTACAATTTAGTTCCTAGGCTCTTAAAACAAAATTCATTCAATTTCATCACAACCCAAGCCTAGCCGAATATTTTTCATGCTTATAGCAGCCCAAAATTTTCATTTATTTCACATTTTAATCCTTAAATTTACACATTCACAATTTAGCCCCTAATTTGCATTTTCATTAAAAATTACTTTACAAAACTTGTATATCTATTAACAAGCATTCATAATCTATTAAGAAACTTCAAAATACATGCTTATTCATCAATGGAAACATTCAAAATCTTTAACAGTTTTGCAAATTAGTCCCTGCGCTAGCTAGACCTAGTTGCAACGATATCAAAAACATAGAAATCACTAAAAACCAAGTCAAAATCACTTACCAATTTAGCCTTAAAGTGATCGAACCCTAAATGCTTAAAAATGGCTTCCTCCCTTTTTGTTTTTCGTTTGAAGATGAAGAAACAAAAAAGATGATGATTTATTTTATGTTATTTTTACTTAAGTTAATACATAATTTACTATTTTAACCTTTAATAAACATAAAAAATTCACATAAACCATGTCCATATTTGTCCACTCAAATAATAAATGGTTTAATTACCATTTTAGGACCTCCAATCAAACTTTCATAGCTATTACACAGCTTTATCTTATAGAACATCACTTTTGCACTTTACGCGATTTAGTTATTTTTCTCAAATTAACTAATCAAATGATTAAATTTATTAATGAAAATTTCACACAAACATATCATCATGCTGTAGACCTCAAAATAAAAATAAAATAATTATTTCGAATTTGAATTTTTGGTCCCGAAATCGCTGTTCCGATTTGACTAAAAACGGGCAGTTACAGTTTTCTTATTGTTTTCTCCCTATTTTGCTATCATTTTACTATTATGTTGCTACTATTTTGTTTTTATTATTTGGATATTGTATAAAAATTATTTTTTTTGTTAATTTTGTTATTATTTTAAAGACATTTGTTAATTTTGTTATTATTTTAGAGGCATTTGCCTTTTAAGTTGCATCTATCTTAGTGTTATTTAAGTATACATATTTTTTAAAATTTATTTTCAATTTGTTGGGATATATTTAAATTGATGTTTTTAGTATTTTTGATGTATTATATATTTTAAAATTATATAAAAATAATATAAAAATTAATATGGGCGGGCCGAGTTGGGCTCGAGTTTTAACATTTTTATTTGAGTCAGGCTTGGCAAAATTTTAGGCCCATTTTTTGGGACAGGCCTAAATTTTTAGTTGAGCCCGACCCAAACCCGGCCCAGCCCATGCACACATCAATGTAGGACATGCTGTCGTACAATAACAGAAACAGAAGGCTTGGGATTCCACGCTTTGCAGGACAGATTGATCAAATCTTAATGAATCATATCAGATTTGATATGAAGTCACATGCATGGTTACTTATCAGAAGTAGTATCAGACACAACATCATATTCAGATATCACATGTTCTCATCTAGCTCAGTAGCATAGAAACGAATCATAAAAATTAATAAAGCACGGATCATACATGAATAAATCACATACCTTACACACGTCCCAACAAAACATAGTATACGCTAACAAATCATACTTGCTTAGCTTATAACATATCAGACATAAATATAGATAACAGGTTACACGTTAACCGATCATCGAATATCATGTTTTATAACTTGTTTTAGATTATACGAGCCCTACAGTAGGCCTACGTTCAATTCAAATGACAATTACAACCCTAGGGAACAAATCCTGATTTTTGGTCCACAAGTCCGTGTGGATTCACACGGCCTAGGTGGCTGGCCCGTGTGTTCCACACGGCCAAGCACATGCCTATGTGACTCTAATTCCAAAAAAAAAAAAGTGAGTTACACGGCCTGGACACACGCTCATGTCCCTGGCTCGTGTGACTCCAATTCCAAAACAGTGAGTTACACTGCCTGGACACACACCAATGTCCTTAGCCCATGGCACGCCTTCATGTGAGAACTATCTATTGGCAACCTCTTTAGTATCGACAATGGTAGAACATTCAAGGCTGATCCATTGTTAATCAACACGCTTGGTAAAGTATATCCTTTGCAATGAGTAGTTATATGTAAGGCCTTAGTCGACCTCATACCCCAGATGAAATCTCATCATCACTGAAGGAAATAAAATTGTCGGCACTTATGTTACTAACTAATCGGTCAAGTTTATGACAGATATGTCTTTAGTAACATATGTCTCATTCAACACCTTCATCAGAGCTTCTCGATGAACTTCCAAACTTAAAAGTAAGGTTAGCACTGAAATACGGGCCGGTTGTTTATGCAATTACTCCACCACACTATATTCACTGTGCTTTAAGAGTTTCAAAAATTCTTTAGCCTCTTCTTCTTTCATAGGTCCATTGATGAGGTTTTCTAGCTCTTCTTCAGGCTCGATTAGCACATCCCTTGCCTTTGATGGTTCCGTTCTAGCATTTACCAAGTCGTTGCGTCTCGTATTTTGTGTATAAGATCCCTCTCTTTGGACCTCCTTGGAAGTATTAGCTGAGATTTTTATTCCCGGTGTCACTATGTTACAATTGTAGGTCCATGGAACCATCTTGTTATCCTTATAAGGAAAGGATATAGGTCTATGAATTATGATTTTAGGCTTGATTTGTGTTCTGCCTTTTGCATTCCTCGGTTGGGAGATAATGATTTTCGGATAATTGACTTTTTGACTTGTCGATTCCCCCTCAGTTGCATGTATATGTCTTCCCTTTGAGCCTTCTTCATAAAACTCTAGCTCCTTATTATCCATAAGGCTTTATACCAATGCCCGAAACTTAGCACATTCTTGGATTTCATGTCCATCAGCTTCATGGAACTCACAGTAATTCCTTGGTTCATCATTTCTTCCCTCGAGACTTGATTTCATTAGCTCATTTCTCACCATTTCCCTCCAAATTATTCTTAACGAGGTCTTTGCTTCCGAGATAACCTCCTTAGTCCTTCTTGTTAGATTTTCCCCAATCGCATTTACTCCTTTATCCCCATGATTTGGCAATGGGTTCTTCGCATTGGGTGTATCATTCAACTCAATAACTCCCAACTTAAGAAGCTTCTCAACTACCCTCTAAAAGGTATTACAATTTTCTATTGAATGCCCCGTTATTCCTGCATGGTAATCACATTGAGCGTTGGAGTCATACCATTTAGGATACGGGGGTTGTAATGGCTGTAAATAAAAAGGGGACATAACAAAGTATGATATAGCTCCTTATACGTCATAGGGATTGGCGTAAATTGGATTTTGTCTGCATTTGGTTTGGGAACTGATTCCTGTCTTGTAACCCCTTGTTGTCCAACGGTAACTACTTTCGGTTGATTAATAGTAACTGCTTTTGAGTACCCTTTATTATGCGTACTCACATTGTTTACCCGACTCTCTTTTTTCCTAGGAGCAGGTCTCCTAGTGATTCCTCCTACTTCGATCTTGCCACCCCTTATGGCATTTTCGATCATTTCTCCTGCCATAACTATATCTGCGAAGCTCTTGGTGGTGCTTCCTATCATATGAGTGATAAATGATGCTTTTAGAGTGTTGATAAATAGCATTGTGGTCTACTTCTCCAAAAGAGGTGGTTGAACTTGCATGGCTATTTCCCTCCATCTCTGCGCATATTGCCTGAAGCTTTCATTTGCCCTTTTTTCCATGTTTTGCAACATGATTCTATCAGGCGTCATGTCCGTAACATGATTATACTACCTCATGAAAGCTTGATCTAAGTCTCTCCATGAACTAATATTTGTGCGGCTCAGTTGATTATACCATCTAGAAGCTGCCCCGGTCAAACTATCTTGAAAATAATGAATCAAGAGCTGATCATTGTTTACATGTCCAGTCATGCGCCTACAGAACATAGTGATATGGGCTTCAGGGCAAGTAGTTCCATTGTACTTTTCAAATTTCGGCATCTTGAATTTGTGAGGAAGTACCAAATCTGGGACCAGACTCAAATCCTTGGCATCGATACCGTAATGATGGTCGGCATTTTCCAAAGCCTTGAATTTTTCCTCCAACCACCTACAGTAATTCTCTAACTGTTTTGTAGATTTAGTTTTGATCCCTTCTCCTTCAAATGTCTAAGTCAGGGACAATAGGATTAGTTGGGTTGTCTCCTGGGTTGGATCCCATACCAACTTGAAAATTCGTAGGCATTCCAGTGTCAGCTTGCCCTTGCTGGGGCCTTATTGTGACAGGTGGCCTTCTGGGGTATTCTTCATGTGTTGGAGTGAATCCTCTAAGGAAATCCTCATTGTCCTCAGTATTGACTATAGGACCTTTTGCTTTTTCTACTATCCCACTCATCATCTGGGCCATCTATGCCATCATGTTCTTTTGGGCCTCTAATATTTGGTCCCTTATCTCCTGTTGGAGCTTTACCATCTGCTCTTGCATCTGGTCTTGAATGTCTCTCTGGAATTGTTCCATCCTTTGGTCCATTTTCCTTGACTTTGCTCGTGTACCGTAAGGATGTTCAGCTTCTAGATTTTCTTTTTCTCTCTTTCCTATAATTTAAACTAATTAGACTCTCTCTACGAATTTGAATGCATATGATGTTATGTGATACAAATGCATGAATGCAAAGAGGCATCGATTCTGATCAACTTCATTGTAGAAAACTTTATTAGAAAAAAAATTATTTTACATAAAATGGATTACAAATAATCTTTCACCCTATGTCCTAAAGTCTTAATTTTCCCTAATAACAAAACTAACTCTTGATTATGATTGGACTGTAGCTCATACTCCATGCTCAATATGTCGACACTGCCAAAGTTTGTAGGTGATCAGCTACCTCTCGAATCTGAACTATGGCTTCCCCCATGAGATAATCTCGATTTCTAACTTGAACATGTAAATGATGGAGTTCTTCCTTCAAATGCCCCTCTCTTGTTTCAAGACACTCGATCCAAAGTTCACAACTGTGCAGTACTGATTCTAACTCTTCAATTCTACCCTTCATTTCTTCAATCTTGCTTAGGCTCGATTCTAACTCGATCATGGAATTACGACTCCAGTAATGATGAAGGGATCGTCCAAGTTTAGCCACTTTAGCTTGTAATTTTCCCTTTTCATTTGACCTCTCTGCCAAGCTCTTCTCTAAAGCCTCGTTTCGCGCTTGCATCTCTCGTAACTTTCTCTCCCAATATTCAGCCTTGGTCTTTTCCTCTTGGACTTTTTGTCGCCATTGTTCCGAAGTTTTCCCCAATCCAGCATTTTTCATTGATAGACGCATCTTCTTATATTCGATCTTTAAGCTATCTCGATCTTCCTCAATCTTTCTCTTTTCCTTTCTTGCTTTCTCGACTTCAGATTTCTGAGCATCTACCTCTAACTTCAAATACATCTTCTCTTCTTCAAGCTTTTCTATCCTTTTTTCGAACTCTGAACTTTGCTTTTTGAAATCCTATTTTATCATCTCCAACTCTAATGGGACTACTAGCAAATATTCTTCCATCGATTGAGCACCCTCTGATCTTGGCATAGGGAGATTGTCATCAACTCTTCTACTCAACCATTTACTATATTCTGGGGTTGTAATAGGTCCTCGAGTCAATATCTTCATACGACGAGCTTGCTGCCATGCCTCAAAGATCTCTCTAATCTTCTTCTTATAATTATCCCATTGATATGAGAATTCACTTTGAACTAACCCATGCGTCACTGGTACGAATTGTCCTGCTTTGTATTACCGTAGTGCGAGCAACGGTGCATACCCAATAGCTCCCCAGATTCCAAGCAAAGGCACCCAATCAAGTTTTCCACATCGATAAAGGACTTCATTAGGGATCAACCAAGGGGCTTTCCATTCAACATCCTCGTCATGAAGGTTACATAAGAGCGCTGTCCAATTTTCCTCCGATATATCATTTCTCCTTGGGGTAGCCGCTATCTTTCTTAATGGCGAATAATTTTCTGAGAAGATCCGATAGGAAACTTTATCCATCTTACCAAAAATGACTGTGGAACCAAGCTAACAAAAGCTGCGCACAACCTATGAATCTACATTCGCCAACTCTCCTACATGCATTCAATGATCGGAATGTCTCAGCCAAGATTGCAGGAACAGGCGTGACCTGTTTATCAAGTTGATGAAAGATATCTGAAACCGCTTCATCCATATATCCCAATGCCTTTGGGAAAATTACTAACCCATATATACTCAATGCAAAAACATCTATCTTTTTTTCATATCAGGATGCACTAAGATCAAGTCTTTCAGAGCTTTCCAAGGAATGCACTTACTTTCACCTTTCTGCTTGATTCTAGCCATGACCCACTGCTCACCCATCCCCGTAATACTCATCATCTTTCTCAAAAAGGTCAGAACAGTAGCACCCTTCAAGTAAACTTTATCTACTAGAATTCTAGGACATCGCAATAAAGTTGTATACTCTTCCATCGTAGGTACTAAATCAACTTTTCCAAAAGTAAAGCAACTATACGCTGAATTCCAATATTGAGTAATAGCTCAAAATAAATGTGGATCTACCTGAATGTCCAACAAGTATGGTAAGTCTCCACAGCTGCTATAAAACAACTGCTTGGTCTCTTCGCTCCATTGATCCCATATCTCTCTTAACCCCTGAAGATCATTCTGTGTCACACTGATGCTAGTGTAGTCCCATAATTCTGATGTATGCCCCTCAGTTAGACTATCCCCTTTTTCTAGTTGCGTTTGCTCTGACCACTTACGGACGGCTGCATTGTCCTCCACTTTTTCAAGGAATCTGTTCTCTATAACCATCTTTCTATCTTAGAAACGGCCGTGAATCGATACTTCTTAAAAATATGAAATGACATGCACAAAAATAAACACAACCAATTAGTACCATAGAATAAAATATAATAACACCTATCTTGGTAACTACTAAAGTTCGGCATAGCTCTACCTAAGGTAGGCTCTTACGGTTTACTATATGTGGTTTTGATCTAAAGTTGAGGTACCTGAACCAGCAGATTCCTCGATCCTCACCCATTATAGGCTCATGCGGACCGAGTTCAGTTCAGGGGAATACATTTCCCTATGGCTACACGGAGGCGAAAACCTCACGAAGACATAGGTACGGATGTATCACGGAAGCAATCCACTATCCTGCACGGAGGTGAAAACCTCACGAAGGAGTAGCTTCTCACTCCCACTTAAGGGTGTGACCGTAATGGTCATGCAATGCAATGCAGAAATATTATATACAAACAGAACCACATGCAAATAAAAAGAATCATGATTTTTAAACAAGATTTTTAAATTTCAAACATAAGGACATGAAACTATCGATTTTTCAGCTTGACTCTCTTATTATCCCTAGTGGAGTCGCCAAGCTGTCGAAACCATTTTAAAATCTTTATTTAAAAACGGGGATCGACTTTTTAAAAACAAAAATGAGAGTCGCCACCAATCTTTTTTTATTAGGTGTGATCGGATCACCTTCTAAAATGTTTTATTTTAAAATATTTAATTTTGGTCTACGAAAAATTAGAAAATCAGTTCGGGAGTCGGTTACATACGAGGAAGGATTAGCACCCTCGTAACGCCCAAAAATTGGTACCTAATCGATTGAATCATGTCCAAATGTTTGAAATTTAAAAACTATTTAAAAATATGATTTCTAAAAAACTTTGAGCAATCTAGGTTAATATTTGAGACTTTCTTGTTCCGAAGGAATATAAACATCACATCCAGTACGTTAGGACACAATATTTAAAAACCTTCGAAATCAAAATCATCTCATTATTTACAAAACTTGAAAAGGGTATTTAGTTATTTAGCCAAACGGAAAATAGCAACCCAGTACATTAGGACACTATTTCCTGAATTTCTAAATACCAAAACATTGCCTTATTTTAAAAAAAATGATAGTTTTGCAAAAATGGATTTTCTATTTAAATAACAACAATGTAACAACATTGTATTTATATACTATCAACATACATATTAAAGGCAATTACGATTGCATTAACATTTAATATAAACAATAATATATCATACAAAATGCAACAAATAATAATTTCTATACTAAAGTCATTTACAAATATTTAATGAGGATTAGACAAATATAATGAACAACACAATTAACTATGAACATATAAATAATATAAACAATGTATAAAAATATATAATGATTTTAAAAATATAAAAAGAATATTGTAAATGGAATATTTTGTAAATAACTTTAACTAAATATATGATATAATATAATATTATATAAAAATTTTAAAATATATATTATAGTATATAGATATTCAAATAACTCAGTAAATAAAATATAATTAAAATAAAATAATAATTTAAATTACATAAAACAATAATATGCCAATTTTATAATGTAAGTAATAAATAATAATAATTTATACAATAGAAATAATAATTTATAAATAAACCAGGTTAAATTATAATAAAAGTAAACTATCGAGTTAATTTTATAAATATGAAAATGCGAATCGGACCGATTTAAAAATGATAGAATTGCGGAAGGACTGAATAAATAAATAAACCATTAGCATAAAAAAAACGAGCGGATCTTTGTTTCGGTCATCGTGTCATGAGGATCCTACCAAAGAAAAAACGACGTCATTCTATTTTAGTTATATATACCATTTTTATTACCAAAAATTCATTTCCACCCAGTTTAGAAAAAAAAAATCCGAAATACTCTCTGAAATGTTCATCCTCTAGCCTAGACACCGATTGCTGGTTTTGGAGCCACGCGCCTCACGCGCCTCCACAACCGGTGGCCAGAGGCCCAACACTCCTGAATCCGATCGCTTCCGAAGGGTAAACGTCTCTCCCTTTTTACTTTTTTTTTTAAAACAGTGGTTATATATGCAATAAACAGATAAATAAATAATAATAATAAAATAAACAGTATGAAATTTAAGAAAATCACCTCAGTGAACTCGATTTTTATGTCTCTGAGTTTGTGACAATGCTTTCCACCTATTGATTTTTGTGTTTGTATCTTTTTCTAAAAATAATCTCTCTGTGTGTATATTTTTCTCTCTAAAAAATCCCCCCTTTACAAATTTTTCAAAAGGGTTTTATAACCTAAAAAATGAAATAAATAAGGAAAAGATATCTTTTCGTATCTTCTTCTTTCCTTTTTCCTGCTGCGATTTCCTTTTTTTTTTGCAGATTCGAGATCTCGCGACGATGGTAATCCGGGCTTGAATCAAGGCACGGTCAGGGGCCTGACGAGACTATGGTGCAACAATTTGTCCCCGGCTGAAGCGCCGCGACTATTGGGCTCCTGTTGGACGACTATTGGGGTAACCTTGCTTGCGGCGCCTAGGGTTTCAAGAAACCCTAGGTTTTAGCTGCTTCTGCTTAGTCACTGGACTGTGTAGGTTTGGGCTAAAGGCTGGGTTAAGATTGGGTCTGAGGGTTTAGTTTATTTTAGGACTTGTTATTCGGGTTTGGGTCTTAATTTTGGGTTGTCTGTTGGTGTTGGGTTAGTAATATGGACTGTTAAAAACATTTATTATTTATGGTTTATTTCAGCCCGGGCAAAATGGGCTTCTACATTAGTAAATTACTCGATTTCGAACCGAATTAACCGTTAACTAAAATTCCAAAAAAAAATTAACCGACCTCCGACTGAACTAAATCGATTAATCAATCAGTTAACCGAATTAGATCAGTTCAATAAGTTAATTCAATTTTAACCGGAGTTTGAACACCCTTCTACTGTGATGTAAATTTAGTTATTTTTTTTTAGTAAAAGTAAATGCAAAGATATGCTTTAGAACCTTTTATATTAATTTTTAAAATAAATATGATTAGAATTGGAAAATGATTATGGAACGATACTCTATTTAATTATTTGGAGTAACTGACAATATTAAAAAATATTAACCCTCAAAAGAATAAACAGATATATACGGCAATATTCGTGTACTTTGTTTAACTGAAATAAATGATAATTGAAAAAAATCAACAGTTCTTTCTTTAATTGAAATCAATCCAAAATGCAAAATGCCAATCATCTTTTCCTTTTATTTTTTTTTTTAACATTTGAATATTATATGATCAGAGAAATGATTTTATTAAAGCAAACATTATTTAATATTCTTTTCCAATTATTTAATATGAATTGATATATTATATTTTTTTTTAATCTAGAACCTTGAACCATGTCATTGATACATTTTTGTAATTTTATCCGATTTAGGTGTAATAACTTATTTTTCAAAGATATTGAAAATGGTAGTTCCGAAACTCTATTTTTAATATTCAAGTCCGTACATGTTATTATTTAATAATTACAAGGTTAGTATGAAGTTTAATTAGAGTTTGGTTCTTTAATTTTGTTAATTGGATAATTAACTAAGGTACAAGTGTAATGAATCTAAAGTCAGTGGTTTTGAAAAATGAGATACCGAGACCTCGTTTCTTTAAATCGAGCCCATAAATATTTAATATAAATATTAACGGAGTTATTGTATGGGTGAATTAAATTTTGGATAGGTCATTTTTCCAAATCAGTGACTAATCGTAAAAGTGATAAAAGTTAATCGCTATGAAATTTTAACTAATAGGAGGACCAAATGGATAATTAGTGTAACAACCCTCACCTAATCCAATCGTCGGACCCGAGTTACAGGATGCTACTTCTGTTATCCGAACAGTTCGCATCCAAAAACTCAACATAAATTCATTCAATCCTCATTTCTTAATATAAATACATGTATTATACATTATTCAAGTAAAATCGAACGCAATTGAGCTTACGAAGCTCTAACTTTGACTCGAGCATGAATAAGGACCGAACTGTAAACTTTTCACCTTTGAGCATAGGTATCGATACCCAAATCAAGTATCGATATTGTTTTTAACTTCGAAGTTCCAAAAATCAAGTTAAAATACCCAAGTATCGATACCAAAATTAAGTATTGATACCGTTATGGCATTCTATCATTTTCTAAATTTTGAACATAAGTCAATTCATATCGATACCTTTATAAAGTATCAATCCTTAAAGATAAGTATCGATACTGTATACTGGTATCGATACCAAATTGGTATTCTGTCGATTTTATATACTGTTCATTTGGTAAATTACCGATACTTTTACCTATAGTATCATTTTTGTTAAAAAGCCAAGTAAATCACATTTTGGTCACATTCCATGTCAAAAAAAAAAAAACTAAGATCATAAAGCACTTTTGAGCACATTATTACTTGTACAACACCAATTTAAAACATACCAATACACCACAATTCATCCATTCTTAATGTATCATACTTAACACTCAAACCATCACCTATTCATATACAACTATATCGAATAAACCATACATTTCATCATCTCATACCATCATATTTCATGTCATATCATACTCAAATACCATTTAGATGCCATTCACATATCTCACCATATTATCAACATAACTATCACATATTTGAACCTTGAACTTATAAGATTTGAACATTTAACAAGGGCTAATTCAAAAATTATCCAAATGACAACAAAAACACCTATATACATGCCACATAATTGAGTCTAAAACATTTAAAAGACTACCGAATCGAAGGCTTGATAGTATGAGCTCCGAAGGTGATCTGATCGCTTCGTTCTGTAAAAGATAACTACAAATAGAGAAAACATAACAGAGTAAGCATTACAAATGCTTAGTAAGTTCATAGGTTTTAAAACAATATACTCACCTCAATTCACAATTAACATATCAAATTAGCTACATGAATATTGTTTCCTATTACCACATTTCACAATAATAAGGTGAGTACGTCAAATAACGAGCCATAAACATTTCAATCTGTACGAATCAATCCCATTCAGTGCCATTCAATCAAACTCATCGATTACTTTTCATTTACATCATTTTTATATCATATAAACATTTCCAAAGATAGTACATATCATCATTCATTCATTTCCCTTTTGTATTAATCAATCAGCCCTATGAATTATAATAAATAGATACGAATATGCGGGTACCTAACATGTTAACACCAAGAGTTTCAAAAATCATCAATGGTAATATTTTAAAACTTTAAAATTTTACAATTTAGTATCCAGGTTAGCTAAATCGAGTTATAATGATCTTAAAAACATAAAATTTATGAAAAATAAGCTCGATTTGAATTGTATACGAATGAGTTGACCCAGGGTCAATCATTGCATACATAGTAATATAAAAGAAATAGAATGTACCAGAAATAACATCGATCGCGAAAACTTTAGATCTAACAATTGTATCTTTGGTCCCACTACAATTAGCTCCAGTATTACTACTCTAACCAGGACGTCTACCTTTCTGAGGCGTAGATAACTGTTTAACACTCCACTCATCAATGTTTCTTACTTTACTCGGGAAATTTCTCATGAACTGATTCATCGATCCGCATCTGAAACATGTACCTAACCTGTCCTACATTCACCAGAAGAAATTTTCCACAATGCACACATGTAAATCTAGGGTATTAAAAACACTGTCAACACTATCCGCAGGCATAATTTCTTGGTTATATTCACTGAGCTATAAAAATCCCTATCTAGATATCATTTGTTAACATATTTCTTTCTGAACTCAAATCTCAAGAATTCTCAGTTAATCCTGTCTCTCGATACAATCGTTGTTAATGCCAACCATTAGTTATAGACCTTATATTTTCTCAAAGACACACCACATCTGAGATAATCATAAAGGAAACAGGCCATATCGTTGAGAATTCTCTGGATATTTTCAAGCCAGTACCCAACCCTAGTTGAATCATCATCAGTTTTACATCAGAATTTTCCATCACCATATTATCTAATTTATCAACCGAGAGCTATCAAACTATATCAATTGGTTGAGGACTGGAGGGTGCCACAGGATGCACAATAGGAGGTGGAGGTTGCTGAACCACTGGATTGACACACATAAATTCAGTGAACCACTGACTCATAAGGTTGAAATAGATATTTTTGACTTCACCATCAGACATTTGCGCAACCAAAAGCTATGACTTACTTCCTGTTCAGAAGTCGGGACATTACTATTTACTTTATCAGGGTCATTATGATCAGATTTTACTGGCATTCATTAAATCTATAAGAAAAACATGAGTTAGATCAGATCAAATAACATCACACTATCATAAGTTTATGTGGCATGTAATTTCTAGGCTCCAAACACGTTACGTTCAATCCGAGAATAAACTAAATCGTAGCTTTGATACCACTAAATTTAGCAACCCTAACCTGTCTCCATCACCGAATTAGGGTTACAGAGCATTACAATATATATCATAACAATTACTAACATTTAACCATTCAAATATTAAATTAAATAACATATATTCAAATTCAAATGTCATTCATAGCATAAATATAATTATTGACCTTAAATCGGGCTTACATGACCTTAAAATTAATTTAGGAACAATTAGAGACTAATTTGAAACAAAACAAAAAGTTTTAGAAAAATTCAAAAATTTTCAAAACAGAGGTCACACGGCCGTGTGACATAGCCCAAATCGTGTGGGTAATCGAGGTCTGGACACACGGCTGTGTCCCACCTGTATGTCCACCCGTATAAGTATTTGATGTTGGGTCACACTGTAACACCCCAAACCTGGCCTAGACGTTATGGCCGAATTTAGCGATGTCACATAGAAGGGATTTTGAAAATGGAGTTAACTTAATTAAAACCTTTAATTTCTTCATTTAATTCAAATTGTATATTCCATTAGTTGACTTGTCTTAAAACGTATCATCTTAGCGAAAGCTTAGGAAAATCGTTGTTTATAGGAAACTGTTCAAGATTATAGAAAACCTTTGTTTTAGTGAAAATCGAGTTATTTTGAGTTTGGCAGTTATAAAATCATTAAAATGGCAATCAAATCCAAAGTAGAAATGAAAACAGCCCGTAAAGTCCGAATTACACAAAAACCAGCATAAACCAGATTATAGAAATTAAATCGTGCTAAGTTTAAATCGAATGTGTGGTCACCGAAGGGCTTCGCAGCACCGATCAACCTAAGGCTGTGGAATACCTGTATAGATTAAACAGAAAGGAGTGAGTTTATGTAAACTTAGTGTGTAAGCCCACAGAATGAAGCATGTACACACACCAAATATCACAAATCATACAGATTCATACGCGGGCCTGGGCCAATTCAGGTACACATACAAATTCGGGTCTCAGCCAATTTCAGATGCAAACACAGTTATAGATATATAAATTAGATATCAAAATTAGAATCCTACCCCTATCCTCTACACACCATCTCCATCCATCCCTATACACCATATGGGGTTTAAAACAGCTATCCAGCCCTATACACCATACTGTACCGATGCGACACATAACAGATATAATACAGCCATGCTGCCAGATAATAGGCATAAAAGCCTTCCAGAGCACTTCTTCCAATAAGCATCATCCCATCCCCAATATCAGATAACATAACATACAGACAGAGTTAACAGACATATCATACTTAACATGATCTTACCAACAAGTAACATATATACAATCATAGGCATGCTCATAATCATATCTCAATCTAACATATCACTTGGTTTTAGGGTTTAGTAGGCTTTACCGATCCTTCGGTAGGCCCACAGTTGATTTAGGACGACCCATGCGACCATACAAAAAATTTCAGTATAATGGGCCTACAAGCCCATGTAGGCCCACACGCCTGGATTGGCCTTACCTGTATGGATCACACGGTCTGGCCCAATTTTCGCATGCCCGTGTGACACACTCGTGTGGCCCAAACGGCCACACTCCGGCCATCACACGATTGCAACTTGCGCACGGCCTGGCCTTCGTCGATCACATGGTCGTGTCGTTGCACATGGCCTACCACATGGCCATATGGCGTCGACAGTAAGGTTTTTAGCTTTTATCGGAACCTCGTTTTCTTGCGTTTTGAGTACACACTTGGTATCATTTCGATGCAAAACCACTCCCGAGCATTCCAAGACCACCGCAAAGATGTCTACACATGAAAGTTAAACCATCGAATCCAGAACTCCAGATTCACCACCTTCACCGAACCCTCGCGGATAGCAGTAGTACGAACAAAGAAATTGAATGGAACAAAGAAACAAAACTCACACCAGAAAACAAGAGGGACAAAAATAAAATCGGCAGGAACTTTGAAGTGAAGCAGAAACCGATGCCAATTCCAAAAGAAGGGAGAAAAAAACTAATAAAAATTCAACAAGAAGAAAATAAAAGATATGTTATCTAAATCCTTTATTTTCCTCCCACTCATCCACTTCCTCAAAATTTTAGTTCAACTGAAATACCATCAAACAACCGAACAAAAAAAATAATACACTCTCGTTAATGTAGGGATTCGAACTCAAGACCCCCAGTACACCAACACCCTTTCTACTCGAACCAGCAGGCTCATTCTGATATGGTTTTACAAATAATTTAATATAAGCCCACTGAGCAAGAATAGGGCTTAAGTCAGAAAAATACCAAAATTTACCAAATGTAAGGCTTGAACTTGGAACCTCACACACACGCACACACCTAGAACACTTAACCACTGAAGAAGACAGATATTTGTGTCAAGATTTTACAAAAGCAGACATAAAAATTTAGGGTTTCACAACTCTACCCCATAAAAGAAATTTTGACCTTGAAATTTAACTAAGCAGAACAAATAAGGATACTGCTGACGCATCGAGTCCTCAAGTTCCCACATGGCCTCCTCAGTGCTATGATTCCGCCACAGCAGCTTCACTAATGGAATAGACTTTTTTCGCTCTTCCTCGAAAGTTAAGTCCAGCCTAACCTCGATCTACTTGATCGGGACAACATAGGATGGATCAAATCGATACTGTCTCAACATCGAGACGTGAAACACATCATGAATACGGTCTAGTTTAGGAGGTAGCTCTAACTGATAAGCAACTGGTCCCACACATTTTAGAATCCAATACGGCCCGATGAACCTAGGGCTCAACTTTCCCTTGCGACCGAATCTCAGAACTTTCTTCTATGGAGAAACCTTGAGAAAAATGAAGTCCCCCACCAATATACTCAATCTCTCACCTCTTTAGATCCGCATAAGACTTCTGTCTATCAGAAGCTTCCTTCAGATGATCCCGAATCAGTTGAACCTTATCCTCAGCCTTAGAAACTAACTCAGGACCCAAACTCACCCAACTCAGTCCAACATAGCGGAGTGCGACATACTACCATACAAAGCCTCGTAAGGTGCCATCTGAATGCTAGCCTGGAAACTGTTATTATAGGCAAACTCAACTAGTGGCAGATAATCCTCCCAACTACCTCAGAAATCTATCACAAAACTCCGAAGCATATCCTCCAGTATCTAAATCACCCTCTCAGATTGACCATCGGTCTGAGGATGGAATGCAGTACTGAAGTCTAATCTCGATCCCAGAACTTCATGTAACTTCTTCCAGAACCGAGATGTAAAACAAGGATCTCTATCAGAAATAAGCGACACTGGAACCCTATGCAGTCTAACTATCTTGGAGATATATAGCTTCGCCAACTTATGAAGAAAAAAGTTTGTCCGAACTGGAATGAAGTAAGCAGACTTGGTCGATCGATCCACGATGACCCAAATAGAATTCTTCTTAGTGGGTGTTAATGGCAACCCACTAATGAAGTCCATCATCACTTGCTCCCATTTCCAAAGGGGAATCTTAATCGGCTGTAGCAAACCCAAAGGTAACTGATGCTCAGCCTTAACCTGCTGACTCATCAAACAGCGAGCAATGAAGTCGGTAACCTCACGCTTCAACCCTGGCCACCAGTACAACTCACGGAGATCGCGGTACATCTTATTAACTCCAGGGTGCATAGCATAAGGGCTATTATGCACCTCCTTCAGAATCGACTGTCTCAAATCAGATTCATTCGACACAAAAATCCAACATCAAAAACATAACACACCATCCTTATTTAATCCAAAATCAGACATAGTACCACTCTCAATTTGACGAAACCGCACACCCAGAGTCTCATCCACTAACTGCTTATCTCGAATCTGATCAATCCAAGTTGACTTAACCTGTAACTCGACTAACAGACTCCCATCATCGAATAGACTAAGGTGAGCAAACATCGCCCTCAAATCAAACATCGTCCTATGACTTAGAGTATCAACCACCACATTAGCATTACCAGGATGATACTCTATTATGCAGTCGTAATCCTTGAGCAGCTCAATCCATCGACGCTGTCTAAGGTTCAACTCCTTCTGAGTAAGGAGATACTTGAGACTCTTGTGATCGGTGTAGATGACACACCTCTCACCATACAGATAATGTCTCCAGATTTTTAATGCCAAGACCACTGTAGCCAACTCGAGATCATGCGTCGGATAGTTTCCTTCGTGTGTCTTAAGTTGACGGGACGCATAAGCCACAACCTTACCATCCTGCATCAGAACGCAACCCAACCCAACGTGCGAATTATCACTGTAGACCATAAAATCCTTACTAGATTCAGGCTATATCAGAACAAGAGCCTGAGTCAGAATAGACTTAAGCTTCTCAAAGCTCTCTTGCTGTGCATCAGTTCAGACAAAAGAAACATACGTAGAAGCTTAGCCAACGGAGCTGCAATCAGAGAGAACCCCTCAAAAAATCAATGATAATATCCAGCTAAACCCAGAAAACTACAGATTTCAGACACATTCTTGGGCTGTTTCTAATCCAACACAGCCTCAATCTTCCTAGGATTGACTCGGATCCCCCCAGCAGAAACTACATGCCCCAAAAAAGTCACTTCACAAAGCCAACTCACACTTACTTAGCTTGCCATAAAGTTACTTCTCACGCAGAATCTGAAAAACTACTCTAAGATACTTATCATGCTCATCCTCAGTCTTAGAGTATACCAAAATGTCGTCGATGAAGACCATGACGAACTGATCCAGATAGGGCTGAAACACTCGATTCATCAAATTCATGAATGCGGCCGATGCATTCATCAACCTAAAAGGCATAACTAGAAACTCGGTAATGCCCATACTGAGTCCTCAACGCAATCTCATGGACATCAGCTTCCTTAACCCTCAATTGATGATACCAAGAATGCATATTGATCTTCAAAAATATAGAAGCCTCTCTGAACTGATCAAACAAGTTGTCAATCCTCGAAAGCAGATACTTATCCTTTACAATCAACTTATTTAGCTGTTGGTAATCAATGCACATCCTCATGGTCCTATTTTTCTTCTTAACAAATAGAACTGGTGCCCCCCACAGAGACACACTAGGACGAATGAAACTACAGTCCAACAACTCTTGTAATTGAGCCGTAAGCTCTATAAGCTCTTTCGGTGCCATACGGTAGGGAGCGATAGACACCGGAGCTATACCTAGAAGAAGCTCAATCCTAAAATCCACTTCCGATTAGGAGGTAGACCTGATAACTCTTCAGGAAAAACGTCCAAAAAATTCCTTACTATTTTGATATTCTCAACAGAAGAGTCTCCAAATTTCGAAACATTTACATATGCCAAGTACACCTCACATCCCTTCCGGCCAGTTTCTCAACTACTAAAGTGGAGATCACATGCGATAGATAGTCTCGACGCCACCAATCATAACCATCTCCACATCATCCTTGGTCCTCAAAATGACCCTCTTAGATCGCAATTCAAATCGACTCGATTTTCACCAACCAAATCCATACCAAAATCAGGTCAAACTCCCCAAACAGAAACTCCATCAAATTAGCCAGAAATATCTCTCCTTGCATCTCTAACTGTACATCCGTATATAGTTTACTAACTTGAACAGACTACCCCAACGGACTTATCATAGTAACCTCACTAAAAGCACTCTCAATTGATAACCCTAGATTTTCGAAAATAGAATAGGCTATATAGGAACGAGTAGATCTTATGTCTATTAGAGAAAAGTAAGGTACATCAAATATAAAGAATGTACCGATGATGACGTCAGGAGCATCTCTGTCCTCTCAACGATGTACAACATAAACCAAAGCAGGCTGCCTCGCCTCAGTCTGACCAGCACCTCTGCCCAGTGCTCTCTGTCCTCGGCCTATACCATTACTACCCCTAGCCTGACCACGGCCCCTAGGTGGCTGCTGAACTACTCTCTGCCGCTGCGCGGGACCTGATGCCGGATCTTGCACCTGATCAACCCTCAGTGGACACTCCCAGATGCGGTGCTCAAGAGGCCCACACCTCAAACAAGCCCCAATCTTCCTCCAACACTCGCCCGGATGGCGCCTCTTACAATCTCCACAAGGCAGTATCCCAGTAGAAACAACAGGGGCCTCCACTCTAACTGGTCCATCAGATCTTGCCTTTTTCTTAGGCCTCTGCACAGAACTCGAGGGCTCTAAATCCCTCTTATTCTAACCTCTCTCACGGTCTCTATTCTGGAGCTCAGCACGCTTAACATCCTCAGCAATATTTGCCTTCTCTACTAGAACCGCGAACTCACGCTCCCTTTGTGGAGCTATCAGAACCATCAGATTATCCCTCAAAATGTTCTCAAAACTAACACATCTCTCATACTCTGATGCCACCATACCTCGAGCATCGCGGCTCAGCCTTAGAAATTTAGCCTCATACTCAGCTACAGATCGGTCACCCTATGTGAGATTTAGGAACTCACATCTCCGAGCATCAACGTAGGTGTCTCCTACATATTTGCTCTGAAACGTAGTCTTAAAGAACTCCCAAGTCAATCAGCCAGGCTAAGTGCCCTCCTTAACAGTCAACAACCACTGGTAAGCCTCAACGCCTCGAGGGTACAATCTCCTACATATTTGCTCTGAAACGTAGTCTTAAAGAACTCCCAAGTCAATCAGCCAAGCTAAGCGCCCTCCTTAACAGTCAACAACCACTGGTAAGCCTCAACGCGAAATAAGGAGACTTCACCCTTCAATTTCTACTCGAGGGTACAGTCCAAATCATCCATAATCCTCTCAGTGGCTTCTAACCAGTACTCAGCCACATTAAGGGTGACTCTTGTGACACCCCTGAATAACTCAACTCCATTAGACTAGAGTCGTTCAATTACCGACCCTCGGCCCTAGATCCAAAATTAGGCCCAACGACCCTCTCTAATATCCTCAGCATGGCTTGAGCAAGACGTCGTCCCCAGCCAAACGAATTTGAGACCCAGTCTTAGTAGCAGGTGACACAGGTGTCTCACTCGTGTCCAGATTTGGCATGCTGCCCAGAAATGAGGACTCAGCTCGAGCCCTTCTACGGCCTCTAGTACCACGTCCACAGAAACCTCGTGCGCTCATTGTCTAATTCGAGTTTATCTACATTAAGAGTTTTATGCATCAGTTTCAGTATTTATTAATAGATATTTTATGCAAAATTATCAGAAGTTTTAGAGCTATTTTTTCAGAAGTTTTTAGTTTTCCAACTATCTCAGTACAATCTTTATAATTACTATCTACAGTGTTTCAGAATAGTTTAACTAAGTACAAAATACTTATAGGATCGGCGCCGTAGACTCGGTAAACCACATACTTAATCAAAGTGTTTAAAATCATTTGAAAACAAATTCTTTAAAACCAAATTTTGGAACCTAAAATTCACAGTCAAGTTTTATAACGTGGCTCTGATACTACTAAATGTAACACTCTAAACGCGGCCTAGATGTTATGGCTGGATCTAGAAGTGTCACATGAAATGGGTTTGAATGTAACACCCCAAACCCGGCCTAGACGATATGGTTGAATCTGATGATGTCACATGGAAGGGATTTTGAAAATGGAGCTAACTCGATCAAAACCTTTAATTTCTTTATTTAATTCAAATCTTATATTCCATTAGTTAACTTGTCTTAAAACGTATCATCTTAGCGGAAGCTTAGGAAAATCGTTGTTTTTAGAAAACAGTTCAAGATTATAGAAAACCTTTTTTTTGGTGAAAACTGAGTTATTTCGAGTTTGGCAGTTATAAAATCATTAATATGGCAATCAAATCCAAAGTAGAAATGAAAATAGTCCGTAAAGTCTGAATTAACAGACATATCATACTTAACATGCTCTTACAAACAGGTAACAGATATACAATCATAGGCATGCTTAAAATCATATCTCAGTCTAACATATCACTTGGTTTTAGGGTTTAGTAGCCATTATCGACCCTTTAGTAGGCCCATAGTCATTAGAACGACCCATGCAACCGTATAGAAAATTTTAGTATAATAGGCCTACATGCCCGTGTGGGCCCACATGCTCGGATTGGCCTTGCCCGTGTGGATCACACGGCCTGGCACAACATTTACATGCCCATGTGACACTCTCGTGTGGGCCCACACACCCAATCTGATTTAGCCCATGTGGCCTACACGGCCACATTTCAGCCATCACACGGCCGTGTCTTGCACACGGCCTGGTCTTCATCGATCACACGGCTATGTCGTTGTACACAGTCGTGTGGCATCGACAATAAGGTTTTTGGCTTTTGCTGAAACCTCGTTTTCTTACGTTTCGTGTACACACTGGTATCGTTTCGATGCGAAACCACTCCTGAACGTTCCAAGACCACTGTAAAGACGTGGAACCCCAGATTCACCGCCTTTATCAAACCCTTGTGGATAACAGTAGTACGAACAAAGGAATTGAACGAAACAGATAAACAAAACTCACGCCAGAAAAAGAGAGGAACAAAAATAAAATCGACAGGAACTTTGAAGTGAAGCAGAAATCAATGCCAATTCCAAAAGAGGGGAGAAAAAAACTGATAAAAATTCAACAAGAAGAAAATAAAAGATATGTTATCTAAATCCCTTATTTTCCTCCCATTCATCCACTTCCTCGAAATTTTAGTTCAACCGAAATACCATCAGACAACCAAGCAAAAATAATATACTCTCGTTAACGTAGGGATTCGAACTCAAGACCCTCAGCACACCAACACCCTTTCTACTCGAACCAACAGGCTCATTCTGATATGGTTTTACAAAAATTTAATATAAGTCCACTGAGCAAGAATAGGGCTTAATTCAGAAAAATACCAAAATTTACCAAATGTAAGGCTTGAACTTGGGACCTCACATACATACCCAAAACACTTAACCATTAAAGTAGACAGATATTTGTGTCAAGATTTTACAGAAGCAGACATAAGAAATTTAGGGCGTTACAACTCTACCCCCTAAAAGAAATTTTGACCTTGAAATTTACCTAAGTAGAACAGAAATTTACCTCAAGTTCCTACGTGGCCTCCACGGTGCTATGATTCCGCCACAGCAGCTTCACTAATGGAATAGACTTTTTTCGCAGAACCTTAACACCGTGATCCAGAATCTTAATTGTTCTTCCTCGAAAGTCAAGTTCGGCCTGACCTTGATCTCCTCGACCAGGACAACATGGGATGGATCAGATCGATGTCGTCTCAACATCGAGACGTGAAACACATCATGAATACGGTCTAGTTTAAGAGGTAGCTCCAACTGATAAGCAACTGGCTCCATACGTTTCAAAATCCAATACGGCTCGATAAACCTAGGGCTCAACTTAGCTTCACGAACGGATCTCAGAACTTTCTTCCATAGAGAAACCTTGAGAAAAATGAAGTTCTCCACAGAATACTCAATCTCTCGCCTCTTCAGATCCGCATAAGACTTCTATCTATTAGAAGCCACCTTCAGACGATCCCGAATCAGTCAAACCTTATCCTCAGTCTTAGAACTAACTCAGGACCCAAAACTCATCGTTCACCCAACTCAGTCCAACATAACGGAGTGCGACACTTACGACCATACAAAGCCTCGTAAGGTGTCATCTGAATGCAAGCCTGTAAACTGTTATTGTAAGGGAACTCAGCTAGCAGCAGATTAGCCTCCCAATTACCTCGAAAATCTATTACAGAACTCCGAAGCATATCCTCCAGTATCAGAATCACCCTCTCAGATTGACCATCGGTCTGAGGATAGAACGCAGTAGTGAAGTCCAATCTCAAATACAAAGCTTCATGTAACTTCTTCCAGAATCGAGATATAAAACAAGGATCTCTATCAGAAATAATCGACACTGGAAACCCATGTAGTCTAACTATCTTAGAGATATACAGCTTCACCAACTTCTGAAGAGAAAAGTCTATCCAAACTGGAATGAAGTGAGCTGACTTGGTCAATCAATCCACGATGACCCAAACAGAATCCTTCTTAGTGGGTGTTAAAGGTAACCCACTATCGAAGTCCATCGTCACTCGCTCCCATTTCCAAATCCCCACCATTATCAACTACAAAACCATGCTCAAACACATTAAATCTCGTTCAAAAACATGTCAATTTCACACAACCTATGCCTAACCAAGATGTCATCATTCGGCACCTCAATTCATATTCCCAAACTAACCAAATTCAAGATTATAATACATGTCATATTCATACCCCAAACACATTAACAAATAATCATTCAAACTCTCAAATCATATGTTATCTCATTCTAAAACTTACAATTACTTTTCTCATTCAACATATACATTCATACCATAATTTCAGCCACCTATATAAAATTTATACCAAATGACTAAATAACGTGACATGAACATAAACACGCACAAGTTCATACTAAACATAAGAATCACCCATCACTTTTATAATTACCTGCATAATTTAACCAAGCCGTCACTAAATTATATTTCTATTGCAATTCATATATATGCACATTTAATATCATACTTTCTCAGACCATTCATAATTCATTAACTCATATACATAACTTAAACTAACAACAAATGTATTTTATTCGGTAAACACCTATATTCATATTTCTGACACTCCTATTAAATGCCACAAAACCAAGTATAATAGTTTCAAGTCTACAAAAAAGGAAAGCTAGATAGTGTGATCTTCAATTTGATTCGATAGCCAGGTTCCGCAAAACAAAATCTATAAGGAAACAAGAAAACAACTCAAGTAAGCTTCAATATATCTTTAGTAAGTTCATAGGTTAAAACATTATAACTTACCACATAATCATAGTTTTATAATTAATAAAATTAATGGCTAACATTAACCCTGTCAATCACAACCATTAAATAGGTGAGATTCGTAAATGTGAGTCATTAAATCACTTCATTTATATAATATCAACAATTATCAAGTCACAATAGAATGTTGGAAATCATGAATACATGTACAAGACTTTCACAAGAAATTATAATAAAGTATCAGTTACATATCATCATTAGATCATTTAACTATTAAAATTTCAGCCTGATGAACGAAATAAATAGATACGAATACGCGGTTAACCATCCAGAACACATCAGGACACTCAAATTAGCTAAACCAACCGAGAACACACCTAGGCACCTAGTGCCTAGCCCGTAGGCTTACATCCGTCCAGAACACACTTGGGCACCTAGTGCCAAGCCCGAAGGCCTTACATCCACCTCGGTAACACGATAGAATCTTTGTAAATACATCACGGTAGTCTGCAACAAATGCTGGACTCCAATATGTTTAGTGGACAGGAATAAATCAGGAATCATCATCTCATCTCAAGTCAGACCCGTATAGCATGCAATATAACCTATTGGTGTACCCTTTCCTATGTTCATCTAGGCTCGATATACAAAACCATATAATAACTTATAATTCAATAACATTTCTCACCTTGAATTATCTTTATGCTTATTTCCTTACATATATATATAAGTATTCAAAAATCACAATTCACAAGTCAACAAAATATTGCAAATTATACTAAATTAAACCGTATGAACTTACCTAGGCTAAACTGTAGAGACGGTGAAGGTTCAGGGACTACTCAGTAACTTTCCCTTTTTCCTTAATTATCTACTTGTTCTTGATATATAAAATAATTTATTTCAATTTAATAACCTCAATTTCATATAATATTCAATTTATTACAAATCATTTCTTATTTACAAATTTTCACAATTGTCCTTACATTTCATTCAAATAAGTCCTTAAACCAAAACAAAATTATTTCCACAATTAAACCCTATACACCCATTATGCCGAATGCTTCCAAAATAACCACCAAACCTTTTAAATTTTATAAAAAAAACCCATTCTAAATTCACATACTTTCAATTTAACCCATAAACTTACAAATTATTTAAAATTACTTTGTAAACTAAATCAAAATCAACCCCAAGCTTAAAACCAACCCAGTTACCACTAAAAAGCTTCAAAATATCTCAATGGCATATTTTCTATACTTTGATAATTTCACAAATTAGCCCCTAAAATAGCTAGATTTCATTACAACTAGCTCAAAACTTAAATTTCATGAAAAATAAATTAAGAAAACGCTTATATGCTTGGGAGAGAAGCAAAGCCGAAACTTCAAGGTGCTAAAATGGTGTTTCGGTTCTCAATTTGGTGAATGGAGAAGATGAATACCATTTTGCTTTTGTTTTTATTAATTTAATTAAATTTAGTAATATTTTAAACAATAATTTCAATTAAGATACCTATAGTCGGCCACTAACTTTAAAAATGACCTAATTTCCATCTAAATCCTTGCAATAAATGTTTTTCCATCATTAAACTCCAATAAACTATTAGTAATTGATTTTTGCATATTTTACGATTTAGTTCTTTTGATTAATTAACTATCTAAATTAAAATTTCTAGACCAAATTTTAATTCACCTATCTAATTACTCTGTAAATATTAATAAAAATATTTACCGACTCAGTTTATAGAAACGAGGTCTTGATACCTCATTTTCTAAAACCACTTGATTTTAGGGACAAACCACTTTAACTAATGATTCAAATAGCAAAAATTATCAGGTCAAAATTCTATATAATAATATTTGACTCATAAATATTAAATAATAATATTTACGAACTCATTTGTCGATTTGTGGTCCTGAAACCATAGTTTTCGACACCACTAGAAAACAAGTTGTCACAATTCCTGTACTTTAATTATTAATCGTTCAATAAAATTATCAAATCAAAAACTAATATAATATTATAATATAGTCGTAAATATTAATAAATAATATCTATTGACTCGATCATTGAAAAACGAGGTTGCGAAACCACTGTTTCTGGCACCACTAGAAAATGGGTTGTTACAACTCTCCTCTCCCTTAGGAAATGTCGTCCTCGAAACTTTTACCTGAGAATAGATTCGGGTACTGAGATTTCATTGATTCTTCTGGTTCCCACATAGCTTCTACAATACTGTGTCGGTGCCATAATTTTTTCACTAATGGTAGTCGTTTATTTTGTAGTTCTTTCACTTCTCGAGATAAAATTTTCACCGGTTCTTCACTGTACGACAAATCAGGTTGCAACTCTATTTCATCTATACCTATCACATGAGAGGGATCAGAATGATAACGATGTAACATCGACACATGAAACAGATTATGAATATTTTCTAGTCCCGGTAGTAACGCTAATCTGTAAGTTACTAGGCCAATTCTCTCGAAGATCTCATACGGTCCTATATATATCTAACTAAGCTTTCATTTCTTGTTGACCACATGATTTTCTTTTAGGGTGAGAATTTTAGGAATACACTATCACCAATCTGAAACTCAATATCTTTTCTTTTCAGATCAACATATGATTTTTGACGGTCCGAAGTGACTTTCAAACAATCTTATAAAATGTTAACTTTTTCTTCAGTCTTAATGATATTTGGGACATAGGTTTAGTTAGGACGAGTAGCTTGATGTGAGAATTTATATATACATTCAGCTCGGATAGTTGGCATAACAAGATAATTTTGCATGATATGGGTTTGATATTTTAAATGGTTAAATGTTGAACTAATTACTTATATAGTATTGAAAAGTTGATAATAGTGAATTGAATTGATACATCTTTGAATTAGTATATGATGCGATTGTCATAACGTTGCCTACATAGGAGTACGAGGGCCTAGTAAGCAAAGCTAGACCGGAGGGCCTAAATTAACGTAGAGTCGCCACTAACCAATTAGGGTTAGGTTGGTTAGCCACCTATCGTCTAAAAGTCTAGAATTAATACTACAAAAAATCCTAAAAGTCTAGACTCGATCTCATCACCAAATTTCGGGTTTGGTAGTACAGTTACGTGTGGGGAAGGTTATAACACCCCTACAACGCCTATCCGGGGATAGTCCTACAAGGTCGTAGGAGCTAGGTTTTTTTATTTAAGCATATTAATGTCTTAATCTAGGCTAAAATCTTATGGAAATTTTAAATAAAAACTCTAAAGAAAGTGTCTTCGTAACTCGATTAAGATGTGCTCACCAAACTTATCTAATTTGAAACTTAAATTAGAGATTTTTACTTTTAATGAGAACCCTATAGAATAACTAAATAATTCTAGTAAAATACCTTCAATTCCTAAAATTAATTCTATTTTAGAATTCTTAAAAAACCTAGAAATTACCAATGAATTAAGAGAAATATTAAAATCCATCTACAACTTATTTGAATTTTTATTATTATTTAAAAATTAATTAATAACGTTGAATCTATCAAGATCTTATGAAAGTATCCTATGTTGGGTTTATGATTTATCTTACTTTAAAATTCTTGATCTAAGGTTTAAATTTGTCAAAATCCAAAATAATATATCTTAAGTAATATTATTAGCTTTCTTAAAAGTTTCTAAAATAAAATACTTAGAAAGTCCTACTCATGATTTACAATTCACCTACAAAATTTTTAGTTTTATATTGAATAAAGTCCTAAAGAATATTTACATATTAATTTAAGATTCAAATCCTATACGATCTTTAAATTAGTTTAAAACCTTAAAAAATCTTACATATTATTTATAATTTTTCTAGGGCAAATGGTAGATAAGATCTTAAAGACTAACCGAAATCCGAATGTAAAAACCTTATGGTTTCATTAAAATGTAAAAACCTTGTGGTTTCATTAAAATGTAATACCTACTTAACTAACTTCATGTCAACAATTATAAGATTAAAAATGACTTAAAGTTCCCTATTTTAAAACGAATAGTAATAAAATAGGAAAATTAATTAAATTGGCTAAAGTTAATGAAAAATTAAAACTCTTTCAAAATGGAAATAATAAAAAAGAAAAATAAATGAAATAAATAAGACATTGACATGATGATGATAATAATAACAATAATACACATTATTCATAATACAATAAAATAATCAAAGTAACATAAATAAATATTATTAAAATGTATGTAAGGAAATATGTAAAAAAACATAAATATAAATGGACATGAAAATAAATAAAGACAAAATAAAATAAATAAAAATTATACAAGTGTGAATAAATATAAAATTTAAAATAAAGTGCATAATTGACATTAAATATATAAGGTATAAATGCAAATGAAATGGAATATATAAGTGTAAATAATTTATTAAAGATGAAAACAAAATGACATAGCTTGATTTTAGTACTAAAAGATAAAAAATGTGGAAGACAGATGACTGATATAGCAATTAATTTGCTTTTAATTTTGAAATTTTGGATTAAATCGAATGTTTAAATAAACAAAAGGATTACGAGTGTAAATAGGCCAGAGAGTGAGGGCGGTGCCTCAAAAAATGGGGTATTTTTTTAAAATTTAAAAAGTAAGGGTGCTAATAAATCACCCATTTTTTGCACCTATAAAAAAATATTCATTCTTTCATTTTAACCTCATTTGTTTCAAAAAAAAATCATCATAAAAAAAAATACCCATTTTTTGCACCTATAAATTACCCAACAACTCTCCGGCCTCCGGTGGTGGAGCCGCCGCGTAGGTGGCCAAAATTTTTATTTTTATTTTTTACAAAATCAAAGTTTTCTTTAAAAAATCACTACTTTTCTTAAAAATCAAAACTTTATTTCTAAATAGTTGAAAATATCAAAACTTTGTTTTAAAAAAATAAACTTTTCCTTTAAAATGACTAAAAACATATTTTTATTTTTAAAATCTAAACTTTTTATTTAAAAATCACTATTTTTCTTAAAAATTAAAACTTTATTTCAAATAGTTAAAAAGATCAAAACTTTGTTTTAAAAAATTAAAATTTTCCTTTAATATGATTAAAAATAGATTTTTATTTTAAAATCTAAACTCTTTTTCTAAAAAATAAAATTTTTTCCAATATCGAACTTTTAAAAAAGACATTTATTTTAGAAAGGGGAAAGGAAAAAACGGGATTTTTGGGACTCCTAGGGGCAGAGGACCCACGTTCCAGTGGCATCCCCTTCATCGGAGCCCAAACTCGATCCTCAAGATATGTACATAGCAAAAAAAAGAAGAGAAAAGAAGAAAGAGAAAAAAAAGAAACTAGAATGCTTGTTGTTGTTTTTTTTTTTATCCTTTTTAAAAGAACAAAATATAAAAAAGCCTCCCTCTTTTTCTTTGATTTCATTTCATCTATATATATTGTTTTTTAATCTTGTTTATTTGTAAAAAAAAGATAATAATATTTAATAATAATGGTTTAAATGGGGTGGGCTTCAAACGGCCCAAAAGAGAAAAAAAGTTTAAATGGGCCTCCAATTGGGCTCGAATAAAATGGGTGTCTACAGCGATTATATGATACCCTATCAAAAGTATCGGTATTATTGATACCCTATCAAAAGTATTTGTATTATTACCCCGAGTATTGATACTCAAGAAATGGCATCGATACCAAATTGAGTTACTGATGTAACATCCCGAATTTTGGGGACTAAAAGTTCTGTGTTAGTGGTTAGGTCTGAGGGAAAGGTGTGCTTTTGTGGTTAGTCTAGCGTGTGAGTGACAAGAATGGGCTTGCTGGTCTGGTGGTTTAGTTGTGTAAAGTTAATCTTAAGGTTCTGGGTTTGAGTTATTGGGTGCGCATTTTGGGGAACCTTATTATTATATTTTGTTTTTAGTTAGTAATAATAATTAGTTTTATTTATTTATTTTTATTTTTATTTTATTTTCTTTCTTTCTATTGTGGTTTTCTGGACGTTCTTCTCTATGTTTCTTTTCTTTTTGCTTTTTCTTTGATTTTTCTTTCGTTCTTTTGGGAAAACGGTTTCGTTGCGGATACTTCAAAGATTTTTGCTCCTTCGTTGTCGAATCAATTGTAGGATATGAAACTCTTCTATTTTAATTTACGATTATTCGTTTCGGTATCTCTTGAGTTTGTTTTAATTCCGTCAATTTTGGGTGTTAGAGGTTGAATAATACGGGGTATATGGCATATTTTCCTATACTCTCATTATTGTAAAGGTTAGGGACCAGTTTGGATGGCTAGAATGGCAGTTTCAGCCTGTTCCGAGGTGGTTTCGTGGCCACTGCAGTTTCCACATGGGCGTGTGCTAGTCTACATGGCAGTGTGCTTTTGGGAATTAGGGTTTTCGTGCCAATTTTTGTGCCACACGGTCGTGTGGTAGACTTGGGGATTTTATCGTTTCTCACACAGCCGTGTCTCCTAGGGCGTGTGCGATTGGGGGATTAGGGTTTGAGTGCTTTGGTGCCACACGGCCTGACCACATGGCTGTGTAGCTAATTTGGGAATTAGGGATTCCACACGGGTGTGTGTGTTGTGGACACACAGTCGTGTCTGGTGGGCACACGGTCGTAAGAGTGTAACACCCCTAACCCGAGATCGTCACCAGAATAGGGTTAAAAGGCATTACCGAACAACCACAATAACATACATCTATTCCACAACACATAGTCTATCATTAATCATACATGCTCACATACAAACATACGGTCCCTTATCTAGGTCTACGAGACCTTAATCTAATGTTAGAAAGGAGTCGGGACTAAACCGAACTCTTACGAAAGTTTTCAAAATTTCAAGCATTATTCAACACTGTTGAGGTCACACGCCCATGCAACTAAATCGTGTGCCTCCCACGGTTACCAGACACTCCCATGTGTCCAGGCTGTGTCAAATAGGGCAATGTGTACTAACTTCTTCACACGGCCATCAGGCACACCCGTGTGCCAAATTCGTGTGCTCTTAGGCAATAAATTGACTTATTCACACGGCTACTAGGCACGCCCGTGTACCATGGTCGTGTGCTCTTATGCTAGCTACTTACTTTATCCCATTATCAATAGGCACGCCCTTGTGCCATAACCGTGTAGGCAAAACAGGCCATTTGTGAGCCCAAATTTCCATCCCATAATAAGATCATATCTATAAGCATCAATACAATACCAATTCATGTTTTCAAAGGCATTCAAACATACCAATTCATGCATTATCCAATCACCAACTAAACCATTTACTCTCATGCTCATTGTCATCACAATATAAGCCATTCAAAGTGACAAATATAAATCAAAACATGAATATACCAAACATCATGTAATCTATGTCATAGACTTTCTTTAAACACATCTTATCATCAATCAAACCATCATGAAATATACCATTTCCATAACTCATTCATAAGTTCAACATCATTCAACTTCTAAGCCAACTCACATGGCAAGGATTAAACATTTAAAGACATATATTATCTACTATCCTATACATGCCATAATCCAACTATATACATCTTTCCCAAGTACCAAAATAGATTGCCGATAGTGTGATTGAGATGCTGACGATCCCGGATCTGAGCTAGCTTTACTGACACTACAAAACAGGAAAACAATCACACAGTAAGCTTTCAAAGATTACGAAGTTCGAATTATAATACAATTAACTCAATGAACCAATTCAATATACACATTTAACCATAACATAGATAATTTACCAATGGTACACAAGTTCAACTTTATCCAATACTCTCTTAGCATTCCATTTATTTACTTTCAATTTCATCAACCACATAAGTATTATACATACCTTTGCCAACACATAGTAACTTCACCAACCATGCTACTTAATCATTCGACTTTATACTTTGATCATTCTTTGTTATTCTCTTGCTTATGTCGCCCATTTAGTGCCAATTTGTAAACCTGGCATACTTTTCATCATACACTTAGTGCCATTACGTTAAACCGAGTTTATATTGGTATCCCACACACAGTGCCCATTCATAAGCCGAAGCTTCTATCAACTCACACACACAGTGCCAATCATTTCTATCACGTTTCTAATTTCGCACACTTAGTGCTTTCTAATTTGATTAAACACATAGCATTTCTAAGCTCATAGTTATATAAATATTTATTCAATTCACATCACATAGAACACAAATTAACAACTTTTACTATATCCGAACTTACCTCAGATGTTGAACAGCGAAACAGTCAATTAATCGAGCACTTTATCTTTGCCTCGATCTCGATCCGAACCTCTCCTTTCTTGGTTTATACACATTCAAATTCAATCCACCCAATCACAAATTCATTCAATTTGATCCACTAATACATATTTAGGGCATTTTACAAAATAGCCCTCACATTTACACATTTTGACACTTTAGTCCTTAATTCATCAAATCACCAAATACACATAATTTGCTTGTACCCATGCCTAGCCAAATTCTCACTATGCTCATACAAGCCCACACCTTTCATTTATTTTATATTTTTAGTCCCTCAATTTCTCATTTTCTCAATTAAGCCCAAAATACTCAATTTCACTAAAAATTCCAATACAAACTATGTTAGCTCAACACCGAGTTTTCATATTTCACTATCAACTAACACATAGCTCAAGTATTCATCAATGACTCATCACAAAAACATCATCAATTCACAAAATTACAACATGGGTTAGCTAAAGCACGAAGCACCGATTACGAAAACGTAGAAATTATCAAAAACGGATCAAAATCCATACTTTAATTTAGCCAAACTCTAGCCGAATGTTCAAAGTATTTCCTCATTCTTTTTCTTTTCTATTTTCGACACAAATATGGATAAAAGATGAACAAATTTTTGTTTTTTTATTATAACATATATAATTATTCATTTACCTTATTAACCTTTCATTTAATAATTAAAACAAATATACATTAAGGACATATTTGTCCAACAACTATCCATTATCTTAGAAATGGGCCAATTACCTTATAAGACCCCCACATTATAAAGACAACAACACTTAGGTACTTATAAATCAACACACAACTTTTACACTTTTCGTGATTTAGTCCTTTCTCTTAATTCAGCACATAGTCGATAAAATTTCCACACAGAATTTTCACACAGGCTACATCACATATAATCAACACTAAAAATAATATTAAAAATTATTCCAATCTCAGATTTGTGGTCTCGAAATCACTGTTCCGACTAGGGTCTAAACCGGGCTGTTACAACTCTCCCCCTTAGGAATTTTCGTCCCCGAAAATCTTACCAGTGAATAGTTGTGGATATTGCTCTCTGATAATGTTCTTAGGCTCCCACGTAGCCTTTTCTATTTCGTGCTTGTGCCACAACACTTTCTCTAAGGAAATTCTTTTGTTCCTCAACTCTTTTATCACTCGTGCCAGAATTCGAATCGGTTCTTCATTGTACCACAAATTTGGCTAAATTTCAACTTCAGTACCAGCAATCACATGAGACGGATTAGATCTGTACCTTCTAAGCATTGACACATGAAACACGTCAACATCAATCTGTAAGCAACCGGACCTATTCGTTTAATGATCTCATATGGCCCGATGAATCTCGGAATCAACTTGTCTTTCCTATAAAATCAAAGTATTTTCTTCCACGGAGACACTTTCAGAAACACTTTATCACCAATCTGAAATATGATTTCTTTCCGTTTCAAGTCCGCATACGACTTCTGACGATCTGAGGTCGCTTTCAAACTGTCTTGAATTACTTTCCCTTTTTGCTCGGTTTCTTTTATAAGATCAACCTTGTGAATCTTATTCTCACTCAGCTTAGTCCAATACAATGGAGTTCGACATTTTCGACCATAAAGTGCTTCATATGGTGCCATTTTAATACTAGATTAATAAATGTTATTATAAGCGAATTCAATCAACGGCAGATGTTTTTCCCACATACTCTCAAACTCAAGTACACAACATCTTAACATATCTTCGAGGATTTGAATGACTCGCTCGAATTGACCATTCGTTTATGGACGAAATGCAGTACTGAAATGAGTTTTGTGCCTAACGCATCTTGCAATTTCTTCCAAAACCTTGAAGTAAATCTCGAATCTCTGTCAGACACTATAGATAGTGGCACTCCGTGCAATCTCACAATCTCAGTAATGTACAATTTAGCCAATCTATCGTGTGAATAATCTATTCTTACCGGAATAAAATGAGATGATTTCGTCAATCTATCAACTATCACCCATATTGCATCTTTCTTGCCCAGAGATAAAGGCAACCCCGACACAAAGTTCATCGTAATTCTCTCCCATTTCCACTCAGAAATCATAATCTATTGTAACAAACCAGAAGAAACCTGATGTTCAGCTTTAACTTGATGACAAATTAAACATTTTGACACAAAGTCGAGATGTCCCGTTTCATACCATGCCACCAATAAAACTGCTTTCAAATCATTATACATTTTCGTACTTTCGTGGTGAAAAGTCAAACGACTATTGTGAGCTTCATTCAAAACATCTAAATCAACCCTAAATTTCTCGGGATGCAAATCTGATCTCTAAATCTCAGACAATCATCACTATCAACCCGAAATTCTGAATTAATATTCGACTCACATTGAGTTCGTTTAGCCATCATTTCAACATTATCTTTCTGAGCATCACAAATTTGACGTACAAATATCAGTTTTACTTTTAACTCGGCTAAAACCGCACAATCATCACACAGATCTATGTGAGTACTCATAGCTCACAAGGCATATAATGATTTTCGACTCAAGGCATCAGCTACAACATTAGTTTTACCCGGGTGATAATCTATCACAAGCTCGTAATCTTTCAACAATTCTAACCATCTTCTCTGTCGCAAATCCAAGTCATTCTGAGTCATCAAGTATTTCAAACTTTTGTGATCTGTAAAGATATGGCATTTCTCACCAAAGAAATAATGACATCAAATTTTCAAGTACTGAAATGAGTTTTGTGCCTAACGCATCTTGCAATTTCTTCCAAAACCTTGAAGTAAATCTCGAATCTCTGTCAGACACTATAGATAGTAGCACTCCGTGCAATCTCACAATCTCAGTAATGTATAATTCAGTCAATCTATCGAGTGAATAATCTATTCTTACCGGAATAAAATGAGATGATTTTGTCAATCTATCAACTATCACCCATATTGCATCTTTCTTGCCCAGAGATAAAGGCAACCCCGACACAAAGTTCATCGTAATTCTCTCCCATTTCCACTCAGAAATCATAATCGGCTGTAACAAACCAGAAGAAACCTGATGTTCAGCTTTAACTTGATGACAAATTAAACATTTTGACACAAAGTCAGAGATGTCCCGTTTCATACCATGCCACCAATAAAACTGTTTCAAATCATTATACATTTTCGTACTTTCAGGGTGAAAAGTCAAACGACTATTGTGAGCTTCATACAAAAACATCTAAATCAACCCTAAATTTCTCGGGATGCAAATCTGATCTCTAAATCTCAAACAATCATCACTATCAACCCGAAATTCTGAATTAATATTCGACTCACATTGAGTTCGTTTAGCCATCATTTCAACATCATCTTTCTGAGCATCACAAATTTGACGTACAAATATCAGTTTTACTTTTAACTCGGCTAAAACCGCACAATCATCACACAGATCTATCTGAGTACTCATAGCTCGTAAGGCATATAATGATTTTCGACTCAAGGCATTAGCTACAACATTAGTTTTACCCGGGTGATAATCTATCACAAGCTCGTAATCTTTCAACAATTCTAACCATCTTCTCTGTCGCAAATCCAAGTCTTTCTGAGTCATTAAGTATTTCAAACTTTTGTGATCTGTAAAGATATGGCATTTCTCACCAAATAAATAATGACATCAAATTTTCAATGCGAACATAATCGCGGCCAATTCAAGTTTGTGTGTAGGGTAGATCTTTTCATGCACTTTAGTTGCCTCGAAGCATAAGCAATGACTTTGCCTTCTTGCATCAGCACACAACCCAAGCCCTTTAACGATGCATCGCTATAAACAATAAACTTTTTACCCGTTTCGGTTGAACTAACACAGGTGCCTCTGTCAACAACATTTTCAACTGATCGAAACTCTGCTGGCACTTTTCTGACCACTCAAATTTAACATCTTTTGTAGCAACTTTGTCAATGGCGTCACAATAATCGAGAAGCCCTTCACAAATCGTCTATAATATCCTACTAGTCCCAAAAAACTATGGGCTTCAGATACATTTCTCAGAGGCTTTCATTCTAAAATAGCTGAGACTTTACTCGGATCAACTCGTATTCCCGCAGCTAACACAATATGTCCCAGACAACCAACCTCATTCAACCAAAAATCACATTTTCTAAACTTAGCATACAATTGTTTCTTACGTAGAGTCTGTAGCACAATTATCAAATGTTCGGCATGCTGCGTTTCATCATATGAATAGATCAAAATATCATCAATGAACACCACAACAAAGCGATCTAAATACAGTCTAAATATCTGATTCATCACAAATTCATTTAAATTCAACTTTCTTTTTGACACTTTTGTATCAATCACATATGCCAAATAGGCTTCGCAACCCTTTCTCACATAGTTCATAGCTTTTATTGCAAATACAACAGCCGGTAACCCTTTCATATCATTGGATTCAATTCGAACTATCTCACCGTTCTCACTTCTCAATTCAATACTCTTTCTTTTACAATTCACAATAACATTATACAAAGTGAGCCAATCCATACCTAGAATTTTATCGAACTCATCGAATGGAAGCAACATCAAATTGACCAGAAAACATAAATCATGAAACATCAATGGATAATTCTTGCACACCTTATCCACCAAGACACACTTGCCTAAGGGGTTCGATACTTTAACCATAAATTCAGTAGACTCAACAGGTAGAGTCTTATTCAATACTAAATTCATACACACATAAGAATGGGTTAATCCCGGATCTATTAATGCAATCACATCAGTATCGAATAGAGTAAAAGCACCAGTAATGACGTCTGGAGATAACGCTTCCTCTTGTGCTCATATAGCGTAAGCTCGGGTAGGTGCTCTCGCCTCTGATCTCACAGTTATATTAGTGGTCCCTCTTTGACTTCCACTAACATTCTCGACATTTCTGGGTGGTTTACCCCTAGCCGTCACATTACTCGATCTCACATTCTGAACATTTTCTTCCTCAATCATCTTTGGGCAGTCTCTAATAAAGTGATCTCGTGATCCACATTTATAGAAAACTCTATTGTTGTACTTGCCCTAACATTCTCTCACATGTCATCTTCTACACTGTCTACACTCAAGTTTGTTAGTTTTGGCACTATCAACACTTGATTCAATTAGAGCTTAAATTCTCAGTCCAACACTTAGTCTTACGCGGTTTCTATTCGGATGTCCATACGAAGTATTTGATCGGTTACTTGCATCTCTAAATCTCTTCGTCGAAGGTTGAGAAACTTACTCATAGATCTTTTCTTTCATCACGAGCTTGAGTCGACTTTCTCCTTTTCTTTCTTGAGCTCCTCGACTTTGACAAATTCATTTATATCAAGTATCCCAACCAACAACTTGATGTCCTCATTCAAACCTTCTATGAAGTGTTTACACATAGTAGTTTTGGTCGAAACACATTCTCGTGCATACTGGCTCAATCTCACAAATTCTCGCTCGTACTCGATGAATTGACAAGCGACTGTTTTCACTTCTAGAAACTCTTTACGTTTCGATCAATAAATCGTTATATATACTTCTTTCGAACTCAACTTGAAAGAAATCCTGTAATTCTCTCTTGGAACCACGGATATCAAGGTTTTTCACCAATTATACGCAGTATCTCTCAACAATGAAACAACACATTTTATACATTCATCACAAGTCAATGACATCTCATCGAATACCTGAATTGTATTCTCGATCCAACACTCAACTCTCTCAACATCATCATCGAATGTGGCCCTAAACTCTTCAGCCCTGTACTTTCGAATCTTATCCACCGGAGGTTTATTCAGTCGAATCGGATCTATCACTTATGGTACAATAGGTACTTGTAGGGGTGGAGGTTGTAGAGTAGCTGGATTCATTCGAACGAACTCCGAAAACCACTCACTCATCATACAAAAGAAGGCTTGCTTAGCCTCTCCTCCCTCATTACTTTAATTTGGCCTAGATGTGGCCGGCGTTGTCCCTTAAGCGAAAGCATGGGTGTTACTCTCTACATCGTCAACAACTGCTCGATCGGGATCCATTACTATATGAAAACACATTTTCATCTGTCAGAATTCATCACACTATCGCAATTTCATATATGGCATGTATAGCTAGACTCACACATGCTACATTAGTCCGAGAATTGACCAAACTGTAGCTCTGGTACCAGTAAAATGTAACACCCCTAACCCGAGACCGTCGCCAGATAGTGTTAAGAGGCATTACCAAACAACCACAATAACATACATCCATTCCACAACACATAGTCTATCATTAATCATACATGCTCAAATACAAACATACTATCCCTCATCTAGGTCTACGAGACCTTAGTCTAATGTTAGAAAGGAGTCGGGACTAAACCGAACGCTTACTAAAGTTTTCAAAATTTCAAGAAATATTCAACACTGTTGAGGTCACACGCCCATGCAACTAGATCGTGTGCCTCCCATGGTTACCAGACACTCCCATGTGTCTAGGCCGTGTCAAATAGGGAAATGTATACTGACTTCTTCAGACGGCCATAAGGCACGCCCATGTGCTAAAGTCGTGTGCTCTTAGGCAATATGCTGACTTATTCACATGGCTACTAGGCATGCCCATGTACCATGGTCGTGTGCTCTTAAGCTAGCTACTGAATTTATCTCATGGTCAATAGGCACGCCCGTGTGCCATAACTGTGTAGGCAAAACAGGCCATTTGTAAGCCCAAATTTCCATCCCACAATAAGATCATACCTACAAGCATCAATACAATACCAATTCATGTTTTCAAAGGCATTCAAACATACCAATTCATGCATTATCCAATCACCAACTAAACCATTTACTCTCATGCTCATTGTCATCACAATTTAAGCCATTCAAAGTGACAAATATACATCAATACATGAATATACCAAACATCATGTAATCCATGTCATAGACTTTCTTCAAACACATCTTATCATCAACCACACCATCATGAAATATACCATTTTCATAACTCATTCATAAGTTCAACATCATTAAACTTAGAAGCCAACTCACATGGCAAGGATTAAACATTTCAAGACATATCTTGTCTACTAGCCTATTATGCCATAATCCAACTATATACATCTTTCCCAAGTACCAAAATAGATTGCCGATAGTGTAATTGAGATGCTGACGATCCTCGAATCTGAGCTAGCTTTACTGACACTGCAAAATAGGGAAACAATCACATAGTAAGCTTTTCAAATCTTAGTAAGTTTGAATTATAATACAATTAACTCAATGAACCAATTCAATATACACATTTAACCATTACATAGAGAATTTACCAATGGTACACAAGTTCAACTTTATCCAATACTCACATAGTATTCCATTCATTTACTTTCAATTTCATGAACCACATAGGTGTCATACATACTTTTGCCAACACATAGTAACTTCACCAACCATGCTACTTAATCATTCGACTTTATACTTCGATCAACCTTTTTATTCTCTTGCTTATGTCGCAAACTTAGTGCCAATTTGTAAACCTGACATACTTGTCATCGTACACTTAGTTCCATTACGTTAAATCGAGTTTATATCGGTATCACACACAGTGCCCATTCATAAGCCGAAGCTTCTATTAATCCGCACACACAGTGCCAATCATTTCTATCACGTTTCTAATTTTGTACACTTAGTGCTTTCTAATTTGATTCAGCACATAGCATTTCTAAGCTAATATTTATATAAATATTTATTCAATTCACATCACATAGAACACAAATTAACAACTTTTACTATATCCAAACTTACCTCGGATGTTGAATAGCAAAACGGGCAATTAATCGAGTACTTTATCTTTGCCTCGATCTCGACCTGAACCTCTCCTTTCTTGGTCTATACATATTCAAATTCAATCCATCCAATCACAAATTCATTCAATTTGATCCACTAATACATATTTACGACATTTTACAAAATAGCCCTCACATTTACACATTTTGACACTTTAGTCCTTAATTCATCAAATCACCAAATACACATAATTTGCTTGTACCCATGCCTAGCCGAATTCTCACTATGCTCATACAAGCCCACACCTTTCATTTATTTTACATTTTTAGTCCATCAATTTCTCATTTTCTCAATTAAGCCTAAAATACTCAATTTCACTAAAAATCTCAATATAAACTATGTTAGCTCAACACCAATTTTTCATATTTCACTATCAACTAACACATAGCCCAATTATTTATCAATGACTCATCACAAAAACATCATCAATTCACAAAATTAAAACATGGGTTAGCTAGAGCATGAAGCAACGATTACAAAAATGTAGAAATTATCAAAAATGGATCAAAATCCATACCTTAATTTAGCCAAACTCTAGTCGAATGTTCAAAGTATTTCCTCTTTCTTTTTATTTTCTATTTTTGGCACAAAGATGGATAAAAGATGAACAAATTTTTGTTTTGTTTTATTATAACATATATAATTATTCATTTACCTTATTAATCTTTCATTTATTAATTAAAACAAATATACATTAAGGACATATTTGTCCAACAACTATCCACTATCTTAAAAATGGGCTAATTACCTCATAAGACCCCCACATTATAAAGAAAACAACAGTTAGGTACTTATAAATCAGCACACAACTTTTACACTTTTCGTAATTAAGTCCTTTCTCTTAATGCAGCACTTAGTTGATAAAATTTCCACGCAGAATTTTCACACAGGCTACATCACATATAATCAACACCAAAAATAATATTAAAAATTATTCCAACCTCGGATTTATGGTCTCGAAACCACTATTCTGACTAGGGTCTAAACTGGGCTGTTACAAAGTGACCTTCACACGGCCGTGCCTACCCTGTACTCAAATTTAGTGCAAATGGATAGAGAGTTACACGGCCTGTCCCCACGACCATGTCCCTGGTCCACACGGGCGTCACACGGCCATGTGCCTCTCTTCACACTGGCGTGTGCCTCTGTCACATGGCCTTGTGCCCCTCGTCACATGAGCTTTTGATCTCCCACACGGCCAGAGCACACGGGTGCATGGTCTTAAGACACTTGTAATGGTTTTGTATGCATTTCTGATCTGGATATATGTTTGTGTGTGCTCTAACCCTTAACTAAGTTTAGCAAGGGTGTTCAAGACTCAATATCTGTAATGGTAGTGTGTGATGTATGATTTTGAATCAGTGCAAGAGTGTGCTACGAATCGCTTACGACTAATCGCTATTAATGTGTCTCTATTCTGTTAGCTTGAATGCATCCATGCATTTGCATAAAATATTTTAGGTTGGGTTGTGAAGAGAAGGAAGACTATATCTATTCTGAACTGACAGTTTAACTGTAAAATTATACGTATAGCGATTTATCACACTGTATCGTACGTGCGTCAGCTTTACTACACACTATTATATGATCTGGCAGTTTAACTGTAACATGACTGTCCAGCGGATTACCGCATTGCACTATACTGTATGTACGTCAGCTTTGCTGCGTACCATTATCTGATCTGGCCTGTACTGTGGTCTACCTCATAGCACAGTACAACACATACGCTAGTCCTGTTGCGTATTATTATCTGAGTGGCTTAGTCCACATATGTGGAGTATGGGGTTGGATGGGCCTTCTGAGGTCCTAATTGGTGTAATTGGTTGGATGAGCTTTAATAGCTCTTATGAGGTGTGATCGGGGGATGGAGAGGTGTGTTGGCTGGATGGGTGGGTTATATTTATCTGACTACATTTCATCTGCATTTGTCTTTGTGTTCTGACTGCAAGACTAGTTGTCTGTAATCTGTTTGTTTGATCAGCATTTGAGCTGAGTATTTGAGTGAATTTGATGTACTCTGGTTGTTAAGTTCTATTGGGACATTAGTCCTAAGTGTGCATTCTAACTCCATGAGTAACTAAAAATCTATTGTGCTACTGTTTTAAATTTTGTATCTCTGTTTGAGACTTGTTTTGGACTCACACTGAGCTCGAGTAGCTCACCCCCTCTTAGTGTTTCTTTTCAAGTACCCTTTCTGAATTCTGACATTGGACTCAATATGCGGAGGTCTTGGACAGTCTCAGTGGAAAATAAATTATCGGTTTGGGTTTTCAGTTACTACTTTGTTAATCAATTTTGAAATGCAAGGTTTTATAAAAATTGTGGTAAAATTCCATTTTAAGTTTTATGCGATTTTATTTCAGTTAAATAAGTATTAAACTTAACTATAATTTTGCTGTCTAAATTTTAAATGGTTAAGTGTTTCGATTTGACATGATAACTTGCTTTGTAAAAATTTACCTATGATCACTTCAGTGATCAATGTAACATCCGGGATTCGGTCTAAACTTCTAGGCCGGGTTTCGGGTGTTACATCTGACTTCCTGCACATTTGAAATCTCATGAGGGTATCGATACTAAATACTCGATTATCGATACATCTGTACACAATAGCAAAAAGAACACTAAAACAGGGTATCTAACTCAATCAAACATATACCACTTCAACAAGTTTATAAAACCTCAATATTCATCATCAACACATCTACATTTAAGCTAAGTAAACCAATGAACTACCATCAAACGTCCATTAGTTCTATGAATAATAAAATCAAGCAATCATTTAAAACATCATGGCAATAATCAACCGACAATCTACCACATTGCCTTATTCCCACAGTTTAAAATAATAGCAATAATATCACCTACTCAATCACTAAGCCTAACTTGGATCACTTACTTGGAATTTCCACATCGCTCACATTGCAAATGCTAAATATTTACAGTGGTTAGAAAGAGTGGGTGAGGTTAAACAATCTCAGTGAATGTCGGAATAACCACTAAGTATACACAATATAAAAAGTTAAATAAGAGCATACTGTAACACTCTATACCCGGCCTAGTCTCCAAGTCCGAATATCAGGATGCCACACCACCGTCTCACATTGATTTTGTTATTATTTTCGCGTTCGATATACATACATTTTTTTATTGTTACAATAACATACATGCAAATAATAAGTCATACAAGGTCAAATTAACATTTAGTCAAACTAACATACAACAACAATCATAAAGTAGGCATAAATCAAGCATTAGGACCATTTATCAAAATTTCCCAAAAATGTTATGGAGATTTCGATACTGCCTCTTTGGTATTGATATTTTCTTTAAGTGGTATCGATACCACCTAGAAAATCGATACCAAACTAGCATTTTGTTTCCTGCCAAATTTCAAAACATCAAAAAAATCAGTACCTTTCACAAGGTATCGATAATTACACCACGAGTATAGATACTCGAGCCAAGGTATTGATACCAAAATGATATTCTAACTCCCTGCACTTTTGAAAATACAGAGGTATCATTCTAAAAGCCTTAATATCAATACCTCTACTTCAGGATACAAAAACTTAGCATATAAGAGCATTTAAATCATTCAAACTTAGTCCCTAAACATCATGCTTTATTCACCTAGTCACATATGCATCAAAATGTCTAAACAATAAACCAAACACCATGTCCAAGTTCACAAGCTTCCCAAACATATGCAATATACAAATAATCCCCAATAAGTCTTAATAAACCAGTATAAAATCTACCACATTGGCCTATTACATTGCGTTTATTCCCTAAACATAAATAAGCATAGTAGACCTACTAATAGAAGCTAAATAAACAACTTGGATCACTCCCTTGAAGGCTACACCGTTCACACCGGCACACAATTAATTTGAAAAGTTTAAAAAGGTAGTGGATGAGCTTAACAAGCTCAGTGAATACTTAGAGAAATCATAATGTACGTACAATATCAAAGGTCACAATCAAGAGCATACTACAACACATTCACGACCATATTCTGTTCAAGTCAAAATTATATGTTCATGCTTCATTAGTTCATTTAACAATAATTCGTCAAGACTAAAACAACATATACATGCTTTAATAACTAAAAAATTCTTATATATTCACAAGCATTCACAAGTTATATGAAAACAACCCAATCCAAAATTTCATACACAATTTACTAACATTTTCATGTAACTTAATCAACTCATTTAACATATTATTCACAATTAAAAGCATCTATCTCTTATCGTATTATCATAACATATAAGATCATATTTAAACGATAAATTGGCATAGCAACCACATCCTCATTTAGGCATACATCCCATTACACATATAAACATTTTAAGATAATTTGGCACTTGAGCTATGAAACATAAAGTGAGCTCTATCATCACTCATCGGACACACGGATCTCCAATACACCAAACATAGACTTACAGAGTCAAACATGTCCCAAAAGTGAAGCATAAAGCTAACACTTTCCAACACTCCAAAAATGTCTCATTGAATAGAGCTTAGCTCCCAGTCCCTTATCTCTCCAACCTATCCCAAGGCCTCAACGCCCAAATCACATAACATATATAGGTGATTACTCACAATCCTATGGCATGCCAACTGTATCTAATGGTCCTATAAGGTTACAAGGCCAAAATATCCACAATTACACAATTTTAATTACTGATTTAATGCACATCATCTCTGTTCATATTTATCAATTCACATCATAAACTTGAACACAATGCATGCTTATTGAATTCACATTAAATTGCACTTAAAGTGCCACAATAATGCTTATTTAGCTATCACATATCTGTCAACATATGAGTGCATTAAAATCAGTTTATCACATACAAAACCCGTTACATTAGCATCATATTTTGTAATTCAACACATACATACTTACCAGCTTTTGCACACTTTCACTGCATATATTTATATCGCTAAAATAACATCATTACTGTCATTTAGCATATTTAATATAACCACAATATAATACAATTTACAATATTGCATCATAATGATCAATTCATAGTTATTCACATATTCGCATAATTCACAAAAATAAAGCAAGGAAAATAGAAAGCTTACACTCGAAACTTAGGATAATGGTTTAGGCCATTCCTAAGCTTCCAATCAACACTAAGAATCATGTCTACAAGTAGCAACTCTAAGCAATGTAACGCCCTAAATAATTTATTTTTGTTTTTGTAAATCCTAAAAAAATAAGTATCTATTTTAGTGGTTAAGTGATATGGTTTGTGTTTGAGGTCTTGGGTTCAAGTCTCACTTTTGGCAATTTCTGTTATTTTTTATCCTAGCATTATCCCTACTGGGTAGGTTTGTGTTATATTGTTTGTAAACTTATATCACAATGAACTTACTAGTTCAAGTGGTAAGGAGTTAGCTTACTGGAGGTCTTGTGTTCGAATCCTTGTGCGAGCGTGGATGTTTATTTTTGTCTTGGTTGTCTAAGAGACTTTGGATCGGTTTGGAAGTCTGTGTAAGTGGATGAGATAGTGGGTAGTTGAGATTGGGTTAGTAGGAGATCATGCCTAGATTGGAGGGATATGGATATTATTTGATTTTATTTCATTTTTATCAAAATTTGTTTCTCTCTCTTTAAAAAAAATGACGTCAGTTGTGCTCCCATTTTCTCTGCACTTTCATTTTTTTCCTTCTTTTTGCTATCTTCTCCTTTTCCGTTCAAAAACTGTCGTCAATTTCTACGTTTTGGTTCTGTGATCTCTATTTGGATTGTGGTTGGTAAGTGTTCTTGAAGTGTTGTGTGTTTGTATGTCGTTTTCGATTGCGCTAATATTATGCATTCTAGTGTTAGGTGCTAATCAAGGGGATCAAAATTCATCGTCTATCGTGTAGAGTGTTAGGGTTGTCATAACTGTTCTGGGAAGTGATCGAACTTTTCGTTCGTGTACTACATTCAAGTATGTCGATTGGGGTTTGATAATTGGTGTTTTGATACTTGAAATTGATCGTTGGAATGCTATGTTTAGGTTCTGGTGGGCTCAGGGTCACAATAGCATCACAATCGAACCAAGTGTGTCCCTAAACACGAAAAATTAAAGTTCTACGAAAGCTAAAAAAGGGCACTGTCGACGTCACACGGGTGTTTTCCAGGTCGTGTGGCTAGCCTTGTGCGAAACACGACTGTGTGAATGTCGTAGGTGTGGCTGTACGCGAGACATAGCCATGTGATGACGAATGTATAGCTATGTGGGCCACACAGGCTAGGCCAGGTTGGGCGTGTAGGCCACACGGGCGTACCACATGGTCATGTGGGTTTTGGTCCAGGCCGTGTAGGCCACACGGGCGTGTGGGTCCAAAATTCTAAAAATTTTCCTAGGGTCGCACGGGTCATTTCGATTGACTGTGGGCCTATCGTAGGGTTGGTAATGACTAATCAAACCCTTTTTCATGTGATCTAATATTTTGATAGTTTGATCTAAGTAGATAATTGATATGTATGTCTGACCGTACTATTTAAGTATGTATGATATCTATATACGAGCATGTTAAGCACGTTAAATCTGTTATTTTTGTATCTGTATTTTGTATCTGTGTCTGGGGTGTGATTTGCAAATGTGGATGAAGTGATCTGTACGACGACCTTTCGCTTATATTTAGCAGCTTGGCTGCATGTTATCTGTTATGTGTCGCACCGACACTATATGGTGTGCAGGGTTGGGTGGGTGTTTCTAACCCCGCATGGTGTGATGGGATGGATGAATATGGTGTGTATAGGATAGGGGTAGGATTCTGTATATCTGTATCTGTTAAGGACTTAGGTCTGATTTTATTTCAGTCTATATTAGAGATTTTGTGAATGTTGCATGACTATATCTGTTGGGCTACACACTGAGTTTACGAAAACTCACATCTGTTTGTCTATACTATTCAGGTAATCCACATATTTAGGCGGGTACCGAGGCTCAATGATAACCAGTCGACAAAGAACTATTTTATTTAATAACAGTAGTTTTATTTTAAAATTTGGTTTTTCTTGAGAGTTTGTAACTTTTGGAACTCTCTAGACTGTATGGTTTTAACTTTTGAATTTGGATTTTGTTTTACTTTCTTTTCCGCAACATTGACAAAAACACTTTATAGAAACAAATGGTTTTGGAAACACGAGCTTGGTTTCGAATAAAACGATTTTCAAACTTTCGCTGCAAATTTTGATAACTTAAAATGGTTTCAAATAAGATTATACATAGAAGTTTTTTCAGATATTAAGACTCCAATTGGTGGACTAATAAAACGATACGCTTTAACTTAAAAGATGTAATTTAAAACCTTCTTCACAAAACTCCCAAATTTGGCCTTAATGTTTAGGCCGGGTCAAGGGTGTTACATTTAGCGGTATCAGAGCCTAGGTTACAAAACTCAAGCTATGAATTTTGGTTCCAAAATTTTGTTTTAAAAAATGACTAGTTTTCAAATAATTTGGATCATTTTGAGTAAGTATGTGGTACATCGAGTCTCCGGCATCAATCCTATAAGTATATCTGAATTTAGAAAACACTATAATTGGTACTTCTTGAAACTGTACTGAGTTTGTTAAAGACTAAAACCTCTGAAATACTTTTGAACTTCTGATAAGTTGAGCATAAAATATCTACTAATAAACACTAGAACTGATGCATAAAATTTTAAAAGGTAGATAAAATTTAAATTACAATGAGAGCACGTGGAACACGTAGTTGAGGTATTTGTGGGCGCGGCGCCGTAGAAGGACTCGAGTTGAGTCTTTCTCTCTGGGCAGTATGCCAAATTTGGATACTAGTGAGACAAAGATTTCACCGTACTGAGACTGGGTCTCAAAGCCACTTGGCTGGGGATGACGCACTATCCCAAGCCATGTTGAGAGTGTTAGAGACGGTCGCTGGACCCCATTCTAGATCTGGGGGCTGTGGGTCGGTAACTGAACGACTCCAGTCCAATGGAGTTTAGTTGTTTAGGGCGTCACTGAATTCGCCCCTACTGTGGTCGAGTACTGATTGGAGGCCACCGAGAGGATAATGAACGACATTGACTACACTCTTGATATCGAACATTCCACAATTCAACACATATGTACTTATCGATTTTGCACACTTTCACTACACATTTATGTCAATCACACAACATCATTTTTGTCATTCGACATGTAAATCATACCCACAATTAACATATTACGAATACTATCTCAAGCATGTGTCTCATATCATATTAGCACATCATAATTCACAATCCACTTCACATTATTACATATCACACAAAATTAATGAGAGGAACAAGAGAGCTTACACTCAAAACTTAAGGTATGGGTTTAGGCTACTCCTAATCTCTCATTTAACACTACGAATCATGTCTACAAGTAGCAATTCCAAACACTCACCGTTCACGTTTTGGCCTAGATGTTGAAAGCTTAAACTAACTTCTCATTGCCTTTCACCTTACTTGAAGAAGGTCCTAAAGACTCTGAAGCTTCACACATAATAACCACACAATATACACAATCAATTAGTAGCCATAACACACCTTAAACAAACAAAAACACAGGTCTAAGGCTAGTTCCTCTTGGAATTGAAATTCTCCGCTAACAAACTTGAAACTCAAAGATCTCAATCTTTACTCATTCTCATTTCCTATAATCGATTTCAAACATCTATCTATACATCTAAGAACAATTACCAACCCTCAAACTACTCAAAATTACACAGATCCATGGTTCCAAAATTTCAACATAAAATAGTCATTGTTCGTGAAAACTCATTAAAACCATAGAATATATTAACGAAACTTTATGGAAAGTTTAGAAACCTTTTAACCATATAAAAACAAGTTTAAAATCACTTTCAAACATCAATTTTATACAAAATACCAAAATTCACTATTAACTACCCAATTTTTGCTTTTATTCAAATATTTCAAATCATGGATAAAAACTCAATTTAAAAGGCTAGATATCATTAAAAGCCAATAGGAAAACAAAAAATTACCTTAGTTGACGAACAATCGAGCGTTTGATCAAAAATCTGAAAAACTCAAAAGTTAAACAATAGAGAGATCTATGGTGTTTTTTATGGTTTTTATGGATTTCTAAAAAGGTTTAATGTTATGAGGATGAAAGAAATCAAAGGAATAAAGTTTGGGGATCAAAATTTGATGAATAAAGTTTTGGAAACACAATGGATGGCAAAACAAAAAGATAGGTAGAAACTAACGTGGGTTTTGTGAAGATGAAGGGGGAAATAGGGTATTTTTAAATTTTTGGTATAATTGCTTTAAAATTACTCCTAAATTGAACCCTTTTACAAAAAAAGTCCCTATTTTACAATTAAAGGTCATTCTAGCATTATTTTCAAAAATTGATTTAATTTTTCAAAAGATATGATCGAAAATAATTTTGGGTTACCACAATTCAAAAATTTTTGAACCTACTCCGAGCCAAAATTCTCATTTTACCCTCAAAACTTTAGACTCAATTTTGGGGTGTGATAGGTGATATTGTACAAATAAACATCAAAGGGTTAATAGGATGCTTTTCTATGTGAAAGGTGTTTTTTATTAAAAAAACTTCAAACTAGACTTTTATTTGAAAAACATATGAAATCCAAAATACAAAAACACAGCCCAACACATAATTGCTAGCCTAGACCACGAAAAAACAAACAAAAAAAATTCATATAAAGCAATAATAACAAGCCTAGTCCAATTAGATATGAACTATCCTCCACTTCTAGTTCTCAATTTTCATTTCCCATGCTGTCGGTTCCAGTTCCAAAATGAGCACAACCTCCTCCCTTCTGAAACTTTTCGTCGTCGCGGTCCTCTTCATCGATTCAAGACCTATTTAAGAAATTCATCTCAGTCTAGCTTGACCCTTTGTCTTCCAGTCCTCTTCAATCACACAACATATTCAAGCACAAACCCCTCTAGTTAAACCTCATCCCCTCTTTTTAAACACTTAGTTGCTATTGTATGAGCTACCAGATTATCGTTCTTAGGATATGTTTGAACCAAATACCTTGAAAACTCCGTTTGTTTTGCTGAATGTCTCTTATATACGCCCTTATTACTGATTTATACGGATCTTTCAACTGACATTTCTTTATTATTACTAATGCATCGCCCTCGATTACCACCGTCGCCAATCCCATGCTCACCCCTAATTGCACCACCTGAGAACATGCAAGAGCCTCAGCTATAAACAAAGATGTTACATCCTTATGAAGGATCGATTTCGAGGGCAAAACATCTCATCTATCATTTCTGATTATCATTCTCGATCTCGATCTAAACTGTTGGTGGTCGTAAGCTGCATCAAATTTAATATTGATGGTTGTATTATTTGAAGGACTCCATTCAGTGGCTAAACATCCCTTTGTAAGTGCCCTTTCTCCCAAACCATCTAATTCTTGAATATATCTAAAAATCAACTCATTTATCCCTCGACCAAAAGTTATTTTTCCCTCAGGCAGATGTTTAATCCTTTTTGTCTAGATTACCCATATCGCACAGCAAAACAAGCGACATTGGTTGATTGAGCACCTCCTGAGAGCCCAGGTAAGCTATTCCCTTCTGTCTAAATTAGCCATTGACACAAGCCATGCAAGATTTAAAATTTCACATACTTCCAATGATACAGGACACTTATGGAACACATGATCAAGACTCTTCACATCCCTCCAACATCTGGGACACATTGTATTCGCCACTAGTCTTTTATAATTTAGATTAGCTAAAGTAGGAAAAATGTTCCATGAAATTTTTCACATTGTAATTTTTTGTATAGTAGATAGATTTAGATTCCAAAGTTTCCTGTAAAAATTTTTGGAATCAATCTAAAAACTAGTAGCATTAGGATCTATACTACCTACTAATAGTAGTTTATATCCACTTCGCTAAGGGTGTGCAAATTTTAGGTAAAACCAAATTAATTCAATTAACCAACCGAATTTGGTTAATTGGTCAATTAACTAAATTAATTCGATCGGGGGCCGGTTAATAATTTTTTGGAAGTTTGGGTAACGGTTAATTCGGTTCAAAATCGATTAATTAATCAAATTAACTAAAAATTTATATTTTTATATATTTTTTTACATATATTAAATTCGGTTAATTTCATTAAATCGATTAATATTTTATATGTTTTGTACTTGTTTTAACCAAAAAAACATATAAATTTCGATTAAATCGATTAATCAACCAAATTAACTGAAAAAGTTTTGTTCGGTTAATTTTTTTTTAAAAAAATTGGTTCAGTTAACGGTTAAAGGTTTTAAAGGGTCGGTTATTTAGGTTAATGGTAGTTCGGGTCGGGTAACCGATTGAACACCCCTACACTTCACACCGAGAATTCCCCAAAATGCTCTCCTTTCCACAACAACATATCGTCATGCTCCTCTTTAACTAATGGGATCTGAAGAATTCTAGTCGCATCAGCGTCCGAAAAGGTATCTTTAATGAGATCTATTTTTCATACTCTAGAAGTATTATCTATTAGATCCGAGACTAGTGTTATATCAACATCATTGGTACTACTACTAACTTTGTAGTTTTCTGCCCCTGGCAACCACGCATGCTCAACAAATGAAATTCTATCACTAGTACCAACCCTCCAACATAGTCCATTTTGTAAAAGGCCCCTCATCGCCCACACGCTCTACTAGGTATAAGAAGGTAGATCCCCTAATCTAGCTTTTAAAAAATCATAGTGCGGATAATATTTTACTTTTAAAACATGAGCTAACAAAGAATTTGGATAGGTAATAGGATGACATCTTTGTTTAGCTAACAAAGCCAAATTGAATTTAGTTAAACTTCTAAAACCATAACCATCACTCTTTTTTAACTAGCACAACAAGTTCCACTCGCACCAATGTATACCCCCTCCTACCATGTCTTTTTTGCCACCAAAACCTTACCATTATGCTTTCCAACTCTCCACAGAGTGACTTAAGAAGCAAAAAGCATGTCATAAAATACATCGGTATGGCTTCTAAGGTAGCGTTAATGAAAACCTTCTTCCCTCCTTGAGTCAAAAATCTCGTACTCCAACTATATATTCTTTTTCTTGAATCAGTCCTTTAAATTTAGAAACGACATCTTCTTTCACCCTTATTATATTTGGTAGCCCCAAGTACCTCTCTTGATCATTCGAATACCTAACTCCAAAAATTATCGAAACCAATTGCCTATCTTCTTCAGAAGTATTTGAAATATAAAAAATAGTGGACTTGTCGTAGTTAATGCATTGTCCCGAACAAAACTCTTATTCCCTTAAAATTTCTTTTAATGTCCAAACACAATCATCTGCAAACAAAAAATGTGATATCTCTCCATCCCCTTCAGAATATGGTCGATATCTCTTATCCCGCTTGTCGAAAATAAGTTTTGAAAATAGATTCGAGTGATCTTTTCCATTTCTTCCTCGCCTATCGCCACCCTTCCATCATCATATTATGAACATCGAATTTTATTCATTTTTCTGTGTTGGGAAACATAGTTATAGAAAAAAAGTAGTGTTTTTATCCCACAATCTCAACCAATTCACTCTTGCTCTTGCTCTTTGCTCCCAATACATCTCATCCTTATCAATCTTTAAATTAAGTTGGATTTTAGTGTGAATAAGTTCCAAAATATTATTATCATCTCTTACCTTATCCATAATCTTTTCCAACTTTCTAGTCAAGTCCCTTTTAAGGCCCTCTCTTTTGTTTCTAATAGATCCTACCCATCTTTTCAAACCCTTCCTTAGACATTCCAGTTTAGTAGAGATATCACCTGCAGTCAATCCTAGATTTTCATTACCCACCATGCCTCGAACCGGAGCCTTTTCAACCTCAACCTATGACCCTCTTACTTAGCATAAATGGGAAGAGTACAGTGATCAGAAAAAGAGTGTGGTAGATGATGAATCACTGGACTAGGGAACATGTTCATTCATTCCATGTTCACCCACCTCTATCCAACCGTTCTCTTATATTTTTTTCCAATAGATTTTCCTTTTCCCAAATAAACCAAGCCCCATAGTAACCTACATCCATTAATCGAGATTCTTCTAATACTCCTTAAAAGATCTTCATTCTCCTTTCTTCCTTTGGTACTCCTCTAACCTTTTCAAAAAATACATGATCTCATTAAAATCCCTACACACTAACCAAGGTAAATCTTGAGAACATCCTAGATTTTTCAGTAAATTCCACAAATCATCTTTACTATGCATATTTAGGGCGTCGTAAAAGCCACTAAACCTTCACTATTTACTATCCTCAATCTCCTAGATTTTAATGTTTATGTTATTCATTGAAAAATTTTAAGATTGATTGTAATATTCCCCTTCCAAGCCATACAAAGACCCTCTCATGATCCTTCAGCTGAAACATCAATTCCATTAAAAAACCACACCCCTTATGCACATTCTCCATTCATTTATTGCTTAATTTTGTCTCCATAAAGAAAATTACTTGGGGATTTTACATCTTTAGCATATGTCAAAGTCTTCTTATAGCCTATGGACACCCCAAACCACAAACATTCTAACAAAATATTTTCATTGGGACCAGTCGATTTGCCCCTTGGCAGCCACTGATAGAAAATGAGCTTGCCACAACAATCGATCATCTCTAACCACTAGTGAATCTATCACCCTTGAAACACTATAGTTCCCAATATTCTTCCGAGATATTTTCTTTCCATCTCTAATTTCAATTGGACTCTCCTCTGAATCATGTTCCATAACTATCTGTCCCACGTTCTTTGACAATTCCCCATGTATCCTAGAAATATACCTCGAATCTCCTTCCAAGTTTAACTCCAAAATAGGATCCAATCTCATACTCTTAATTAGCCCTTCCCAAGAGCCCCTCCCAAATTTGAACATCTTAGTTACTCTCGTTCATCATCCTTTCTCCTTCCTCTCTCAGCCACACACTATTCATTGCAGCAGCTATCCTAGACTGCACCTTTAAAGATATATCCCAACCCATCTCTGTCATTTCCAGGCCTTTGATCATTCTAACTTGACAGAAAGAATCATTATGTCATAAACAACCACAAAAAATAGAATAATGTCAACCTCTCATGCTTAAATTTGGCATAAATACATTTTTCAAGCGAAAACATTATCTTCTTCCGCTTCAAAGGTCACCTAACATCTATTAGAATCGTATATGTAAGAAATTACTCAGACCCCTACTCAAACTCTTGGAGTCATATTCTAGGAACTTGCTAATGAAATCACCTAATTGATTTGTGATAGACTCAGAGAATAATCCCAGAGGTAACTCAGAGAATAATCCCAAAGGTAATCCCAGAGAGTTGAAAGAACTAGCAAAACCTTCATCGGATTCTCCATCCTCCAAATGATGAAACATCAAAAGATGATTATTAAAAGTCCAAGGTACCCCATTTATCACCCATTCAATATCTATTTTATGAAAACATCTAAACAGAAATCTCATTTCCCCTAGATACGTGATCTAAACCCCTCCCTAATGATGCTATAGATTCGTCATAGTACTCATCATCGCCAGAAAGTGGACAATACTTGCTATGAGAAAACACCCAACCAAACAAAAATCATACACCACGTTCTGTGAATCAGATTTATTCTGTACCAGAAGACCCTACTTTTTTCCATCCTCTAGAGATAAATTTGCCAAACCGTTCTCTATCACCAAAAAAACCAATACCAAGCTCGATTTACCACCGCCCTAAAAGGACCCACAAACCTATTTTGCTACCAAAGAAACATAAAAAACCAAAACGTGCTAGAACAGTAAACAGAGGTGTGCTATAGTAGCAGAACTTTTTATTTCTAACATCCAAATGCGAAAGGTGTTAAATAGCTTATTTTTGTATCAAAACAGAATCCTCGCCATGACGACCATAACCCTCGTCCCAACATCAGTTAATAGTTTGTAACGTCGTGACGCCGAGTGGCTTGACGTTGGGACGTTACATTCTGAGTTGACGATGTCACGACATGGAAGTGGGGGATGTCATGACACCAACACTGAATTTTTTAAAATTTTGCAATCTTATCCTTGTTGAGTCCTGAGTATCCTTTAAGGCTTACGAAAGCTCGAGAGAGGTTTTAAATTGTATTGATTGATATAAATGATTAAAATTAATGATTTTTTTACTTAAGTTATTCGTTAAATATTTTTAATTGTTCTATTTTGTACAACAGCATTTTGTAGCTCAGTCCCGACGATTGGGATAGGCAAGGGGTGTTACACAAGGTTTAGGGTTCAGGGTTATGACATTAAATAATAAAAAATGAATATAGGACGATGTGACGCCCTTGTTTCATACAATTCATTCTCTATATGATCATTCCTCATTAAATGACATTTTGGTTAGACAATCAGTAATTCGGTTATTCTCTCTAGAGACATGTCATAAAATCTAATGATCTTCATGTACCAGAATTTGATGAATCCGTCTAATCAAAGCAAAATTTGAAACTGCCAATAAATTATCTTGGATACCTTTAATATCCTACAAACTGTCAGAATGGATCACTATTTTGCTATAACTGTGTCGTTGGAGAAGGACCAAACCATCTAAGATACCCTATAATTTAGCATAAAAAAACCAAACATTTCCCCTAAATGCATGTTATACTTGAGGATCCATTCCCCATTTCCATTTTACAACACTTCACCGACCCTACTGAATCCTGAATCCAGTTTTATGGTTCTTTTGTATTTAAATGAACCCAATTTCTTGAAAAAGAATGACTGGAATTGCCCTCATGCTAACTGATTCAAAATCCTTATGAACTAACATGTACTACTTTTCCCAATTGTATAAGATTTTAGTAATCTCAAAAGAGTTCCAAGATACATCTTGGAAAATGAAGAGATTCCTATTTTTCCAAATGCGCCAAGCAAGCAAACCAAAAAACAAAGCCAGCTAACCCCTTCCATATTTAACATCGAAAGGTTCTGCAAATTTGATACAAGCCAGTCAGTAGATTAGTTGAGAAAAATGTACCATGATGAGATACCGAGATGACCTATGTCCAAACTTCCTTCGTAGCTGAGCAATCCCTAAGCACATGTAAGATATCTTCCGTAGGATCACTACAAATCAAACAAGAGCTATCATGGCTAACACCTCTTCTCACACGCTCAACATTAGTAAGTAAACGATGTTTGAAAACTAATCACAAGAAAAATCTTACCCTTTGGGGCCCCTGAAACTTCCACGCCATTTTCCACTTCACATTCATAAAGGACCAAGTGTAACACCTCTAACCTATCTCTGTCGCCGGCTTAGGGTTACATATCATTATTGTACAAAATAGAATCTTTAATTTTAAATTCGAACAAATAATTCAACTTAAGTATTGTAACAACCCAATTTTTCCCAGTCCAATACATAAACCCAAACGAAGACAAAATAAAAATAAAATAAATAAAACCCAAATTACAAGCCCAAACCAATACAAAACCCTAAAAGCCCAATCAACCCAAGCCCAAAAAACCTAAAAAACTAACAGAAACCCAAGTTCTCTAAGGTTATCCGCGCTGCAGCCTCCGCCTCGTCAGCGAGCTCGTCGCCCAAGGTCAGACACCTTGTTTGCCTTTTCACCGAAATGGCAAGGCGCGACTTTCCAGCGTCGTTGACCTTGTCATGGATACCTGCAAAGAGAGAACGAAAGAGGACAAAGAGAAAAAATAGCAGAAATGGCAAAAATAGTAGAAACAGCAAAAAAGAATACAAAAAAAATATTATGTAATATATTTAGGCTATAAAAGCCATGATAACTGCATGTGTTTTTTACACACAAGAGCAATCAAAAACAGAATACAAAAAAAAATATTCAAAAGGTAATCTATTTTACTCAATATTTATTTTCTCAAAAAAAATAAAAAAGAAATAAAATAAAAACAGAAAGTTGAAAGTCCTTACCGATTCCGTTGTGTCACCATCGTGGGTGGGCAAGGTTGTCGTCCTCGAGGAAAGATGACCTCTTTTCGACGTGAAAGGCCCTTGATTCCCACGGGATTCACCTAGGCTCCGTCGGAGGAGAGGGCGTGAGGAGAACGCGTCCAAAAAAGCGGTCGAAAGTCGTTTCTTTTTTCTTTTTATAAAATATATAAAGGCACCGCCTTCCGATCTAGGTTTTTAAAAAAAATAAAAAATAAAAAAATTTTAACTCCGGCCACCGGAGGCGATGATCACCATCGCCGATGATCGGTGGCCACTGTGGAGCACCGGCGGCTCAAAGGTCGGACTTAGGGAAAGACTGAGAGAAAAAAAAGGGTTTCAAATTTTTTTTTAAAAAAACCCTAAGCTGAATGAAAATTTTCAAAAAATTTTGGTTCATATAGGCAGCACTAAATGGCGTCGTTTTGGTCACGGTTCATAAGTCCCAAAACAGCACCGTTTCAAAGCTTGACTACCTGACCAGACCCGAATCCCCTGGGATCCGCCTTTTTTCGTGGAATGGTCTATTTTCTGCTTTAGTCCTTTCGCGTTTGAACCATTTTTTAAAATGGTTGTAATTCCTTTTTTTTTTTTTAGATTGCACCATTTAATTTTAACTTGCTTTCAATTTAGTCCTCCGTCTGCTGACCATTCTGTGGAATGACTCGTGTCATGGGGTTTGGAATAATTACCAATTGGGGCCCTGTTTATTTTAGTCCTTTATTTACTTGTTTATTTATTTTATCACAATTTAGGCTTTTAATTTCATTTAAATTTTGATTCAGTCCTTTATTTATTTAATTTCAACCTTTTATGAATTGTTGTTTTCATTTATTTATTTATTATTTCTTTACCTTTTTTATATTTAAAATTTATATTATTTATATTTCCTTTTTATTGTGCATTTTTGCCATTATTATTATTATTATTATTATTATTATTATTATTATTATTATTATCATTATTATTAGGGTAGTAATTATGACATGATTATTGCCACTTATTACTATAAATTGGTGTTTTATTACTATTATAGTTATATCATTATCATTTACTAGCATGACATTTTTATTTTTTTTAATATCATCGTTTCATTTTTACACACTTCCATTTTATTTTATTTTGCTATAACCATGCCACGAATCATGTTTAAATATATTTATCCATTTTTATACTATGCTCAAATAAATCAAATGTACATCACATTAAATGTTATATTCGTTTTACCCGATATATAAAAAAGGATTTTTTTTCAAAATCAAGGCAATGTTATTTGTTTAGGGATTCGAGAAATAGTACCCTAACTTACAGGGTATGACTTTCTCCTTGAACCAAGATAAACGAGCATCATTTTAAAATTCAAAATATATAAGACTTAGGTAATAATTAAATAATGAGCAATCTTATTTTCGAGGATTCAAGATATCGTGCCCTAACTTACGAGATATGACTTTTTCGTTATGGTTACCTCAAGATAAGAAGACCTTTTACGTAAGTTTTAATTTAGTTGAGTGATATCTTAATCAAATAACATTATGCAAAGAAGGATCAGGTTTTAAATTCTCTTCAATTTTTTAGTTCTCGACATTAAGACATCAATTAATCAAATTAGGTACCAATTTTGGGCATTATGAGGGTGTTAATCCTTCCTCATACGTAACCGACTCACAAACCTATTTTTTAAATTTTTGTAGACCAAAAATTAACTTTTTATTAAAATGACAAAACTTTGAGGTGATCTGATCACACCTAATTAAAAAAGATTGGTGGCGACTCTCATTTTGTTTTTAAAATAAAAGTCGATTTCCAAAAAAGGTTTCGACAAGTATAATTACCAATAATTCATTCTAGTCATAGCAAACATACTTATTTAGGCCTTAAATCAAACTTTCGAGGCCTTAAAAACAACTTATAAGCAATCAGGGATCAAAATGAATCAAAACATAAATTTTAGGAAAAACTTAAAAGTTTTAAAAACAGGGGTCACACGACCATGTGGCCATGCCGTGTGACACAGGCCAGCCCATGTGGAGGCTAGCCCATGTGGCTAAAAACATGGTCGTGTGTCTATCACACATGCCCATGTGGCTAATCCAGACTGCCGTATCGTAGGCTATGTCTCAAACTTGTGAAACCTACACATGAAACTTAAAAAGACACACACCAGCATTTAACAAATCAGTGTGTGACACACTACTGCAGGATGACTGACAGTGTCTCGAGCCCCATGTACCAAAATGTACTTTAAAAATCTACCAAAATGCATGTTAAAAATCAAGTTTACCAAAAATCTTTTCTTGGGCCACAAGTATAACATTAGCCAACTTTTAAACCCATTCAATAATTCACTAAAACAAGACCAAAAAGCCATCAACCGAACAATGTACCCTCATTAGTACTACATGTAAATATTCAAATCAACTCAAACTCAATGCCATAATTTCATATTTTAAACTTACCTCACACATCTACGGTATAACCACTTCATTTACACTTCAATGAACCAAAAGTCATCTAAATCACAAGGCATTCACAAGTGACCAAAACTCATGCTTACATATACATTTATAAGCCAACATCAAGACATATAGGCAAGTAAACTTAAACCACATCACATTGGTAATTAGCATAAAATAAACTCCTATTACATGCCATTTATAACCAATAACTAAAACAACCAAAACTATAAAAATAACGTATGGATAGTGTGATGGTACTCTGACGAGATTCCAACCGGTCAAGCTTTTCGATAATCTGCATGACAGAGAAAACAACAATATAAACAACTAGTGTTTAGTAAGCTCATATCAAGGAAACTTAAACTTACCGAACATTTTAAGCTAAACAACCAAGCATAACTTCATTATATCATAAGCCAATTCTCTTTTCCTATACACATCACCTCACGAGGTCATTTGATGCAATATTTCATATACAAATCCAATCAAAGCATGGTGTAAAACATATTTAACATTTCACTTTTGTAATTCTTCTCTCATACATATACATTAAACCAACTTTTCCTTTCAATTGCACATTTCATCATAAACCATATCATTACTCAAAAATCATCGTTCATTTCATTTACTTACATTTTTTGTTTTTAACCAATACCTTGCCCGTTGAACCAAATAGAACAACATCAGATAATTGAAACAATATTTACCGTACTAGTTACCTAATATATCACACCGAAACAAAACCTTCTAGGTTCGAGGACTGATACAATTACACCGGCACAAAGCCTACTAGGCACGAGGCTTGATATAATCGGCACAAAGCCTGTTAAGCATAGAGCCTGATATAAATCACTAGCACAAAGCCTACTAGGCATAGAGCCTGATACAACACATCGGCACGGAGCCTACTAGGCATAGAGCCTGATATAAATCACCAGCACGAAGCCTGTTAGGCACAGAGCCTAATACAACACACCCGCACGGAGCATGCTAGGCACAGAGCTTGATATAAATCATTGGCACGAAGCCTGCTAGGAACAGAGCCTGATATAAATCATCGGTACAAAGTCTGCTAGACTCAAAGTCCGATATATTATCTCTAATACAATTCAATTTCATTATTAATTTTCAACAACCAACATTCAATAATTATAATCACCACGATTATTAGAATAAAATAAATATCAAGAATTTAATATAGCACATTAGATGTAACATGAACTTACCTCAACTAGAATTGTTGTTAAAACGAAATCGACAACTAATTTGAAACTTAAGCTTTTCCTCGATTTAACTTCAATTGTAGCGTTTCTTGATCTAAATAATAAATTTACAATCAATTAAACCATTCAATTAACTTAAAATATTTAATTCAAGATTATAATCCATATTATTACGAAATTATAAAACTATTCCTAAAATTTTAACTTTTATGCAATTTAGTCCCTAAACCCGAAACTTGAAATTTCACCTATTTTAACCATAATTCATGCTAGCTGATTTTTACCCAATCTTAAAAAGCCCATATTTATCAACAATTTACAATGTTTTCCTTGAATTTTACCGTTTTCACAAATAAATCCCTAAATATTAAAATCACTAAAAATTACTTAACAAAACTTGTTTATTTAACAACCAAATTTAATAATCAATCATCTAAATTCATAACACATCAATTACATCCATGCCATGATTCTAAACATTTAATAACTTTACAGATTGACCCTTAGGCTGACTAAATTAAGTTCATACGAGCTCAAAAATATAAAAAACACGAAAAACAGGACTCAACATCATTCTATGCATGTAAAACTCCATGGCAGAAAGCTTCATCTTTTCAACAAGGGTTTCGGTTTGAAAAATTAGCAATTTGGAGAAGATGATGCTATTTTGGCTTATTAAATTAAGCTTTTATTTATTTAATTACTTATTTAACCTTAAGTTATAACTTATAGAGTAACTAGAATATGTCCATATTTTTCCACCACTAATATATATAGTATAATTACCATCTAGGTCCTTTCATTTGCCTTTCCATAGCCATTTAATCCATTTAATCAATAGAAACCTACTTTTGCAACATTTGTAATTTAATCCTTTTAATTAATTAACTATCTAAACCTTAAATTTCCTTAACCAAATTTTAATACAACCTTAATAACACTCCGTAAATATTTTATCGATTTATAAAAATGAGGTCTCAATACCTTATTTTCTAAACCCACTTGACTTTAAGGACACTACTTAAACTAAATTATTCATTCAAATAACATAAATTACCATATCAAAATAAAATATAATACAATATTTGACTCTTAAATATTAAATAATAATATTTACGGACTCACTCATCGGGTTTGTAGCCCCAAAACCACTGTTTCCGACAACGCTAAAAAATGAGTTGTTACACCAAAACCCTCCCGCAACATCCAATATGCACTTTTCATGAAAAATGACCCTATTGGACTATGTGTCCAATTGATCCTATCTGCCCCACAAAAAGGTGAGGGGGGAATGCTTACAATAATATTAATGACATCATCTGATAATCAAATCCAAAAGAATTCAAGATTTCACGTACCTTCATCCGTTATCATTTCGGTAAGTAAACAATCCGAAAAAATATTAGCCTGAGAAGAAATTTGCTTAATTAAAGGTCCTGGTCCCAAAATCTAGGGATCTTCCTGACATCAAATACTATTTCCATCACCTACTAACCATGCTAAATGATCCCGAAGTAGAGCCTAGACCCTGGATAAGCGTTTCCAAAGAAAAGAGCATCTATTCCTTGAAATATTTTTCGAAAGTCTCTCCTTCAAGCTATATTTAAAACAAAGAACCTGAACCCACAAGGCATTATCCTTAGCAACTAGGTTGAAACCAAGATTCATTAGAAAGGAAGTATTTTGATCCCACAATTGTCTAAGTCCAAGGCCACCATAGCAATGCGTTTGAAACACTAAACCCTAGCCACTAAGAGACATATTTTTCCTATTGTTGGAATAACCCCAAATGAACCGTCTGACCATGCATTCAATCTTCTCATAGATTCCTTTGGGAGTCATCATGGACTGCATAAAATAGGTAGGAATTGATAGTAGAATCACTTGCACTAAAGTAGCTCTGCCTGCTAAAGAAAGTTGTCAGGCCTTCTAGCTCTGCAATTTGTTTCGAACCTTTTCCACCACAAACCTCAAAGTACTTTTAGTGATTTTTCATGCAACAAAGGAACCCCTAAATAATATGCCAGATTCTCTGCTATTTGAAAACCAAGCATATCACTTATCATTCTTCCTAGATCTCCCCAACTGCACTTGAGAAAAAATATTCGTCTATCTAGCATTAATCCTATGGCCTGAGAAAGCACAAAATGCTCTAAAATGTCTTTAAGTAACCTGTCTTGTTGAACATCTACTTTGCTGAAAATAACCAAGTCATCTACAAAGTTAAGATGAGATAAAGCCAGTCTAGAACGAGATAGTCGAATAGGACATCACTTGCCTATAGAAACTTCAAAATGAATGTTATGTCCAAGCCATTCCATGCATAGCAGAAAGAGATAAGGAGACAGAGGATAACCCTGTTGAATTCCCGTGACAAGCCTGAATTTCTATGTAAGCACTCCATTCCACAAAACTTGCATGGTAGAATTAGAGATAGTAGACATAATTACATTCTTGAGAAAACCTGTAATACCTGTAGCCTGAAGTGAGGCATCAATAAACTCCTATCGCACTTTGTCATATGCCTTCTCAAAGTCAATCTTAACTATCATCCATTGCTTATTATTATGTTTGTCTTTCATAGAGTGTATGATCTCCTGTGTTATAATGGTATTATCCACAATACTCTTACCTACTATAAATCCCACTTGCTCTTAAGCAATTATTTTGGGAAAAATAAGATTAAACTGATTGGCTATAACCTTCATAACCAACTTGTATAGAACTGAACACAAACTAATTAGGTGAAATCGGATAAAACTCTTTGTTAACTTTGGTATTTTTTTTTTTTTGCAAAAATTAGATAACTATCATATAAAGTTTTATTTAAACAAATCTAGAAAAATTATTTGTCCAATACACACTTTTTTTTAATAAATAACTAGCTAAAGAAATTTAAAAAAAAATTAAGTAGATTAAAAATATACTTGTGAAATATTTAAGGGTCCGTTTTCAATAATTTCATCGGATCTCAAAGGTCACCTTTTAAAATACTTAAAAGTTGTTGTGTTATTAATGATTCCATGAATAGACCTTCCAATTGACTTAATTAAATATTTCAGAAATTAAAATATTACATAATAATCCCTATAAAATTAAAAAGAAATAGTAGTCGAAATCAGTTATTTAACTTTCCATTCAAGCTCAGTAACTTGAGCAAGAGACAAAAATTTGAGAAATTTGAACTTATATAAATTTTGAAAAATATTAGCAACATTTAGGGTTTTAAAAATTGAAAAAAAATCTGATTTAAAATTGATTTTTTTAAAGTTAAACTTATATAGTTTAGGTTTTGTTATTTATTTATTTTAATTTAATTTAATCCCAATTTAATTTTTTTTGTTTTATTTATCTTTTTGCATAATGTTTGTTATATTATTCACTTGGAATTAATGATTTGAAAAAAATTCATCTGTCTAGTTTCCATTAATTGGTTTAGTATTTATTAAGGATGTTAACTCCATGTATCATAATAATATTAAATTGAACATTTTTAAAATATAAGTATTGCACTGGACATTTTTAAAGAACATGTACCACATTAAACATTTTATGAAAGTATAAATATCAAACAATACACAAATTAATAGTTCGGTATCACATTAGACATTTTATAATAGAACAAAACCAAAAGTAATGTAATCCTTTTCTCTTATATATATATATATATATATATATATATATATCCTTTATATAAAATTTGTATGGAATATATTTATATAATCAAAATTGTAATGATGAAAATTTTCAAGTTTTGAGATTTTAAGTGTTTAAATTCAAGTTTTATCATGTATATTATGTATAGGTTTTAGTTCAAAATAATTTTTTATCAGAGAGTTAGATCAAGTTGTAGATCCATCCATATTTATAAATAACTAATCTAAATCTTTTTTCTTTCAAAATCTAAGTCTTAGACCTTGTCTATATTATTTTTTATTTTAAAATATTATTATTATTCAACATGCAACAATTATATATGTTATCTATTTTATTAAAATTTTAAACATAAATAACTTAACGTATTTTTAATAATTATTTTAGAGTATAGTATAGTATATTTAATTTAATATGATATAAATTACATACTATACATAAACAAAAAGAAGAAAAAAAAACATCATGTATTAAATTGTATAGAGCTATGATTAAAACTCTTATCAGATACCCATTTGGCAAGAGTTAAACCCATGTTACCCATTCTCATCCCCAATATGGTATAAAAAATCATATTATAAACATGAAAATAGGTTAATTCGAACTAAGTTGAGCTTTGAATATTAAAGCCCGAGATTGGCCTATATATTTAAATGAGCTTGATTTTTTTTTCTCAAGTCCATTTTCATTTTCAGGCATTTTAGGTGGGTAGTTCAACCATTGAACAAATGTAGTCTCTAGATTTTATTTTAATTATGTCTAGATTTATTTATTTTAGTATAGATATGTTTCTCATTAGTTGTGTATTATGATAGTAGTTCTATGGATGTATTAATAGTAGTTAATTAATCCTAAAAAAAGTTCCTTTCACCTATTCCATCTTCTTAAATACTGTTCCCCCTACAAAGAAAGTTGATGTTAGGCAGGTGCAACCACTAAAATTCTTCATATTTGTATTAAAATTAGATAACAAAACCACCCCTCCCTATTTCTTGCTTTATCCATCTGCTTCGCGCAGCATTTTGGTTGAGTAAAATCCATTTCACTTCGAGAAAGGATTTTAAAGTTAAACTCAAATTTAATCAAGTAAATGATGAAAAGGTCATCTTGATCCAGACGACCTGAGTTTTTTCAATTTCTAGAAGATTCCTAGATTTTGATTTCCATCATCTTAGTTCTATAATTTAAACAAAACTGATACTTTTTTAAAAAATAAAATTTCTGAATTTTAACTCATAGCCAACAATAGAGTTATGCGGTTATTATAATAGTTAAAAGGCATCTCCAATTTTATGGAAAAAAATTATTTAATTACTCATTTAATTTGTTGTTTTTTTTTTTTTGTTTTTTTTTTGTCAAATCACCTAAAAATGGTTGAAAAAGTTAATTTTTTAATTTTACTGACATGCATACATGTAGATTGCCATATAGATGACACGTAAGTATTTAATTATTTAATTTTTTAAAAAGTAATAAACTAAAATATATATATAAATTATTATTAAAATTAAAAATCATTAAAATTATTTAAAAATGAAAACTATAAAATTATTTTTAAAAATTTAATGTAACACCCGGATTGCTAATAACCTAGAAATTTAGAATAATTAAGGGACTAAATTGAAAGAGATTATACACTGACAGCCTATATTGGAAGAAACAGGATAGCTAGAAACCGATTTGGACATGATTGAGATCCAATTTTGGTTCGGTTAGGATGGAACTCGTCAGTTCCTTTGTGGGAGACATTATGATTAGCAATGGGCAGTTCTTCTAAAGTCGATGTTAGCGCGGGAAAGGCTATAAATAGCAAGAAGATGGCTGCTAGAGATGATTTTCTTCCCAACTTTGTTTCATGTTCTCCTGTTCTTCATCTTCTTTAGTAGCTCGAAGAAGGAGTAGCCATGGATAGTTCTGCGTGGAGCAGACTTCATGAGAATAGAGCTGAAAAAGTAGGGAAATCAGCAAGCGGGTAAGGTTCTTAACCTTTCTGAGTACGTAAAGTAAAGTTTATGGACATCAGAACTATTTTAAGTGTTCTACATGTTTTTTTGAAAAATGAGTTTAAGTTAGGAATATAGAGTATAACCCATGGTTTTGGTTGGAATGCTTAGTTGCTGCCAGGAAAGTGGAAGCTCTGGCGTTCAAAGTTAAGTTGTGAGAACGATAAGAATTCATGTGAGTTTCTAAGACTCCAATCCTGCAGTTAGGTTTAATACAGTTTAAACATGCTATGGTTACATAAGCATGAAAGATAATGATATGAGCATGCATTGCATGATTGTGGGAAACCTCAAGGGGATGGGAGAGAACCCATTAGTTACCGCCTCGGACAAAGCTCTAGGCTTTGTGCAGGGAACACTGCAATGTTCAAGCATCAAATGTTAGGTGGTGTAAAGGAGGTAATGGGAGGAAGATTCGGGAAATAAATCATGGAATGGTATTTACTGTAACAGCGAATATCTACTGATCCTTCAAGGTAACACCAATGCGACGGTATATGGCGTAAAACCATGGATGAAAGACGTCGTAGCAGTATAGTATGTGGTACGTAGCATAAGACCATTGATAAAATATGTCATGACAACACGGTACAAGGTATAGCTATATAACGTAAGACAATGGATGAAAGACGCCATGACGGCAAGGTATAAGGTAATTGGTATAAGACCATAGATGAAAGACATTATGAATGCCAGGTATAATGAGTAAAACCATGGATGAAAGATGCCATGGCATCATAAGATAGTATGCCAGGATGGCGGATCGATGTAAGACCATGGATGAAAGACTTCATGGTATCTACAGAGTAAGTCCGTGGGATAGTAAACACGGAATAGAGTAAGTCTGCCAGGACAGTAAACATGGAATAGAGTAAGTTCACCAAGACAGTAAACACGGGTAAGTCCACCGGGATGAGAGAAAAGAGGTAAGAAGGGTATAAGATCATATCTCAGCTACAGCAACCCATAGAGTCCACTAGGAAATAGACGCGGAGGAAAGTTGGCCAAGACCTCAAGTGTGGGATATATGACCGGTGCGCCAAGAACGAGAAACCACACGGTAGAAGAAGAGTAAAAGAGAAATTATGAATATTGGTAAGTAGACCTCGATGAATCCGCCAAAAGTGATTAAAGCAATAAAAGAGGTAAGGATTAAGACATTGGCAAAGGCCCAACAAGAATTAAAGGAAAATGGTCAAGTAAGAGTAGGCCTTCTTAAGGAAATGAAGGAAAGAAAATTACCCAAGGATCACAAGATAGGATTTGCAATCAAGAACCAACACGAAGGGTGCAAAGAAGTAATATGAAGAAAGCGAATGCCCTTGTAAGGAGAAAAGTCTAGTGCGAGAACTCCACCAAAATAATAGCAATAATGAGGGAACGAGTAAGTGAGATGATAGACTCGTATAGCCATATGACGATAAGTTAGTGGTTCATTTTGGGGACATGTAAGGTCCCAAGTTAGTCATGAGCATAAGGTGGATTACTTGAAGTAATCCCACCATGATTATTGATAGGATAGAATAAGAACAGGTTCGCCAAAATAGTGGGTCATGTTGAAAGGCAACACAATATGAAAATGTCAACGAGTCCTTCGAGACTAAGGTATGGAAAGAGGGAGCTGCTAAAGGACTGATCCGACTAGGAAAGTTTGTCAATGAAGGTATGACCTAAAAATACTTAGGAAAAAGGGCATGAAAGCTAGTATAGAGGAACAACATGGCAAGCCATATAGCAGAGTAAGATAAAGTTCATAGAGGATAGAACTCACGGTTATGGTGAAGTATCTAGGATACGATCAAGCGGAGAGTCCAATCAGAGGAAGTTCTTATGGTGAGCCAAATAGCTCGAAGAGTCGGGTGAAGTCTACCACCTTGATATAGAACACTCGCCTTGAGCGAGCAGGGAGTATATAAGTTTAATTTATTTTACATTATTTACCCTCATGTGTTAGGGTTTAAATATAATATTGTGTGGGAACTCACTAAGTTTATTTGAACTTACCGCAGTGTGATGATGTTCACAGGACTTGAGAGAATGATCAAAGACTTCGAGGAGGGACCAAGCCAGATGGAACGATGAGATCGAGAATCGCACAAAGTTTAAAGTCATGCACATAGGAAAGGGGTACCACTAGAAGCTTCACCACAAGATCAATAATAATGAAGCCAGATAACATACCTAGAATCTATATTTTTAGGACTGCTAGACCTTAGCTAAGTTTTAGGAATTTCTTTGTAAGCAAATAGTCTAGTTAGGAATTCGAATTGTAAGGAACCAAATATTTAGCGGCTTAAGGCCTTTGATTAAGAATTATTATTTAAATTTTTTAGTAGAACATGTTATCCACATGACAATTCACGTGTATGTTATGTCAATAAAGTTAAAAAGTTAATTTTTAATTCATTTCAAGATGATTTGACAAAAATAAAAATTTAAAATTAGAAAAACAAAAAATTAAATGAATGACTAAAATAATTTTTTTGTAAAGTTGAATTCAGAATCATTACACCTAATTATTGTGCTTAGGGTCAAACTTTTTAAATGGACTCTTACTACTGGTGCTTTTACCATTTTATTAAACAAATTTTCACTTAAAATTATATTTCTGGTTTTGTTTGTGATTGGTGGTTCAAGCCACTTCAACTTTTATAGGATTTAGCTTTTTTCATTCTTAGATATAATTGGATATTTATTTTAACTCAAATGGAATCATTTGTCTCCATTAAAATTTCTTTTCATTCCACCCAATTCTACTCAATCCATATTTCATGTTTCATATTCAACCCACGTGAATCTCTTATGAAACAAATTCTGTAAAAAAAAGGGGGGATTTGGTATCTTGAAAGAAGCTGGCATTTGCTAGTGTTCATGTTCATTAAGCCAAATCCAACTGGTAAAATTATTAATAAACTAATCAATGTTCTCTCTATATATAATGCAGTTCCTAATTCAAACCCAAATCAATTCTATCATATTCCATCTCTGTTCCATAATCAATTTTAATTACGATAGCAATGGCGAGGACATTAGTATGATTGGCTGCCACTGCCATGCTGGTCCAGTTAGCCATGGCAGTAAATTACACAGTTGGAGGTGCTAATGGAGGCTGGGATTCAAGCACTGACCTGCAAACTTGGGCTGCATCACAGAAATTCGCAGTAGGTGATAATCTGAGTAAGTCACATGGAACTATCTGTGTATTACATGCTGTTATGGTGCTCTAAAAGTGATCTTCTAGTTGATATACCGGTTATTTATCTGTAGTTTTTCAATATACTCCGAACCACAATTTGGTTGAAGTTACAAAGGCGGACTATGATTCGTGCCAGACGAGTAGCCCGATTCAAACTTATACGGACGGTAACACAGTTGTACCTCTCACTTCCCCAGGGAAACAGTACTTCATATGTGGAACGCCTGGACATTGCGGCCAAGGGATGCAAATTGAGATAGACACACTAGAAACATCTCCTACATACCCACCCTCGGCCTCTCTAGCTCCGGAAACTTCTCCCTCGCCAGCCGAAATCCCGGAATTGGCTCCGAAAACTTCGCTTTCTTTCCCACCATCCGTGTATCCAGCTCCCGAAACTTCTCCCATGCGAATGGAAACTCCAAAATAGCTCCAGAAACCTCGCCTTCTCTCCCACCATCTTTGTATCTGGCCCCCGAAACTTCTCCCTTGCCAACAGAAACCCCGGAAGCAGCTCCTGGCAGTCTATCTTCTGATGTCGTTCCTTCAATCGAATCGCCTGGAACCTCATCTTCTCGCAGTGATCTTTCACAACAACCACTTCCTTCATCAGCTAACACGAACAGCTTTCGATATGCCTCGGATTCGGGTTTGGCCTTATGTTAGTGGTGCTTTTGGCACTCTAAGCCTCAGAAGATTACTTTCTTTGGAAGTAACCTTCAAGTATTGTCATGTTTGTGAATTTCTTTTCTATTCTATCCTATGTAATGCTCGATTGTGTGGCTTATTTCGGAAATGGATTCTTAATATTTTAAAAAATGATTGTATTTTAGATTTGAAGAATTAGAAAGCGATGGAAATTGGGTATTTGTAGACTGAATGTGTAGCGCATAAACAATGTGACCTTCACAGGCATAACATAAGGAAGCATAAGAAGAATCAATTGCAGCAGTTGAGACCAAAAAGTAGTGGCATGTCAGAGATAAATTTGTTACCGTAATATGAAAGTCATCCATTCTCAATTGAAAATTACCTTTGAATTAACTGGCTAGTATTTTACAAGCATTAAAAAAACCAATCCTTTACAAACTTCTTCAAATTGATAAATATTTACATTCCAAAGCTTAAATAATAATAATAATAATAATAATAATAATAATAATAATAATAATAATAATAATAATAATAATAAGGCTACCAACCTTGAACCAATTAATAAATAAGAAAAAACAGTTTCACTTTCCACCAAAACTGCACCGCAACAAAAGCATAGGAAATTAACTCGGACTCAGCAACTGGCCCGGAAATAGAAGTCTCCAGAATGAAAACAAAATAGAAAAAATTGAAAAAAACAAACAGCACTGCTTTTTCGCCCAATAAGATCATTTTGTCGCCTTTTCAGATCCCATCCATCAATTCACCATTAATGACGAACCCATGTACCGAGGGGAGTTTAATTCCTACAGACTTTTGAAACCTTCAGATGGTAAACTCTCTCCTCCTCCTAGATCCTTCTACTTCTAGTCTGGTTCTTGCACTCTATCCTCCTTCATCTGATATTCAGCAAAGCTTGGAACTTCATCAGTCAGGTAACATCCTTCCTTCCTTTTCAAAGCTTCAGTCGCTAAGATATGTGCTAAGTTATTTGCAGATCTTGGAACAAACTCAAAACTTAAACCTTTAACTCCAGATTTAAATCTGTGAATATTGTTTATGTAAGGTCCAATAAGCGATCGGTCAACCTCTTCTTCTTTACATTTCTTTATTATGGTTAGAGAATATCCTTCTATAATAATTTCCCTTCTCTGCATTTCTATAGCCATCTGAGTTGCTTTCCGACAAGCTATTGCTTCTGCTGCAAAGGCAGAGGCCACTCTTTTGTGGAGATCAGTGCAAGAGATGAGAACATGCCCATCACAGTCCCTAATCACTATTCTAGAAGCCGACTGTTTGGATCAATCGTCATAAGCCCCATCGAAGTTGATCTTCACTATCCGACCCGATGGGTTCTGCCATTTCGCCTTTATTTTACAGGTAGACTGAGATAACTCTTTTACGCCTTCTAGTTCCTGTATATAGTTGCGAATAAAACTAACCATTTCTTTGCTGGATCTGTTTGTTTTGTCATTAATCCTCGAGTTTCTTTCCCCCGAGATGACCCAGATTATTGTACAAAAAAGTCGACGCTGATTTACGGATACGAAGCCCATAACCTTGGTAAGCCAATCCAAAAACTCTGAACATGGAAACCATACCGAAATAAGGTCTTCTAACTCCTTCCACACTGCCTTTGAAACAGGACACTCTCTGAAAAGATGAATCATCATTTCCTCCCCATTTTGACATCTCGGGCACTCACTGTTCAACACTAACTTTTTGGATCATAGATATACTTTGGTAGAAAGAAAATTCCAGGAAATTTTCCATACAAAGATTTTAATTTTTGATGGAATATCAGTGCATCAAAGTTTCTTGTAAAAATCTTTATACATATGTTGTAAAGTGTAAGATGTAGGATCATAATTTTGTAATAGTTTGTAGGAGCTTCGCACTGAGAACTCACGCGACGGCTCACCATACCAAAAAATCATATCATCGTGAATTTCCATCGCCAAGGGGATTTGAAGGATCAACGTTGCTTCTGCATCTGGAAAGGTACTCTTTATTAGCTATTCATTCCAATTTAGCTCAGTAGTACTGATTAATTCCGCAACTTTAATAAAATGCGCATTATCAACATTGGGAGTTAAAACACGATTAACATAATTCGGAACCCATGTATCTTCAAAAACTGAGATATGTGTGCTGTGCCTACTCTCCAGCTTAACCCTGACTCCAAAGACTTTTTTGTTGCCCAAATACTGCGCCACACATATGAGCTAGAATTCCCCAATCGTGACTTGCAAAAATCTCCATTTGAAAAATATTTGGCCTTAAAAACTCTTGCGACTAGGGACTTCGGGTGTTGAATGAATCTCCAGCCTTGTTTAGAAAGAAGGGCAATGTTAAATTGGGCCAAATTCTTAAACCCCAAACCGCGGTCCTCCTTTAGACGACATAAATACTTCTATTGACACCAATGGATTCCTCTTTTACCTGCACCTTTCTGCCACCAGAATCTTGTAAAACTACTTTCCATTCTTTCACATAATGATTTAGGAAGAAGAAAACACGACATTGCATAAGTAGGAATGGCTTGTAAAATAGATTTTATAAAGATTTATTTCCCACCTTGAGATAACAATCTGCTACTCCATCCATCAATTTTTGAATTAATCCGGTCGACTAAAATCTGAAAAGCTTTTTCTTTCGTTTGCCCACCAAATTAGGGAGACCTAGGTATTTTTCCGGGTTGGAGCTACTCCTGACACCTAATAATGATGACACCACTATTTTTGCCTCTTCGGACGTATTTGAACTATAAAAAATCATCGATTTACTATAATTAATACACTGTCCCAAACAGTTTGTATATTCTTGAAGAATATTCTTTAACGTCCTAGCCTCCTACTCTGTAGCCTCACCAAACAACATACAATCATCTGTAAACAAAAGGTGAGATATCTCAGGCCCTCCTCGACTAGCCTTTGCCCCTTTAATCACACTATTAACCTTAGTTGTACGCATTAAAGATGAAAGTCCTTCACTGTAAAAAAGAAAAAGGAAAGGGCTTAGTGGATCACCCTGCCTCAATCCTCTAGATGACTGAAAATTCCAACCTCTATACCCGTTAATGTTAACAGCATACGTAACTGAAGTAACACATGTCATGATCAAGTTGACCCAGCCTTCAGAAAACCCCATTTGGATCATCACTTTCCTCACAAAGTCCTACCCTTTTGCTTTGCTCATATCCAACTATTTTTTTCCCGAAAAGTGTATGAATTTCATATGCTACGAGAACATTATCTGATATTAGACGACTTGAGACAAAAGCACTCTGAGCTTCATCAATACATAGACCCATAACATCTTTAAGTCTATTAACAATTGCTTTTGCAACAATCTTATACAGAACTAAACATAGACTAATAGATCTGAAATTTAAAAGAGATGTAGGGTTGGTAAATTTAGGGATCAACACGATCTCTGTAACATTTATTTGTTCAGCCCCTCTATTACCATTCGATATACTTAAACAGAACTCAGTTACCTCCTCACCAACAATATGTCAAAACTTCTGAAAATATAGTTCAGGAAACCCGTCCGAACCCGGAGCCTTAGTTGGTCCCATATCCTTCACTACTTTCCACACTTTTTCTTCACTGAACGGAGTTAAAAATATGTCGTTTAACTCCTTTGAAATATGCGTATCAATACCATCCAACACCCTTTGTGAATCACCACTACCCTTTGACTTGAAAAGGTCCTCAAAAAATTCTGTTGCAGTCTCTAAAATTTCATGACTATTAGTAATCTCATTGCCATCATCCAATACCAGTTTATCAATTGCATTAGCCCATCTATGAACACTTGCACACTTGTGAAAATAAGCTGTGTTTTTATCCCCTAGTTTAAGCCAATTAGTTCTGGATCTCTGTTCCCAATACATCTCCTCTTTATCAATTTCTATATTTAGATGGATTTTTGTATCAATGATTTGTGCCAGTGTTTCATCATCCCTATCTTTCTGCATCAAAACTTCAAGTTTTTCATTTAGCTTCTTTTTTCATCCCCCCTTCATGCTCTTAACACCATATGCCCACTTTTTCAAAAGAATTTGCAATATCCTCAATTTCTCAACTAACGGTTCTGAGGGTGAAAACCAACACTCTTTAACAATACCCTCAAGTGATTCCTCTAAAATCCACAATGATTCAAAAAAATTTACGACTCTTTGGAGGGCTGACCATACTATTTGTATTTATAAGGAGAGGGCAATGATCTGACGTAGTATATGAAAGATGTTGAACTTTACCACTAGGGAAAAGCCTCAACCATTGATCATTAGCCACCCCTCTATCCAAACGCTCTCTTATGTTAGTCTCCAAAGGTTTTCCTCTCCCACGTAAACCATACTCCTGAAAACCTGATATCCATCAACTGACAATCATCTAAAGCATCTCTAAAGCCTTCCATTCTTCTATGATCTCGTGGTACTCCACCTTTTTTCTCAAACGAGTACAAAATCTCATTAAAATCTCCTACTACTAACCATGGAAAGTTATCTTCTAGACCAAGTCTTCTAAGTAAATTCCATGCAAAATCTTTGTCTTTTAAGTATGGAGTACCATAAAAACCAGTGAACCTCCAATCCTCTTACACATTATCCTCTTTAACTAAAACATTAATGTGCCATTTAGAAAAACTCCTCAATGTAATTCCCATCCCTTTTTCCAAGCTAAACATAGCCCTCCTCGCGAACCCTCTGCTGCCACATAAATTCCACGAACAAAACCACACTTCCTTCGAACTTTTTCCATACGGTTTTGATTTAATTTAGTCTCCATCAAGAAGACGATTTGGGTATTGTACTGCTTACATAAGTGTCGCAGTCTTCTCACAGCCCGTGGACTCCCCAACCCACGAACATTCCAACATAAATTTTTCATTGTGCCTGGTTGGCTTGCACAAAGGCAGCCGCCGATCCTATTTTGTTTGAAACGGTAGAATGTTCCACATTCTCCAACATGACCTCCATACCGTCATCTTCATTTCCATCCTGAACATCGAATCTTAATCTCTTTAAGTCTTCGTCCCTCTCCGCCCCCAAACAATTCATATTAACTCCTTCTGTAAGTTTTCTCTTAGCCCCCACACTTAATTGTTTGCTAGAATCTGATGAGACCTTCACATTTCGCCTACTCCAGTTTGACTTTTTTGAAACTTTTGTAACAATCTCCCTATCGAACTTCCAGCTATTGGATTTGCAATCCCCTTCATGATAGACGAAACCTCCTGATCTTGTAAACTTTCCTCCCAATTTGTTAGCTTTTTCCCCCTAGGAACAGTTCTAATTGTGAAACACGTTTTCTCCTCTATATTCTGTCCCTCCCACACCTTAGCTTTCCCTAAATAATTGCTTTACGATCCCAGCTTTTTAGCAAACTCAGCGAATTTCATACTCTCTTTACCCAGCACTTTTGATTCCGCTCTCAACACTACTGAATAAGGGGGATCTTCTCTAATTTGACTCTTTTCTGCAAGATTTGACAACTTACAATCATTAAGACCATGGTCTAATCTACCACACCCAAAGCAAAAAACTGGCAATTTTTTGAATTTAAAAGGAATCTAGGATTTGACACTGTTTTCGCTAGATACAAAGATTCCTTGCCACAATGGTTTTTGAACATCTAAATTAACCCTGAGTTTGCATGAATCTTCACTAATCTCAGATCTAAGTAAGCTCCAAAGATGCTACCAATCGCATGCAACAAATCCTTTTTATCAAAATCTGGTGGACATTGACCAATATGGATCCAATATGGGGACGTAGTAAGACAGATCTGATCCTTTCCATAGGATTAAGCAATCTATCGAATAAAATAAGAAACTTACGGAATAATCCACGGTCGCCCCTCCATAATAAACTCCAAATCCTCTTCCAGATCAAAGACGATTGTAAAAAGATTCTGCCCCACCATCTTGATTTCGAATTTCCTTTTAGTTTTTCATATGCTTTTCAACTACGCTTTAAAACTCTCTATATTGAAAAGTTTTTTGTCCAGACTGAACAAATCAAAGTGGATTTTTCAGATGGTATCACTAACGATTTCTTGACAGATAACTGGATTAACTCATCTGCTAAAAGGGAAATCTCGTTGCTGCTCACCCTCTCCAGGCCACCACCCTCTTCCATCCCAAGCAACAGAAGTAATTGTTCTCTCTAGGACTATATTGAGAGCACTCTTGATTTTCAAGGGGAGTCTATTTACCACTTAATAAATTGATCAAGTTTTATTATTACTATGACAAAAAATTTTTTAAAAAAAGAAGCAATTTATTAAATTTAAATGTCGATGGGTTGCAATCAAACCTAAAATTTTAAAATTAAAAAATATAAAAATAACAAATATTAAATTAATAACTAATAATAGAATTTAATGAAAACAAATTTAACCAAGTAAAAGTTACCAACTCAAACTCCAAAACTTAGTTTATATTATACACTATTTTGACAAAAAAAATCAAAATCTCATTTCCTTTTTCAAATTAAAAATATAAAATAAAATAAAATGGAGATGCGTCCCCGCACCTCTCATAGATTATAACAGTTATTTTTTTTTTTTTTTTACCATCAGATTAGAATCTTAGTCTTAGGATTTTTATTTTAAGAAATTTAGTTTTTTAATTTTTATATTTTAAAATTTAGGTTCAACGGTTAATATTGGTAAGATTATTTTGTTAAATTCACGTTTATTATAATATCATTTGTTTTAGTTACATTCCTATCAAATGAGTATTTTTTATAATTTCAAAATATCACACTAATAAATTTAATAAAAATTAATAATGTCAATAATTAGCTCCAAATTAAAAATTTGATGAATATTAATAATTGAACCTAAATTTTAAAATCTAAAAGTAAAACATAAAGACTAAATTCTGAAAATAAAATTAGAAAGAATAAATTACAACTCTGTAAAGAAAACAAAGATCTGACATGTTTTAACTTCAAAATTAAAATACAAAACCATAAAATGTCAAAAATAGAGTCATAAACAAAAATGGAGATGCGGGGTATCGATCCCCGTACCTCTCGCATGCTAAGCGAGCGCTCTACCATCTGAGCTACATCCCCACCGTTGATACCTCGGCATGGGTAAATCTTTATTACTCAATTACTCCCTGGGCAAAAATCTGGAAATGGGGTATCCGACTTTAAAGTTGTATTGATGAACTGTTTGGAGTTTTGTGGATCACACATCTGTTTTTTTCTTCTCTTTTCTCCCTCGATTTCTGGTATGGTGAGTTTTAACGCTTGTTTTGATTATTTGCAGTAGGTGGGTCAGTTACTGAAAATATTCCCTTTTTCTGGTGTTTATCTTCTGTATTTTTTTAATTATAATTTCTGTTCCTTGTTTCAACAATTTCCGTTTAATTTTTCTGATTTATGATATTTTTATATGTGCAACGGGGTTAAACAACTGTCTCATTCAATGAAAAAGATGGATGATTGTGTTTGATGGAGATGGTCATAATTAGATTTTGATGTTCAAAAATGAATTTTCTTAGTCATTGGAATAATGGGTCTTCTCCAGTTTGCTGCTTCTCCTTTCACTAGTATAGGATGGTCAAAGCACAAACTATTATACGAATGAAATACATGTTCATTAAATTCTATGGTTTGTTTTGATGAGTATATTGATGTAGAATTAAGGTCCTTAATAATGGAGCTAACTTGGTAAACACATTGTTTTTAGTTAGTGGTCTCAACTCAACTAGGGGGTTACATAATTGGATTCTCTCAATGCTATTAAACGCTATGTAACTGTTACTAGCCAAATGTTGTAAAGAGGAAGCCCAATCTTTAGGTGAAGGTTTGATCTGAGTTGATGAGATATGTGAAATGACATTCTAGAACAATGGACTGTCGAAACCGAATTGGTCATAGGGGTTCTTGGTGAAAATTATGTCTTGCCTGCCTTTAATCATTGATACCGAACGTGAATTCCTTCGAACAGCCGAACCGTACTTGTTTCGTTAAGAACGAATCTTCTTTTACGATTTGTACGGTTTCATTATGTAAATGCCACGCGGAGCATGTCAATCTGTTGGTTTCAGTTGGCAAACGCAGTTGCTGCTTTTTTGGACTACTCCCATCAAGGCCTTAAACCATTCTAATGATATTGTTTTATGTTTGCTTTAGTTAAATTCTAATTTTGGGTTTATATCATTTAAATTTATATTTGGCATAGGTAAGTTCAAGAATATGTACAATTTTCTCCGGAGTTTTTACGGTGCCTAAGAAAACCCCTTAGTGATTATGATTGAGGGACTTTTCACCATGCCTGTTTTACCTTCTTCAGTGGCCCCAAAATTTAATGCATATGCTTCCCTTTTCATCTTTATAAACTCCATTTCTCTTAGTAACCTACAACAAAATTTCTTCCTATTCCATTTAATTACTCAATTTCCTTTCATAATGGCTGAAAAGATGAAGAGAAGTGGCAATTCTAGGTCTCGGCGGATGACTTACGTAAAACGTAGGGAAAGCGTTCTCAAGCAGGCCGCTGAATTATCTATGTTATATCATATAGATGTTGGACTCATGATGTTTTCTCCTACAGGTCAATTTACCAGTTTTGCTCACAAGGGAAGGTTGATGAAGAATCTCTAATAGATAATAATGTTATTTTTTTCTATGTTCTTGTGTTTTTTAAGTTTTAAATGCATCTTGTGATAACATTTTTCTTATGCCTTCTAATAGGGTCGAGGATATCTTTCTTCGTTACTTGGACCATAATGATGAACATAAAGAGTGTGTCATTTTGATCTTTGCTATTTTTGTTTCATAAAGAAATTTTCACAAACAGCTAAGCCGAGGGTTTACTAATATGTTTGCATTGTCCTTGTCTGTGTTTCGGCCTCTGGTTATCCCCATATTGATTTCTGTATACCAGACCTCTTGAAAATGAAGCGGTAGTTTATCTCTCTGTCACTCCTTTTTCTCCTTTGCCCCAATTTTCGAGATTGTTTTTATCTTCCTACTTTGCCTTCTATTACTTGTGCTTACAGTTCTTGTACGAAAGCTTGAAGCGTTTGAAGTACGAAGCAGAAATACTGGAAAAATTAGGAAGGTATCATGTCTTTTGCTCCAAACATCCAAATTCTTTTTTATGCTTTAATTTATTTCTATCTCACAGTCGTTCTTTCTATTTTTTCACATGATTTATCTGCTGTTAACGCAATGCATGTGCAGCATAGAGATAAAACAAACTCTGACCCACTTGCTGATCTTTTGCTCCCTAACGATGATAGTTCCCATAACTTTCCAGTTTTGCTCTTTTTGTTTTCATAGGCTCTTGAGAGAAAACTCCCTGATCTCAACTGGAAAAAATATGAAGCCGACAACAAGATGAGGTCATCAATTTTTCAAAGTATTTTCTTGTAGCTGGGAATCTTGACTATTGCTTGTGACAACTTGGTATAGTTTCTTATATGTTTCTCTTTAACAGGTCTTATAATCCTGATATGGCAAAGATCCTCACAATTTCTGAAGCTGATCTCCACCAGCAATTTGTTATGGACGCAATTCTACGAATTGAAAAGTTGAAAGTGAGTATATTTCCGCTGGTCATTTTCCCCTGGTCTAATGAAGGCTAATATCAGCAATCTTATTCTTCTTCTTCTTTTTAACCTGTAGAATAAAAAGCTGCTTGAGCAAGAGGTTTCACCTGCAAAGCCAAATCATGTTGAGGTAACTTAAAGAAAATGGGGATAAAACAGGGAGGACTGTTTATCTAAATCAATTTCAAGCATTTTCTGTTTATTGTAAACAGCCAATTATTGTTGCATGTAACTATTCCTTCCATGTTTGATTTGTAGATGTCAGGTTCAACAGCTGAAGGCGCTGCAAGCTCGGGAACACAGAGGTATAAAATTTTGTCTTTTCCATATGGTTCCATGAAACTGTAAATTGTCTTATGAACGCTGAAATGAGTTTTGCCGTTGTATTATAGGACTCAGCTTGCAGATGATCACATTGATGAAAACATCGAACAACCGGAACCTTCAGCAAGCGAAGGTCACATCTTAGAGGTGCAAGTTTCATAGATTAGCACAGCTTTATTGCGGATACCAACTTAAGTTTCTCTAAGTTTATATGGTTTTCATAAAAGCAAACTGTCGTTAATTACTTCGGTCTAGTCAAGCAGTTGTTCCCTTTATCAACAGTGTCGAGGGTTTAAGGTTTAAACCCCTCTTCTTCTTCCTTAGGTTTCTTTAAATGTATGGATATAGAGTAAAAAGAAACTCAGTAGGGTTGCTAGTATTGCATGTCTGAAGTCTGAGACTTCGAAAATAGTAAGTTTTTATGGTTATTTTGAATATGGTTTGCTGTAGACATTCTGTTGAAAATTATCTTGTCTGAGTCGCCAGGTCGACTGGTGCGACTGCTGGGTCGTTCCGGATTTAATAACAGTGACTTAACCTATTCTATTAAGCCGGTTGCAGAGATTGCTTTTGGTGGAACTGTTGGTCAGCCTTGCTGCCTGAGTATACCTGGACCAGTGTGAAACTGTATGTGGTAATAGGCATACACTGAACAGGGCTAGAAACGTACGACAGCTTTTAACTTTACATCTTTTACAAACAAACGTTATAAGAAAGAAAGTTCTACTTCATCAATATTTGCAATTTAAAGCTGAAGTTAAATTTCACCAAATAAAAGAAAAAAATTGCACTATACAAACTTGCTATTTTGAAACAAGAAGAATTGAAAGAGTAGAGAAGATAGAAACTGAGAAGAAGAGATTCAAAGAGGAAGAGAAAAGAGAGAATTTGTAGAAGACAAGTGAATGAATCTGGTAGAATGAGATTTCACCTCCATTCCCTCTATCTTTAACTGAAATGAATGAGGTTGTTAAAAGCCATTACAACCAACAATAACAACCTTCACCCCAAAACGCCTCGTTTCATTAATTCCCCTGCATCAGTCGATCCATGTCCTCAAGGATGAAAAGAAGGAAACTTCATCCGAAGATCATGAAAATTCTCCCAAGTAGCATCCTCAGAAAAAGCATTAGTCCAATCAACCATCGATTTTGTAACTGCACAATTCCCTCACTTCACCCCTCCCGTCTGAAATCCGAGCAGATTCTTTCACCATAGATCCATCAGATGCAACTATAGGCAACTCAACTAGATGCACAACAACTCTCTTGAGTTGAGAAACATGAAAAGTGGGGTGCACTTTGGACCCTTGAGGTAACAGCAACCTGTAAGCAACCTTGCCCACATTGGCCACTATTGGGGAAGGCCCGAAAAACTTAGGAGCCAACTTTCGGTTGCCTCTTCTTTTTACTGAATGTTGCTTGTAAAGCTACAGAGTGCGAAACTTCTGAATTATTGGTGAGAAATTTTTTTAACACACGAAAGGAATATGAATAATTACTTAATAGGAAAATTAATCAAAAGGATAAGGCTTTAAGGCATATACGAAGTTACTATTTTTAAGGTTTTATTTGTCCACTATGCTTAATGTACAAATGAGTTTCAAGCAAAAGAACCTCGAAAATATAATAAAGTTTTGAAAAATTATTTTTATGGGAACTTTGAGGCATAGTCTCAATAGGTAAAGGTTGAGAGTTGAATCATAAAATTATGGTTTCATATTCTACTCGATGAAACCTTTACAATGGTATATAATATGCTCAAAATGGTTGAGTGATGAATGAGAAATTGATACTCAAAGTAAGCTACTTAGAAATATTGTTGAGGAAAAGTAAAAGCATAGATCCAAATTGATTAAATACCAAGTTTGAGATTTGTTTATATATGTGAACTCTCTTAAAAATTATTGTATAACTAAGATTGTGATCTTACCTTGCATTTAGGAAGTGTAGATTTAAAACTTGATGGGGTTGGAGCGCACCCATGACCTCAAGGTTATGGTATTTTTCTCTTACTGAAACTTTGTTGCTCTCAAAATTCTTCCTTTTTTTCTTCGTAAACATCCGGTGATAAAAAAGGCATTGTTTATTTGTTGATCATTGTACAGGCCTCAACGTTTCTTAAAATTCCTATTCCTCCTTCTGATTTTAACTCTTAATTGATTTTAATTTTGATTTTTTTTGTATTTGATAAATTAAATATAAATTATTCTATCTTTACTTTATATGTATTTATTTATATTTAATTTATTTTATTTGCTAACATATTTTGTCTAACATAAAACTCAATGAGTATTTAATTTTTGCATTGACAAAAATAACTTATCAATCACTAAGTAAACTATAATAAAAATTAATTTTATAAAAAATTTACAATAATTCTTTATAGAACAATAGAAAAATAGTAATAGATTGAGAAATAATAAAATAACTTTTTATATCATTCAAATAAATTAAATATCATTCCTATTTATAATAAAAGACTTAATTTTTAATAAATTTATATTTTAAATAATCACATATATTAAATAGATATAACTACTTAAAGCAATATAAAAGGCTTTCGGTGAGGCTGTATATAAACATGGGGCTTCAGTTCCACCCAAATGTTAGCAGCCTTGCTGCCGGAGTATAGCTGGACTAGTGTGGGAGTACTGTTTATTAACTGTATGCGGTAATAGGCATACAGTGAACAAACGCGTGAAATATGGGGTACAGCTGAACTCCGACGATTTTGAGCTCAAACTCACCATCATATTTTACCTATTTCTTCCTCAGGGGTCCCACATATACCACGTTTTCCTTTAACTGAAACATGAGTTTTGTTGTAGTAAAACACAAGTTCTTCATCAGCTAATGTGTTTATATATATATATATATTGATGGGTCACGTTCAATTATTCTAACCATCTCACCTTTTCCCTCCTAAACGTGCCACACTGAAACCACCATGTTGATGCTTTAAGTACTTGAAAAGCTCCCAAGGAGACATTATCTTAAGGAAGTGGCGAATCCCATATGAGTTATGTATTAAAACTTGGTTTTGTAATATGTGCTCACATCACTTTTTAATATGTGAGGGGTTCTTTTAGTGGACAAAACACTGAGCTTTAATGGGTAAAAGCCGACGCAATACGTTGCAGGTGAGAATGAATCGTGACATTTAGTTGCAATGTACCACTGAAGACAATAAGCCTTTGTTTGAGTAAGGAGCGATATCCTGACATCACTTTTAACTTGTAAAATGTCTTCGATTAAACTGAACCAAAACGTACAAGTTGATGTAAAGGCTCGTGCCTTTGATTTTTATTACAAAATTAGCATCATAAACAAGGAACACTGTTTCTCCCATCAGCGATTCCTCATGGCATACAATAAATTTAAAATCCCATTATCATATCATTTTCCTTTTTTCTGACAGGATGAACAAGATCTTTGAAAAATGCCAAAAATTCAAAGAACACATTAGGGGGGCATTTATAGATGCCCAAGGCACTGTCCTGTATGAGGTGGTTTATACCCTACTTTTCTTTCTTCCCCCCATCAAAGGAATCCAAGACACAAGTAAGAAATTTAAAAGAAGACAAAGCAAAAAGGCAACACTAAAAAGCATAGCACTGTATTTGACAAAAGAAACTTTTTTGGCTTTCATATACCATTACCAGCTAATCCCCATTTTTACATGCTTTTAGATAACTTTACCACTCTTTATATCTCTGCTTAACCCTTTCTCCTCCACCTTCGAATCAACCAAACTTGCCATTTGGCTATCTTCAAGTGCTCTCTCATAATAAACTAAAGAACCAAAAAACAAAAAATGGTTAAAGTTGCAGGTGTTTTGGTTTGTCTTTTGATTGTGGGCATGGATGTTGGAGCAGGGATACTTGGCATCCAAGCTGAAGCTGCACAAAACAAGGTGGCTTGAAAGTAACTGCTGCATTTTGATTCCATGGGCAATATTTGAGGGGGGGTTTTTTATAGTGTTTTTTGGTTGGTTTGTGATTTTGACAGGTTAAGCACCTCCGGCTGTGGATATTTGAGTGCAGAGACCCGAGCCATGATGCTTTCAAGCTAGCGTTGGGTGCAGCAGCGTTGCTGACACTAGCCCACGTACTTGCTAACCTGCTTGGTGGGTGCATGTGTGTTTGTTCTCAAGAAGAGTTTCAAAGCTCTTCCACTAACAGGCAACTCTCTGTCGCATGTCTCATTTTCACTTGGTATGTCTACGCATTTTATGTTTTTCGATTCCCATCCTCTCCATTAACTCATCCGAACTTATTTCAATTTTCAACCTTCTAACTCAAAATAATAATTCAAACAAGTAAGTAAAGCTTGAGTGCCAAACTCGAAACAATCCTAGAATGGTCCAAATCCTAAGTGACCCTACTTAAAATATCCAGTTTGTAAACTTGAACGACCCAAATACTAAATGAATCAAAGCCGAAACAATTTAAACTCAAATTTACCCAACTCAAAAGAAGTTGAGGGGAAAACTTAAATGAGCTAACCATAAATGATCTGACGCAAAATAATCTAAGTCTAAAATGATTCAGATTCAAAATTATCTAAACTTAAAAAACCTTGATAGCTAAACTTGAAATATCCAAACCCTAAACGACTTAAAGAATAAACTTGAATTATCCAAATTTGAAATAACTCGAACTCAAAATAATTTAAACAGTAAGGACCAAAAATATTAAAACTCAAATTAACCTAACCCGAAACCAACCTAAAACGCCCAATTAACCATGCCCTGCAAAAATAAAGCAGTAGAAGCAGCTTTGTGTTTGATTAAGATTAACAGTAGTTGTAAAATTGTTTCTAATGTGGATAGTTGATGTAATTTTTGGGGTTTAATCAGGATAATATTAGCCGTTGGATTGTCGGCGCTGGTGACTGGGATATTATCAAACAACAAATCCAAGGGTTCGTGTGGGTTGACGCACCACCATTTCCTTTCGATCGGAGGAATTTTGTGTTTCGTACATGGGCTGTTTTCTGTTGCTTATTATGTTTCAGCCACTGCTGCTAGTGATGAAGGAAAGTAAGCAATATATATAATCTTTGAAGTAACGTTTGTTTGTTTGTTTGTTTAATTTTTAAAACCCAAAAAGCTTTAATGATCGTTGATCAACTATCACTTTCCTCCTACATGTAAAAGCATTTTGTAAACATCTTTTGATGCCATTATCAATCTTGTAGGACAGCTGATCGTCATACCTCATCTTTTGATGCCATTATCATTAATTTAGAGTCATTCTGATTCTTTTAAAAGATTTTACTCAAAAGACTTTTGGAAGAAAATTCATATAATAATTCGCTGACTAATTTTGATTTTCGTCTTTTAAAAGATTTAAAAAAGGAGTTAAAATTTTAGCTTTTCTCTCCCAAAAGACTTTTAGTCTTAATTACTTTTTCACCCTCTAATAACATAGTACTTTTCTTTTTTTCGAGAGCTTAATTACAAAAATTATTAATTAAAATAAAAAATATTTTAAAATATTAATTACAAATATTTAATGGTTATATTTAAATATTTAAAATGTAGTTTATATATTCTAATTAAATTTTATAACTAATTAATATTTATTACTTATAAATATTTAAAATTAAAATTTATATTTCATATATTAAAATATTAACAAGTTATAGTAATTTTTATATTCTTACTAAAATATAATAATATTAACTAATTTAAAATTTATTTAAATGTATATTTGTTACTTGATAATAGCATGTCTAAAATGGACATTTTATTTCAAAAGACTTTTGACAAAGAATGCTAAACACTCAAATTTTAAAGCAAACTTTTCAAAGACTTCAAAAGACTTTTCCACAAAGATTTTTCAAAAGACTTTTCAAAAGACTTTTCAAAAGACTTTTCAAAAGTATTGCCAAACTAGTCCTTAATTATTTGAAATTTTGTAAATCTTTTTTTTAATACAATCAATCGTTTTCAAAAATAACTCAATTCAATTAATTTTAACGTATTTTTAATTAACCGAAAATTTAATATTTTTTAGTTATGATTTTGTTTTTCTTATATTTTAAGTTGATATAAAATTACATATGTGATAATAAGTCTATCATATAAAATTTTAAAATTGGTAAAATTTAAGACATAATGACAAGTGTAGCTCTTAACGTTCACACTTTTTGTTAGTTCGGCCATTGTTATTTTTTTGAATTAAATTTGACCATTAACTTTTCAAGAAAAGTCAAATCGTTGTTTTAATAGAAATGATTACTGAAACATTAATTTATTTAATAATGTTGACGTGACAATCTACGTGACAAATCATATGTACCTCATGCTGATATGTCACTATTTATCATGTCACGAATAAATTTAAAAAATAAAATAAGAATAATAGCATGAAGTACACGTGAGTTGTCATACAGGCTGTCATTTTACAATTTTAACATTTTAGTCAGTATTTTTGCTAAAATATAGAAATTCAACTCTTTAAGGTTAATTGTCAAACTCAACTCTGTTTAAAATGTTAAGGGTCAAATTAAGCTTAAAAAAAATAAAGACCAAATTGATAAAAAGTATAAATGTTAAAGATTAAATTTCTCATTATGCCAATATTTAATGACTATCATTTGATCATGATTGAAATTTCAAAATTCAAAAATATAAAAATTAAAAATAATTAAATTAAAGTACGAAGAGTAAATCTATAACTTATTCGTAGTATAGTGACTAATAATAAAATTTGACCATCAATACTTAATTTGATAATAGTTTATAATCTCTATACAATACCAATTAATGATAGAGTGTCATCATTTCTTGTAACACCCTTAACCTTTATCTGTTCACCAGAATAGGGTTACAGAGCATTACCAAACTTTTCAGATCAAAAACAGACATTACATATTATTAAACATATATGTCATAAACCAATCATATTGTCCCTTATATGAGCCCTTGAGGTCCAAAATATATGTTAGAAACAAATCGGGACAAAATCGGGTACTTAGAAAATTTTTCCGAAAACATCAAAATTTTTCAAAGAAATAGGGGACACACGCTCGTATGACCAAGCCGTGTAGCTCACACGGTCAAGAGATATGTCCGTGTCTCAGGCCATGTGAACATTCGAAATAGGGCACATGGTCGTGTCCAAATTTAGGTGCTTACTAACTTGAGTCACACGGCCAAGCCACATGCCCATGTGCTAGGCCGTGTGAGCATACTAACTTGCAATATTAAGGTGCAGGGGTCACACGGCCAAGTCACCCGCCCGTGTGCTAGGCCGTGTGTCACATACGACTGAGACACATATCCGTGTGAAAATACCTGAGCATTTTGTTTTGAAATTTTAAAGTTGCAGGGGACACACGACCAAACCATACGCCCATGTGTTAGCCGTGTGTCTCACATGGTCTAGTCACACGTCCATGTGCCTGGCCGTGTGGACTCCAAATGAATCTTAAACATCAAGTTTAGTATTCAAGATCATCAAGTTTACCATTCCCTGCAATCTTGAATACTAAACAACTCAAAATCAATTGTTCAACCAATTCGAAACAAAATCAAATATCTCAAAACATGTCAAAATAATCAACCTAGATGTCTAACCAATGTACCCTCATAGGTACCATAATCATATTATCAAAACATATTAATTTAAATATCATTCAAATCAAATTTGTAAAGATACCAAATTCAACCTAATTTTGCCTATATCATGTTCATTTATGCAATAATTTAAAACATGTCATATTATAGCCTTAATATAACACATACTCATATATATAACCAACCAATATTAACTTATAATCTTATTCACAATCAATCCACAAAATAGTTAACAATTAGATGCCCTAGGTACATGCCTACACAAAAATGAATAACATCACCACGTTTGAGTTCGGGACCGTTGTTGGATGTTGAATAAGCAGTCAAACCTTAAATACCTAACCTGCGCATGGAAAACAAAACCGTACGCTGAGTATAAACTCAGTGGTATTTTATAATCTGAATATTTAAAAGTAAGATAATATAATATGCACATTTAATCATACAATAACAACAACCATTCAATTAATCAATTCATAAACAAATTAATCATAACATACTCAATTCTCATCATTTGCTATCTGATCAAATAGCTTTTCACAATATGATACAAAATTTATATGTCTCATTTCCATTTCACATTCTGTATTATCCAATGCCATTCATAATATCACTTCATTTAATTATCCCTATTAACACGACTCGGACTCGGGCGGATACACGGATCCAAACAAAACACACCAGTTTGGTACCCAATACCTCATCGGATAATTCGAAGCAATAAGTGACACTCAGTGTCTCATCAGCTAAACCGAAGTAAATGGCACCCAGTGCCTCATCGAATTAATCCAAAATAATAAATTGACACCCAGTGTCTCATCGACTCGAAGTCGAAGTAATCCCTGAATTCTTCCAATTCTATGGCATGCCATCTATATCCGACTCAGCCCGATACAGTTAATAGGGTTTCAATTCACAATTCAAATGCAACAATATCCAATATTCAAATTTCACATTATTCACATATTCATATAATTTCAATTAAATATCAAAATGCTAAATACTCACCTCAATCACTTACTATAAACATTTTAATCAAAATACAACAATTAATAATTAAATTCAGATTATAGAAATATAAACCAGAATTTTCGAGCTATTCCTCATTGACTTTATCTTTTCCTTTCTTAGTTAAGGGTTCCGGTACAACATTAGCTACGGAATTAAAACAATTAAAATTCATCAACACATTACAATTCAATTTCACATTGAATATTTCAATTTTTATTCAACACTTGCCTAAATTCCAATTTAGTCCCTAAATCGAGACTATCTTTATTTCTTCATAATTAATTATATATTTTCATTCAATTTCCACTTTAAACAAGATTTAACTCTCTAATTTCACTTAAATCCCTAAATTTTGAAATTTTCACATTTAGTCTCTAATAATCAAAATTTATAATTTATTCTACAATTCAATCCTTTTTCATTTCTAACTTAAAAATCTATCAATTTAGTCACTAATACTCAAGTTATTCTATATGAACATCATTTAAAAATTCAATAATTTCTAAAATTTCAACATAGGTTGAGTTGTATTTAATACCAAGATTTCAAAAACATAAAAATTACAAAAATTAAACTAAATTAAGTAACCAATAAAGTTTTGAATTCTTGAAACCCTAACTTTTCACCTTCTTTCTTTCTATTTTTCTTTTCTTTCTTTCCTTCTCTGTTTCGTTTCTTTCTCTCCTTCTTTTCTATTTTTTTTCTTTTACTTAATTGTTATAATATAATATAATATAATATAATATAATATAATATAATATATATACTATAATATACATAATAAGTTTTATTATAATATTATATTATATATTTTAACTTTATATTAAATACACTTATGCCGCCATTCAATTAGAATTGGAATAATTTCTTATTTAGTCCCTTCAATTTTTCTTTAATCAATAATTTAACTTTCACTCTTTATGCAATTGAGTCCTTATACCTAATTATTATTATTTTATGCAAATTCACCTAACTAAAACCTATTTAACTATTATTATTAGCTTCGTAAATATTTTTAATAAATATTTACGAGTTCGTTTTTGAAAAGGAATCTAAAAATACACTTTTCGACACCCATAACTATCGAGTTGTTACATTACTTATCTATTGAAATATGTAAACATTTTTTTTCTTTTGGAGAAAGAAATAGGAATAGTAATACATATAATACAAATAGCGAATATAATACTACAAATTGTTGTGCATGCTGCTATCTACAAAAGTTCAATAGAGAAGAGCAATAAACTTATAATAACTGCAATATTGGAATGATTTAGAAACATATCAGAGTTGCATAATTTTTATCAATTCTCTATAATTACATCCTAATTCAATCATCATCAAACTAATTTGATAATAAGCTATTATCAATCAATGAACCATTGCCAATAGCTCTAGGGGTGGAGCTAAGGGTTGATAAAGTTTCCGACCCGGAAATTTTTACTTTTAACCTTTTGTTTATAAAATTTTAAATTAGTAAAAATAAAATTATACTTTAAATTTTAGACCTCAAACAATAAAAAAAATTTAATTTAATCCCGTAAAAATGATAAATATGCTATTAAAATGGTAAAATTATATTTTTACTATCATAAAAAATAGAATTTAATTCCACCAAACAAAATTCTGACTTCACCCTTGAATAGCTCCACAAGACCCAACACATTAGTGATACATGAAAAGTCAAGTACTTTATCATAAGTGGATTTTTCAATAATAATTTTCTATAAATCTATCAACACCTTTACTTTTACAAGTTTTATGTATATATCAAAAAACGATTAAAAATAAAAAAAATCACTAAAACTATTACCTCTTTTTAAGAGAAAACAAAGTAGACAATAACCACCAGTATAATCTTATTTTGAGTTAAAATAAAAGGTTTTAAATTGATATGAACTTCATTAGTGAAGTGTGAAGTTGTGGTTATTTAACTATTAATCTATAGAATTATGTGATAACATGACTAGAACTGATTCAGTCAGGGAGAAAAGGAAAAGAGAGATGTGGCCCACATAGTTGAAAAATTGGACATTGGAGAGCCAAATTGTCAAATGGTTCTCACTTCAGTGTGGACTTTTTGACTGAGCAGATCACATCCCCTGATCTTAGGGCTCTTTATCATCGGAATTCTGAAATACCAGCACGTAGTCAATGGGTTTCGTGTGTATAGGAGAAATATAAGCAAACTTCATACAACTACCGAAGCCGACATGACTAAAAATAGATTTTAAATGAACTGCTTTTTGTTTTTTGAAAAGGTAAAAAGTATGATCATGGCTTCCAGGATAAAATTGTGAAATTATATTATATACATAACTATTAAAAGAATAAAAGCATTTTATGTTTTGAGATATATTTAATAAAATTCATATAAATATTAATTCAACTTTTGGTTATAATAGTAAAGTTTACATGGTGTTTCAGGTTCAAATTTCTTTATGGTCAAATGTTTATTTGTTTATAAAATAAAAAAATAAAAACATCATCATAAAAATTTAAATATATTTTTAAAAAATAATATTTAAACTGAAATGGAACGAAACGAGCAGAATAGAGATAGAGATAATTGTAGAACAATAATTGATTTGACAATATTCACTTCTATCCATTCTATTACATTACTTAAATTGACACACACACACATATATATACACGTCCAATCATTTCAGATAATGTTTGCATCTTCTGTATTATCGTGACTACTGGCATAAAATTAGTTAATGTTTATTCCTCAAATATTATCATTACTTCTTCTTTGGGAAAAGAAGTTCACAACCCATGGGTCTTTTACCTCTACGCAACATTGCTTCGTCAAGCTTTCACTCATTTAGGAAATTCTTCACTATTACCTCCCATAGGAGTCTGAGTTGTGTCTTAGTCCTTATGTGATTGGTCATCGCCTTAATAAGTTATTACCTTAACAACTAATTAATTGGACGTGAGCCCCTTCTTAAGTGGATTCCTCCATTTACTTCTCAACCTATTCTTGAGAGAATTCCTCCATTTATTCCTCAACCTACAGGGTATTAGCTAATATTTATATATCTCTTTCTTTGGGTTCATTTTTTTCTTTACATTTTCGTCTCAAATCAACTCCTTGAAAAATGAATAAACACAAGGCTTTTATTTTTTTAAAAATTTAAAAAAAATAAAAGGCAACCATCCCAATTTTGATCTCAAGGCCCAAAAGTGGGGAAAAATAAAAATGCGGCCCAAAACTACTTGAAAGGCCGAAATAAGAATTTAGAGGGTCAAAGCATTTAATCAAGTTTTGAATTAAATTGCATTTAATAATCTCATTTTCTTTATTAAAATATAGAAAATGTTGTGTTGGATCCATTCCTATTCCTAGATAACTTTTATCTATCTTAAAATATAGTTGATTGTAAACCTTTTAAATATTTGGGTGTTTACAATATTTTTATTTATTACTTATTCTTTAATGTAATGAATTAGTATATAATAAGTCGGATATAATAAATACCTGAAATATTATAAATTATACTTAATGGTTTTCAACACAGCCCGCTAATATGACATAAAGTTCATTAATTATGTAAAACCAACAAATATATATAATACCATTTTCAATATAGATAAAAAAATGTTAAAATTGTTGACAAAGATTAAGTTTTAGGTTTGTAAATATTAGAGTGTAACTATTATATATTTATTTTATTCTATTTTATAATGGTTGAAATTTGTACGTGTGATTATATTGTATATATTGTATTTATTTGGTAGACTCTAAAAATCACATACCTTTGCATACATTAAATTAAAAATTAAACTAAGCTTCTCATTCAATTGATTTTTCACCGAGTTTCTAAATTATTTAAATCACAACATATATCAAACCACACTCATTAATCTCCGATTTGATGTATTGAATGGTACGAAGAAGCAATCTTTAAAGTCTTTGTTGAAAAATTTAGATATCACATATATAATAATGATAATTACATGTTATTATTTACTATCATGATAGGTTAGCCCAAATTAAAAGTGATCTAATTTAGTTAGAATTTTATTGGGTGTTTAATTATTTAATAAAGTATAGATTAAATATGTGTAGATACTTTTCTAATCAAATTCTAATTAATGATGAGCTAATTAGAATTTGATTAGAACTAATATGCCAATGTTATAAATATTAGAGTTATAGTTCCCAAATTATACACAAGATATCTTTTCCAATATCCTATAATTAGGGAAGAGAGCAGATATTCTTTGAATTTCTTGTGTGTTAATTTGGAAGATCAAATCCCCAAAATCCGGTAAAACTTCAAGGAATTCATGTATTCAGGTACGCTTCCGCATTTAGTTTTATTCTTCATTTATTCTTGATGATTTGACATGATAGATCCTGGTTTATTAAGTTTTATTTCAGATTTATTTTACAAATCTAACAAGCGGCATCTGAGCTTTGTCATGTTGAATCATTGAGAATGAATTGATTCTTTATTATTTTTGGATTGATTCATTTTTCTTTTTTAATTTTATGGATTTGATATTTTAATTATATATTATGTTGAATCTTTGATATTCTGATAAATTTTTGGGTTTTGATTCTTTAAATAAAATTTTAAAGTTTTAAATAAAGTTTTAAGATTTTAATTTTCAGATAATCGGAAAGATTTACGCTTTTAATTGAGAATTTAAAAAAAACGAGGATTTTATGTTGTTTATACCGCTTTTAATAAATATTTAAAAAGTCGTGTAGGTTTTGGGTTCATTAAAACTTTTTATGATATATATTTGATTATATCAATAGATGGATTGTTAATCGCTAATCGCTTGTTTTTCGCTTTTTATATATATATATATATATATATTGTTTTGGAGACACTTTAGTAATTATGTTCGTGATTTTACATGATGATATATGGTTAGTAAAAGAAATTGCTTCGTAAAGTGTCTCTTATATACCGATTGTTTATCAATGAATTCATTATATATGTTGAATCCTTAAGATTGATGGTAATATTTGTTAGTTTTTTTTTATTGATTCAATTTTAGGGTTTCATTATAATCATTTTTTAATTCAAATCCGGTTCAATAATTGTACAATGGAATTCAATATATAGTTGATAGAATATATTATTTATTATTGAGTTTATATGCTTATTCTTCTCATACTATTCAGTTTAAGAATATATTTTGAATTTGGATTTACTTGGGATATGTAAGGCAAGTCGATCGGGGTTATATTTGTATGGTTTAATTATGATGAAATTAGATTTTGATGCAAATTCATGTTAATCATAGTATGTGTTTAAATAATTTGGTTTTAAGTTTGGTTCTATAATATTAAGTTTTGGCATCTTATGGTTCCAAATATTTGGTTAAATTATAATGATATGGTCTATGGTATGAATTATGAGGTATGTTAACTATTATAATTTTATTTCGAGATATATTGACTTGAAGTTTTATTTTCAAGTATTCATGTGAATATCTGCTTAATCATAATACAACTTTGAATTTACATGGTAAATTCAGGTAAGTTTTTCTATTTGATTATGAATACATGCATATCGTGAATTACATTATTTTTGTTTGGTTTTGATATATATGGTTTTGGAACAAAAAAAGTAAAAATTAAGGTTTTCGGTTTTTATTGCATTATTAAGACAACCTTATTTGGAGTTATTTCGAGTTTATAAAGCAATAAAAAAATATAGTTTTGACATTTGACTATTAGGAAAATTTTAATTTTGAATATTAGTATGTTTATATATTTTTAAAATAACTTAATTGAAGCAATAAGTCACCAAAGTGATTTTTTTTATAAATTATTTTGTTTTAAAATATAAAAGTTTGTGTGCATGTAACTTAAGTTATGTAGATATTGATCGGTTCAAATGAAGGTTAATAATATTACATGTGCAACTATGGTGATAAACATGTGACGATTATTCGGTTTTACATGTGAGTAATAAATCGGCCCAAAAGAAGATTTATTGTTCGACATGTTATTGTCTATGTTTGATTACTACACCAAGATATCACTTACAAGTTAATATTTTGTCCAAAGATAAAATATTAATGGAGTGTCCGATATCTTAAGATGATGTTTACCTTTATTCAAATTATTTTGGTTTAAATTTGAAGTCTTATGTGAGGTTATTTATAGTTTATGATTTATGATTTATTCAACTATTATTTTGCCAACACCATTGCATGTTGTTTCGGGATAAATATATATACATATATATACTATTATCTTTTAATTTGATTGAAAGATGAAATTAAAAGAGATATTTTGAAACAAATAAATTCATATTTTGGCTTTTAATTAAGAATGTCTAATATTCAAATAAATTAGTTGAAACAAAATGTCGCCAAAGTGACCTCTTTTGTGTAGATTAGTTTATTTGAAATATTAGGATGATTATTGTAACACCCCAAACCCGGTCTATGCGTTGAGACTAGATTTGGTTTGTTACATGAATCGAGTTATCTTTAAATTTGCAATAAGTTGAAAATTTCAATATAAATTTCAGATTTTAAAATAAATAGAAGAGTATTTGAATTTGATAAATATTTGAAAACATTAGTTGAAAATCATTGTATTATCAAAACCCTTTGAATAGTTTGTTAAAGAGTTAACTTTAATAAAATATTTATAAAAGAATTCCATATACTTGAAAACCCAAATTTATTTTAATAAAACATCATAAAATCACAACCCATAATTTAAAAAGTCCAAAGTTTAGTTTAAATCCCAAACACACATAAAACCCATAAGTTATTTATAGAGGCCCTTATTACAATAATCCATAATAGTAAAAATATTTATTAAAAGTTCAGAGTTTAAATAACCCTCTTAACGCAGTATGGCCTCCACGAAGTCATCCTCGGCCCAAGTCCACATCAATTTCCATTACCTGAGATGGAAAGAATTTAAAGGGGGTGAGTTACTTAGAACTCAGTGTGTAACTCACTTACCACCATTATTGGGCGGATCATCAAGACATTATCTTTGGCTTGAGCCCAATTCAGAATTCAACAATATATCATGAATTAAAACAATTAATAATGCATGTAAAATGTAATTCCCAACCCATACCTAATATCCATCCGCTAACACCCCCGTACCAACCATCACACCTGTGGGGATCAAGTCAACCCACCCCGCCATCACACCAATCGTAGGCATTTAGCCTTTTTAAAATTGTGGCATAGCCACCAACTAGAGGCAATAAGTTTATATTGTGGCGAAACCCACCGAACTAGAGGCAATAAGTCGATATTGTGGGCGAAACCACCGAACTAGATATTTGGCAACTGGCCATTCTTCTCTTCATATATCCCACCCATGCAATTATACATGTACTATAAAATATAAAATTTATTAACAATACATAACATGGTGGGTTTATCAATAACATTTCATTTGGCCCATAATTATAATATAGCAATTTGTCTATTTAGCAGTTTAGTGGGCTTTGGCCCATTTACCGAACTAGAGTGTTTTGGCTAAATTTTAACGAACTAGAGTATTTTGGCCCAATTTATCGAACTAGAGTATTTTGGCCCAATTTAACGAACTAGAGTATTTTGGCCCAATTTAACGAACTAGAGTATTTTGGCCCAATTTAACGAACTAGAGTATTTTGGCTCAATTTAACGAAACATCCAATTTACATATTAACGAAAATTTTCTTGAGGCGTTTTCTGTAATTTTTACGATTAGACGTTTTACGTATTTTCGTCAAAATATCAATATTTACGCTTTTACCGATCTAATCGCTTTTACGATTTACTTCATACCAAATTGACATCCAACCGAGAAAATAATGAGTGTGAAGTTACACACCTCGATACCGAAAGTACTAATCCTTCTCGCTCCTCGGCACCTAAAACATATTTTGATCCGTTAGACAACTAATTCAGTAAAATAATCTTAATCGATAATAGATCCAAAATCTTACCCTCTTGATTTTGAATCACTTGATTTTCGCTTTCCTCGTTTATTGATTCACTAGCACGAGAATCCACCAACGATAACGGCTCGGAAGTTCGTACTACTTGAATAATAGACTTCCTTCTAAGATGGCCCGCAACCCGGTGGAAAATCTCTTGATTGCCAAATCGCTCTTCGTTTGAATGGGGATTTACGGATCCGCCTCTTAACGTGACTAACCACCGCCTTTTTCTTCCCTATTTTGACGATCTTCAAGATCCAAAGGAATTTAGTTAGATCTAAAATAATATCAAATAATACTAGAGGTTTTAAAGAGATTTGATTTCCTTACCAAAATAAAACGTTTCCAACGTTTCTACAATTCTCCGATCACTTGAGTTCCGATCTCGTTATTGCACTAAATAATAACGAAAGAGACGTTATTAGAATGAACGTTATATCAATCCAAAAGTCCTTCAATTCACCATTTCTATTCGCCATAGTACCTTAATAAATCGAAAATGGAAAAGAACCCTTACCTATTTTCCACGGTCGAAAGGAAAGGATTGAGAATGGTGTCTAATTGATGAAGGATTCGCTATGTATGATCAAGGAAAAGAAAGAAAAAAAATATTTGGTTTATAGCACAAGTAGCATTCGGCCAAGAGAGTGAAGATGGAGAGAATTTCGATTGAAAAGAAATAATATAAGAACGAAAGGATGATGGTGATGTTGTTGCTTGATTTCAAAGAGAAGAAGAAGAAAAAAAAAAAATAATAAACTTTAGGAGCTAGTATATTCGCCATGGCAAAAGAAAAGAGAAAAGATGATTCTTTTGGTATGGATGATTTCGGCACAAGAAGAAAAGGCACAAAGAATTGGCTAACGAGATAAGCAAAAGGAATAACCAAATGGTCACAAAATTTGAGCTTTACTAATGCCCTATTCGCCAAGATGAAAGTTTGAGAGGAGAAAACAAAGAAAAATCTGCACAAGTGCAAAGAATGACCAATGAGAAAAGAATGAGATTTTAGCCAAACTAACAAAAATTTGGCTCCTTCTCTAAACCAAGTTGCCATCCAAGACATGGTCAATTGGCCATGATTTCTTTCCAAAATTTCCCTTGATATGTGCCTTATGCCCCTATCTTTCCTTAAATCTTTGATTCCATGCCATAAGTTAGTTGTTTCCTTAATCCATTGATACACTAACCAAAAATAACATGGTCAACACCTTCCTTATATGTTCCTTGCCGACACTTCTTAGTCATGAGCGAAAATTAAAACAAAAATTCATTTAGGTGCTATACAAGGGATTCAACCTCTTCCCTCTTACTAGAACCCATGCGCCAACTCCACCATGCCATATGCTCATTTTATGACACTCTTTAGCACATAATTTAGCTTAAGTCTTAATCACCTTTGTTTCACTTCCATAAATTCTCAATTAATAAATTTTATTCCTTCTTCAAATTATGCTTTACCCTCTAGGACTTCAATAAGCACTAAAATAAAAATAAGAGATTTTTCCAAAAAAAAATCTAAACACCAATTTATGCAATTTAAATACTTGATTTTTAGGGTGTTACAACTCTACCCTCCTTAAAGAAAATTTCGTCCTCGAAATTTACAGTTGAAAAAGGTGAGGGTATTGTTGCCGAATTGCATCCTCTGGCTCCCACGTAGCTTCTTCCACTTCGTGGTTACGCCATAGAACTTTAACCAACGGCACGGTTTTCTTCCTTAATACCTTGACATCTCGTTCTAGGATTTCCACCGGTTTTTCTTCAAAGGACAAATCAATTCACTCCAATTCTTCTACCTAGATAATGTGCAAAGGATCCGATCTATAACGCCTCAACATGGAAACATGAAAGACATTATGAATTTGATCTAACTCCGGAGGTAACTCAATCGATATGCCATCGGACCAACACGCTTCAAAGACACGATAAGGTCCAATATATCTAGGACTTAGCTTGCCCTTCCTTCCGAATCAAGATCTTTTCCAAGGAGATACCTTCAAAAACCCGATCTCCCACACTATACTCGATGTCCCTTCACTTCAGATCTGCGTCGACTTCGCCTCTATCCGAGGCTTCTTTCAACCGTGCTCGAATAACTTTTACCTTATCCTCGATCTCGATATCATCTCAGACCTAACATCTCTTTCGCCAACTCACCCAACAAATAGGAGAGCGACACTTACGACCATACAATGCCTCGTAAGGTGCCATCCGAATGCTAGGCCGATAATTGTTGTTATACGCAAATTTCGCCATGGTAGATAATCCTCCCAACTACCCTCAAGTCGATTACACATCCTCTTAACATATCTTCCAATATCTGGATTACTCTCTCCGACTGACCATCAGACTGAGGATGAAAAGCCGTACTGAAATTCAACTTTGTCCCCAAGGCTTCATGCAGAGCTTTCCAGAATCGTGATGTAAACCTAGGGTCCCTATCCGATATAATAGATACTGGTACCCCATGCAACCTCACAATTTCGGATACGTATAGTTTTGCCAACTTCTGCAATGAATAATCCGTACGAACTGGCAAGAAATGAGCAGTCTTCGTCAACCGATCAACAATTACCCAAACGGAATTTTTCTTAGTAGGTGTTAACGGTAACCCACTAACAAAATCCATAGTTATCCATTCCCATTTCCAAAGAGGAATCTTTATCGGTTGTAACAATCCGACGGTAATTGATGTTCGCCTTCACTTGGCGACAAGTCAAACATTTTCCCACAAACTTTGTAATCTCACGCTCAACCTCGCCACCAATATCGTTCACGGAGATCTCGATACATCTTATTTCCTCCGGATGCATAGCATAAGGGCTACTATCGCCTCCGTAGAATCAGTTGCCTCAAATCTAGATCCTTAGGCATGTATACTCTCCTCGAAAGCACAACACACCCTCCGTGTTTATTCCAAAATCCTCAATTTCACCATTTTCAACTTGCCAAGTAAGGGTCCCAACTTCTCATCGATGTCTGCTTTTTCCTTGATTTGTTCCACCATAGAGGTTTTACGAAGTTACGCTAACAAACCGCCATCCTCATCTGACTCAAATGGGCAAACAAAGCTCTTAATTCAGACATCGCTTTTTACTTAACGCGGCTACCACCACATTAGCCTTTCCGGGATGGTATTCAATGGAGAAATCGTAATCCTTTAGTAATTCTACCCATCTTCTTTGTCTTAAATTCAACTCCTTTTGGGTAAGGAGGTATTTAAGACTCTTGTGATCCGTGTAGATTATGGACTTCTCACCATAGAGATAGTGCCTCCAAATCTTTAGAGCAAAGACAACGACAGCTAACTCCAAATCATGAGTAGGGTAGTTTACTTCGTGTGGTCTCAATTGACGAGAAGCATAGGCCACCACCTTTCCATTTTGCATCAATACACAACCTGCACCCGTGTGAGATGCATCACAATAAATGTGAATTCTTTTCCACCTCGGGTTGAATTAAAACCGGAGCTTCACAGATCTTCTTCAATTTCTCGAAACTCTCTTGCTGCTTTTAGGTCCGGATATACGGAGCTCTTTCGCAATTGCTTTAGTTAGGTGCAGAATCAACGAAAACCCTCTACAAAACGTCTATAGTATCCAGCCGGACCAAGAAACTCCAAATTTCACTCATCGATGTTGGTGGTTTCCAATCCGAATAGCCTCAATTTTCCGAGGATCCACCCTTATTCCTTCTACCGATACTACATGACCAAGGAAAGTCACCTCCTTTAGCCAAAATTCACATTTACCAAATTTGGCATACAATTGCTTATCACGAAGTAGCTGTAATACTATCCGCAAATGCTGGTCATGTTCCTCCTCATTTCTCGAATAAACCAATATGTCATCTATGAACACTACCACAAACCGGTCTAAATATGGTTGAAAGACTCGGTTCATCATGTCCATAAATGCAGCTGGTGCATTGGTTAATCCAAACGGCATCACTACAAACTCATAGTGTCCGTAACGTGTCCGAAATGCCGTCTTATAAATGTCCGCTTCTTTCACCTTAAGCTGGTGATAACCCGACCTTAAATCAATTTTGGAGAAAACTGAAGCTCCTTTTAATTGATCAAACAGGTCGTCAATTCTCAGCAGAGGATACCGATTCTTGATCGTCAATTTATTCAATCGCACGTAGTCAATGCACATACGCATCGATCCATCTTTCTTCTTGACGAACAAGACCGGTGCTCCCACGAGACACACTTGGTCGAATGAATCCCGATCCAACAATTCTTGAATTTGAGCTTTGAGCTCACCAACTCCTTCTTGCCATTCTATAGGGAGCAATGGACACCGGAGCCGTCCCGTGCAAAAGCTCAATGCCAAATTCTACTTTCCGATCTGGAGGTATGCGAGGAAGTTCTTCGGGAAATACATCGGGAAATTTCTTCACCGTCCTCACATCATTCACGGATAATTCCTTGGCATCCAAAGCACGATAAAGGCTAGGAATGCTCCATATCCTTTCCGTACCAACTTCTCGACTTTTAATGCGATACCACATTTGCTAGATAGTTCTTTCGTTCACCAATCATTATGACTTCCTTATCATCCGAGGTCCCATCGACATTCGTTTTCAGACAATCCAATTGCGCCGATGGTTAACCAACCAGTCCATGCCTGAATGAGATCGAACTCGCGAAAGGTAGTTCCATCAAATTTGCTAAGAATACTTCCTCTTGGATTTTAAGGGCACGTCTTTAAATATTTTATTAACCATTACCGATCATCCTAAAGGACTGATTCATCATCTCATTTTCGGTAATTTGATTCTAAATTGATTTCGAGATATGGCACTAGATACATATGAATGAGTAGAGCCAATATCTATTAAGGCAATAACAGGTACATCAAAAATGAAGAACGTCTGGTTATCACATCAGTGCATTGCTCATCCTCATGGCGTCTAACCGCATAGACCATCCAGTCAGTCTTGCATCTGTATTTCTCTATTACCATTGCCTCGACCGGTGCACCTTGACCACGACCAGCCCCATTACCACCACGACTGGTCCACGTCCTCCTTGGTGGCTGACATTACCGCCACCGTGCATCATTATTACGGACTTCTTGAGTCGTATCCATTCGTCGAGGACAACTTTTGTCTTGATGTTCCATTGAATCGCATTTGTAGCATGCGCCCGCTTTCCTCCAACATTCCCCAAAATGTCTCTTCCCACACTCAGTGCAATCTCGACTTCGATTATTTGCTACCGGGTTACGCTTTGAACCGATTCATCATTCCGGTTTCTTCTCAAATCTCTTGGAAGAACCGGACTCTGTGTCTCTCTTGTTTCGGGATCTTTCTGGTTACGTGCTTCGAGTTCTTAGCCTCTTGGCTATTTTGGCCTTCTCCACCAGAGTGGAAAAATTTTAACTTGTCATGGAGCAATCGTAACCCTCACTCATCATTAAGTCCATCCTCGAAACGCATACAACGCTCATGATCCGTTGCTACAATTATCCGCATAACGGCTCGGACGTAAAACTCGACTTCATATGTCGCCACTGTCTTACTTCCTTGGACAAGATTCAGAAATTCCTTCCTTCGAGCGCCTACATAGCTCGTTCGACGTATTTTCCTTGGAAGGCGGCTTTAAAGAATTCCCAGGTTAATCGGTCTTGCGTGCCTTCTCGAGCGGTGAGCCACCACCGATACGCCTCGTCTCTCAATAAGGACACAGCTCCTCCGCTTTTGCTCACCGTGCATTCCATATCATCCATAATCCGTTCCACGCCTTGAGCCAAGATTCACCATATTTGGAGCTACACCAGACTCCTCCGAAAACTTCGCATTATTTGCCTTAAGTCGCTCTGAAATTGACCCACGAGTTGTTGGCCCAATTCTAGTTCCAATGACCCTTTCCAAGACTCGTAGCATTACTTGAGTCAATGCATGATCTTCTTCCATGTGATCGCGTGATCCGGTCTCACTTTCAATTGACGCAAAAGGCCCACTTCGCATATGATTTGGTGCTTGGTAGTAGCACCTCGGCCTCTACCATGGCCACGCTCTACTCCAGCGCCCACGACCACGTCCTCTAGTGCTCATGATAGCTTGTTCGTTTATCGATTACAAGTTTTATGAATCGAAATTTTGTTTCGTGTTTATTAACGATATTTTATGAGATTTGAGATATAAAGTTGTTTTTCACAACATATCCTATAGTCTCAATCTTTACAGCTTTTCACGCCTAAAACTAGAAGTTCTAGAGTGTTCTATGATCATATCATAGTAATCATTAAGTAGTAAATACTTACTTGACTTGTCATGGGATGCTTGTGGTGCCATCTTGTTTTTTTGAATGATTTCATCTGAAATTATTTTGAACCCAAACCACAAGTAGAGTTTTTGAAACGGGCTCGATACCACTAAATGTAACACCCAAACCCTATTCTATGCGTTGAGACTAGATTTGGTTTGTTACATGAATCGAGTTATCTTTAAATTTGCAATAAGTTGAAAATTTCAATATAAATTTCAGATTTTAAAATAAATAGAAGAGTATTTGAATTTGATAAATATTTGAAAACATTAGTTGAAAATCATTGTATTATCAAAACCCTTTGAATAGTTTGTTAAAGAGTTAACTTTAATAAAATATTTATAAAAGAATTCCATATACTTGAAAACCCAAATTTATTTTAATAAAACATCATAAAATCACAACCCATAATTTAAAAAGTCCAAAGTTTAGTTTAAATCCCAAACACACATAAAACCCATAAGTTATTTATAGAGGCCCTTATTACAATAATCCATAATAGTAAAATATTTATTAAAAGTTCGAGTTTAAATAACCCTCTTAACGCAAAGATGGCCTCCACGAAGTCATCCTCGCCCAAGTCCACATCAATTTCCATTACCGAGATGGAAAGAATTTAAAGGGGTGAGTTACTTAGAACTCGATGTGTAACTCACTTACCACCATTATTGGGCAGATCATCAAGACATTATCTTCGGGCTTCACCAATTCAAAATTCAACAATATATCATGAATTAAAACAATTAATAATGCATGTAAAATGTAATTCCCAACCCATACCTAATATCCATCCGCTAACACCCAGTACCAACCATCACACCTGGGGATCAAGTCAACCCACCCCGCCATCACACCAATCGTAGGCATTTAGCCTTTTTAAAATTGTGGCATAGCCACCGAACTAGAGGCAATAAGTCGATATTGTGGCGAAACCACCGAACTAGAGGCAATAAGTCGATATTGTAAGCGAAACCACCGAACTAGATATTTGGCAACCGGCCATTCTTCTCTTCATATATCCCACCCATGCAATTATACATGTACTATAAAATATAAAATTTATTAACAATACATAACATGGTGGGTTTATCAATAACATTTCATTTGGCCCATAATTATAATATAGCAATTTGTCTATTTAGCAGTTTAGTGGGCTTTGGCCCATTTACCGAACTAGAGTGTTTTGGCTAAATTTTAACGAACTAGAGTATTTTGGCCCAATTTATCGAACTAGAGTATTTTGGCCCAATTTAACGAACTAGAGTATTTTGGCCCAATTTAACGAAATAGAGTATTTTGGCCCAATTTAACGAACTAGAGTATTTTGGCTCAATTTAACGAAACATCCAATTTACATATTAACGAAAATTTTCTCGAGGGCGTTTTCGTAATTTTTACGATTTAGACGTTTTTACGTATTTTCGTCAAAATATCAATATTTACGTTTTTACCGATCTAATCGTTTTTATGATTTACTTCATACCGAAATTGACATCCAACCGAGAAAATAATGAGTGTGAAGTTACACACCGATACCGAAAGTACTAATCCTTCTCGCCCTAAGACCTAAAACATATTTTGATCCGTTAGACAACTAATTAGTAAAATAATCTTAATCGATAATAGATCCAAAATCTTACCTTCTTGATTTTGAATCACTTGATTTTCGGCTTTTCCTCGTTTATTGATTCACTAGCCGCCGAGAATCCACCAACGATAACTACTCGAAAGTTCGTACTACTTGAATAATGGACTTCCTTCGAAGATGGCCCGCAACCCGGTGGAAAATCCTGACCGCCAAACCGCTCTTCGTTTGAATGGGGATTTACGGATCCACCCTCTTAACGTGACTAACCAACGCCTTTTCTTCCTATTTTGACGATCTTCAAGATCTAAAGGAATTTAGTTAGATCTAAAATAATATCAAATAATACTAGAGGTTTTAAAGAGATTTGATTTCCTTACCAAAATAAAACGTTTCCAACGTTTCTACAATTCTCCCGATCACTTGAGTTCCGATCTCCGTTATTGCACTAAATAATAACGAAAGAGACGTTATTAGAATGAACGTTATATCAATCCAAAAGTCCTTCAATTCACCATTTCTATTCGCCATAGTACCTTAATAAATCGAAATGGAAAAGAACCCTTACCTATTTTCCACGGTCGAAAGGAAAGGATTGAGAATGGTGTCTAATTGATGAAGGATTCGCTATGTATGATCAAGGAAAGAAAGAAAAAAAATATTTGGTTTATAGGCACAATAGCATTCGCCAAGAGAGTGAAGATGGAGAGAATTTGATTGAAAAGAAATAATATAAGAACGAAAGGATGATGGTGATGTTGTTGCTTGATTTCAAAGAGAAGAGAAGAAAAGAAAAAAATGAACTTTAGGAGCTAGTATATTCGGCCATGGCAAAAGAAAAGAGAAAAGATGATTCTTTTGGTATGGATGATTTCGACAAGAAGAAAAGGCACAAAGAATTGGCTAACGAGATAAGCAAAAAGGAATAACCAAATGGTCACAAAATTTGAGCTTTACTAATGCCCTATTCGGTCAAGATGAAAGTTTGAGAGGAGAAACAAAGAAAAATCTGCACAAGTGCAAAGAATGACCAAAGAGAAAAGAATGAGATTTTAGCCAAACTAACAAAAATTTGGCTCCTTCTCTAAACCAAGTTGCCGTCCAAACACATGGTCAATTGGCCATGATTTCTTTCCAAAATTTCCCTTGATATGTGCCTTATGCCCCCTATCTTTCCTTAAATCTTTGATTCCATGCCATAAGTTAGTTGTTTCCTTAATCCATTGATACACTAACCAAAAATAACATGGTCAACACCTTCCTTATATGTTCCTTGCCGACACTTCTTAGTCATGAGCGAAAATTAAAACAAAAATTCATTTAGGTGCTATACAAGGGATTCGAACCTCTTCCTCTTACTAGAACCCATGCGCCAACTCCACCATGCCATATGCTCATTTTATGACACTCTTTAGCACATAATTTAGCTTAAGTCTTAATCACCTTTGTTTCACTTCCATAAATTCTCAATTAATAAATTTTATTCCTTCTTCAAATTATGCTTTACCTCTCTAGGACTTCAATAAGCACTAAAATAAAATAAGAGATTTTCCTAAAAAAAATCTAAACACCAATTTATGCAATTTAAATACTCGGATTTTTAGGGTGTTACAATTATATGTTTTTGTGATTCATGCATTTATTAAATGACCCAAAGGTAAGTTAATATTTGACAGAATTTCAACGACATCTGTGGTGATAAATGTGTGACAATTATAAGGTATTTTATGTGAACAATAAGTTAGTCCAAAGATTAATTAATTGTTTGACATAATTTATTATCAATGTTTGATTACTACAACAAGAGTACCGCTTACTGTTAATATTACTGTCCAAAGACTTGATATTAATGTTGTGTTTGGTGTCTTGAGATGGGATTAGCCATTATCTTGAATTTATTGTTTACTTATGAATATTGATGTGAGCTAATTTTTTGTTCTATATTCAGCTAATTCATCTTCTATTGCCACAATATCCGCTAATATAAATTCTATACCCATGCTTAATGGGACTAATTTCAATGAATGGAAAACGCACCTACTTATAGTGTTTGGTTGTATGAGCATAGACATTGCACTAAGGGAAGAACAACCTGCACCTCTCACTATGGAAAACACCCTTTATGTTAAAAAATATTTTGAGAGGTGGGATCGTTCAAATTACAAGAGTCTAATGATCATGAGGCACAACATTTCAAAAGCCTTTAGGGGCATAGAATCTGAAAAGATTACTCAGGCTAAGGTTTCCTTGACGAAATTAAGAAACGTTTTGCTAAAAAACGATCAGGTTGAAATGACATCACTTTTGACTTCTTTGATCTCTATAAAGTTAAGGGTTAAGGAAATTCTAAGCGATCTAAGGGCTATGAGTTTTATGATCCCATAATAAGGAATATTTTTGAGACGGGAACTGCAACATTTTTTGAGAATGTTGAATTTGGGGGGGAGAAATAAGTTTAGAGACATTGCTTTTGAGGAGGAATTGGATTCTAACTCAGTTCCTACTATCAATTTTGACGATGTTCAGGTTCTTATACCTATCATTGATCAAGAAGTGAATCTAGAACCTCTACAAGACAATGTTGAACAACGCCCCATTCAAAATGAGATAATTGTTCCAGAAGAACAAACTCAACAACATCAAGAACAAGTGCCATTAAAGAGGTCCACAAGAGAAAGGAGAAATGCTATTTCAGATGATTATGTTGTATTTCTCCAAGAACATGAGGATGATAATAGAATGATGGAAGATGATCTAATCAACTTTCATCAGACCATGAAAAGTTCTAATTCTAAAAATTAGATTGATGCCATGAAAAATGAGTATAAGTCTATGCGAGACAATAAAGTTTGGGAACTTGTCCTATTACTTGAAGGTGCAAAACCAATTGGTTGTAAATGGATATTTAAAACCAAGAGGGATGCAAATTGTAATGTGGAAAGGTATAAGGCGCGTCTTGTAACTAAAGGAAATACCTAGAAAGAAGATATTGATTTTACAGAGACTTTCTCTCCAATTTCATCGAAAGACTCCTTTAGGATAATCATGGCGCTTGTTGCTCATTTTGATCTTGAGTTACATCAGATGGATGTTAAAACTGCGTTTCTTAATGGCAACATTGAAGAAACAATTTATATGGTGCAATCAGAAAATTTTGAGTCTAAAGACTCAAAGAATATGGCTTGCAAATTGACAAAATCCATCTATGGACTCAAACAAGCTTCCCGTCAATGGTACCATAAGTTTCATCAAATAATTGTTTCGTTTGGTTTTGAGATGAATATTGTTGATGATTGTGTGTATCACAAATTCAATGGGAGTAAGTATATATTTCTGGTTTTATATGTTAATGACATACTGCTTGTTAATAATATGTATAGCCTCAATCAATATCCTAAGAATGATTTTGAAATTACAAAAATGCATTAGATTTTTTACATTTTAGCAGTGGAAGTCTAATGTACGTTCAGGTTTGTATACATTGTTGTGTACACTATTGGGATGTTAGGCAGATATTTTAAGCAACCCTGATTTGGACCATTGGATAGCATCCAAGAAGGTTATAAGGTATTTTCAGAGAACAAAAGATTACATGCTCACATATCGGAGGTCTAATCAGTTAGAGATCATCAGGTATATAGACTTCGATTTTGATGGAATATGGATATAAGATTTTTTAACTAAGGTGCAAATTGTGAAAACAAATTGCAACCTTTTATTCCAATAGCAACAGGAGCACATCAAAGTAAAAACACATAGACTTTAAGTTTCTGGTTGTTAAAGTAAAAGTTCAGAATGGTTAGGTGCTTATAAAGCATAATAGGACAAACTCCATAATTGCGGATCCGCTTACTAAGGAACTACACCTACGATTTTATAAGAGCACATTGCTCATATGGGTGTAATGTCATTTAAAGGATATTTGGTTTTAGTGGGAGTTTGTATTTTTAAATGCTTTTATGTTATAGACACCTTTTTAATTATTAAGTTTATTGTTTGCAGAAATAAAGTTTATTTGGTTTATTCACACTCTGATTTTGGTAAGGTTTGATCTCACTAAGGAGGACCAGTTGGAAATAGACATGTTTAGATCATATTGCATGTAATTTCCATGCTACACATCCATACTTGATCTATGTCATTTGGTTGTGTTAATATCCGTGATCATGGATGGATTTAGTTACGATATATGTAACGAAAGTCGCCTTGGTTCTATGTTAACATAATTAATGGACGAGATTGTTCGGAATACCTTTTGGATATGATAGTAAAATTTTGAGCTCATAAGGTTATATAATGATATGTAATTATAAAGTAATTAGTATATATATGTGATCCAAGTGGGAGATTGTTGGAAAATTTGGACGTCACATATATAATAATGATAATTACTTGTTATTATTTACTATCATGATAGGTTAGCCCAAATTAAAAGTGATCTAATTTGGTTAGAATTTTATTGGACTTTTAATTATTTAATAAAGTATGGGTTAAATATGTGTAGATACTCTTCTAATCAAATTTTAATTAATGATGGGCTAATTAGAATTTGGTTAGAACTAATATGCCAAGGTTATAAATATTAGGGTTATGGTCCCCAAATTATACACAATATATCTTTTCTAATATCCCATCATTAGCAGATATTCTCTGAATTTATTATGTGTTAATTTGAAAGATCAAATCCCCAAAATCCGGTAAAATTTCAAGGAATTCATGTATTCAGGTACGCTTCTGCATTTAGTTTTATTCTTCATTTATTCTTGATGATTTGATATGATAGATTTTGATTTATTAAATTTTATTTCAAATTTATTTTACAAATCTAACAATATTATCAACTAGACAGTTGGTCGAACTGTCAACAATAGTCAATATTATTTTTGAATTGAGTAGGGATTTTATATTCTATCTTTATCGAAAATCTGTTTGAGACGAGATATGAAAAGTGATAAACACTTAAAAAGTTTCCATTTTAGCAGTTATGTTAAATAAAATATTAAATTGAATTTGAAGTTTGGGTGAGCAACACAATGGTGAGATTAAGAAGAAATGTTATTGTGTAGCTAGGGTAGGCACCGCTTCTGTCCCTGTCCAACCCTAAAGTTAAAATGAAAGGCATACATAAAATAGAACTAGGTAAATAATGGTCCAACAACAACTATATGTTTTAAAAAACAAAGGAGAGTTGCAAGGTGGTTTTTAGTATTGTTGTTTTCGTGGTTCCCATCTATTTGGAAGAGAGCGAGAGGTTGGCATTTTATCCTTTCTTATGGATCACTACTGTGTTTTATCCCTTCCTTTTTCCACTATCCACTATGCCCTAAATCATTTATTAGTTAAAACATTTCGCCATCAATGTATATGTATGAATTGTTATTTCATACACTACAAATGGAATCAAAGTTAAGTGGATTTGGGTAATAGACGTATTTAAATTCAAATTTGTAATCAATAAAAATAAAATGGATTCCGAACGTATTTAGACACTGCATGGTAATTAATTGAAACTGTAATTTCTACTCGGAGACTAGAAGATTGTAATTATATTTAATACCCTATGTCATATTTAATTGTAGTATAAATCGTATCACATAATTTTAAAATCTATAAAAATAATTATTATAAGAAAATTATGAAAAATTTATCTAAATAAGTAATAGGTGTCCAATATATTAGTTTAAGAAATTGTTTGACAATGTAATCATAATAAATTTAATAAGAAAAATAGGTATATTATGGAATTTTATTCAATTACTCTAGTATTCCATATTTATTCGGTTGTTCCTTCTTTAACATGAACCATATATTCTTTGTCATCATCAATGGGTCATTGGTTAAGTATAAATAAATAACAAATATTATGTAATTTAGTTAAATATTTTTTATTAAATTAACTTAATTAGTTAAATACTTAGTAGGTTAAAGTGTTTGAAAAATTATCTTTAGTTAATAAATTTTAGATTGTTTAAACAAAATTAATAAAAAATATATAATTATATTTTAAAAATAAAATATTATTATTATATGAAAATAACTTTTAAAATGTCTTTGTAATTAAATTTGAGTGTAATTTTGTAGTTACCAACAAAATTACTAAAATTCCAGATTGTCCCTAAAAATTGGATTCAATTACACTCAATTCAATAGAACCCACTAATTATAATGGTTATTTAAACATACCACGATAAATAATTATAAACAATTACATTTAAATTCAATCATTCAGTAACTTTTCAAATGTAACCATAATGACTGTAAGAGAATTTTTACGTGTATTGAAAAATCAAATAAATTATTACCGAATTTTGAAATTACCTAAATCTAAAACATTCAAATTTAAAATTTACCTAAATCAAAAAAATAATAATTAAGTAATGCAATTTGAATTAATCGAATCCAAAATCAGCTTTTAAACTTACACATAATCAAAATGAAATTGACAAGTTGGTTGTGTAATAGAAACCATATGAATGATGGAGGCAGCACGAAAACAGAAAAAAAAAAAACTTCTTTATTTTCCTATAAAGGAAGTGGTAGAGTCCAGATCACAAGATTTTCCGCAGGATTTTCTCGGGAAAAAATGACAAAAAAACACGTCTCTATGTGCAGCACTATTCTCACAGCTCTGCAATCACACAAATAATTTATATATATATATATATGTTTCACAATTTCATGAAGTTTCAAATCAGAATAACATCACCACATGAATTTTTCTCTTTGGATTTTATTTTCTAAAATTATTTTCCAAAAATTATATTTAAAGTGTACAAATTTAATATAATTTGGTTAAAATTGAATCGATTAGTTGAATCAAATTGTTCAATTAATTAGTTATTCATTAAAATTAATTCGATAATTAAATTTTTTTAATATTTAAAATATTTAAAATCTAAATAGAATTTTCTAAAGAAACTCAAAACAAAACAAAATATTTAAAATCTAAATAGAAAATTTTTTTTAAAGGTGAATTCATTAATTTATTCAATGAATGGAACCACACAATTTAGAGAGTAAAAAATAGTAAACACTTATCATAGATGGTGAAGGACAGGCTCCATCAACACAACAAAGGCATCAATAGAACATTATGACATGTTGACGACTAACTTTATCACAACTCAAGCACGACATATTTGGAGTGATTGCAAGCACTTAATACGATAATGAAATTAGCCCCAGATGGTCCAAAGCGACGAGTAAAAATCAACAAAAGAATCGAACATACTAGAGAGAACGATAACAAAATTATCCCTAAAATCACTTGTAAAACTAAAATTACATTCATAAGCAAGACTAAAAAAAATGCTACCAGAGCAGACAAAAACTTTTAAAACTGACGACTTATTAAACAATAAAAAAATAAAACTTAAGACAACACAGGTCCAAATCGACACGTGAAATCATTTATTATTCAGAAAATACTCTCAAACCAGAAACAAATTAAGTTGACGAAGAGCCACCTACTTTCCAAGAAAAACTACTGGTGGCTGGTTGAGCTTTAACGAACAACAAGCACTGTTATCTATCTATCACAACTTGTAAGGACAATAAAGATATCTACAAAATAGATTTGCAAACTGAAAAGAGAGAAAACGTGTGTAGTGCATGAAAAAAAGAAAGAAAGAAATGGTTGATGGGAGAGAAAAAAAGCAAGCGATAGTCAGCCCAGAGGCTAAAACAAAAGATAAGAAGTAAACGTGAGATAAAATTTTCCTTAAAAAATCTAAATAGAATTAAAGCATAGTAAAAACAAGAGTTATAATAAAAAAGAATGTTAGAAATTTTGGTAGGAAATCAATGTGCGTGATTCTTGTTTAAATGATTGAAATTTAGGAAATAAATAGTGTAAGGGTAAAGACGAAAATGACATTGCATTTAAAAACTCACATAAGACAACAAAGGAGCACTATATAATTTACTATCTACCTATATATATATATATATATATATATTATATTCAGATGGATTTGCATATGTGTGATTATCAATTAAAATTATTAACATATACATAATGTGTCACAAATATTTATAATGTTTTATCAATTGGAATACTTTTTGAATTGGGTTTTATTGAAATTAAAGTCAAGATAAGAATTTTAATTTTAATTATAATATTCAAAAGATATTAAATTTCTTATTATTCCATTTACTAGTCGTGATTTTTTTGCATCATTTTTAAGCTATGTTTATTCGTTCACAAAAAGTACAGCTCTTAAAGTAGTAAAGTTTGCCAAAAAAAAGAACCCTAGTAAATTGCTGACCATATTTTCACTTTAATTAGAAAAAGCAAAGGTTAGCCAGCTCCATTTCTTGACTCACTAAAACGTCATACATGAACCTGGATCTAGGGGAAACAAACAACATTAAATCAAAACTAAAGGTTCAAATTTAGACCCATCCATAATCATTGGTCATCCATCATTTAAACTCTCATTCTCGATTTGAATCATAAAACCTCGAATAATTTGGGGTGAGCAAAGGACCTCAACCTCCTTGCAAATGTTTTAATTTTATTTTTTTAGTGTAGTTAAAGTATCCTTCATATCTATTTTACGGTCCGTTAAGATTAATATTTTCGGAGTTTAAAATTACTTTTTTCAATAATGTCATATTCAGAATTTGAATCGGTTGTTCTCAATTGGGAGTATAATGTACCGTACCACTATACACAACACTTGGTAATATAATTTCACTTTTTAATCTTCTTAAGTATAAGCTTTTCAATTTAATCCTTTATTAGTTGTGGTCAAAAGAGATATTTACATTTGTTTGCACCTCCAAAAACAATTAATTGTTCAATTAAATCATTTTACACTATTTTTTTTCATCTTTGGCCCCTCTTAAATTTTTTTTTTTTAAATTTTACCTCAACTCCAAAACATAATTCCTAAATTCATCCTTACTCGGAACAATCTAAACCTAAAATGACATGACCTAAAAAATTCAACTGATAAATTCAGATAATCTAAACTCAAAACGATCCATAAATTATCTAAATATTTGAAAATTCAAACTCACTCAAACCAATTCCCCCAAATTGGAAAAGCATAAGTAGGAACTGGATGATGAGTGACATTGTAGGGGAAATAGTCATAAGTTAAGTTTGTCCCTGTGGGATGTGGGGAACTGGTCTAATTTGTCTTTACTTATGGCATCACGAGGCAGCACACTAGCAATCAAAATTTCATCACATTTACACATCCTGTTTTGTTGAACGATGGGAATGAAAGGTAGCCATCAATCGCTAAACTCTATGAAAAAAGTTATTAAAAAAAAGAAGAAGAAGAATATTTTAATTCCAATTTAACTAAAAATAATAATTCTTGGGTTCGTCTTAATAATGGCATTTCAATGAGTACAAATTCGACAAAAAGAATGGCCGGCTAAGACAGCTTCCTTAACCTATTATTTACCCTCTTTTATATATAGAGCCACTATGGTTAGTAGTGAAGACTGAAAGAGGAGAAGAATAATTAGCAATTGCACAAATTTGCTTATGCAAGCTTTGTCAACGCCAATATTCATTATTTTATTTTGATTTTTAAAAAAGGATCGCAACTTAATGTTGTAATTGTGGTATTATAACATTTGAATTAATCCATTGTTTAAGTAAACCCAAGATTTTAATAATAACGTTTTTCTATAATAATATTAAATTCTGATTAAATTTAATATTGAATTTTATCTAAACCCTAAATTAAAATAAATCTCTTTTAATGTTATTTTACCTAAAACATTATTTAAGAGCTACAGAATTTCTTAGCATACGAGTTAACATATATTTTGGTTGATGGAAGTTTTTGGTATTTTGGCTGCATGTATGTCTCATGAATAATCATTCAATATGGTCCTTCTCTAGCTATATATATAGGGTTTGCAAGTTAATCTTAACGCATTGAAAACACTAAGGGAATTTAGTGTAGATTTCCTTTCTCCCAAGTTGAACACCCCATATCTGAAACCAGATAAAACCCTAGCTCTTCAATTTCCAACACCAGCCATACAAGTGTCAAACAAACACAGATCGATTTCTTCCATGCATGTTGGTTCATGTTCCACAAAACCCTAACTAATTAACACCCTTTTTTAGCTTTTTTAGTTGGTTACTTTTTTTTTCATAAAAAAATAAAACCCATGAAAACTGAGGTAAGAGGAAACGGCGGATCAATTTACCTTCAAAACCCTAGTCTTTTCAACACCCCACTGGATCCCATAACCGGAGCACTCAAAGGGTGCCTTGGTAGCCTCGATGGAGCATGCATAGAGAAGCTTCTACTTCACTGCGCCAGTGCCCTCGAGAACAACGACGTGACTTTGGCTCAGCAAGTCATGTGGGTGCTCAACAACGTCGCTTCCACCGTCGGCGACACCAACCAGAGGCTCACCGCTTGGTTCTTAAGAGCCCTCATCTCTAGAGCGTCTAGGGTTTGTCCCACGAGCATGAATTTCAACGGCGGGAGCATGTTCCAGAGGAGGCTAATGACTGTTACCGAGCTAGTCGGGTACGTTGATTTAATCCCTTGGCACCGTTTTGGGTTTTGTGCATCCAACGGTGCCATTTTTAAGGCGGTCGAAGGGTACGGCAAAGTTCACATATTGGATTTTAGCATCACTCATTGTATGCAGTGGCCGACCCTAATCGACGCCTTGGCTAAGAGGCCTGAAGGCCCACCGTCGCTCCGTATCACGGTGCCCTCTTGCAGGCCACAAGTTCCCCCTTTGCTCAACGTGTCGAAAGAGGAAGTGGGTCACCGTTTGGCCAATTTCGCTAAGTTTAGGGACGTGCCTTTTGAATTCCATGTCAAAGATGATGACCCTTGTTTGTCCAATGAAACGTTTGCTACTCAGTTTGAATCACTGTTGACTCAGTTGACTCGTTCCCAACTAGACCTTAGGTATGATGAGGCTTTGGTGATAAACTGTCAAAATTGGCTACGGTATTTATCTGACGAAACAAAAGGGAATACCACCACCGTGCGAGATGCTTTCCTCGACGTGATTAAAGGCCTTAATCCTCGTATTATAGTTGTGGTCGATGAGGATTGTGATTTAAGCGCATCGAGCCTTAGTTCGAGGATCACAACATGCTTCAATTACCTTTGGATACCCTTTGATGCATTGGAGACTTTCTTGCCCAAAGATAGTCGCCAAAGGCTAGAATACGAATCCGATATCGGCCACAAGATTGAGAACATCGTGGGTTTCGAAGGGTTTCAAAGGACGGAGAGGCTAGAATCCGGTGTGAAATTGTCGCAGAGGATGAACGATGCCGGATTCGTTAGCCTAACGTTCTGCGAAGACACCATTAACGAAGTTAAGTCCCTGCTTGATGAACATGCTAGTGGATGGGGTATGAAAAGAGAGGAAGATATGTTGGTCCTCACATGGAAAGGTCACAACTCGGTTTTCGCCACGGCATGGACCGAGTTGGAGGATTGAAAACATGTGTGGACTGCATTTGTCTTGAAGCTGCTGCATTATTAAGTAAAGCTTATTTGGGGGCTACAATGTAACCGGGGGGGGGGGGATTGAGTGAGGAATTGTCAGTGGTCCAAGTTGAACCAACAGAGACAAAACAGGGTGCTGTTTCACTTATTGTCGAAAGGCTGCAAATGGGGCGTAAGACAAAGAAGGAAAAAAAAGAGAGAGCAGAATTTTGAGGATAGAAGTCATGTTTTCATACCATTATCACTATCCCATCTGTATAATTTAAGGCGATTTTAGATTGCTTTTTGTATTTTGGTTCAGCATCAGATCAAACAGCAAGGAGAGAAAATGTACATATATAAAATTGTCTCTGTATGAGGCACAATCCTATATGAGTTTTCATCCGTAAATAAGACGTCACTTTTTTTTGATCTTTATATCATCGTCTATGTATATGCCTATTTTACTTTAAAAAAATATTTAATATATCCTCTGTATATTTATATACTATCATTGAGTAAATCAAAAGCTAGTGAAATATTTATAAATAAATACTAATTATTTTATTAAATATAATAAAATATTAGTTAAATTATTATATTTTTTGGGTTTCGAGTTCGAGTTTAATGTTTAAGATTTAGAATTTATATTAGGTTTGGATAATTCACATTTAGCTTTTAATGTTTTTGTTATACAATATCTATAACTACCAATAATCTCTCTCCAACCTTTAAATAGGAAGATAAATGTAGTTCAACGCACTTGAAATCACATTCTTCGCATTGATAATAATTATGAATCATATTATTATTATTCGATACGATACATCAAATATTCACCTTTTTACTTATAAGGTTTTATTTAATGCAATGATTGCATATAACTTTATGCAGATCAATGAATAAATATATGACACAATCTTTAAAAATGAAATTAGAATACTTTAATTAAAAATTTATGACAATATGTTATCATCTAATTTATTAACAATACCTATAATTATATAGAAAAATATTTGACTAAAAATAACAAACTGTTATAAAATAAAAGATAGAAGAAAGAAGAAAGAGAATGGAAGAGCAAAGAAAGAATGTATTTTTATTGATCAATCGGAATATTTACAATACTTCTCCAAAGTTTCTATTTATAGGCATAAGAAGTATAAATGAAGCAAAGATCTACTTCTAATCACTATTAGAATTTAAAGTATATCAAAACTTATCTTGATTTTGATGAACATCCACTTAATAAGATATTCATAACACTCCTCATTGGATGGTCATTTGTAGATAATGTGTCTAGTTAAAACCTTACTAAGATAAAAAAAACCTGTGGGAAAAAATTCCTAGTGAAGGAAAAAGAGTATACATATCTATAATATGCATAATATGCTGCCTCATTAAAAACCTTACTAGGAAAATCCAATGGGACAAAACATCGGTTAAGGGAAAAAGAGTACAACGTGTATTTACTCCCCCTCATGAAAAGATCACATATTTTCTCATGTTCTACGCATTCAATCTTGAATACTAATTTTTCAAATGACTATTTGAATATATTTGCTAAACATTTATATCACCATTCTTTTGGAAATCATGAGTGGGGGAAAATTTTTGGGAAATATATTTTGATCTCTTCAAGAGTTTCAACAATAATCATAGCAAACTTTAATCATGATTCTTCTATAAAAATACAAATAGGTATTTTGGATCATTTTATAATCCCCTTTCAACTACTATTCACTCAGTCAAATTTACCGCATATGTTCAAATTATTTCAATTCATATAAATGAACAATTTCCCAAGAATTTCAATATGCTTCTATCATCCTAAATCCTTCAAGGATTTTAATATAAGCTTTACTATATAGTGATTCATAAAAGGTTGTAACAATAACCATTAGATGCAAGTTAAATCTTTTATGAATTGTCAAAATAATATATCTAAAGGTTATTGCATCCACTACAAAAGAATATTATATCTTTTTATAATCAATGCCAGGACTTAGCGAAAAACTTCATATTTTATTCCACTTTTCCAAAACTACTTCATTTGCACTCTTACTGGCTTTATACCTTTAAATATTTAGACTACTGGTCCAAAAACTCTACGAATTTAATTGTACTTGAGTTATGTCTTTCTATGTTGATCAATTGTACCTTTAGATATTCTAATTAATTCCTACTAGGACTTTGATTCAAATAAAAATATTAACTTGGTTATTCTCATTAAGTTTGTAAATAAATATGACAGTTAACTTGTAATGAACTAACCTTGTTGAACTTCTATTTCAAATTACTCAACCCCTAACTCATTACAAATTATTATTTCTCTCTCCCCTAATGTCGAGAAAACTATCAAATCAAAATTGTAATCATAAATCATGCCATAATTGAATCTCCAATACATTCAAAACATCTAATAATACAAAGAGACTTGTAATTAAAATATATTCCTAACTTTCTTTGAGGATTCACTCATCTTTTTGCATTGTGGTGTAGCAATTGAAACATATACGTACATACAAAAATTCAAAGATGAGAAATATTTAACTATTGATTAAAAACCAATTGTAATGAGGAGTATTTATAACTTATTGGCTTGATGTGTACAACACGTAAATCAACATAATCTCATGTTGAAATAGGAAGTTTAGTTCTCATAAGTAATGGTTTAGACATTAATCAGAGGTGTTCAATTAATAAGTTCTCTAAACCATTATGTGCATAAATAACAACATTTTACAAAAGTTTTTCGAACTCAATTAATAAACAACTGAGATATAAACTCATCAGTATTAGCAAGATGGATTGTCTTAATTGCATGATCTAAAATTAATTATTTAAACAAGCAATCTTGCAAATGAAACGTTGCAAGTTGATAACAAATATGTGATTATTGTGTAGATGCATCTACCAAGAATCATATACTATCAAAATCATCCACATGGTGTATGAATGGGCTTATATTCATTTCAAAAATGTAAGACATTAAATCTAAACTTTAACTAGTGAGTTTTTAAGAATCAATTTTCATTGAGAACAAGCAACAAATGAGAATTCTTTAAATTACAGAATCTTCTGGTTTTTAAATGAATGTCCATATGAATTCTTAATTAATTTTCGCATTATATATGATCTAGGATGGTCTAACTAGTCACGCCAAGTAGTAAATGCATTTGTATCAGTAAACTTCTAGTTTACTTTAACATGCATTTCAATTGTACTAATAATGTCAATATAAATTGTGACAAATTGATAATCTTACTGTTATTCATTTTACTTTGTATCATCATATAAGTACTATTGTGACATTTACTAGTAGAAATATCTAAATCAATGTGAAGTCTATAATGCCACTAAGTCAACAAAATAAATATAAATTTCAAACAATTATATACAATACTCGCTTCAAGAAATATGCCAAAATCTTTTTTTCTACGTTGAGTCTTGGCAATTTTATCAAGAAGTAAACAAATTAAACTCCAGTAGTAGACTTTGAATCTAATCAAAATCTATTAATAGAAAATTTTGAGAGTGGATCTTATATTCCAGGTGTACAACAGGTACATAACCAATGACTTTTTATATATAAGTTTTCTCTCTTACAAGTTATCATCAATAATATTTTTCCACGTAATTTTATTTGAGAACTTATTCTAAATACTTTAGAGTTATACTCACAGTTTTTTAAAAAAAAAAAAAAACTTGCAACTTCAGGTGCATCCAACCATAACGAGCTTTAGATAGAACTACCATATTCTATTGCTCATAAGTAGATATTTCACAGTCAAATATTTTACTTTCAATCCCTTAATAGAGATGATGACAAAAGAATATCACAAAGATAGTCACAATCAATTCAATTTATAACAAGAGTAATAAATATAATACATATATAATACAATAATTTTAAGCATATTAAATAACAACAATTTAATCATCCAAATATCATACATACTATAATTTAATAAAAGAATCTTAGTTTAAAAGAAACCTTAAAGTAATAATTTTTTTCATACAATAATTTTACCAAAAAGCAATCAATAAAGGAGAAAAACATACCACGTAAGGATTATAAATTTATTTGCATAATGATTACCCATAATACGTAGGCCTCAATTAAAGACTGAAACTACAGTAGCTCTAGAAGGAAATCAACAATAACTTGAGTAGCAAATTTGAGTGACTGGCTATTGCATTGGTTGTTGCTTGAAAGGAGTAATGCTTGGTGAAAGGAAAATTTTTTTGTGACTTATGGAGAAAAAATTAAAAGAGGATTGTGCTGATAACGTGTTATAAAATAAAAGACAAAGAATAAAGAACAAAGAGGGCGTATTTTTATTAATCAATCATGATATTTACAATGCTTCTCCAAAGTTTTATTTATAAACATAAGAAGTATAATTGAAATAGAGATCTACTTCTAGTCACTACTAGAATTTAAAGTATATCAATACTTATCTTGATCTTGATGGACATTCACTTAATAAGATATTTATAACACAATCATCATTATTCAATTCCAAGTGCAAGATTTCACTAATTATAATAATGAATTTTATAATAGTTCAAAGGTCCCAATTGCTAAGTAATTATCTGATAAACTATAAATGTAACATATTTTAATTCCATGCTTAGCATATTTTTGGATGATTTATGATTAGAATTAGTGAATTTGATTCTCCTAATCCCTTAAATTCATATTTCTATACTTAGAAGATCATTTGGGAGCAAAAGGAGCAAAAAAGGGGCCAAAATCGGAGTTTTTAGGATCCACACGGGTTGGGCACATGCCCATGTGAGCCACACGGGCTGGGCACATGCCCATGTGCCAGCCCATGTCGATTTCGCACCCTACTTCCCTGTTACATGGAAAAACCCAATTTTTAGGGTTTCTGAGCATTCTAAAGTCCATAAATACACACTAGAAGATGACCTAAAAGAACACGCATAGTAGATCGAAGAAATTAATCGAAGGAAGCCGTCAGATTCATCTCGGAAGTAGATTCACTTCAAGATTGAAGATCTCCATCAAGTTCTTTAGAAATTTTTGGGTTCTTTATGTCTTGTTGTTTTCTTGATTCTAAGATGTTTTTATTTTACGTTATGAACTAAACTCCCTAAATACCTAGGGAGGATGAAACCTAGATGAATCTTATTATTTAATTATCTGAATTACATGATAAATACTTGTTCTTGTTCTTAATTATGTTTCTTAACCCTTGCTTTAATATTTTCAGGATATTAATTCAAGTTTAATGTGCTTATTCAGTAGAGAAAAAGTCCTTGTTTAAGAGAAGATCTAACATAATTAAGCAGAGTTGATTGCAATCCTAGAAATAGGACGACATAAATTTGCCGGATTAGAGTCAAATCTAATAAGGCAATCCATAAATCGAGTTAATGCGACGATAGGGGTTTTAATTGGAAAGAGATTTCAATTAATCAACCTAGAGTCAGTTATTTTTAGTCTCGAAAGAGATATTAACATAATTTAGGGATTTCTACGGATCAAGGCAAGTGAATAAATCATTTAATTCAGAGTAAGAATAATAAGTGAAGTCTAGGTGGATTCTTCCTTGGGTAATTGTCGTTATTCATTGGTTTATTCGATTACTTTCTTCACTCTCTGTCGCGTTCATAGTTAATTAGTTAGTTAAATTTTAGATTAAAACAAATCCCCTTAATTATTAGGCTAAATAATAAAAAGATAGTTATTACTAGTAATTTTAGTCCTTGTGGATACAATATTTCGGACTCATCAAATCTATACTACTGTTCGATAGGTGCGCTTGCCTTTGTCGAAATATGAGTTAGTTTCGAGCCCATCAAGTTTTTTGGCGTCGTTGCCGGGGAATAAAATATTAGGAACACTTAATTTTTATTACTTTACCCATTTTTATTTATTTATTTTATTTTTATTGCAATTTATTTTTTTAGTTTAATTTTCTAATTCTTCTTTTATTTGTTCGATACGTATCTCTAGTTTATGACTAGAAGAAACCCGTCAGGACCTTTATTGTTTGATAGCGAGATCGAGAGCACAGCTCTTAGAAATCGTAGAGAAGCGAGGCCAAGTCTACAGTATATAGAGGAAGAGCAAGAGGACGATACTAATCTTATCGAGGAGATGGCTAAAAATCAAAACAATCAGCTACCTCCTGTGGTTGCCACGAATCCTATGAATCAAAATCCTGCTCCTCGTACTATGTACGATTATGCTAAACCCAATTTAACTGGGGTCGAATCGAGTATTGTTAGACTTGCTATTGCTGCAACTAATTTTGAACTGAAACCTAACACTATTCAAATGATTCAACAGTTTGTTCAGTTTGATGGTTTGCAGGACGAAGACCCAAATACTCATTTGGCTAATTTCTTAGAATTCTGCGACACTTTTAAAATTGATGGCGTTTCTGATGATGCCATTCGCTTACGGTTATTTTCCTTTTCATTGAGGAATAAAGCTAAACAGTGGTTGAACTCATTACCACGAGGTTCCATCACTACTTGGGAATAAATGACCGAAAAGTTTCTATTAAAGTATTTTTTGCCGGTTAAAATGGCAAAGTTGAGGAATGATATCTCTTCTTTTGTGCAGATGAATTTAGAAACTCTTGACGATGCATGGGAGAGATATAAGAACTTATTGAGAAGGTGCCCTCACCATGGGTTACATCTATGGCTACAGGTTCAAACTTTCTACAACAGTTTGAACCCCTCAACTAGGCAATTGATCGATGCATCCATCGGTGGTACTTTGAATAATAAAACACCTAAAGCAGCTTACGAATTTATCGAAGAGATGTCACTAAATAACTATCAGTGGCAAGTCATGAGGACAAAGCCTAATAAAGCAGCCGGTGTTTTTAACCTTGACGCGGTCACCATGTTATCTAACTAGGTAGAGCTTTTAAATAAAAAAATTTATGGTTTGTATGGTTCTACGCATGTACATCCGGTGATGCAGTGCAATACAAATAGAGGAGGGGTGAACAATATAGAATATCTATCCTACAACCCTAGCATAGAAAACGAACAAGTCAACTATATAGGTAATAATTTTAGACATCAAAATAATCCCTATAGTAGAACTTATAATACAAGTTGGAGGAACCATCCCAATTTCTCGTGGGGTGGTCAAGGTAATCAAAGACCACAACCTCCTCCAGGTTTTCAACAACCACCTTACCAGCAGGAGAAGAAGCTGAACCTTGAGGAGATGCTAACGAAATTCATCTGGGTGTCAGAAACACATTTCCAAAACACTGAAATAGTGCTTAAAAATTAGCAAGCGTCGATTCAAGGGCTCGAGAACCAAATAGGTCAGCTTGCTAAGCTGATCTCAGAAAGACCACAAGGTAGCTTGCCTAGCAACACGAAACTAACACAAGAGAGCAGCTCCATGCGATTACTTCTCGAGATGAAGAAGGGTTAGTTGAGTTTAAACTAGAACCAAGGCAAGAAAGTGTGGTAAGTAAAGGTAAGGTTGATGAAAGCCACAGTAAACAAAAACCGGTAAGTAAGGAGTATACACCTCATGTGCCATATCTCAACGCGACAAAGAAAGACCACACAAATGAAAAATTTGGTAAATTTCTTAAACTTTTGAAAAAGTTGCATATTAACTTACCATTTATTGAGGCTCTTTCACAGATGCCCAACTCAGTTAAATTTTTAAAGGAGCTTTTGGCAAACAAACGAAAGTTAGATGATTTGTCGCACGTGGAGCTAAATGCAGTGTGCTCAGCTATCTTACAAAATAAACTACCCAACAAATTGAATGATCCAGGGAGATTTACTATTCTTTATTTAATTGGTAGTTTAAATGTAAATAATGCTTTAGCTAATTTAAGGGCAAGTATTAATGTCATGCCTTACAAAATGTTTAAACAGCTAGGTCTTGGGAAACCCAAACAAACTAGGATAAGTATTCAATTAGCAGATAAAACCATTAGATTTCCTAGGGGTATTGTTGAAGATGTACTCGTAAAAATTGATAAATTCATATTCCCAGCTGACTTTGTTATCCTAAACATGGATGAGGATAGTGATGTCCCTTTAATTTTAGGACGCCCTTTTTTTGCAACTGCTAGAACTATCATTGATGTTGGTATAGGTGAACTCACACTTCATGTAAGTGATGATATGATCACACTCCAAGCTTGTGATTCGATTAAGACATCACGTAATAAAGATGATCTATAAATCCTGTTAATAAGACTAATAATGGGATTCAACCCTCTTTACAGGAAACTCTTTAAAAAAAACACAAATAAGCTACATTCTGGTTCATGCGCCAACAATAGAACCATCCATGAAAGACGAATGCAACAGATAGATGAACTAGACAAATGGCGGACTTATATCAAAAAGGAACAGAAGCAACACCATGTCTGTAATAGCCCGATTTAGGGGCTAGTCGAAATAGTGATATCAGGATCACTAATCTGATATTTGAGAAATTTATTTTCATGTTATATTATGAGTTAGAACATGATATCATATGTACATGAGAATTTTGGTACATTAATTTTAGCGATTTCGTGTTTAATCGCGAAAAAGGACTAAATCGCATAAAGTGTGAAAGTTCCATTCTATAAGCTAAAGGTGTCAAATAGCCATAGATTGTTAATTTGAGGTCTTTAAAAGGAAATTTAGCCCTTTTTAAATGCTTGGCTGACCATAGGCTTCATAGGGGACAAGAATTGACCAAATTGGTCAAAGTTGGTAGTGTTTGGTGGACTAAATTATTAGTTTAATATTAGGATAAAGAAAAGATGATATCCATATTTTTGCTCATCCTTCTCCACTAAAAATAGAAATAAAATAGGGTTTTTGAATGCTCAAAATTTCAGCAAGCTCTCATCCATTCAAGTAAGTGTTCTAGTGGCCTTTTCTTGAAAGTAGTTGTACTTTTGAGATCCAAAAAGCTTAAGCTTTCAAATGAGAGGACTATTGTGAAATATTGTGAAAATTTTAGAGTTCTACCATGAGAGTTATCTTAGTTGTTTTCTGCATTTTTATGGAAGAAATTGTGTCTTAGTTGGTAGATGAACAACTTTTGTGAAAGGTATTGTCTTGGAAACACCTAATTGGACCTTGATGAAAAGGTTATAAAGTTTGTGATTAATATGTGAAATGTTGATTTTTGATGATATCTTTAAGAGCATTAAATATTCACCTAGGCTTGTTGAAGGTAGAAATGTGATTAGAATTTATTTTCGAGCCTAGGGTCAAAATGGTCATTTTACCAAAGTCTAGGGGCAAAATAGTAATTTTGCCTAAGCATGTTTTTGAAATGCTTATATTAATGTTGATTAAAATGAGCTAATTTGCTATTATAGAGCAAGAGGAGTCGAGAATTCGCCTCAATCGGGGAAAGAATAAAGTCTTGGACCGAACCGAAGAACTAGCTCATTTTGAAAACAAGGTAAGTTTGTATGTGATTTAAGAAAAATTTATATTAGCATGTTGAGAAATTCTTGGAATTATATTAATGCATAATGCACTACTAAATTGAGTAGTTAATGTGAATGAGATGTTAAAGTCCTAATGGGCCATATTGATTATAAAAATGTTATCATCGAGATATGAAGTAGATAAGGTCCCGTATAAGACCATGTCCGGGACATGGCCTTGGCACCGAGTTGAGATCCCGTATAAGACTATATCTGGGATATGGCTTCGGTAATGAACATGAAAATTGTATAAGATCGTATCTGGGATATGACATCGATACATGGTAAAAAATTCCATATAAGACCATATTCGGGATATGGAATTGGCACTTAGAGGTTATCCCATATAACACCATATTCGGGATATGGCATTGGCATCTAGAGGTGACTCCATGTAAGACCACCTCAATGATGTGGCATTGGCTTTATACTTACAGTAATGACGATAAACACACGTCTTTGACTATCCCTTGTGAATAGTAGGATAAGTAGATGAATCTAGAAGTAGAAATGTGAATGACATTTAAGTCATGTGAATGAGTGAATACAGGTACACGTGAATGAGTCACGAAGAATCGACTTTGATATGTGGCACGGTATGTGCTAGATAAGGGCAATTGTAAGTAAGTATTGTCAAGAAGCCTTGACTAGCGTACAGTTAGCTAAAACTGTGGATGGAATATTTTATGAGCTTATTATTGCTATTTATTTTCATGCAAACTTATTAAGCTTTACGCTTACCCCTTTTTCATTGCCCTTCTTTCTTGTAGTATTGCCAAGGTAACTTGAGGATCGTGGACGTAGGAGTTCAGAAATCACACTATCAACAGCACTTTGGTATAACAATTTTAGACTTATTTTGAGTATGGCATGTATAGGACTTGAGTATTTTGTTAAGTTATAATTGTTAGTCAAAGTGTTGGCTATGTAATTTAGTAAAAGTCATTTTGTAAATGGCCTTATGAGTTAGCCAGATACTTGGCAAACTCTTTTGCGTAATGAAAATGAAATTCATGAAGTGTATGTCCCTTTAATTTTCTTGTATGTTGGAATGAGTTCTTAGACTTGCTTATGGGATAGGAGTCGTAATGTTTTGAATGAAAGTATGTATGTATGCATTCTAGGGTGACAATGGCTTGGTATATAGCCTGCTAATTGACCACATAAGTAGACACACGGGCGTGGGTCTAGACCGAGTGGGAGGCACGACCAGCACATAGGTGTGTACCCAGACCGTGTGAAGTCTGCACCTTGCACTTGGGATTTTAAATCACCACACAGCTGGGGTACATGGGCGTAGGTATAGGTCGTGTAGATAATTTAGAATGCTAAGGTTTTACGCACGGGCTAGTGCCACAGCATCCATCGCCGTGTGAAATTAGTTAGTATCGACCACTGGTGGAAAACACGGGCATGCCTCAAGGGTACATGGGCGTGTCCCTAGGCCTACACGGGTGTGTGGCCTCTGTTTTGTCAAAAAGTTTCTCGAACTCGTGAAAGCTCCTAGAAAGATTTTGATACTCCTCGGATGTATGTTTAGGGCCTCCTAGACCGATTATGTGCGGGCGATAGGGTTAAACAAAATTTTATAACCCTATTCTAGATGTTTAAGCAAGGTTAGCTATGTAATGCCTCTATCCCTGTTCCGGCTCGAATACGGGCAAGGGGTGTTACAATGTCGAGCTTAAGGATAGAACCAATCAATTTAAGGTTGGGAACCAGGTACTGTTAGATAAAATGGATCCTCGAATTGTCACTTCAAAGCCTAATGCAAACGGAGCAACTCTTTTTATGATACTAACTGTCTTCTCATATGGTACAGTCGAGGTAACTCATTCTAAATTTGGTACTTTTAAGGTAAATAGTACTCGACTTAAACCTTATTTTGATGTTAAAACTGATAGCAGGAGAGAGGAGTTTCAACTCCTCGAACCACCATGACCATACGAATGAGAGGTAAGTCGAGCTTAGACTCTAAATAAGCGCCTCTCGAGAGGCAACCCCAGCACTAACCTTACTAATTAGTTTATTTTTACTTCTTTTCATGTTTAAATGCAGGTTTTTGACCCGCACGGCCTAGACACACCGGCGTGTCCTTGGCCGTATGGAAACAGGGCTAAAATTTTCCCAAAAATCGACAAAGACACGGCCTTAAATTAAACCACACGGCCTGGACACACAGGCGTGTCCTTGGTAGTGTAAAACCTGGAACAAAATTTTTTGAATTTTAAAACAAGTCAAAGAGTTATAGGGGCAAAGCACACAGCCGTGTGTGAGACATGGCCTAGCCACACGGGCGTGTGGGAGGTCACATGGGTGTGGGAGAAGCGAAAGATGATATACTCGGCCATGCGACTCGGCCGTGTGAACCACACGGCCTGGACACACGTGCGTGTCCGAGACCGTGTGAAGACTGGGCTATTTTTTTATCTCGATGAACACGGGTTGAAAACAAGCCACACAGGGGTGTGACACGGCATGGTGGCCCGAGATGGATCCTCACACAACCGTGTCACCCCATAAAAATCCTAACCCCTTTTCTATTTTCTTATTTTGTCTTCTTGTTTTATCTTATTTCTATTTTTATTTTTATTTTTATTTTATTTGTCTTTTATGTTTCTTATTATCTTTTAAAGACTTGTCTATTATATTTTGAACTATATTTTAGTTATTATGGTTGTTCCTAATTGAGTAATCATTTAATCTTCTCCGCCAGTTGTGTTTATTTTCTTAATAGCTTGTTCAGAATCATGCACTACATTTAGCCTTCTCTACAATTCCTCTAGTCACTAACTTGAGGACTTCATCCAAATTGAGAGTAGTTTCACTTCTCTCCCTTTCTTATGATATTCTATTTATACTGTCATTATATATATTCATACATTGAGGACAATGTATATCTTAAGTGTGGGGAGGTTATTTATATGATTATTATAAAATGTCTGAACTATGTCTTGTATTTAAGTAATTTTCTCATTTTACTATTAGAATGAATTCTTATCGATTTGTGATTTTTATTAATATGTTTTAGATTAAATTCATAGGTAATTGTGCATTGATTTTTTAAACTTTAAGACATTAGAGAATCAAGCATGATAAGTCTATTTTCAGAATAAAAAAAATTTGCTAGGTTGTTTCCCTAAATTTAAATATTACCTTGAAGTTTGAGATTTACGAGATTGACATAAAAAACAGTAATTTTTGTGAGATTTTGAGCCTTTAGAGCATACACTTTTCTTGCTCACTTTATTATTGGTTATGAGTGTGTCAATATTGATTTTTTATTCTAAAACTTGTTTTGATTATACATATTGAGACCACACCTTTGATTTGATATACTGAGATGATAAAGGCACCTAGGTTTTAACCCACTTATCCCAAAAAGCCTACCTTCATAATTAACCCTTAGTGAAACTCCTTTGAGCTTAATAAACCGTTTTTTAATCTACCCTTAATATTAACCCATAACTCATTCTTTTTGATTCATTGAGAATTTTTCCTATTGTATTGACCCCTTTTTTGATGAGATTTGATTTGGTCAGTTGCATAACTATGTTCTTTTGTTTCAGTTGTTAAATAATCTCTTTTTATCCACAACTCAAAAAAAAAAAAAAAAAGAGAGAGAGAAGTGAAAAAAAAGTAAAAGTAAAAAAAAAGTGAATATATATATATATATGTACATTTATTTTACTTATTACTAGTTCTATGTTATTTGAGCTTAAACAGTTAATTTCACATTTTGAGAAAAAGCTCGTGTTATTATTGATAAGTTTTCAATTGATGTAATTATTCAATATTTGTTTATTTTTCTATTAGGTAAATTGTCAATTCGATTTCGATTCTAACCCTTTACTTAAACCTTTATCCACACCTTTAACCCAAGCCCCATTACAACCCTTTAAAGACCTTTTGATTTGTGTATCATCTCATTTTATAGTGGTAGAGATTTGATTTTCATGCAAGCTTATGGTAATAACTTTTCATGTTTGACTTTTGAGTGCTTAATTTTTGAACCTTAAACACTTTGAGTGATTTGAGTGAATCTTTAGCGAGGATGTCGAATCTTGTCAGTTTTGAATTAAAAGTAATTATTTAGATAATGGGAAATATCTATGTTTTCATGCTTTAAAAATATGTGACTTGGATTGTTTGAATATTTAATGCTCTTTTAGATAAATTATCAATGTGTGATTATTTATGAATTATGATAAAACATTATTGATGAGAATTATGAATTGAGAAAGCTTAATTTTAATTGTGAGTTGCGGATTTTGCTTGAGGACAAGCAAATGCTTAAGTGTGGGGATATTTGATAAACCATAAATGTAACATATTTTAATTCTATACTTTTATATTTTTGGATGATTTATGATGAGAATTAGTGAATTTGATGCTCCTAATCCCTTAAATTCATATTTCTATACTTAGGAGAGCATTTGTGTAGCAGTCCGGTTTATACCCTAGTCCAAACAGTGGTTTTGGGACCACAAATCCGAGCTAGTTTAGTATTTTAATATTATTTTCTATGCCGTTGATATGTGACTAAGCATGTGGTAAAGTTTCGTAAGTTAATTTGTTTGTCTGTGTGTTTAGTTTGACAAAAGGATAAAATTGCATTAAATGTGAAAGTTGCTTGCTATTTGCTAAAGTGCCTATGTGTTGTGGCTTTATAATTACGAGGACTTATGTGGCAATATAGCCATTATTATTGTTAGTGGACGGCAATGAGTGATGATATCTATAAATTATATGTTTATTATATTTACTTTAATAGTTAAATTAATATTATTATGTTATATGTTATATATTATTATAATAAAAACAAAAACAAGCCATTATCATCATTTTTATCACCGAATAAGCAAAGAAAGAAAAGAAAAACATAGGCAAGGATTCGGCCATAGTTTTGGTCTAATTCAAGGTCAGTGTTCGATCCGTTTTTGATAATTTCTACGTTTTTGCAATCGTTGCTTCGTTTACTATCAAGCCCATGTCTCAATTTTGTGTATTGATGATGTTTGTGTGATATGCCATTGATGATATGTTGAGCTTTGTGATGTTTTATGGTGTTAAATGAAAGATTTGAGCTAGATAAACATACTTTATTCTTGAAGTTTTGATGATTTTGGCTAATTAGGGCTAAATTGAGAAAATAGTAACTTGAGGGACTAAATTGAAAATTTGATGAAAAATATGGGCTTGTGTAAGATGTATGGATATTTGGCTAAGCATGTGTATGAATTGATTTTGTGAATTTGATGTTTTGAGAAAAATGGACTAAATTGATAAATTGTGCAAATATGAGGGTTAAATTGTAAATAACCCTAAATATGTGTCCTTGGATTGAATTGAATGAATCAGTGAATAAAAAGGTTAATTTTGAATATGTTTAGATCAAGAACTGAGGAAAACAGACTTAGATTGCAGGAAAGCGAAAGTAACCGAGTAGCTGTTTTCATTCCGTTAAATCAAATTCGAGGTAAGTCACTATGCAAATAAACGTATTTGTATTGAACTGAATATATGAATCCATATGACTATCGATCATAATGAATGTGTATGAGATGCTATGTTCATGAATTCTGAGATAAGTTTGATATAGTGACAAAGTCCCAGAAGTCCCGTACGAACCTAGGAATAGAGAGGATTAGTTCTGTTATGACATACGCATCTGTTTTGTGTAATCATGTAAGTCCATGTCCGGGACGTTGGCGTTGATTTGAGATTTACGTGTAAGACCACGTCTGGGACGTTGGCATCAATATGGGCTTTACGTGTAAGACCACGTCTAGGACGTCGGCATCGATATGTGCTTTACGTGTAAGACCACGTCTGGGACGTTGGCATTGATATGAGTTTTATGTATAAGACCACGTCTGGGACATTGGCATCATATTGATTCGTATAAGACCCTGTCTAGGATAGTGGTATCGATATCTGAGTGCATGTAAGACCTCATCTAGGGACGTTGGCATTGTACGACAATTTCGAATTCTCCAAGCATTCTACTAGATTCCTATTGGTTCAACGGGCAAGTCTGTGATACAAATTTCAAATCTGAGCTATGAACAAATATGTGATTACAAATCCGTTTCAAGTACGCTGAAAATATTCTAATTGTGTATACAAGGTAAGCATCTATGTGATCTTAATATGATGTTATGTATATGGAATTGATGATACGATAAGCAAAGTTTTGGCTAGATGAGCTATGTGCCTATGATTATTGAATTGTAAATGTGGACAATATGGTCAATTTTATGAACCAAGTTATATATGTGACGATTTGCTAAGTGATTGAGATGTGCCATTGTATTTACTTGCTCAAAATGCATTTTATGCTAAGTTTGTTTGTATATTGACTTACTAAGCTTTTGGAAAGCTTACTCTGTGTATCTGATTTCTCTATTTTATAGGCCGTTAAAGCTACTGAGGCTCGGGACCGTCAAGGATCATCATCACACTACTAAACTTATTTTGATACCCTTTTGAAGTGTATATAGCTAATTATGGCATGTACAGGCTAGATAAGTCTATATGTTTATGAAGTGAACTTAGCCATGTGTTTTAGCAAGTCTTAAGTTGATAAATGCTTGAATGAATATATTATATGATGCATATTTTTTGTATGGTTTGGAGTACAAAGAATGAGCAAGTTTTGGCTAAGCAAATGGATGATCTATGCTTGTAATGATATGAGTTTTAGTTTGTAATTTGGCATGAATGGGATTAGCATTGAATGTATAGATTGAATGGACAAATTTTGTATGTTTTAGTTGCCATATATGCATGTTATGTGATGGAAAATGTTGCTTGTAGGTATGACCCATTTGGGTGGCATTTTGGTCTTACAAATGACCTATGATGTCACACGGCCATGGCACACGGGCGTGCCTAGTGATCTTGGGGTAAAGTTAGTATATGGCCTAGGGGGACACGACCAAGGCACACAGACGTGCCTGGTAGCCGTGTGGTATTTGGCAGGATCGACCACGGTCAGGGTACACGGGCGTGCCTGGTGGCCGTGGTACATAAGTTAGATTAGACCACTAGGAGGACACACGGGTGTGTCTTATAGCCGTGGGTGGGGCACGACCTATCCCCACGAGCGTGTATCCCCTTTATTATAGAAAAGTTTTTAAATTTCCATGAAACTTTGTATGTGTTTCGTTTTAGTCCCGACTCAGTTTATAAGCATGCTTAGAGTCTCGATGACTCACTTAAGGGACATTATGTGTATGATATATGAATGATATGCATGAAATGTTATAAATATTTCTGATCTATCTGGTAACGCCTTTGACCCTATTCTGGTGACGGTTTTGGGTTAGGGGTGTTACATTTGGTTAGTATCAGAGCTATGGTTTAGTCGATTCTCGGACTAATGTAGCGTGCCAGAGTCTAGCTATACATGCCATATATCTGAAATGTGATAGTGTGATGAATCTTGACGTATAAAATGTGATTTCTGTATAGCAATGGATCTCGAAAGAGCCGTAGCTAATGACGTAGAAAGTAATGCGCCTGCTCCCGCGCAAGGGACATAGCCTTCTGATCGGAGATCGGCTACGAGTGGTCAGGAAGGAGAAGCTAAGCAAGCTTTCTTCCAGATGATGAGTGAATGGTTCACTCAATTCATGAGAAATAACACGACTGTTTTGCAACCCTCGCCCCCGATTAATCCCCCTCAGACTACAATTGTGCCACCGATTATGCATCAGAATCTATCGAATAAGCCTCTGGTTGACAAGATTCATAAGTATGGAGCTGAAGAATTTTGAGCTACTAATGATGATAATGCTGAAAAGGCTGAGTTTTGGATTGAAAATACTATCCGAGTATTCGATGAAATGTCTCTGACTCTGAAAGAGTGCATTAAATGTGTGGTATCATTACTTCGAGATACAGCTTATCAATGGTGGAAAACCTTAATTTCTGTTGTTCCAAGAGAACGAGTTACATGGGATTTCTTTCAAATTGAGTTCCAGAAGAAATATATCAGTGAGAGATTCATTGATCAGAAACAGAAGGAATTCCTAGAACTTAAACAGGGCCAAATGACTATTTCTGAGTATGAATGAGAGTTTGTACGATTAAGCCAGTACGCTCGAGAGTGTATATCATCTGAAGCTATAATGTGCAAAAGATTTGAAGACAGCCTTAATGAAGATATCCGTTTGTTAGTTAGGATTTTAGAGATAAAAGAGTTTGTGGTACTCGTTGATTGAGCATGCAAAGTTGAGGCACTTGAGAAGGATAAAAGAAAGGCTGAGTCTGAAGCTCGAGATATGAGAAAGAGATTTTAGAGTAAATTATTTCAGTCTGTCCTGAAAAGATTCAGAGATAATCAAAGTCCTTCCAAAGATAATATGGGACATTCGAATAGAAATCAATCTAGACCGCAAATGAGTTCTAAAACTCCTGCAACTTCAATAGCCAGTGTTGGAAATGTTTAGACTGACAGACCTGAATGTAAACATTGTGGAAAGAGGCATCCGGGAAGCTGTAGATTAAATGACAGAGCTTGCTTCAGATGTGGATCACTTGACCACTTTATCCGTGATTGTCTTGAGTCCGTCGAGCCAGAGAATGTTTAGAATTCGAGACTTGATAATGCACCTGTGAGGGGTAGACCTTCAAAGAATGCAAGAAATGTTAGTGGTAGTCAGAGGTACATGAGAGACACTGTTGTAAGATCTAAAGCTAGAGCGCTTGCCAGAGCGTATGCTATCCGAGCTCATAAGGAAGCTTCATCACCTGATGTTATAGGGGTACTTTTACTCTTCATGATACTTTTGTGATTGCATTGATAGACCCTGGTTCTACGCATTCGTATATATGCATGAATTTAGTATATAGTAAGACTTTGCCTGTAGAGTCTACTGAGTTTGCTATAAAAGTATCGAACCCCTTAGGTAAAATTGTTCTTGTTGACAAAGTATGCAAGAACTGTCCATTAATGTATCGAGATATCTATTTCTTTGCTGATTTGATGCTTCTGCCATTTGATGAGTTTGATATTATTTTGGGTATGGACTGGTTGTCATTGCATGATGCTGTTGTGAACTGCAAAAGAAAGACTATAGATTTGAGATGTCTGAATAATGAAATTGTATGGGTTGAGTCTAATGATTTAAATGGATTGCCTGATATGATATCGGTACTAAAAGCTCAGAGTTATGTGAAAAAGGGGTATGAGGCATATTTTGCTTATGTAATTGATTCGAAAATGTCTGAAAGGAAAATTGAGTCAGTACCTATTGTCTGCGAATTTTCTGATGTGTTCCCTGAAGAGTTACTAGGCTTGCCTCCAATTCGTGAAGTTGAGTTTGGTATTGAATTGATGTCTGGTACGACACCTATTTCGATAACTCCATATAGAATGGCACCAATAGAGTTGAAAGAGATAAAGTCACAGTTGCAAGAGTTAACTGATAGAAGGTTCGCTAGACCGAGTTTCTCGCCTTAGGGTGTTCCTATTCTGTTTGTGAAAAAGAAAGATGACACAATGAGGATGTGCATTGATTACCGTTAGTTGAATAAGGTGACCATAGCAAAAAAATATTTGTTACCCCGAATAGACGATTTATTTGATCAGTTAAAAGGAGCTACGGTATTTTTAAAGATTGATCTGAGATTAGGGTAGTACCAATTGAGAGTGAAAGATTCAGACATTCCGAAGACTGCTTTCAGAATAAGGTATGGGCATTATGAGTTTTTAGTTATGCCATTTGGACTAACCAATGCTCCTGCTGTTTTTATGGATATGATGAAAAGAATTTTCAAACCGTACTTAGATCAATTCATTGTAATATTCATAGATGACATATTGATTTATTCACGGAATGAAAATGAACATGTTGAACACTTGAGGATTGTGTTGCAAACTCTGCGAGAAAAGCAATTGTACGTAAAGTTCAGCAAATGTGAATATTGGTTGCACAAGGTTAGTTTTCTGGGACATATTGTGTCAGCTTCTGGGATTCGTGTTGTAACATCCTGAAAAGGGCCTATGCATTTTTGGCTTAATTGTACGAAATGACATGTTTGATGTGTTATGAATAAATTTTGAATATTTTTGGAAACACAGGAATGTATGGAAATGTTACGTTAAAAGAGGAAAGTTAACATTTTGGAAACCTAAGTAAAATAGGAAAGTGACCATTTTGGAAACCTAAGTAAAATAGGAAAGTGACCATTTTGGAAACCTAAGTTTAAAGAGCCGAACGAAAATTTTTGGAAACTTAGAAATGACCTAGAAATGTCGAGTTTTAAAGTTTAAAAGAGGAAATTAAGGCAAGGTGGCCTTAAGAGAAAAAGTATGTGAAATTTAACACATAAACGGGCTTGGAAAAGTGGCCTGAAGATGCCACTTAGGGCCTCAGGAAATGGCGCCACATGCAAGTGTAATTGGGCCAGGGATCGAGTCATTTAGGAAGCAAATAAAAGAAATTTTATTTTTCTACAAGAGCAGAGAGGTGGACGGCATGTGGGCTCTAAAAGGAGGAGTCTTATTTCCTTTAGAATTTCGGCTAATTAGGAGATAATTGTTGGATTAAATCTTTTGATAAAAGTGATAATTATCACATAGGAAGAGTGGTGGCCAAGTAGGGGACTCTAGCCTAGGAATTTCGGCAATAGAGGGAAAATAAGGGCCATTCTCCATTCTTTCTTTTCTCTTCAAGGAAACCTATGCCGAAATTCTCTAGCAAATAGCACCATTCTTTTCTTCTCTACTTAGCCGAATTATCTCTGCCATAATTCTCTTCTTTTCTTTTCTTCTTCTATTACAAACACAATAAAAAAAAAAAAAGTAAGCAAAGCCCTAGCCGATTCCTTTATTGTTACAAAAGCCGAAACCTTATGTTACACATAAGGGCCATAGCCGAATACTACTAAGGGATTCAAGCAAGAGTTCCATCGGATTCTTCAGTAAGGGTAAGATTAGGTTCGATTCTCATTCTATTTCTTTTACGTCTGTCGAAATTAAGATCCTAATATCCTCTATATATTGTTGCCGAAAGCTTGAAGAGATCTTTCGGGAATTACTAAGTGTCGACTACAAGGAAGGAGAAGTTCTTTTCCCGAAGGTATACCATAGGCCGCGTATTCCCTAGTTATTTGGTGAAATTTGGGATTTAAAATCCACAAGGTAAGCACCTAAAAGCATTCGGCCAAGGCTTGTATGAATACTTAGATCTGTTCTTTAATTATTAAAAAGCCGAAAACTAACCTATGTTGAGATTTAGGGTTGGCGAATACTGTGAAGAAAAACAAAGTTTTCGGGATTTGAGTGTTAAGCAAATCGGCATTAAGGTGAGTTTTAGGGCACAAATCCAACTAGGATTTGGTTTTGTGGCTGAATGAGTTTCTCATTAAACCTTTAATGTTGGCCGAATATAGGAAGCAAGATCTATAACAAGAGATCGGGATTCTTGAGATTTCGATGAATTTGCTAAGTGAATCGGTGTGTACCCACACTAATCTTAATAGATTTATGGCTTAAATTTGATATATATGTTAATATGAAAGTGTAAGAATGTGGCTAAAGTACCATGTTATGGTACAAAGTACTCAGGTACGTTTTCCTACTCCTACTAGGATTACGAAATATGTTATACTTAACATGTGAAAAGTGACATGAATATGAAATTAAGTATGATATGCATGGTATGAATAATATGGGGCATTTGGGTTATTTGAGAAAGGGGAAGTGAATGTGATGACTTGGTCTCAATAAGTGAATGTGATGACTTGGTCTCACTAAGTGAATGTGATGACTTGGTCTCACTAAGTGAATGTGGTGACTTGGTCACATTATCCGAATGTGGTAACCCGGTTACATTATCTCGAATGTGGTGTCTCATGACACAATTATCCGTGGCTATGCTACTGAATTTTATGTGGGCGATGAGCACGTCATTGCAATGACGCCTTTGATGGTGTGTAGCGGATGGAGGGTTGACTTAGTAGTCCCCACGGTGTGCGCGTTGAATGCAATTTGGAGTGTAGCGGATGGCATATAGGTTTGGGTTGGGTTTGCATCATTATCTTGAATTATTATTTGAACATGATGTGTATGGTATGCCTACTTCTATTATATTTTGGTGTTGGTTACACATTGAGTCTATCGACTCACCCTGTTGTGGGCACATGTTTCAGGTGATGAACAGTGATGGACCGGACTAGAACTTGTGGTGGCCATGCTCGACTTGAAGAATTATTTAATATGGACATTTTATTTTATTTAAGTCCTGTATAATTTTATTTTGGGTTTTGTTTTATGTAATAAGGCCATAGTGATGATTTTATTTTTGTTTTAATTGCTAAGTTACGATTTTAGGGTATTTAAAGAACAAGTCCATTTAATTTAAAATAAGCTTAAATATTTTGTCACCTAAAATAAATGAGTTTTCGATATAAAAATAAACTTGTTTTCAACTCGAGCCCAACCCACAAACAAACTATCTTCAAAACACACAGTTTTCAAAGTAACATAAGAATTTTTAAACCGGGTTACATCGAGGAACATACCAGATCCGGTCCAGGCTCGTGGGCCGGGTGTGGGGTGTTTCAATTTAGTATCAGAGCCCAGTTTTAAACTCTAGGCCTGTGGCCTAAGGCCCAAAACGTTTACAAAACGAGCCCAAATGAGTTTTATGGAAGTATTTTTGAAAATGGGCAGGTTTGATGGCATGGCCCCTGAGTCTCCGACCCGCAATCCACCAGGTAAGTACCCCTAACTATCTGTGTGATTATGTGAATTATAGAAGGGTAGAAAAGGAACGGAACGTAGAATAGCATGATAGGAACTTGAACCTTAGGATTAGTCTACTCAAACACAAATACATAAGACTTAATGCACTAAACAAACCTATGGCTAAGTCAATCGAGTTAGGGTGTGGCAACTATGGTATGCATGTCTAGGATTGGATCCGGAAGAGCTTGGTATTTAAGCAGTCCTAGTGACTCACATCCTCTTCGCAGGAATCCTACCTGGTGCGTAGCTTCGGTTCACCCTAACCCAGAGGACTTAGTGGGTGTGGCAACCCCTGTATGCATGCCTAGGAATGGTTTCAGTGGGAGCTTGGTACTTAAGCAGTCCGTGTGACTCACCTCCTCTCCACTCGAATCCTGCCTGGTGCGTAGCTTTGGTTCACCCGGACCAAGAAGGCTCGGTCATAGGCTAAACTCAATAACTAAAACTCGAAAGGGAACTAGCCATTTTTTTAGAACCCTAATATTAAAATTCTTAAAATAATTTTTCTTTAATTCACAAAAATTATTTCTTTTTACACAAATTTTTGAAAAATTTTTTGATTTATAAAATTACAAAAATACCCCTAGTGATAAAATTACAAAAATGCCCTTGGTTTATAAAATGTCCAACAACTCAACAGTTTTGCCAAAATTTCATTATTTCATAAATGTTCAAAAACCCTAATTTGCAAACTATCAAAAAAATACCTTGATTTTTGGAAAATTATAAAATTGCCCCTAACTTACCAAAATTACCAAAATGACCCTGATTTCTAAAATTTTTGCAACTTCATCATTTTGGAAAATAAATCTCTCAAAAAGAACCCTCAAAGTTTTACGACTTCTAAAATATCCTCGATTTATTAAAATTTTACAATTTACCCCGATTTGTGGAAAAATTACCAAAATACCCCCAAGGTCCAAAAAATTTTTGAAATACCCTCGGATTTCAAAAATTTTCCAAAATACCCCAGGAATTTAAAAATACCAAAATACTTTGTGACAAAATCATCAAGGAACCTTATTTTGACAAATTACAAAAATACCCCTGTAGGACAAATTACGAAAAACCCCTGGGTAGTGGAAAAACAACAACAAATGAAAACTACAACGTTTCTCTGAATGAATTAAGGTTCATAATTGTTTGATGGATGTATGAATGAATGAAAAAATTGTGTGCATGTATGAATACGAAAGAACCACTCCTAAAGTCCTTTTTATAAAATTTCTTCGCGGGTAATCAAGTGAAACAAAAGTACTAATTCATAAAAACTTCTTAATCAGATCTCGATGTTAGAGATGAGTTCTAGAGGACGCGGTCGTCAAGGACGCGGAAGAGGAAGAATAACTGTGTTAGAACCCGTTAGATCGGATCAAGGGTCTGACAATGAGTTACCACCGCCACCACCACCCCCAGCTATTAATGTCGAGCAGCAAGCTCAGACGGGGGATGACGCTGTGTCGCAGGCTATGCTGCGAGTTTTGGAAATGGTGGCTGGCGCGAGTGGAAATACGGAGCTCAAAATCATGCAGTGACTGACTTCGAGCCAACGGAGCTGAGGTGTTTCGTGGAGTATCCGGTGTGGCACCCAATACAGCTGAATACTGGTTGGAAGCAACCGAGCATATTATGGATGAGCTCGATCTGACCCCGGAGGAGAAGTTGAAAGGAATGGTGGCACTACTACGCGATGAAGCGTATCAATAGTGGTTAACAGTGAGGGATAGAGCCACCGCTGAGGATCTGACCTGGGAGTATGCTAAGGAGGCATATCAGAAAAAGTAATGCGGCACACGTTATATTGATGAACAGAGGAAAGCTTTTCTAGGACTAGTTCAAGGGAACAAGTCGGTAGCAGCATATGAGGCTGAATTTCTGAGGTTAAGCCGATATGCTCGAGGAGTAGTCGCAACTGAACATGAACGCTGTGTCCGTTTTGAGGACGGATTAAGGGATGACCTAAGGTTATTGATAGCTCCACATCAAGAGCGGGAGTTTTCCGCGTTGGTTGAAAAGGCTAAGGTAGCTGAGGGAATCAAGGACTCAACTAAGCAGAACTCTAATAGGAATAGACCCAAGAGGGGTTATGGATCATCGGGAAATGTGCAAAAAGGCCCAGGCGATGGATGAAGGGTCAGCAAGTTGGTACCAGAGGCGATGTCGTCCTTGTGAGCATTATGGGAAGAAACATTTAGGGAGTCTTTGGAAAAAGACAGGAGGATGTTTTAAGTGTGGGTCCAAGGACCATATGCTCAAGGACTGTCCAAAGATATCAGATGAAAAGCAGCCAACAACTCAGAATGTTAATCAGGTTGGCAGGGGAGGGCAGCAGCCTCAACGAGGTCGAGGTTTGAATAACAGAGGTAATGGTGTTGGCAGAGGACGTGGAACACAAGGCAGAGGTGCTACTAATACTGAGGCAAGATAGTCAGGTTTGGTTTATGCAGTTTGCCGTAGGGAGGACGGAGACGCGCCGGATGTCATAACCGGTACGTTCCTCATTCATGGCAAACCCTATTATGCTTTAATTGATGTGGCTCGACCCATTCTTATGTTGCCTGTAGTGTCGTTGAAACACTAGGCCTAGACTCTAAACTTTCTGATAGGGAGATGACGGTAGTAAGCCCATTAGGCCAAACTATAGTAGTGAATAAGATCTTTCGGAATGTATCCCTAGAAGTTCAGGGAGTGAGCTTTCGAGCTGACTTAATGGAGTTACCCTTTGGAGAATTTGACCTCATACTTGGTATGGATTGGTTAGTAGAACACCGAGCCGTGTTGGATTGTGTGGCTAAACGAATGGAACTAAGGACCCCTGAGGATGAGGTGGTCATTATAATAGGAGAAAGAAGGAACTACTTATCTAATGTAGTTTCGACACTTAAGGCTGAAAAGATGGTTCGTAAAGGGTGCGAGGCATTTTTAGCCTTTGTAAGTGCGTTGGATGGAAATGAGGAAGGTGTCAATAGAGTTAGAACGGTAAGGGACTTTGAGGATGTGTTCCCAGAGGAATTACCAGGAATACCCCCAGATAGGGAAGTTGAATTTGGAATAGACTTGCTACCAGGAACAACTCCTGTGTCAATTGCTCCATACTGAATGGCGCCAAAAGAGTTGGTTGAGCTCAAGGCTCAAATCCAAGAATTGTTGGATCGTGGGTTTATTCGACCCAATGTGTCTCCGTGGGGAGCACCGGTCCTATTTGTGAAGAATAAGGATGGAACTATGCGTATGTGCATTGACTATCGTCAATTGAATAAGCTGACCATCAAGAACAAGTATCCCTTGCCTAGGATTGATGACTTGTTCGATCAGCTTAAGGGAGCGGCAGTGTTCTCAAAGATCGACTTAAGGTCAGGATATCACCAGTTGAAAGTGAAGGAGGTGGATATCCATAAGACAGGTTTTAGGACAAGATACGACCATTTTGAGTTTGTGGTAATGCCGTTCGGGTTGACAAATGCCCCAGTCGCATTCATGGATATGATGAACCAGGTGTTTTAACCCTACTTAGATAGGTTTGTCGTAGTGTTCATCGACGATATTTTGGTATACTCTAAGTCTGAAGAGAAGCATGATGAGCATCTCCGGATTGTGTGGCAAGTATTGAGGGAGAAGAAGCTTTATGCCAAATTCAGCAAGTGTGAATTTTGGCTTAGGGAAGTTGCTTTCTTAGGACACATGGTGTCTGCAGAGGGAATAAGGGTGGATCCTAAGAAAATCGAAGGTGTGTTGGATTGGAAACCACCTAAGTCGGTGGCGGAGATTCAAGTTTCTTAGGATTGGCGAGCTATTCTGAAAGGTTCGTGGAAGGATTTTCGTCAATAGCCGCGCCATTAACAAAGTTGTTGAGAAAGGAAGTACCCTTTGTATGGACGGATAAGCAACAGAGAGTTTTGAAAAACTTAAGAAAGTATTGACGGAAGCTCCAGTGTTGATTCAAATTTCGAGGCGAAAGGATTTTGTGGTGTACTGTGACGCTTCACATACGGGATTAGGATGTGTTCTAATGCAAGATGGAAAAGTAGACGCTTACGCGTCTCGGCAGTTAAGGCCGCATGAGGTGAACTACCCAACCCATGACTTGGAATTGGCAGCAGTGGTCTTCGCTCTTAAGGTGTGGAGACACTACCTTTATGGCGAAAAGTCAACGATTTACACAGACCACAAGAGTCTCAAGTACCTGTTGACTCAGAAGGAGTTAAACTTGAGGCAACGAAGGTGGGTGGAATTACTGAAGGACTATGACTGTTTGATAGAATATCACCCGGGCAAGGCGAATGTTGTAGCAGATGCCCTAAGTCGGAAGGTTGTGTTAGACCTAAAGGCAATGTTCGCCCATTTAAGTTTGTATAAGGATGGAAGCCTATTGGCTAAATTGCAAGTCAAGCCAACGTGGTTGAAGGAGGTGAAGGAGGGACAGTTGGTTGATGAGGATATAAGTGTTAAGTTACAAAAAGCACAGAACGGAGAGTTAGAGGACTATGAGGTTAATAATGAAAGAGTATTGTGCTACAAAGGAAAAGTCTGTATGCCGAGGGACAAGGAATTAAGACAGAGGATTCTTCGGGAAGTGCATAGTAGCCCTTATGCTATGCATCCCAGAGGCATTAAGTTGTACTGAGATTTAAGAGAACAATTTTGGTGGCTTTGATCTTAAGCGGAAGTTCTGAAATTGTGGGAAAATGCGGCGACGTCGACAAGTTAAGGTCGAACACCAAGTTCCATCCGGATTGCTTGACCAATCCAGATTCCACAAATGGAAGTGGGAAAGAATTACCATGGACTTCGTTAATGGGCTTCCCCTTACGCCTACTAAGAAGGACTCGGTATGGGTAATAGTGGACCGTTTGACTAAGTCTGCACATTTCATCCCGGTAAGAGTGGATTATTCCCTTCAAAAGTTAGCCAAGTTATATGTGGCGAAAATCGTGAGACTACACGGAGTGCCGGTGTCAATTATTTCGGATAGAGACCCAAGGTTCACGTCTCAGTTTTGGAGGGCACTTCATCAAGCTTTAGGCACTAAGTTGGACTTCATTATGGCTTTTCATCCACAGTCAGACGGGCAGTCTGAACAAGTAATACAAGTGTTGGAGGATATGTTGAGAGGATGTGTGACGGATTTTAGAGGAAGTTGGGAAGAGTATTTGCTTCTAGCCGAGTTTGCGTACAACAACAGCTATCAGGCAAGTATTCGAATGGCACCATATGAAGCATTGTACGGTCGAAAGTGTCGTACTCCTACTTGTTGGACCGAGTTAGGAGAACGTCGAGTTTTGGGACTAGAGATGGTGGCAGAAACTGAAGAGAAGGTTGAGATAATCCGAGCACGGTTAAAGGAAGCCTCTGATAGGCAGAAGTCTTACGCCGACCTCAAGTGGAAGGAAATAGAGCTTGAAGTGGGAGACCAAGTGTTTCTGAAAGTCTCGCCATGGAAGAAGGTGATGAGGTTTGGTCGGAAAGGGAAGTTAAGCCCAAGGTTTATAGGGCCCTATCAAGTACTAAAGCGAGTGGGACCAAGTGGCATACCATTAGAGTTGCCACCAGAGTTCTGAGCAGATGCACGACGTATTCCATGTATCCATGCTACGTCGCTACCGATCGGATCCCTCTCATGTGGTACCAATTAAAGAAGTGGAGCTAAGGCCAGACTTAACCTACGAGGAAGAGCCAATCCAGATTTTGGAACGTGACGTGAAAGTGCTACGGAGGAAGTCGGTTCCTCTAGTCAAAGTGTTATGGCGCAACCATGGATCGGAGGAAGCTTCGTGGGAACCAGGAGGAGGCAATGCGACAACAATACCCTCAATTATTTTAGCTAGGAAATTTTGGGGACGAAATTATTTTAAGGGGCGAATCGTAACATCCCGAAAAGGGCCTATGCATTTTTGGCTTAATTATGCGAAATGACATGTTTGATGTGTTATGAATAAATTTTGAATATTTTGGAAACACAGGAATGTATGGAAATGTTACGTTAAAAAGAGGAAAGTTAACATTTTGGAAACCTAAGTAAAATATGAAAGTGATCATTTTAGAAACCTAAGTAAAATAGGAAAGTGACCATTTTGGAAACCTAAGTAAAATAGGAAAGTGACCATTTTGGAAACCTAAGTTTAAAGAGCCGAACGAAAATTTTTGGAAACTTAGAAATGACCTAGAAATGTCGAGTTTTAAAGTTTAAAAGAGGAAATTAAGGCAAGGTGGCCTTAAGAGAAAAAGTATGTGAAATTTGACACACAAACGGGCTTGGAAAAGTGGCCTGAAGATGCCACTTAGGGCCTCAAGAAATGGTGCCACATGTAAGTGTAATTGGGCCAGGGATCGAGTCACTTAGGAAGCAAATAAAAGAAATTTTATTTTGCTACAAGAGCAGAGAGGTGGATGGCATGTGGGCTCTAAAAGGAGGAGTCTTATTTCCTTTAGAATTTTGGCTAATTAGGAGATAATTGTTGGATTAAATCTTTTGATAAAAGTGATAATTATCACATAGGAAGAGTGGTGGCCAAGTAGGGGACTCTAGCCTAGGAATTTTGGCAATAGAGGGAAAATAAGGGCCATTCTCCATTCATTCTTTTCTTTTCAAGGAAACCTCTGCCGAAATTCTCTAGCAAATAGCACCATTCTTTTATTCTCTCCTTAGCCAAATTATCTCTGCCATAATTCTCTTCTTTTCTTTTCTTCTTCTATTACAAACACAATCCATAAAAAAAATCGAAAGTAAGCAAAGCCCTAGCCGATTCCTTTATTGTTACAAAAGCCGAAACCTTGTGTTACACATAAGGGCCATAGCCGAATACTACTAAGGGATTCAAGCAATAGTTTCATCGAATTCTTTGGTAAGGGTAAGATTAGGTTCGATTCTCATTCTATTTCTTTTAAGTCTGTCAAAATTAAGATCCTAATATCCTCTATATATTGTTGCTGAAACCTTGAAGAGATCTTTCGGGAATTACTAAGTGTCGACTACAAGGAAAGAGAAGTTCTTTTCTCGAAGGTACACCATAGGCCGCGTATTCCCTAGTTATTCGATGAAATTTGGGATTTAAAATCCACAAGGTAAGCACCTAAAAGCATTTGGCCAAGGCTTGTATGAATACTTAGATCCGTTCTTTAATTATTAAAAAGCCAAAAACTAACCTATGTTGAGATTTAGGGTTGGCCGAATACCAGGTGAAGAAAAACAAAGTTTTCGGGATTTGAGTGTTAAGCAAATTGGCATTAAGGTGAGTTTTAGGGCACCAAATCCAACTATGATTTGGTTTTATGGCTGAATGAGTTTCTCATTAAACCTTTAATGTTGGTCGAATATAGGAAGCAAGATCTAGAATAGTAGATCGGGATTCTTCGGGATTTCAATGAATTTGCTAAGTGAATCAGGTGTGTACCCCACACTAATCTTAATAGATTTATGGCTTAAATTTGATATATATGTTAATATGAAAGTGTAAGAATGTGGCTAAAGTACCATGTTATGGTACAAAGTACTCAGGTACGTTTTCCTACTCCTACTAGGATTACGAAATATGTTATACTTAACATGTGAAAAGTGACATGAATATGAAATTAAGTATGATATGCATGATATGAATAATATGGGGCATTCGGGTTATTTGAGAAAGGGGAAGTGAATGTGATGACTTCGGTCTCAGTAAGTGAATGTGATGACTTCGGTCTCACTAAGTGAATGTGATGACTTCGGTCTCACTAAGTGAATGTGGTGACTTCAGTCACATTATCTGAATGTGGTAACTTTGGTTACATTATCTGAATGTGGTGTCTCATAACATAATTATCTGGTGGCTATGCCACGAATTTTATGTGGGCGATGAGCACGTCGACTGCAGCGACTGCCTTCGATGGTGTGTAGCGGATGGAGGGTTGACTTAGTAGTCCCCACGGTGTGCAGGTTGGTACGGGTGGAGTGTAGCGGATGGAATATAGGTTTGGGTTCAGGTTTGCATCATTATCTTGAATTATTATTTGAACATGATGTGTATGGTATGTCTAATTCTATTATATTTTGGTGTTGGTTACACATTGAGTCTATCGACTCACCCCGTTGTGGGCACATGTTTCAGGTGATGAACAGTGATGGACCGGGACGGCAGAACTTGTGGTGGCCATGCTCAGCTTGAAGAATTATTTAATATGGACATTTTATTTTATTTAAGTACTGTATAATTTTATTTTGGGTTTTGTTTTATGTAATAAGGCCATAATGATGATTTTATTTTTGTTTTAATTACTAAGTTACGATTTTAGGGTATTTAAAGAACAAGTCCATTTAATTTAAAATAAGCTTAAATATTTTGTCACCTGAAATAAATGGGTTTTCGATATAAAAATAAACTTGTTTTCAACTCGAGCCCAACCCACAAACAAACTATCTTCAAAACACACAGTTTTCAAAGTAACATAAGAATTTTTGAACCGGGTTACATCGAGGAACATACCAGATCCGGTCCAGGCTCGTGGGCCGGGTGTGGGGTGTTTCACGTGTTGATCCAAGTAAGATCTCTGCTATTCTGGATTGGAAACCTTCGAAGAATGTGTCTAAAGTCCATAGTTTTTTGGGACTAGTTGGTTATTATCGTCGTTTTGTAAAAGGATTTTCAGTGATAACTACTCCGTTGACTAGATTACTTCAAAAAGATGTTAGATTTGAGTGGTCGGATAAATATTAGAAAAGTTTCGATCAGTTGAAAGCTCTGCTAACAGAAGCTCCAGTGTTAGTACAACCAGAATCGGGCAAAGAATTTGTGATTTACAGTGATGCTTCGTTAAACGGTCTGGGATGTATTTTGATGCAGGAAGGCAAAGTTGTAGCTCATGCCTCGAGGCAATTGAAGCCTCATGAAAAGAACTATCTGACGGACGACCTTGAGTTAGCTGCGATTGTGTTTGCACTTAAGATTTGGCGCCATTATCTATATGGTGAGAAATGTCATGTATTTTCAGATCATAAAAGTCCGAAATATTTGATGACCCAAAAAGATTTGAACCTGCATCAAAAAAGATGGATAGAACTGTTAAAAGATTATGAGCTTGTGATAGATTATCATCCGGGGAAAGCAAACGTTGTTGCTGATGCTTTGAGTCGAAAATCATCAATTGCATTATGTGCTTTAAATGCTCAGTTAGATTTGTCTGATGATAGTTCTTTGATGGCTGAATTGAAAGCGAAACCATTGTTCTTATAGTAGTTATGTGATGCTAAGAAGGTTGATAATGAATTGTTACTGAAATGAGCTCAATGTGAATTAAATTTTGAATCTAAATTTTGAATTGTTGATGATTGCTTGAAAGTTTGAGATCGTGTTTGTGTTCCGAGAAATCCGGAGTTGATTCAACTAATTTTGAGTGAAGTACATAACAGTCGTCTATCTGTTCAGTTGGGAAGTACTAAAACGTATTATGATTTGAAGCATCACTATTGGTGGTCTGGCATGAAACGAGACATTTCTGATTTTTTTTCAAAATGTTTAGTCTGTTAGCAAGTCAAAGTTGAACATCAAGTTTTGTCCAGTTTGCTACAATCGATTCTGATTCCTGAGTGGAAATGGGATAGTGTAATGATAGACTTCGTTTCTGGATTACCCCTAACTTTGAGAAAGAAAGATGCGATTTGGGTCATAGTTGACCGATTGACTAAATCTGCCCATTTTATTCTGATAAGATCTGACTACTCACTCGAAAGATTAGCCGAGTTTTATATTTCTGAGATTATGAGATTGCACGGAGTGCCACTATCCATTATGTCAGATAGAGATCCAAGATTCACATCGCGATTCTAGAGGAAATTACAAGAAGCATTAGGCACAAAACTTCATTTCAGTACAGCTTTTCATCTGTAGACAGATGGTCAATCCGAGTGGATCATTCAAATTTTAGAGGATATGTTACGATGCTATATACTTGAGTTTAATGGTTTGTGGGAACAGTATCTGCCATTGATCAAATTTGCGTATAATAATAGTTTTCAGACAAGCATCAAAATGGCACCTTATGAAGCTTTGTACGGATGTAAATGTCGTACAACTTTGTATTGGATCGAGCTCAGTGAAAATAAGCTCCACGGGGTTGATTTGATAAAAGATTTAGAACAGAAAGTGAAATTGATCTGAGATTGTTTGAAAGTAGCATCTGTTCGTCAGAAGTCTTATGCAGACTTGAAACGAAAAGATATAGAATTTGAAATCGGTGACAAAGTATTTTTGAAAATGTCTCCGTGGAAGAAAGTGCTTTGATTCGGACGTAAAGGCAAATTGAGTCCGAGATTCATCAGACCGTATGAGATCATTGAATGTGTCGGACCTATTGCATATAGATTAAAGTTACCGTCTGAGTTAGAAAAGATTCATAATGTGTTTCACGTTTCGATGCTCCGTAGATATCGGTCTGATCCGTCACATGTGATTGCTCCGTCTGAAATTGAAATCTGATCTGCTATGACATACGAAGAGGAACCGATCCGTATCTTAGCTCGTGAAGTGAAAGAGTTGAGAAACAAGAAAATTTCGTTAGTAAAAGTACTGTGGAATCGACATGGAATAGAAGAGGCTACGTGGGAGCCTGAGGATTCAATGAGACAGCAATATCCGAATTTGTTTAATGGTAAGATTTTCGGGGATGAAAATCCCTAAGGGGGAGAATTGTAACAGCCCGGTTTATACCCTAGTCGAAACAGTGGTTTTGGGACCACAAATTCGAGTTAGTATAATATTTTAATATTATTTTCTATACCGTTGATATGTGACTAAGCATGTGGTAAAGTTTCATAAGTTAATTTGTTTGTCTGTGTGTTTAATTTGACAAAAGGATAAAATTGCATTAAATGTGAAAGTTGCTTGCTATTTGCTAAAGTGCCTATGTGTTGTGGCTTTATAATTACGAGGACTTATGTGGCAATATAGCCATTATTATTGTTAGTGGACGGCAATGAGTGATGATATCTATAAATTATATGTTTATTATATTTACTTTAATAGTTAAATTAATATTATTATGTTATATGTTATATATTATTATAATAAAACAAAAACAAGCCATTATCATCATTTTATCACCAATAAGCAAAGAAAGAAAAGAAAAACATAGGCAAGGATTCGGCCATAGTTTTGGTCTAATTCAAGGTCAGTGTTCGATCCGTTTTTGATAATTTCTATGTTTTTGCAATCGTTGCTTCGTCTACTATCAAGCCCATGTCTCAATTTTGTGTATTGATGATGTTTGTGTGATATGCCATTGATGATATGTTGAGCTTTGTGATGTTTTATGGTGTTAAATGAAAGATTTGAGCTAGATGAACATACTTTGTTCTTGAAGTTTTGATGATTTTGGCTAATTAGGGCTAAATTGAGAAAATAGTAACTTGAGGGACTAAATTAAAAATTTGATGAAAAATATGTGCTTGTGTGAGATGTATGGATATTGGGCTAAGCATGTGTATAAATTGATTTTGTGAATTTGATGTTTTGAGAAAAATAGACTAAATTGATAAATTGTGCAAATATGAGGTCAAATTGCAAATAACTATAAATGTGTGTCCTTGGATTGAATTGAATGAATTAGTGAATAAAAGGGTTAATTCTGAATATGTTTAGATCAAGAACTGAGGAAAATGGACTTAGATCGCGGGAAAGAGAAAGTAACCGAGTAGCCGTTTTCATTCCGTTAAATCAAATCTGAGGTAAGTCACTATGAAATAAACGTATTTGTATTGAACTGAATATATGAATCCATATGACTATCGATGATAATGAATGTGTATGAGATGCTATGTTCATGAATTCTGAGATAAGTTTGATATAGTGACAAAGTCTGAGAAGTCCCGTACGAACATAGGAATAGAGAGGATTAGTTTTGTTATGACATAGGCATCTGTTTTGTGTAATCATGCAAGACCACGTCCGGGACGTTGGCGTTGATTTAAGATTTACGTGTAAGACCACGTCTGGGACATTGGCATCGATATGGGCTTTAGGTGTAAGACCACGTCTGGGACGTCGGCATCGATATGTGCTTTACGTGTAAGACCACGTCTGGGTCGTTGGCATCGATATGGGTTTTATGTATAAGACCATATCTGGGACATCGGCATCATATTGATTCGTATAAGACCCTGTCTGGGACAGTGGCAACGATATCTGAGTGCATATAAGACCTCGTCTGGGACGTTGGCATTGTACGACAATTCTGAATTCTCCGAGCATCCTACTAGATTCCTATTGGTTCAACGGGCAAGTCTGTGATACAAATTTCAAATCCGAGCTATGAACGAATATGTGATTATAAATCCGTTTCAGGTACGCTGAAAATACACTAATTGTGTATACAAGGTAAGCATCTATGTCATCTTAATATGATGTTATGTATATGGAATTGATGATACGATAAGAATAAATTTGGCTAGATGAGCTATGTGCTTCTATGATTATTGAATTGTAAATGTGGACAATATGGTCAAGTTTATGAACCAAGTTATTTATGTGACACTTTGCTAAGTGATTGAGATGTGCCATTGTATTTACTTGCTCAAAATGCATTTTATGCTAAATTTGTTTGTATATTGACTTACTAAGCTTTTGGAAAGCTTACTCTGTGTGTCTGTTTTCTCTATTTTATAGGTCGTTAAAGCTACAGAGGCTCGGGACCATCAAGGATCATCATCACACTACTAAACTTATTTTGGTACCCTTTTGAAAGTGTATATAGCTAATTATGGCATGTATAGGCTAGATAGGTGTATATGTTTATGAAGTGAACTTAGCCATGTGTTTTGGCAAGTCTTGAGTTGATAAATGCTCGAATGAATATATTATATGATGCATATTTTTGGTATGGTTTGGAGTACAAAGAATGAGTAAGTTTTGGCTAAGCAAATGGATGATCTATGCTTGTAATGATATGAGTTTTAGTTTGTAATTTGGTATGAATGGGATTAGCATTGAATGTATAGATTGAGTGGACAAATTTGGTTTGTTTTGGTTGCCATGTATGCATATTATGTGATGGAAAATGTTGCTTGTAGGTATGACCCATTTGGCTGGCATTTTGGTCTTACAAATGACTTATGATGTCACACAGTCATGGCACACGGACGTGCCTAGTGACTATGGGGTAAAGTTAGTATATGGCCTAGGGGGACACGGCCAAGGCACACGGACGTGCCTGGTAGCCATGTGGTATTTGGCAGGACCGACCACAGCCAGGGTACACGGGCGTGCCTGGTGGCCGTGGTACATAAGTCAGATTAGACCATGGGGAGGACACACGGGTGTATCTTATAGCCGTGGGTGGGGCATGGCCTACCCCCACGGGCGTGTATCCCCTGTATTATAGAAAAGTTTTTAAATTTCCATGAAACTTTGTATGTGTTTCATTTTAGTCCCGACTCGGTTTATAAGCATGCTTAGAGTCTCGATGACTCACTTAAGGGACATTATGTGTATGATAGATGAATGATATGCATGAAATGTTATAAATGTTTTCGATCTGTCTGATAATGCCTTTGACCCTATTCTGGTGACAGTTTCAGGTTAGGGGTGTTACAATTTGGGAGAAAAAGAGTGAAAAAAGGGCCAAATCGGAGTTTTCAGGATCCACACGGGTTGGGCACACGCCCATGTGAGCCACATGGGCTGGCCATACGCCCATGTGCCAGCCCATGTCAATTTCACACCCTGCTTCCCTGTTACATGGAAAAACCCAATTTTTAGGGTTTCTGAGCATTCTAAAGTCCATAAATACACACTAGAGGAGGACCTAAAAGAGCACGCAGAGTAGATCAAAAAATTACTCGTAAGAAGCCGTCGAATTCATCTCGGAAGCAGATTCACTTCAAGATTGAAGATCTCCATCAAGTTCTTTTGAAATTTTTGGGTTCTTTATGCCTTGTTGTTTTCTTGATTCTAAGATGTTTTCCTTTTACGTTATGAACTAAACTCCCTAAATACCTAAGGAGGATGAAACCTAGATGAATCTTATTACTTAATTATCTGAATTACATGATAAATACTTGTTCTTGTTCTTAATTATGTTTCTTAACCCTTGCTTTAATATTTTTAGGATATTAATTCAAGTTTAATGTGCTTATTCGGTGGAGCAAAAGTCCCTGTTTAAGAGAAGATCTAGCATAATTAAGCGGAGTTGATTGCAACCCTAGAAATAGGATGACATAAATCTGCGGGGTTAGAGTAAAATCTAATAAGGGAATCCATAGATCGAGTTAATGCGACGATAGGGGTTTTAATTAGAAAGAGATTTCAATTAATCAACCTAGAGTCAATTGTTTTAGTCTCGAAAGAGATATTAACATAATTTAGGGATTTCTACAGATCAAGGCAAGTGAATAAATCGTTTAATTCAGAGTCAGAATAATAAGTGAAGTCTAGGTGGATTCTTCCATGGGTATTATCGTTATTCATTGGTTTATTTGATTACTTTCTTCGCTCTCTGTCGCGTTCATAGTTAATTAGTTAGTTAAATTTTAGATTAAAACAAACCCCCTTAATTATTAGGCTAAATAATAAAAAGATAGTTATTACTAGTAATTTTAGTCCTTGTGGATACGATATTCTGGACTCATCAAAGCTATACTACTGTTCGATAGGTGCGCTTGCCTTTGTCGAAATATTAGTTAGTTTTGAGCCCATCATTATCACTAATGAAGTGTTTGGTTCACTGGAATGAAATAAAATAATAATGTGGCACCTTATATCCCACCCAATTAGAGGATCCGAATTTAAAATGTCACATTCAAACGCTGAAACAACCTATTTTACTATTTCAATTTATTGAAATGGTAGTGTAGTGGTAAAGTTACTTTTTTAAAAATTTCTACAACAGTTCAGTTTATTTTACGTAAAAAACCCCTACAAAATTTAGATTTCACAATATATATTTATATATATCCATATTCAAATCATCTCCCAAATTAAATCCCAACACTTCGATATTCCAAAACATACAGTAAACTAAGCATATCTGTAACAGCCAAATTTTTCAGTGGTGTCAAAAACAGTGGTTTCGAGGCCACCAAGTCCTGCGAGTAAGTTCGTAAATATTATTATTTAATATTTACGAGTCAAATAAGATTTTAAAAAGGTTTTTGATTTGGTAATTTATGTTTTATAACAATTTATTAGGTTCAAGTGGTAAGACCCTAAGGTCAAGTGATTTTAGAAAGTGAGGTATCTGGAACTCGTTTCTCTAAATCAAGCCATAAATATTTATAAAAATATTTACGGAGTGTCATTAAGGTGGTATTAAAGTTTCGTTAAAAAAATTTAACGTTTCGATAGTTAATTAATTAAAAAGGACTAAATCGTAAAGATGCATTTTAGTCACTATTTGATTTGAGTGATTAAATGGTTTATTGAATAAGGAAAAGGGACTTAAATGGTAATTAGACCATTCAAGGGTTGGTGGATATTAGTGGCCTTTCAAATTATTAAAGTCCGATTATATTTATAAGGGTAAAATAGTAAATTATTAAATATGTATAATATAACAAAAACATGATAAAAATTCATTATCATCTTCTTCATTTTAAAAGCCACCACCGAAACCTTTAAGGAGAAGAAAACATTTGTCCAACTTTGGTTTGGTGATTTGGTAAGCAAACTTTGCCCGTTTTTAATAATTTTTATATTTTTGATATTGTTGCAACTAGGTCCAGCTAACCCGCACCTTCGTTTCTGATTCTGTTAAAAATTTTGGAAGTTTCAATTGATAAATATTAGATGCTTTTGATGAATAACATGGATTTGGAGATTTGATTTTGTAGTGTGATGATTTTGTAAAGTGATTTTTGTTAAATATTGATTTCAGGATTAAATTATGAAAATGCCAAAATATTAGGGTTTGATAGTGAATTTTAGGTTTATTAGGGCTATATGAGGGGCTATAATATTTGGATAGATTATTGGTTTGAGAAAATTAGTTAATTTGATAGATTAACTAATGATTAAATTGCAAAAATTGTAAAAGTTTAGGGTAATTGTATAAATTTGAAAAATAATAGGGTATTAATTGTAAAATGGATCGAAAATGAAATATATGGTAATAAATGAGTAATTTTATATTTTAGATCAAGATCCCATAGATACTCATGGAAAAGGACAAATAGCAGAATTGAAACACCCCAACTCGGCCCACGAGCCTTGACCGGATCTGGTTTGTTCCTTGAGTAAAACATTTCAGAAACTTGTTTGTTACTTTGAAAATTTGGGTGGTTTTGAAGAAAAATTGATTTGTGTTGAGTTCGAAGGGAAAACGGTGTTGTTCTTGAAGACTAGATTTTATTAAAACATTATTATTATATTTCAAAAACTATAAGTTAAAAGAAATGCCGAGTTATTTTAGGGTTTACCATTAAATTGAAAATCGTTGGTGTTCAAGTGTCAAAACATTTAGAATTTATTTTTAAGAAAAGTTACTTAAACTTTGATTGGATAAAAATCGTATCATACTAAAACAAATAAAATGCATGCATAAACAGTTTAATAGTAATGGCCATATTACATCGAAGCGAAACCTGAAATAAATCCAAAATACTTAAATATATAAAAAAATTCAAAATAAAATAAATGCGGAGCTGAGCATGGCCACCCCAAAGTTCCTGTCGACCCGGTCCATCTACTGAGTGTCACCTGAAAAGATATCCCACAAAGGGGGTGAGTCAACAGACTCAATGTGCAACAACCAACACAAATTCCCAATCGATTTAGGCATGTCAAATCATACATAGCAAGTATAGGCAATGATGCAAACCCGAACCCAAACCTAAATAACCATCCTTTACACATCACCCATACCAGCCAATCACACCGTGGGGATTACTAAATCGACCCTCCATCCGCTACACACCATCAAAGGCAGTCACTGCAGACGACTTGCACATCGCCCTTATAAATTGTGGTATAGCCACCAGATAATGTGACAAGGTTACCAGATAACATTTTGTGACATAAGTCACCACATTCAGATTATGTGAGATGAGTCACCAGATATTGTTGTAAAAACCACCAGATCACTTCCCCTTTTCATAATCACCCATATGCCCATGCACAATACAATACATGCAAAATCATGCCATATATCTTATTCCATGTTCATAACGAATTCACGTATATGTCATATTCAATATTCATAACACTATTAACATAATATATTAAAGGTGAACGTACCTGAGTACTCTGTACCATCGTATGGTACCTTTAGCCACATCTTTCATATTTTCATTAACACATATATTAAATCAATACCATAAATCTATCAAAAATTAGTGTGGGGCTACACACCTGGTTACTATCGTATTCACGAAATCCCAAAAATCTATCGAAACAGGTTGTACTCCTCCCTAAAATTCAAAGTTAGAACCGGCCAATCAATAATCACAAAATATGGCCTTGGCTAAATGTTCATGCCCTCTTACCTTGCGGATCTAAATCCTGAAATCGCTATCTGCTAATGGAGATGTCGAAATACCTATAGGCTCATGTTAGATCCGATTTTCAATCACTTAATGAACTTAATAAATGGCCTTCGGCCTAAGATCATACTTTTCTTACCTTAGATCTAGAAATCCCGAAGATCTCCTCTTGCAGTTGTCTTAGCAGATATCCCGAAATCCTCCTTCAAAGATTCGGCCAAAGAGCATTAATGGGATTAGAGTCTTGATTTTGATAGACAAAAATAGAGAACAGAGATTTCTAAACCCAATAGAGATCCCTTACCAACAGAGTGACCAAAACGCAATTGATCAACCACCTTCAAGAAATCGACAAGAAAGCTTGCAAAAGAAATCGATTCAAAGAGTGATAATGAAGTGAACTTTTGGATTTAGGAGGAAGTAGCAGGGAGATACAGATTCGGCTTGATGATCACTAGGGAGATTCGGCTTCAACAAGGGAAAGAAAAGGAAGAGTATGAGGCTTTAGGGAGAATCGGCAATGATGGGATTTTGAGAGAGGGATATTCGTTTTAACAAATGGAAGAAAAGAAAAAGAACACAAGTTGAATTCTTTGGGATTTTAGGTACAAATGAGAGAAGTGAAAAGAGAGCAAATTTTCGGCACACCTATCCTACTAACACCAAAACTGAAAATGCCATCAAGGAAGTCCCTAGGCCGGCCAACTATCTTCCCTTTATCAGCTTCCTTCTTTATCTTCTATTTTCTCTCTTCTTTACTCATTTAAAATAATTTGAATGAGTCAAGCATTATCCTTGCCCTTAGCCAAAATTTTAAAAAGAATTTGACCACATCTAATGCTCATCCTCTTAAAGTCCCTGTACCGTCCACTACCTCTCCTCCTTGCTATAAAATAAAACTCCCCTTTACTTCCCTTGCTGCTCGAACCTAGGCCCTATTACACAGCTCGTGGCGTCACTTACTAAGGCTTTAAGTGGCACCTCCTTGCCACTTTAACAAGCCCATTTCCATGTCCAATTTCCCTTACAATTTTTCTTAAGGCCTCATTTGCCTAGCTCCTCTTTAAAACTTAAAATACAATATTTCTAAGGCATTCATCTACACTCTAAAGTTCTCAAAATTCATACAACACATTCAAACACACATAGGCATGCTACTTCATACAATTAAGCAATAATGCACAAGCCCAAAATCCCGGATATTACAGTTCTACCCCCTTAAAATAATTTCGACCTCGAAATTACCTGGCTAAGATAAGTGAGGGTATTGCTGTCATATTGCTTCTTCCGGCTCCCACAAAGCTTCTTCCGATCCATGGTTATGCCACAACACTTTGACTAAAGGAACGGATTTCCTCCGTAGTACCTTCACATCCCGTTCCAGAATCTGAATCGGCTCCTCCTCGTACGATAAATCTGGCCTTAGCTCCACCTCTTCAACCGAAACTACATGAGATGGATCCGATCGATAACGATGTAGCATCGAAACATGGAATACATCGTGCATCTGCTGTAATTCTGAAGGCAACTTTAACTGGTATGCCACTGGTCCAACTCGCTTTAATACCCGATAAGGTCCTATAAACCTGGGACTTAACTTCCCTTTGTGACCAAATCTCATTACCTTCTTCCAAGGTAAAACTTTAAGAAACACATAATCTCCCACAGCAAACTCAATCTCCTTCCGCTTAGGATCTGCGTACGACTTCTGCCTATCAGATGCCTCCTTTAACCATGCTCGAATTACCTTAACCTTCTATTCGGATTCTACCACAATTTTCAGACCCAAAATCTGACATTCTTCCAATTCCGTCCAACATGTAGGAGTGCGACACTTCCATCCATACAGTGCTTCGTATGGTGCCATCCGAATACTGGCTTGATAGCTATTATTATATGCAAATTCTGCTAGAGGCAAATATTCTTCCCAACTTCCTCTTAAGTCTATCACACATCCCCTCAGCATATCCTCTAACACTTGGATCACTCGCTCAGATTGACCGTCCGACTGCGGGTGAAATGCCGTACTGAAATCCAACCTGGTACCCAAAGCTTGATGTAGCGCCTTCCAAAATTGAGACGTAAACCTCGGATCCCTATCCGAGATAATCGACACCAAGACTCAAATGCGACCTCACGATCTCAGCTACATACAACTTTGCCAATTTTTGTAGAGAATAGTCAACCTGCACCGGTATAAAATGTGCAGACTTTGTTAACCGATCTACTATCACCCATACCGAGTCCTTCTTAGTAGCCGTAAGGGGAAGCCCACTAACGAAGTCCACGGTAATTCTCTCCCACTTCCATTGCGGAATCTTTATCGGTTGAAGCAATCCTGACGGAACTTGGTGTTCAGCTTTAACTTGCTGACACGTTAAGCACTTCCCTACAAATTCGGTAACTTCCCGCTTAAGACCAGGCCACCAAAACTGTTCCCGTAAATTCTTGTACAACTTACTACCTCCAGGATGCATAGCATAAGGGCTACTATGCAATTCCCGAAGAATTCTCTGCCTTAACTCCTTATTCTTAGGCATACAGACCTTACCTTTGAAACACAATACTCCCTCACTGTTAGCACCATAATCCTCTAACTCTCCATTTCGCACTTGCCGTAGCTTGGCACTTAGATCGTCATCCGCCAACTGACTCTTTTTCACCTCATTCAGCCATGACGGCTTGACCTGCAATTCTGCCAGCAAACTTTCGTCATCATAGAGGCTCAAATGTGCGAACATTGCCCTTAACTCCGTCACTACTTTCTGACTTAGGGCATCTGCCACCACATTCACCTTGCCGGGGTGATACTCTATAGAACAATCGTAGTCCTTCAATAATTCCACCCACCTTCGCTGTCTCAGGTTCAACTCTTTCTGAGTCAGCAGATACTTAAGGCTCTTATGGTATGTGTAAATCACTGGCTTTCTCCATATAAATAGTGCCTCCACACCTTAAGAGCAAAGACCACTGCCGTCAATTCCAAATCATGCGTCGGGTAGTTAACCTCATGTGGCCTTAATTGCCGAGACGCATAAGCAACTACCTTCCCGTCCTGCATCAATAAACATCCCAAACCTGTGTGAGAAGCATTACAGTACACCACAAAATCCTTCCCTGCCTCAGGCTGAATCAAAACTGGAGCTTCAGTCAAGACCCTCTTAAGCTTCTCTAAGCTCTCCTGTTGCTTATCTGACCATACGAAAGGTACCTCCTTTCTCAACAACTTTGTCAAAGGTGCGGCTATTGATGAGAACCCTTCCAAAAACCTTCTGTAGTAGCCTGCCAATCTTAAGAAACTACGAACCTCAGCCACAGACTTAGGTGGTTTCCAATCTAGCACTGCCTCAATCTTCCGAGGATCCACCCTTATCCCTTCAGCAAATACTACATGCCCTAAGAAAGCAACTTCATTAAGCCAAAATTCACACTTGCTGAATTTGGCATATAGCTTCTTTTCCCTTAACACTTGCAGTACTATCCGGAGATGCTCATCATACTCTTCCTCAGACTTAGAATACACTAGGATGTCGTCTATGAGCACAACGACGAATCTATCCAAGTAAGGTTAAAAAACTCGGTTCATCATATCCATGAACACGGTGGGGGCGTTCGTTAATCCGAACGGCAGTACTAAGAATTCATAATGCCCGTATCTTGTTCGAAAAGCTGTCTTATGGATATCTGCCTCCTTCACCTTAAGCTGATGATATCAAGACCTTAGATCTATCTTTGAGAATACCGCGGCCCCCTTAAGCTGATCGAACAAGTCGTCTATCCTTGGCAACGGGTACTTGTTCTTGATGGTCAACTTATTCAACTGACGATAATCTATGCACATACGCATAGTTCCATCCTTCTTCTTCACAAACAAGACCGGTGCTCCCCATAGAGACACACTAGGTCGTATAAATCCACGGTCAAGCAACTCTTGGATCTGAGCCTTGAGCTCAACCAACTCCTTTGGTGCCATTCTGTACAGGGCAATTGACATAGGAGCTGTACCCAGCAGCAAGTCAATTCCGAACTCTACTTCCCTGTCCGGGGGTATTCCAGGTAACTCCTCTGAAAAAACATCCACGAATTCTCTTACTGTTCTAACTCCACTAACTCCCCATTCTTTCGCATCCAAAGCACTAACGAAAGCCAAAAATGCCTTGCACCCTTTCTGAACCATCATATCAGCCTTTAAAGTAGAGACTATGTTAGACAAGTAGTTTCTTCTTTCTCCTATCATAATTATCGCCTCATCCTCTGGGGTCCTTAACTCCATTCGCTTAGCTGCACAATCCAATATAACCCGATGTTCCACTAGTCAATCCATGCCAAGAATGAGATCAAATTCTCCGAAGGGTAGTTCCATCAAGTCGACAGGAAATACCACTCCTTGAATCTCTAGAGCTACACTCCGAACTATCTTATTCACCACTACAGTTTGACCTAATGGGCCCACTACAGTCATCTCCCTATTAGACAGTTCAGAGGCTATGCCTAGTGTTTCAACTACTCTATATGCAACATAAGAGTGGGTAGAGCCAACATCAATTAAAGCAAAGTAAGGCTTGTCAGCTATAAGGAACGTACCGGTTATGACGTCTGGTGCGTCTCCATCTTTCCTCCGGTGAACTACATACACCAGACCCAGCTATCTTACCTCTGTATTACCAACACCTCTGCCCGATGTTCCTCGACCTCTTCCAAAGACCATTACCTCGCTAATCGGACCCACAAATTTCATGGTGGTCAGCATCCACCTCTTCCAGCTTGATTAAAACCCGAACCTGTTGGTCAGCTCCCATCTGTTTTCATTGGACAGTCCTTAATCATGTGGTCCTTGGACCCATACTTGAAACATCCCCCTGTCTTCTTCCAACACTCTCCTAGATGCATCTTTCCACACCGAGCACAAGTACGACATCGCCTCTAGTCACAACTCTTACCTCATGCCCATCAACTCTAGGCCTCTTTTGCACATTCCGGATGACCACGATGATCCAAAACCTCTCTTTTCCTATTACAGTCCAGATTTTGTCTCACAGATTCTTTAATCCCTTCGGCTACCTTAGCCTTCTCTACCAACACGGTAAATTCTCGCTCCTGCTGTGGAGCTATCAACAACCTCAGGTCATCCCTCAGTTCGTCCTAAAATCAGACGCATCGCTCATGCTCCGTAGCTACGATTCCTCGAGCATACCGGCCAACCTTAAGAATTCTGTCTCATACTCCGCTACGGACTTATTTCCCTGAACTAGTCTCAAAAACGCCTTCCTCTGTGCATCCACATAACTGGTCCCAATGTACTTCTTCTGATATGCCGCCTTAAAGTACTCCCAAGTAAGATCATCTGTGGCAGCACCATCCCGAACTGTAAGCCACCATTGATATGACTCATCGCGGAGGAGCGATACTACCCCTTTTAGTTTCTCCTCGGTAGTCAGGTCCAAATCATCCATAATTCACTCCGTCGCTTCCAACCAATACTCAGCCGTATTAGGCACCACACCAGATATACCACGAAAAAACTCAGCTCTATTAGCTCGGAGTCGCTTAGGTATAGACTTTCAAGCTCCCATGCCTCCACCTGTTCCAGCCACCCTGTCCAGAACTCGCAGCATCGCCTGTGATACTACATCATCCCCCGTCTGATCCTGATATTCCACATCAGCGGCTGGTGGTGGTGGCATTTCATTTTCCTTGTCCAGACCTAACGGGTTTCGACACGGTCATTCGACCTCTACCACGGCCACGCACATTACGACCACGTCCCCTAGAATTCATGCTTCTGAATCGCATTTTTCTAGTTAAAGAATTTTATGAATTAGTTTTTGTTCCACTGATTTATCGCGAACAGTCTTATGTTCAATAGTTCTAAAGAGTAGTTCTTTCGGATACACACACAGAGTCTCAAATTCTTTCATTCAATCATCACATTCATGAACTTGCGTTCATTACAAAAAAGTGTTGTGGTTGTCATTGTTGTTGTTTTCCACTACCCAAGGGTATTTTCGTAATTTTATCCTATAGGGGTATTTTGGTATTATTTTCAAATTAGGGTATTTGAAAATTTTGCAAAGTAGATATTTTTTGGTATTTTTACAAAATTGAAATACTTGGTAAGAAGATTCAAGGGTAATATGGTAATTTTATAATCTAGGGGTATTTTTGTAATTTTACAAGCCAGGGGCATTTCGGTAATTTTTCGTAAAATATGGTTCCAGGTGATTTAACAAAATAAGGGTATTTTGGAAATTCTTAATTTGAGGGTATTTCGGTAACTTTCCATACGGAGGGTATTTTGGTAATTTGCACAGGTTAGGGGTAATTTGGTTAATTTACAAATCAGGGGTATTTTGGTCCTTTTTAAATCAAGGGTACTTTGGAATTTTATAATCACGGTTTGACTTTAGAATTTTACAAAACAAGGTGACGGGTCCCTTTCGGGTTTTAATTATTGAATTTAGCCTATGATTGAGTCCTCTTGGTTAGGGTGAACCGTCACTACGCACCAGGTAGGATTCGAGCGGAGAGGAGGTGAGTCACTAGGACTGCTTAAATACCAGGCTCTCCCTGAATCCAATCCTAGACATGCGCACAATGGTTGCCACACCCTAACTCGGTGACTCAGTCATCGATTGGTTTAATTAGGCTTTAAAGTTTTATGTAATTCTGTGTTGGAGTAAGCTAATCCTAGGGTTCAATAACTTGATTTACTAATACAAGTCATACAATAAATCATACAACAGTTAGGGGTACTTACCTGGTGGACTTCAGGTCGGAGACTTAGGTGCCATGCCAGAAAACCTGCTCATTCCTTAGTAAAATCCAATTTCAAAAGAAAGAAAACGTTTTGGGCCAAAAAAGCCCTCAAGGCTGAGTTTTGAACTGGGCTCTGATACCAAACTGAAACACCCCAAACCTGACCCACAAGCCTTGACCGGATCTGGTTTGTTCCTTGAGTAAAACATTTCAGAAACTTGTTTGTTACTTTGAAAATTTGGGTGGTTTTGAAGAAAAATTGATTTGTGTTGAGTTCGAAGGGAAAACGGTGTTGTTCTTGAAGACTAGATTTTATTAAAACATTATTATTATATTTCAAAAACTATAAGTTAAAAGAAATGCCGAGTTGTTTTAGGGTTTACCATTAAATTGAAAATTGTTGGTGTTCAAGTGTCAAAACATTTAGAATTTATTTTTAAGAAAAGTTACTTAAACTTTGATTGGATAAAAATCGTATCATACTAAAACAAATAAAATGCATGCATAAACAGTTTAATAGTAATGGCCATATTACATCAAAGCGAAACCCGAAATAAATCCAAAATACTTAAATATATAAAAAAATTCAAAATAAAATAAATGCGGAGCTGAGCATGGCCACCCCAAAGTTCCCGCCGACCGGTCCATCTCTTGAGTGTCACCAAAAGATATCCCACAAAGGGGTGAGTCAATGAGACTCAATGTGCAACAACCAACACAAATTCCCAATCGATTTAGGCATGTCAAATCATACATAGCAAGTATAGGCAATGATGCAAACCCAAACCCAAACCTAAATAACCATCCTCTACATATCACCCGTACCAGCCAATCACACCGTGGGGATTACTAAATCGACCCTCCATCCGCTACACACCATCGAAGGCAGTCGCTGCAGACGACTTGCACATCGCCCTTATAAATTGTGGCATAGCTACCAGATAATGTGACAAGGTTACCAGATAACATTTTGTGACATAAGTCACCACATTCAGATTATGTGAGATGAGTCACCAGATATTGTGGTAAAAACCACCAGATCACTTCCCCTTTTCATAATCACCCATATGCCCATGCACAATACAATACATGCAAAATCATGCCATATATCTTATTCCATGTTCATAACGAATTCACGTATATGTCATATTCAATATTCATAACACTATTAACATAATATATTAAAGGTGAACGTACCTGAGTACTCTGTACCATCGTATGGTACCTTTAGCCACATCTTTCATATTTTCATTAACACATATATTAAATCAATACCATAAATCTATCAAAAATTAGTGTGGGGCTACACACCTGGTTACTATCGTGTTCACGAAATCCCAAAAATCTATCGAAACAGGTTGTACTCCTCCGTAAAATTCAAAGTTAGAATCGGCCAATCAATAATCACTAAATATGGCCTTGGCCGAATGTTTATGCCCTCTTACCTTGCGGATCTAAATCCCAAAATCGCTATCTGCTAATGGAGACATTGAAATACCTATAGGCTCATGTTAGATCCGATTTTCAATCACTTAATGAACTTAATAAATGGCCTTCGGCCTAAGATCATACTTTTCTTACCTTAGATCTAGAAATCCCGAAGATCTCCTCTTGCAGTCGTCTTAGCAGATATCCCGAAATCCTCCTTCAAAGATTCGGCCAAAGAGCATTAATGGGATTAGAGTCTTGATTTTGATAGACAAAAATAGAGAACAAAGATTTCTAAACCCAAGAGAGATCCTTTACCAACAGAGTGACCAAAACGCAATTGATCAACCACCTTCAAGAAATCGACAAGAAAGCTTGCAAAAGAAATCGATTCAAAGAGTGACAATGAAGTAAACTTTCGGTTTTAAGAGGAAGTAACAGGGAGATACAGATTCGGCTTGATGATCACTAGGGAGATTCGGCTTCAACAAGGGAAAGAAAAGGAAGAGTATGAGGCTTTAGGGAGAATCGGCAATGATGGGATTTTGAGAGAGGGATATTTGGTTTTAACAAATGGAAGAAAAGAAAAAGAACACAAGTTGAATTCTTTGGGATTTTTGGCACAAATGAGAGAAGTGAAAAGAGAGCAAATTTTTGGCACACCTATCCTACTAACACCAAAATCGAAAATGCCATCAAGGAAGTCCCTAGGCTGGCCAACTCTCTTCCCTTTATTAGCTTCCTTTTTTATCTCCTACTTTCTCTCTTCTTTACTCATTTAAAATAATTTGAATGAGTCAAGCATTATCCTTGCCCTTAGCTGAAATTTTAAAAAGAATTTGACCACATCTAATGCACATCCTCTTAAAGTCCCTGTGCCGTCCACTACCTCTCCTCCTTGCTGCAAAATAAAACTCCCCTTTACTTCCCTTACTGCTCGAACCTAGGCCCTATTACACAGCTTGTGGTGTCACTTACTAAGGCTTTAAGTGGTGCCTCCTTTGCACTTTAACAAGCCCATTTCCATGTCCAATTTCCCTTACAAATTTTCTTAAGGCCTCATTTGCCTAGCTCCTCTTTAAAACTTAAAATACAATATTTCTAAGGCATTCATCTACACTCTAAAGTTCTCAAAATTCATACAACACATTCAAACACACATAAGCATGCTACTTCATACAATTAAGCAATAATGCACAAGCCCAAAATCCCGGATATTACAAGAATAGTCCCTAAACTTCTGCAATTACTACAATTCAGTCCAGGTAAGTTCATATGATTAAATTTAAAATTTGTATTAATTGATGATTGGTATTATTTATATTCTATTGTTGGAAATAAATTATTTTTTGAATTATAATATTGAATTGGATATTCAGTTTGAATTGAAAGTGGGATTTGAGTACATTCGTGTTTTGGTGTATGAAAGGGGTTTAGAGTGGAGATGGTATTGGAGGGATATATCGGCATATTACTCAAGTAAACCGGGGTTCAGCATTTGTTGTGAACTCTCGTGTTTTACTTTCTGTTTGGAGTGATTTGGGTGGATCAGCTCTTACGAGCTTCTGTTCAGCTTTCAAGCTTCTGTTGACGTATTCTAGAGGACCAGCTTTTATGAGCTTCTGTTAATGATGTACTCTTATCCGTAAGTCATTCTTCAAATGGAAAAAATCTTAGTAAGGTGATTTATTTAATGAATTTGAATGACATGTTATTTATTTTTATATTGATTTGAATACGAATGTATTTATCGATTGAAGTTGTGAATGACAGGGAGTTGTCATGGATGATTTTTATTATTTGATTTATTATAGTTAGTTCAGTAAGATTTTTGTTTATTTTTTCGAACTTACTAATCTTCATTAAGCTTACTTGTGTTGTTTAATGTCATTGTAGATTTTCGGAAGGTTCGATCAGATCGGCACTCAAGTCACACTATCTAGTTTATCTCGGTAGTTTTTGAAACGTTAAATTCGGATTATATGAAATGTATATGCTCTTATGCTATTTTGGTTAATGTTTGGCTTATGTAAATATTATGAATGATATTTTGTACAAATAACCAATTTGCAAAGGGTATGAGAATGAGGTATAATTGTTATGCTAGTATTTGTGGCTTACATATATTTGATTGTTGTGGTTGTGGTAACTTTGTTAGGTATTTTGATTTGGTATTTCTTGAAATAGTTGATGAATTGAATAACATGGGTTAAATTGTATATAATTGTGGTACCAAAGAGGGTACATTGGTTAAGCACATATTAGGTTTGTTTTGATGTGTTTTTGACCCGATTAATGTCATTTTGATTTAGTATTTTGGTTAGTATTTGAGTTTCTTAAGGTCCAAGCAATTTGATTATGTTTGTATTAATGTATGATTTGAATGATTTACTATTCTGATGTCTTGTAATACTCCGTAACCCTGTTTCGGCAACGGATACGTGTTAGGGATGTTACAATATCACATTAAAAGCATTTAATTAACTAATAATATTATAATTATAGCAACCAAAAGTAATTTTTTTATGTCACAAATACATATCTATAGCAAAATGAGTTACTAAAAACCAAGTGCATGCCCACTTGAAACGAACTTTGTTGAGTCTAGGATTTTTCAGTTGGATGATGGGGACTCTGAGTACAAAATCTCAAAATACACCTAGCCTGTATATGAAAACAAGACCATTCGGTGAGTATTAATTTCAAATGGTATTAATATAACTTACTCAATACAGCGTGAAATTTAAATAATTGGACTCAGTTGATTTGTTTCTTCCTTAGACCAATTCAAGTATGCTTTATATCAAAGTTTATCCAATACATTAATATACACATGTATCCCAAACAAACCAAATGCGATATTGTAACTGACCAATCTATTTTAACGAACTTATTACCACTTTATGCTAACAATGTATGCAATCTTATTCGATTTTGCCTCATTTTTTCATATTGCATTACATTACCAATTTGAATTAAACCATTCTTCTTGTACAATATTGATGTTCACTGATACGTAGCTCAAATCTGAACTAATTTACGGATCTTATTAATACTGTAATTCGATAGTCAGTGCCTTATCGATACGTCCCAAACTAAACAAATTGTACCAGTGCTCATCGGTTAATCTGAAGCAATAATCGTGCCTAGCACTCATCGGTACATTCGATGGTTAGTGCGCCCAACGCTCATCGACCTATATTCGAAGCAATTTTATATCAGCACATTCAACATAAACAATACGTGCCCTACAAATTATGAAAGCCACGGATTGAGACGTTCGAAGAAAAATGCGCCTAGTGCTCATCGACTTATAGTCGAAGCAATTATTATTATTTTATTCGATTCTATAACTCATTAATCATTCCAAAATTTTCTCAACAATTACTATAGCAACCCATTGTCTAATTTCATTCTCAGTTTAGTTGCCATTCTATTGATCTCAATAACAAATCTTCCATTGAATGTCATTTCATATAAAACATGGGATGATTCGTCACATGTTCAAGCCAAATGTGTAACTTTACTAAATTATACTATTTCAAATTTTTATGCAATTTAACTCTTTATCACAATAATCAATCTCAATATTGTATTTCTAATCAGTTACTCGTGTTACTTCTTTCGTTTTGTCAACTTACCTAACAATGAAATTAAAATGAAAAATAAATAATAAGTTGAGTTATGGTGATACTTACAAGAAATTTCGAACTATTCGTTGATGACTTTCACTTTTTCCTTCGCTTTTGAAGAAATTGGATAGTCAGTAGCTATGGATTAACATAAACAAATAACCCCATCAATAATTCAACCAATTCAGAGTTAATTATTATCTCAATCAAACTTTACATTTCATTTAATTTAAATTCTTAAAATCGAAACAAGCATAACTTTACATTCTAAGCGTTGATTTATAATCCAACTTAATTTCCTTATATTTTAGACTCTATTATCGATTTCTAAAAAACTCATAACAACTCTACTTGATATCCACTTTATTTTCTCGGTGAAAAATCTAACATCTAACTTCAAAATCTAGTTTTTTTTTAATTTATAAACTAAAAATCTATCAATTTAACATAAAAACATAAAAAATCATTAAAGGTAACTTTCTAAAACCTTAACAATTTTATAAAATGATACACAAGTTCGTTAAATTATGACTCCCCAATCTAAAAAACATAAAATTTATAAGAAAAGTAATAAATTGCACTTATCAATTTATAGGTTTAGTACCAATAAAGGCCCATTTTTGAAATTATTTACGAAAATGTGCCGTTTCTAAAAATAATAACGGGTATGGTTGAAAACCCAAAAACGCGTTGACGTGGATGCGTTTTCAGGGAATAACCAAGAAAAATGCGTCCATGCCAGTGCTTTTCTCCTTGTGTCAGGCAAAAGCACGTTGACGTGGAAGTGCTTTACTAAAAACTGCTGACGAGTATGCGCTTTTGGCTATGTTTTACCCCAATTGTCATCCCCAACGGCCATTTAAAATTCTGACTGTTGGGCTTCAAATGATTAAGAAAAAAAGAATATAAACACCCCAACCCATTTGTTCACACCAAATTATTATTATTTTTATAATTTCTAAGAAATTTGATCGTGCTAGCAATGGCCCGACAATTAATTTGTCTAGATGATAAATGATGTGGTCTCAAACTAACTACAATCACAACAAAGGCAAGCGCACCTATTGTTCAATCGTATAGTTACGGTAAGACCGGTAATATCGTATCCACAAGGACCAAGAGTACTAGTAATTACTATCTTTTTATTATCTAGCCTAAGAATTGGAGTGGTTTGTTTTAAACTAAAAACTTAATTAAAAATGACAATGAAATAATTAAGAAAATACTTTTAGACAACTTATATGAGATAGATAATACCTAAGGAAGAATCCATCTAGACTTCACTTATTACTTTTGATTTATATGATTTATTCACTTGACTTAATCCGTAGAAATCCTTGATTTATGTTAACATCTCTTTCAAGACTCAAAACAACTAACTCTAAGTTGATTAATTGAAATTTCTTTCTAATTAAAACCCTTATTGTCGCATTAACTCGATCTATGGATTCCCTTATTAGATTTGACTCTAATCCGACAGATTTTCGTCGCCCTATTTCTAGGGTTGCAATCAACTTTGCTTAATTGTGTTGATCTACTCTTAAACAGATACTTTTTCTCCTCTGAATAAGCACATTTGACTTAAATCAATAACCTGAATTGTTGATAAACCGTAAAAGTAACATATTTTAGGCCCACATTTAGTATGCTTTTGGATGATTTAGCCCTTAATTTATGCAAAAAGGTGCTCTTAATCCTTTCTTTTCATGTTTTTACTCAGGAAAGCACCCGAGGATGAAAAGAACAAGAAACGGGCTTAAAACGTGCCAATTTGGGCCAAATAGGAAATCGACACGACCTGGACTTCAAGCCACACGACCGTGCCTCGACAATTAACTAAGACACGACCATGCCAAGATGTACATGGTCGTGCCCTAATCGACAGAATCAAGACACGGCCTGAATTCGATTTACACAGACGTGTACCATGGTCGTGCCCCTGCCTCGGGAGAGAGCAATTTCACTCAGATTTTGATACTTTGAGGCAAAGACACACTTTCCAAAGCTTATTCAAACACCGAGTAGGAAGTATTCTTGAATTAGGACACTTAGAGGCTAAGTAAAGCATTCTAAAAGTCTATATAAACACCCTAAGTGTATCCTAAGAGAAGGGCGGTTAGCTAGGCCAACGAGCCGAGCCAAAAGGCCAGATTTGTGGGAATTACTCGAAGATAGCCGGTTGATCCATCTCAAGGAGCCGAAATTCTACTCAAGACGACGAATTTCTCCTTCAATTCCTTCAGGGGATTTTAGGGATTTCTTATGTTTTGTGTTATCTTTTCTCTTGAGATGTTTCCTTTATTTGTTATGAACTAAACCCTTTAGATACCTGAAGGGGATGAAACCTAGATGAATCTTGATATTGATTTCTAAATTATATGATAAATACTTAGTTTGTTCTTAATTATGCATGCTTAATCCAAATCAGATGTGCTTAGGTGGAGGAGGAATAGACCCTGCTTAAGAGTAGATCTGGCATAATTAAGTGGAGTTGATCGTGCGCTTAGAGATAGGGTGACGAGATTTTGTCGGATTAGGGTAAAACCTAATATGGGAGTCCATAGATCAATTTATTGTTATTCTAGGAGGTTATTATTAAAGAAAGAGATTTCTGTTAATTAACCTAGGGTTAGATGTTATTCGCCTCGAGAGAGGGTTTAATATACATTAGGGAGTCTTACGAATCAAACTAAGTGAATAAATCGTATGGTTCAGTGTTAAATAACAAGTAAAGTCTAGGTGGATTCTTCCTAAGGGTATTGTCGTGATCAACCGAATTTCCCTTCAAGTTATTTTCCAATTCATTCTTTCTGTCTTTGTGTCTTTAGTTTAGTAAGTCATTAATTTAGATTAAAACAACTTCACTTATTTTAGGCTAAATAATAAAAAGAAAGTTAGTATTAGTACTTTTAGTTCCTTTGGGTTCGACAATCCGATCTTGCCTAAGCTATACTACTGTTCGATAGGTACACTTGTCTTAAGTTGTTGTCAGAGTTAGTTTCCAGGTTCGATCATTCTATTTATAAATTTTAAAACTCGACAAAACAACGATCAAGTTTTTGGCGCCGTTGCCGGGGAACTAAAATATTAAGAAAGCTCTATTTTTATTACTTTAGCCATTATTTTTATTTTTATTTTTGCAATTGATTTTTATTTTTCTAAAATTTTCTTTCTTTCTTTTCCTAGTAGATACCTCTAGTTTATGACTAGAAGGAACCCGACAGGACCTCTAGTATACGATAGTGATATTGAAGCTATCGCTCGTAAGAATCGTAGAGAAATTAGGCGAGCCCTAAATTACACAGAAGAAGAGCGAGAAGGCAGATCCAATCCTACTGAAGGGATGGATGAGAATAATCCACCACGAGATGTGGAAGAAAATAATGCTCCGCGTACTATGTATGATTATGCCAAACCTCATTTAACAGGAGCTGAATCTAGTATTGTTAGGCCTGCCATAGCTGCTAATAATTTTGAATTAAAGCCTAACACAATACAAATGATTCAACAATTTGTTCAATTTGATGGTTTGCAGGACAAAGACCCGAACACTCATATAGCTAATTTTTTAGAGTTCTGTGATACTTTCAAAATAAATGACGTTTCTGATGATGCCATTCGTCTTCGATTATTTCCTTTTTTATTAAGGAATAAAACCAAACAGTGGTTATACTCGTTACCACGAGGGTCAATCACTACATGGGACCAAATGACCGAAAAAATTTTATTAAAATATTTCCTACTGGCCAAAACGACCAAATTACGGAATGATATCTCTTTTTTTGTGCAGATGGATTTAGAGACATTATACGACGCATGGGAAAGATACAAGGATCTCTTGAGAAGGTGTCCACACCATGGTCTACCCTTGTGGCTACAAGTCCAAACTTTCTATAATTGTGTAAACCACTTAACGAGGCAACTAACTGATTCAGCCGCCGGTAGAAACCTGAACAATAGAACTCCTGAAGCAGCCTATGAGTTCATTGAAGAGATGCCACTGAATAACTATCAGTGGCAAGTTACAAGGACAAAATCGACAAAATCAGCCGGAGTTTACAACCTCGATGCATTGACCATACTATCAACACAAGTAGAGATGATGAATAAAAGCTTGATAGTTTGTGTTCTTCACAGTACATCCAACATGCAAAGGTAACGCAAGTGGAACTGTATGCGAATCTGAGTACCCACCCTACCAACCGGACGAGAAACGAATGATGAACTATATAGGTAATAATTTCAGATCCAATAATAATCCTTATAGTAATAACTACAATCCAGGTTGGAGGAACCACCCAAATCTTCATGGGGAGGGCAAGAAAATTAAGGAAATCAAAGACAACAACCTCCTCAAAATTTCCAAAATCAGCCATATCCGCAAGAGAAGAAGCCAAATCTCGAAGAGATGCTGACAAAATTCATGGAAAACACAGAAAATCATTTCCAAGAAACTAAGAAAACAATTAAAAGCAACGAGAACCGAGTCAGGGAACTTACTAAGTCAGTCAAGGAAGCCACTAATGCAGTTGAACGACTCGCAAAGCTAATGACAGAATGACTGCAAGGACGTCAACCAAGTAACACCGAGATTAACCCAAATGAGCAAATTCAAGCCATCTCAGCTCATGACAGTAAGGGGTTAAATGAGCCTAATCCAATACAAGAAAACAAGGTAGACAAAGGTAAGGTAGAGGTAAAATAGGAAAAGCCAAAACCAGTCATAAAGGAGTACCAACCTCGCATACCTTACCTCAAAGCGATGAAAAGAGACGATTCACAAAAACAATTCGGTAAGTTTCTTAAACTCTTCAAGAAATTACATATTAACTTACCTCTTCTCGAAGCTTTTTTTCAGATGACAGACTCGAGGAAATTTTTAAGATAGCTCTTGACGAACACACACAAATTAGATGAAGAGCACTACGTGGAATTGAATGCAGCATGCTCAGTAGTGTTACAGAATAGACTACCACGAAAGCTGAAAGATCCAGGGAGTTTTACAATTCCATGTTTAATTGGTAGTTTAACTATTGATAACGCATTAACTGATTTAGGGGCAAGCATAAATGTCATGCCTTATACATTATTTAAACGACTAGGTCTAGGGAAGCCCAAACAAACTAGGATGAGTATACAATTAGCTGATAAAACTGTTAGAATTCCTAAGGGCATTATCGAAGTTGTTCTTGTCAAAATTGATAAATTTGTTTTCCCAGTAGATTTTATTGTCTTAGATATGGATGAGGATAATACAATCCCCTTAATTTTAGGAAGACCTTTTCTAGCAACTGCCAAGACTAAAATTGATGTTGCTACAGGAGAACTCATACTTTGTGTAGGTGAAGAATCAATTAGTCTTCAAGCTCTTGACTCGGCTAGGACAACAATCAATGAAGGTAAGAAAGTCAATACAGATGATAATCAAATTGTTCAACCTTTATCACAGGAAAAACTGTAAAGACACAACCCTGAGTGGACTCATAGATCCCAAATCGACAAAGAAGAAACACACAAGGAACAAGACCTTAGGGTCGACAATTTAGAAGAACAGAGGACACAAGTCAAAGAAGAACCAGAACCGCACGAAGTAAAACCAGAGGAACCACCTGAAGAGCTCATAGGAATATCAAACCACTACAAAATAAGAGACCAGGTACTTTAGACAAAGCAGATCCGCACATCATCACAGCAGACCTGAAGGCAAAGGGAAAAAACCTTTTTAAGGTACACAATATCTTCCCACACGAAATAGTCGAGGTAAGCAACCCAACATTCAACACTTTTGAGGTAAACACTTCTCGACTTCAACTTTGTCAAGAAAATAGAACTTTAAGCAAGAGGGAAGATATTCAAACCTTTAAACCTCCCTGATTCAAGTACAAGGAAAAGTCTAGCTTAAGACTATAAACGAGCGTTTATCAGGAGGCAACCCTAGCACTAACCTTACTTCTTTTTACATTTGTTTTATTTTCTTTCTCTTTCTATGTGTAAACTAACCAAAAGTGCAGATTTCTAGGACACACGGCCTTACACACGGCTATGTCCGTAGCCGTGTAGTCTACTGAAATCCTCGTACTGACATAGCAATGGCCGTGCGAATCAAATCCCAACCACTTTTCGACGCCACAGATCTAACCACTTCCTCACGGGCACCGATAAATTGGCATGACCGTGCTCCATGACCGTGTGAAGCTACTTACTTACTAGACACAAGAAAAACAGGCCTATGCTACCCAACCGTGCCAACACACTGCCTTTTCAGGAACAGGCGTGGCATCTAGAAAACGGGCATGGGTGAACAAACATGCCTAGACACATGGCCGTGCGACGCTACCGTGTAAAGAAACACGCCCTCGATACATGGGCATGGGAACGTGCTAGATTTGAGATCCTATTTAAACCCCACAGCTCTGCTCCTTCTCCTCTCATTCTTTCTTCTTTCTTTTTCTTTCTTAGAAAAGATGTACAGACTCTTGAGCTACATTAGAATCATGTCGAAGAAGCATAAAAAGGCAAGCATTGTCTCCTCAAAGGAGACCCCAACACATAAGTTCATACTGGTTGCTTCATCCAAACACCAAGCCAAGGGTCTTTGAGACTTTTTCAATTTTATTTTTCTTTTCTCTTTTGCTTGAATTTTCTTCCCTTTGACTCTCTTATGTTTAATTTAGTTTATTTGGTTTTAGTTTCTTTGTTTTATGTTCTAAAGGCTGTTAGGGAATCACGCACCACAGCCTTAGAGGTCACACTCATCTTGCGAACCATCTTTCAATAAGGACTCCTAAGTCCATTAGTTTCTTATTCCAATTTTATTTTCCTTCTTAGTCCCTTTCCCTTTAGTTTTCTTATCCTTAATTACATAATTAGTTTATTTTAAATATGTTGTAATAATTTCTGGCTAACTCTTCACGAGCTCCCTAATTTCTTCATCTAGAGCAGAGCTCGGCGGTAACCACCCCACCAGGCCCATAGAAAACGCCTCCACCACTTCCTCCAACCACCTTCTACCACGACTCTGCCAACTCCCAGAATCATCCAAAATTCAGGAAGTGTCACTTCTCCCCTTCTCTTTTGATTACATTATTAGTTATCTATCTTTGTACATTGAGGACAATGTATATCTTAAGTGTGGGGGGTAAAAGTACCTAACTTTTTGCATTATTCCAAAATCCTGAATTTTAGTCTTGTTCATAAGTAATTTTCTCATATTATTAATTAGGATGAAATTTCTGATGATTTATGATTTTTATTGATATGTCTTTGAGTAAGTCATTGATAATTGTGCATTGATGATTAAAATTGAAGAATACTAGAGAATCAAGCTTGATAAGTCTATTTTTCAAGAATAAAAAATTTTCTAGGTTGTTGAACTGAATTTGAATATTACCTTGAAGTTTAAAATTTCTAGGATTGATTTCAAATACCCATAATTTTTGTGAAATTTAAGCCTTATAGAGCATATATTCTTTTTCATACTGACTTTATTGATTATGAGTGTGTCAACACTGAATTGTTATTCTAGAACTTGCCTAGATTATACATATCAAGACCACATTAATGATTTGATATACTGATATGATAAAGGCACCTAGGTTTTAACCCATTCACTCCACTAAAAAGCCTATCTTCACAAATTAACCCCTAGTGAACCCCTTTTAATCCTAATAACCCTTTTTATTGGTTTACCCGCTAATATTAACCCAAAACCTTTGTATTTATTATCACCATTCTTTTAACTATCCTTTTATCGAGAATTGATTTGATCAGTTGCTGAATTAGTTTGTTTCAGTTGATAAAGTTCTTTCTTTATTATGTTTCTACTTAGTTTGCTCTTAAAAAAATTGAAATCAAAGTTTATTCAGCATTAGTAGTATAAAAAATGAGCTTGTACATTTAAATTTCAATTATCAAAGAAAAAGCTCATAGTATTAGTTTCAAAGTTTCATGTGATGTAATTATTCAGAATATTAGTTCAATTATTTTTCTAAAAGTTAGGTAACTTGTCAATTCAATCTCGATTCTAAACCTTCTAATTTAGCCTTTATCCATACCTTTAACTTAAGCCCCGTTACAACCTTGTTAAAGACCTTTTGATTTGTGTATCATCTCATATTACAGTGGTGGAGATTTGATTTTCAAGCAAGCTTATGGGATTAACTTTTCAAGTTCGACTTATGAGTGCTTTTTCTTGAAACTTAAACACTTCGAGTGCTTTGAGTGAATCTTTAGTGAGGATGTCAATCCTTGCCGGTTTTGAATTGAAGGTAATTATTTAGATAAGGGGAGACGCCTATGTTTTTATGCTACAAATTTATGACTTAGAATTGTTTGAGTCTTTAGGAGTCTTTGAGTTAAATTATCCATGTATAAATTATCTATGAATTATGATGAGGCATTTTTTATAGGAATTGTGAACTATGGAAAGTTCATTTTAATTGTAAGTTGAGAATTTTGCTTGAGGACAAACAAAAGCTTAAGTGTGGGGGTATTTGATAAACCGTAAAAGTAACATATTTTAGGCCCACATTTAGTATGCTTTTGGATGATTTAGCCCTTGATTTATGTAAAAAGGTGCTCTTAATCCTTTCTTTTCATGTTTTTACTCAGGAAAGCACCCGAGGACGAACAGAACAAGAAATTGGCTTAAAACGGCCCAATTTGGGCCAAAGAGGAAATCGATACGGCCTGGACTTCAAGCCACACGGCTATGCCTCGAAAATTAGCTAAGACACGTCCATGCCACGATGTACATGGCCGTGCCCCAATCGACAGAATTGAGAGACGGCCTGAAGTCGATTGACACGGGCGTGTACCATGGCCGTGCCCCTGCCACGGGAGAGAGTAATTTCACTCGGATTTGGATACTTTGAGGCAAAGAAACACTTTATAAAGCTTATTCAAACACCGAGTAGGAAGTATTCTTGAATTAGGGCACTTAGAGGCCAAGTAAAGCATTCTAAAAGTCTATCTAAACACCCTAAGTGTATCTTAAGAGAAAGGCGATTAGCTAGGCCAAAGAGCCGAGCTAGAAGGCCAGATTTGTGGGAATTACTAGAAGAGAGCCGGTTGATCCATCTCAAGGAGCCAGAATTCTACTCAAGACGACAAATTTCTCCTTCAATTCCTTCAAGGGGTTTTAGGGATTTCTTATGTTTTGTGTTATCTTTTCTTGAGATGTTTCCTTTATTTGTTATGAACTAAACCCTTCAGATACCTGAAGGGGATGAAACCTAGATGAATCTTGTTATTGATTTCTAAATTATATGATAAATACTTAGTTTGTTCTTAATTATGCATGTTTAATCCAAATCTAATGTACCTAGGTGGAGGAGGAATAGACCCTGCTAAAGAGTAGATCTAGCATAATTAAGCGGAGTTGATCGCACGCCTAAAGATAGGGTTACGAGATTTTGTCGGATTAGGGTGAAACCTAATATAGGAGTTCATAGATCGATTTACTGCTATTCTAGAGGGTTATTATTCGAGATAGAAATTTTCATTAATTAACCTAGGGTTAGACATTATTTTCCTTGAGAGAGGGTTTAATATACGTTAGGGAGTCTTACGGATCAAACTAAGTGAATAAATCGTATGGTTCAGTGTTAAATAATAAGTGAAGTCTAGGTGGATTCTACCTGAGGGTATCGTCATGATCAACTGAGTTTCCCTTCAAGTTATTTTCCAATTCATTCTTTCTATATTTGTGTCTTTAGTTTAATAAGTCGTTAATTTAGATTAAAACAACTTCACTTATTTTAGGCTAAATAATAAAAAGAAAGTTAGTATTAGTACTTTTAGTTCTTTTGGGTTCGACAATCCGGTCTTGCCTAAGCTATACTACTGTTCGATAGGTACATTTGCCTTAAGTCGTTGTTAGAGTTAGTTTCCAAGTTCGATCATTCTCTTTATAAATTTTAAAACTTGACAAAACAACGATCAATTATCAAAACAAAAATAAGAACCCATAATTAAGAATAAGAACAAGTATTTATCTCATGAATCAAATAACAATAAGATCAGTCATAGGTTTCATCCCCTTAGATATCTATGGGATTTAGTTCATACTAATGGGAGGAAACATCTTAAAATAAGGAAAACAACAAAACATAAGAAAACCCAAAAACTTCTAAAGAACTTGATGGGATATCTTCAGTCTTGATGGAGATCCTTCTTTTGAGCTGCTCCCGACGGCTGTCTTCGAGTATTTTCTGCCTTCTACTCAGCCTCCTCATTTAGGTTGCCCCCTAGGGTGTTTATATAGGCTTTAGGACACCTCTCTTGGCCCACAAGTGGCTTATTCCGAATAGAATTTAACTTTGATACGGCAGGGACACGCCCATGTTTGATTTTATAGACCGTGCTCGCTTCTGCTCGCCACACACGGCCATGTGGTCTGCCCTTGTACATTGATCTAGGCCGTGTTTGATCCCGCTCGTAACACACGGCCGTGTTCATTGGTCCAGGCCGTGTTGATTTTATAGGTAGGTCCATTTTGTCCCGTTTTGGCCCTTTTATCGTTCTTTTGGACTCCCTAAGCTTTTCTAAGTATAAAACATGAAATTAATGGATTAGGAATATCGAATTCATCAAATATAATGAAAATTCATCCAAAATAAGCCAAGCATGAGATTAAAATATGTATAAATTAAGGTTTATCAAATATCCCCACACTTAAGCATTTGTTTGTCCTCAAGCAAAATCCTCAACACACAATTAAAATTAACTTCCTCAAATCATAATTCTCATAATAATTCATAAATAATTCATACATGGATAATATAACTTTAAAGAGTCCTAAAGATTCAAACAATCTAAGACACAAATTTTTGTAGCACGAAAACATAGGTGTTTCCCTTTTATCTAAATAATTACCTTTGATTCAAAATCGACAAGAATTGACATCCTTACAAAGGATTCACTCAAATCACTCAAAGTTTTTAAGGTTCAAGATAAAGCACTCAAAATTCAAACATGAAGAGTTATTACCATAGGCTTGCCTAAAAATCAAATCTCCACCACTATAAAATGAGATGATACACAAATCAAAAGGTCTTTTAAAAGGGTTGTAATAGGACTTGGGTTAAAGGTGTGGATAAAGGTTGAATTAAAGGGTTAAAATTGAGATTGAATTGTCAAATTACCTAACTAGAATAATAACTAATACTGAATAATTACATCAATTGAAAACTTATCATAATAACATGAGCTTCTTCTAAAGATGTGAATTTAACTGTTTTAAGCTCAAATAACATAGAACTAATAATGAATGAATTTCTAACTTTTTTTTAAGAATAAGAACAAGTTCACTATATGAGATGAATTTAACAACTAAAACAAAGAAAATCGATATGCAACTGATCAAATCAAATCTCGACAAAATAGAGTTAATAAGGTAGGGGAAGTAAAAATTTGGTTTTGAGTTACTATTAATGGGTGTGTCAAAAACGGTTTATTAGGATTCAAAGGGGTTTACTAGGGGTTAATTATGAAGGTAGGCTTTTTTGTGGAGTGAGTGGGTTAAATCCTAGGTGCCTTTATCATCTCAGTATATCAAATCAAAAGTGTGGTCTCGACATGCATAAACGAAGCGAGTTCTAGAATAAAAAATCAATGTTGACACACTCATAATCAATAAAGCGAGCAAGAAAAGTATATGCTCTGAAGGCTCAAAATCTCACAAAAATTATGATTTTTGATGTCAATCTTGCAAATTTCAAACTTCAAGGTAATATTTAAATTTAGGGAAACAACCTAACCAAATTTTTAATTCTGAAAATAGACTTATCATGCTTGATTCTCTAATATCTTAAAGTTTAAACCATCAATGCACAATTATCTATGACTTACTTCAAAACATATCAACAAAAATCATAAATCAAAAGAAGTTTCATTCAAATAGTAATATGAGAAAGTTACTTAAGAACAACGCATAATTCAGTATTGTTGACACCTCCCCACACTTAAGATGTACATTGTCCTCAATGTACAAAGATAGATAATGACAATATAGTAAAAAGAATAATAAGAGAGGGAGAGAAGTGAAACTTCCTGAAGTCTGGATGAAATCCTTAGAAGATGAAAATTGTAGAAATGGAGCCCATGAAAAGCATGATGAACTAAGCAGAGGTGAAGGTGGGGGAGAATATTCCAGTTTCTTAGTAGCACCTTGAACTTTTGAAACTGCGAAGTCATCAGTAAAGTTTTAGGGGGTTTTATTAAATGGGTTTCATTATGATTACTCGATAATAAATAGCCAGAGATAAAGAGAAATTAACATAATTAATATAATTTAAAGACAAGGAAGATAAAGAGAAAAAGTTTAACAGTTTAAAATTTTAAATAAAATAAAAGAAACGAAAAAGAAAAAGAAAAATAAATGGACTCAAAGGTCCTCATCCCCAGATGGATCGTAAGGTGGGGGTGGCGTTGATATGTGAAAATGCTGACAAATCTGCTGAAGAGTCGACTGTTGCCATCAAATCGTTGAGTACCACTACACGAAAATAGGGTTTTAGCTGCGTTTTAGTGGCATTTTGACAAAAAAAACATCACAAATATTATACATTAGCGGCGTTTGAAGTAAAACGCCGCTAAAAATAGAGAAATAGCGACGTTTTACCCTAAAACGCCGCTAAAAATAAAGCAAGCGGCGTTTTTTAAAAAGCGCCGCTAATAATCTGAGCAATAGCGGCGTTTTTTAAGAAGCGCCGCTAATAATCTAGGCAATAGTGGCGTTTTTTAACAAGCGCCGCTAATAATCTGGGCAATAGCGATGTTTTTTAACAAACGCCGCTAATAATCTGGGCAATAGCGGCGTTTTTATACAAACGCCGTTGAGTAGCCATTTTTGTGTAGGGACTCATTTCGATTTGATCCGATTTAATTTTCATATTTTTTTTCCTATTCTTGCTTTGAGTTGTATTTTATTTTGATACATTCACTTATAAGCAATGAGAAAGTTTCATTTAATTAGTTACTTAATTATGAAAATTACAAATCTCTAACTAAACAATTTATAAGTTTTCATTTAAGTTACAAATTAAGCTATTAAAATTGATTTATGGTTTCATGTTTAGTATGCTAATTGTATGGTTTAGGGTTTATAATTGTGAGATATGGGTTTAGTGTTTTAAAGTTTGTTATACATATATATATATTTTAGGTTTGTTATTTAGGATTAAAGATCTTAGTGTTTAACAATATTAAGGTTAATTTAAGTGGTAGTGGTAAGGGGTTAAGGTTAAGGTAAGGGGTTAAGGTTAAGGTTAAGGGTTCATGGGTTTAGGGGTTAAGGGTTAAGTGCTTATGGGTTAGGGTTAAGGGTTAATGTTTAGAGTTTAAGGTTTAGGGTTTAGGGTTTAGGGTTTAGGGTTTTAGGTTTAAGGTTTTAGGTTTAGGGTGTATGACCCAAAATCCGAAAACCAAAATCACTCAAATCAGTTTTCCCTAATTCAAACCCATAAAATACCTAGAATCGTAAAACCCGGCCCAAAGCTGTTGGATCCAACTACCGTATCCTTCGTTTTATTGTGAAACTGTCTTCCCATAACCCCGAATGGTATATGTATCAATTATTCGAATGTTTATTTCTTTAAAATAGGTTCAAGTTTTAACCTTAATTTATATATTAAATAATTTATTATATAATTGTAAAATAGATAATATGATTTTAATATTAAAATTTTATCATTATATAGTTTGGGGTTTGGGATTATGTGTTAGAGATTAGGGTTTAAAGTTTGGAGTTGGGGTTATGTATTGTGGTTTGTGGTTAATTAAGTGTTTAAATTTATATATTAAATAATTTATTATATAATAGTAAAGAGATATTATGAAATTTTTATGTAAAAATTATCATTATAGTTTTTAAACCTTTTTATTTCATATTTTGAAATTTTCTATTTTATTTTCTTACATAAAAATTTATATAAAATTATGTCATGTATCTAATTCTTTTAAATATTACTCAAAGTTTCCAAAATTATTTATTTAAAATTGATATGAATTATGTAATAATTAAATATAAAATTGTAATAAAAGTCAAGCACTCTTTCATTCTCTTCTTATAATTATTTAACTTTTCATTAACTAAAATGTAATTTTTTTAATTTTATATTTAAATTATTTAGAAAAAATTAATAACACATAGAAAAATTTGAAACAAATTATAACATAGAAAAATATATGTTAAAAATGAAAAAATTAAAATACTATGATTTAAAATAATTTTAAAGATTTATGGGTGTATGACTGATATATTTTAAATTTATATATATTTAAAATAATTTTAAAATTTTAAGTTTTAAGTTTTAATGGTTTAGGGTTGATGGTTTAGATTAATTAGGGTTAATAATATTAAGTAATTGGAGTAATTAATAATAGTATAAAAATATATAGATTAAATGACATTAAAAGTTACTGCGTTTAATAAAAAAGGACACAAAATCCATCAATATATATTAAGATGGCGTGCTTTGAAACTTTGTTGTATGAATTAGTGGTGTTTATTGAGTAAAACATACAAAAATATATCAATACAATGAGGACGTCGTCGTTTAAAGCTATTTGTAGTGGCGCATACGGTAAAACGCCACAAAAATCTGTCATGTATTAGTGGCGCTAGATAAAAACGCCGCTAAAAGTCCATACTTAGTGGAGTTTTCCTGAAAACGCCGCAAATATGTATGCACATTAAGCTTCACGACGTCATTTTATCAACAATTAGTGGCGCTTTTTAGAAACGCCACAAAACATAAACTGAGGTTGAGCAAAACGTCGTCGTTTTGTTGTGCTCGGTTTTATCCCCCTTCATCCCCGAAATCCCTAAGTGTTTCTCAATTTGTTTTCTGCTTCAAATTTTCCCCGAAATCCCCTTCATCCCCGTCATCCCTAAATTCCGTCGTCCCTAAATTTTTCTGCTCAAACTTTTCCCTAAGTTCCGTCATCTTTATTTTCTGCTCAAAATTCCCAATATCCCAGCATTCAACAAACAACGACGATATGGAATTTATAAACAAAAACTTTTTTGATTTAGGGATTTTGTTTATTTATATAAATTTGTTTTTCATTTTGTTTAACTTCTTTATTTTTGTTATGCTGAGTATGAACTAGGTTTAAAAAAAATTTGGTGGATTTGGTGGCCCGTAGGGTCGTATTCAGAAAAGGTACGAGGCTGGTATAGGGTTTTTTGCTGGGTATTTTTTTGTTATGATTATTTGCTTTAATCTGTGTAATGTAGATGTGTAAGCTAGAAAAGTCAGTCTTCTTCGATGAAAATTTGATACTGTGATTCTTGCATTTTGGATCGAACAGGTTTTCCTTAAATTTTTTTATCTTTCATTAGTAAAATTTGACAGACTTTATTTTCTATATTTCTATCATGATTTATTTTTCAATTAGTAAGAGAATCATAGGTGTATTTTTTGAATTTATTCGTAAAGTAGAGCTTTATTTTCACTGCGTCTTTTAATTTTGCGGATAAAATTGGATAAAATTCTTGTTCTTTTAATTTTACTTTATAACCAGGATTTGGTGCTCTTCTTTCTTTTAACTACTTAATATAATTAAGAAGTTATGATAATTAATGTAGGTTTTCTTCAACGTGTCCTAAACCCTAATCTAAATCAGAGCTGAGCCAACAGGTAAGAAGATAGTAAAAGCATGCATAACTGTCTATCTGAGAATATATAGAACTAAGTTGTTTTAAATTAATTGAGGACATCATTAATTAATTATTGGGCAACAAAAAAAAAATATAGCAATATAATTTATTAAGTTGAGTGGTAAAAAGTTCTTTACCTTATGCAAGTTATACTGAATGGAAAAACAAGTTAAGAGTTCGCCACTTGACTTTGTATTTACCTAAAGTTCAATGTAATCATTGACTACGAAAAGAGTCATATAAAAAATGAAATGGATACACAATAGTGTATATGTATATGCATGTTATCATATTGAGAGAGAAAACAAAATGATAATCGGGCCAAGTGCCCAAGTGGGAGAGATCGGATCATCTAGAATCCTAGATGTTAATTTTTCCTAATTGCCAAACAATCTTATCATGGAAACATCACATTCAATACTGCATAAATGGGGGTAATTGTGGTGTGGGTTTTCGCTGCACTAACGCAATCTTCTCTCTGCTCTTTGGATTTTGGTCTATTTTTCCTTATAACAGTATTCATATTTGTACATATGCTAGTAGTATTTTATAGGCTTGCAGTCTCAACTACATTGTCTATTTGTATTGCTACCCTTGTAACATCCTAAATTAGGGGTTGTTAAAAATTTAATTATTTTCCCATGTGTGTGCTTGAAGAAATGAATCCTATGTTTGCTAGACATGTTTAGGGTCTAGTCATAACCCCGAACTAGGTCGGATTTAGAACTAAAAATTTCTTTTTAAGTGTTTAAAAGGAGGAAGCTAGGAGATAGGGGTTAAGAGAAATTTTGTGAGAAGATGGACACAAGGGTTTAATTGGCATGATTGGCTTGGCGCGTCAAAGGGGACTTCAAGGGAGGAGGTTAGAGTCTTGGGGGATGCATTTTGTTTTTGGGCTTTTTGGAGCGGTTAAGAAAGGGGCTAGAGTAAGAAGGCCTTAAAAATTAAATGGTGAAGTTTAAGGGCATGAAAGACGTTTGGTGGAGTGGCTTGGGGTGCCACTTAAGGGCTTGGAGGTGACGATTGGGCAGGTCTTGGGTTCGAACTGCCGGGGTTGCGCCTTGGGAGTTTTATTTTCTTTTGCTTTAGGAAGGGAATCGGCCTAGGAAGGTCTTATAAATAAATATCGAGGTTTTATGACATGAAAGTCGAAATGGTGGAGTGGCATGGGGCGTTGTAAGGGGCTGCGGCAGTTGCTCCTTTAGGTCCCAAGTTCAAACCAGCTGCAAGTTGATTTTTATTTTTTTTTTTTGGCGTGAAGAGGGCGAGGTGATGGCCCGATTATGGACTCTTAAAGTGATGAGGATAGGCTTAAATTTTTTTGCACATATTCGGCTGGAGGAGTAGTGTTAGTATTGTATTTTCATTTTATTTGTTGAAGAGGTGGATGGAAGATAAATCTTGCTTTACCTTTTGATAATTAAAAGCCAAAATTATCACAAAAGAAAGGAGATGGCCGGTTATGGGACTCCTTGGGGGCCATCTACAATCGGTTTTATCATTTTGGAGGTGCCAAAAATTGATCAAACTTTATTTCTTTTCTTTTCCCTTCAGTTGTTGCTGGCCGAATCTCCCTACACCCTCCTCTCCCTCTTTTCTATTTTGTTTTGAAAGCCGAAAGCCATTGTTTCTCTGTCGGTTTCAACGAGAGCTTTAACCGAATATCTCTTCCACAAAGGGCTTAGGCCGAATCCTCCCTAACTAAGGTGCTACCGATTTCAATAGTGTGGTAAGGACTCTTTCTGTGTTAAATCTTTTAGTCTTGTTATGGCTAGCCGAAACCATGAGGCTTAACCATGTATTTTTGTGTATGGCCGAACCTATTCAGGGTCTTGGATTTGTAACCCTTTTTAGAAGCCAGCATTAGGGAGAAGTGAGAGGTCTTTCGGGATTTAAGGTAAGCATGGTATGTAGGCTATGACATTCGGCCAAAGGCCATGTTATGTATTATAAGTGGTGACTGATCTTTTTGTGGGTTGTTTAAGGAATTTCGGCAGAGTCTTAATCAAGTGATGTTTTCGGGATTTGTTTGGAAACCAAATCTGTTTAAGGTAAGAGCCTTTGGTATTAAGTTGTTATGGCCGAATAGGCCTATGGCACTAACATTGATGATTGGCCGAATTTAGGGTCAAAAATCTAGCATCATAGACCGGAGCTTCGGGATCTAGGATTCGTGGTAGTAACAGGTGTGTAAACTCTTTACACACTTTATTAGTAAACTTTGCTATATTGTTGCCTTGTTAATAATTAGGGTAGTGATTTGCTTGTGGGCTTAAGCATGGATTTCGGGTAAGTCCCCTATTACATGATCTATGATGTATGTGTAAGCCATCATATGCTGTTAAATGTTATGCTATACATAAATGCATGATACATGGAATTATGTTATTTGATATATAAGCATGATGATGGTGGGATTGATGAGAGGAGGGGGATGATCTTTATGGACTGTCACCAGTGGTTTTGACCACAAGATGGGTTGGCCCCATCAGATTTATTGTGACTTCACCACACATGGTTTTGACCACACTGTTGTTAAATTGTGACTAAGTCCCGTGGTTTGGTACCACCAGTGGTTTTGACCACACTTGATAAATTGTGACCTATGGTCATCAGTGGTTTTGACCACACGATGGGTTGGCCCCATCATTTGATTTGTGACTCTAGTCACCAGTGGGGTTGCATATTTGCATGTTTATTAATAATCTGTGTATGAGTTACATTTTTGGGTGGGGGATTTACACACTGAGTCTTGGTGACTCACCCCTTCCCATACTATTTTGCAGATGAGTAGATCGCGGAGAAGGAGCCGGGGAGGACTCGAGGTGGCCATGCCTTTTTCTCAGATTTGGAACCTTATTTAAATTAGTTTTAGTTCATTTATTTTCCAAGTCTTGTTATTTTGGGTTGTAATAAGGCCGCTAATTATTATTTGGATGTTTCCTTTATTGTTTTATTTTACTTATGTTATATTACAAATGAAATTTATAAATGTTAAGTGAACCGGTTAAAAGTAACTTTATCGAACTTAATAACTTTTACGGGTTTTCAAAGATGTTACCACCGGGTAACAAAATGCACCAAGTCAACTATAACCTTGACAAATTTTAAAATGTTACATGATCAAATGTTTTCAAAGGGTTTATCAACCCAACCATGTTTATGAAAATAATCCCAACTGAGTTTTATCAAACCCTGTTTTAATACCTTAGCTATATTTTAACAAGTTTTCACCAGACACTCAAAATATTTTAAATCATTTTACTTCGTGACATACTAGATCTGGTTAGGACTAATGGGCCGGGTTTGGGGTGTTACATTTTTGGTATCAGAGCGCGGTTCAAAACTCGGCTGTGGGGGCCCAAGGCCCAAAGTGTTTTGTTTTTGTTAGTAGGCCTTATTGGAATGTTTTGGGAAACTGTTTTTGGCTTGAACAGCATGGCACCGAGTCTCCGGTACCAATCCGCCCAGGTAAGTAATTCTATCTATTTTTGGTGAATATTTGATAGGGGTAGAAGGGTAAATAGTGAACGTAGAATATTAGAATAGGAATTATTGAACCCTAGGGCTAGCATACCCCAATAAACCATGCATAAGATTTAATAATTCCCTAAACAACCCTGTGAGTTGTCACTGAGCAAGGGATGTGGAAATCATTATACACATGTCTAGGATTGGATTCGGTGGGAGCCTGGTATTTAAGCAGTCCTAGTGACTCACCTCCTACTCACTTGAATCCTACCTGGTGCGTAGTGACGGTTCATCCTAGCTGAGACGACACACTTACAGGCTAAACTTGATAACTAAAACCCAAAAGGGACTAGCCGTTTTTGTTTTGAAGTAATTAAAACCTTGGGTTTCTTTTAAAAAAATGACCAAAATACCCCTGGCTTGTAAACTACCAAAATACCCTCCATATGAAAAATTTCCAAATAGAAAATTTTCAAAATATCCTTCTTTTGTGAAATCAATTAGAATCAAATTTTGGAAACCTTTTTATGGAAAATTACTAAAATACCCTTAGTGGTAAAATTACAAAATTGCCCCTAACTAACAAAATTACCAGAATAACCCTGATTTTCAAAATTTTGCAACACTATCAACTTGGAAAATGCAATTCTAAAAAAGAACCATCAAAGTTTTACAAATTTTGAAATATCCCTGATTTATTAAATTTTACAAATTCACCCTGATTTGTGAAAAATTACCGAAATACCCCTAAGGTCCAAAATTTTTGAAATACCCCTGGATTTCAAAATTTTTCAAAATGCCTCAGGAATTTAAGAGTTCCAAAATACTTTTTGACAAAATCATCCGAGAAATTTTATTTTTGAGAAATTACAAAAATACCCCTGTAGGACAAATTACGAAAATGCCCCTAGGTAGTGGAAAAATAATCATAATGAAAACTACAATGTCTCTTGGAATGAATGAATGGAAGAATGTGTGCTTGTATGAATACGAATGAACCACTCCTAAAACTCCTATCATAAAATTTCTTCGCGGATAATCAAGTGAAACAAAGGTACTAATGCATAAAATTCTTAAACAGACAAACGCAAACGAGAGTAATGAGTACAAGAGGTCGTGGACGCCCGCTCCGTGGCCGTGGTAGAGGTAGGATGACCTTGTCGGAGTCAGCAGGGTCTGGTCATGGGTCTGGAAATGAGATGCCGGATCTGCCGGCGGCGGAAACTGAGTTTCAAGATCAGACCGGTGGTAATGATGTGGTATCTCAAGCTGTACTATAAGTGTTGGAACGAGTTGCTGAGGCAGACGCGGGCGCAGGAGCCCGTAAATCTGTGGTTGAACGACTCCGGGCTAACGGAGCAGAAGTATTTAGAGGAGTTTCTAGAGTGGCACCCAGTACGGCGAAATATTGGTTAGAATGTACTGAAAGGATCATGGGTGACCTGGATTTCACAGCTGAGGAGAAGTTGAAGGGTATCATCTCTCTGCTTCGGGATGAGTCATATCAGTGGTGGCTCACCGTAAGAGATGGAATGATGGTAGAAAATCTCACCTGGGAATTCTTCAGGGATGCTTATCAAAAGAAATATATCAGAACCAGTTACGTGGATGCGCAGCGAAAGGCTTTCTTGAACCTGGTTCAAGGCAATAAGACAGTGGCGGAGTATGAGGCTGAATTCCTCCGGTTGAGTAGGTATGCTCGTGGTATCGTGGGTACCGAGCATGAACGCTGTGTTAAATTCAAGGATGGGCTGAGAGATGAGTTGAGGATGATGATAGCTCCACAACAGGAACGAAAGTTCGCTGTCCTAGTGGAGAAATCGAAGGTTGCTGAAGGGGTAGGGCAGTCAGTTAGGCGGAATCAAGATAGGAGTTGGAATAAGAGGAGCTCTGGATCATCAAGGTTCTTTGGTAATCAGCAAAAGAGGACGAGGTTTGGTGGTTCAGATCAAGCTGCTAGGCCTGCTGCTGCAGCTAATCCTAAATGGCCGCCACGGTGTGCCCAGTGTGGGAAGTCTCACACGGGAGAATGTTGGAATAGTAACCGGGGATGCTTCGAGTGTGGGTCCATAGAGCATCGAGTTAGAGATTGTCCGAAGAGAGTAGCTAGGCTGAGATCAGAGGGTCAGGATCGTGCACCAAATAGGAGGGATAATCAACAGCCATCGAGAGGTCATGGTGCAAGAAGGGAAGGTAATAGTGCTGGCAGAGGTCGTGGGGCACTGAGGGGAGGTACCGGTGGTACTGAGGCTAGGCAACCTGGTTTGGTCTATGCCGCGAGGCGTCAAGAGGAGGGCGACGCACCGGACATCATAACCGGTATGTTCTTAATCTTTGGTGTACCCTATAGTACTTTGATTGACATTGGCTCAACCCACTCATACATTACTAGTAGCGTAGTGGAAACTTTGCACTTAGACTCTGAGCTTACTTCTAGGAAGATGACTGTATTAAGCCTCCTAAGTCACTCTGTAGAAGTAAGTAAACTCTACAGGGACGTACCCCTAGAACTCCAAGGGGTCATGTTCTTGGCTAACTTGATGGAACTACCGTTTCGGGAGTTCGACCTAATCCTCGGGATGGATTGGCTAGTAAAATATCAGGCTAGCCTGGATTGCGCAGCTAAGCGCATGGTAATAAAGACCGTGGAAGGTGATGAGGTGGTGATGATAGGTAAAAGGAGAGATTACCTGTCTAATCTGGTTTTTACGTTGAAGGCGGAAAAGATGGTGAGGAAGGGTTATGAAGCATATGTGGTGCATGTCTGTGCTTTGGAAGGTAAGGATGTTGCTGTGAGAGATGTCCGGACCGTAAGGGAATATGTGGATGTGTTTCCAGAGGAACTTCCGGGTCTACCTCTGGACCGCAAGGTTGAATTTGGTATCGACTTGCTACCCGGAACTGCACCAGTATCTATAGCTCCATATCGGATGGCACCGAAAGAATTGGTAGAGTTGAAGGCGCAGATTCAGGAATTGTTGGATAGAGGGTTTATCCGACCAAGTGTATCGCCTTGGGGAGCTCCAGTGCTTTTTGTCAAGAAGAAAGATGGGACAATGAGGATGTGTATAGACTATCGGCAGCTGAACAAGTTGACAATAAAGAACCGGTATCCTTTGCCCAGGATTGACGATCTGTTCGATATACTCAAAGGGGCATCGGTGTTCTCTAAGATTGACCTTAGGTCAGGGTACCATCAGCTTAAGGTGAAGGAGGCTGATGTCCATAAGACGTCATTCCGTACTCGGTATGGCCACTACGAGTTTCTGGTGATTCCTTTTGAGTTGACAAATGCACCGGCCACGTTTATGGACATGATGAACTGGGTTTTCCAACCCTATCTGGATCAGTTCGTCGTGGTCTTCATAGACGACATTTTGGTGTACTCGAAGTCAGAAGAGGAGTATGATGCACATCTTCATGTGGTTCTGCAAGTTTTAAGGGAGAAATAGTTGTACGCTAAATTCAGTAAGTGTGAGTTCTGGCTCAAAGAGGTAACCTTTCTAGGGCATGTTGTTTCGACTGAGGGAATTAGGGTGGATCCCCGTAAGATTGAGGCGATGTTAGAGTAGAAACCACCCAAGTCTGTTATAAAAATTCAGAGTTTTCTGGGGTTGGCAGGATATTATAGGAGATTCGTGGAAAATTTCTCCTTAATCGCAGCACCGTTGACTAAGCTTTTGAGGAAAGGAGTTTCGTTTGTGTGGTCTGAGAAGCAGCAAGAGAGTTTCGATAAGTGAAGAGGATCTTGACAGAAGCACCAGTCTTAATTCAGCCTGAGGCGTGAAAGGAGTTCATCGTGTATTGTGATGCATCACATCTTGGTTTAGGTGTGTCTTGATGCAAGAAGGGAAGGTGGTCGCTTATGCGTCCACGGCGATTGAGGCCTCACGAAGCTAACTACCCGACACATGACACAGAATTGGTCTGCTATGGTTTTTTCCTTGAAAATCTGAAGGCACTATTCTGTATGGGGAGAAGTCGATAGTGTACACAGATCACAAAAGTCTGAAGTACCTCCTGACTCAGAAAGATTTAAATCTGAGGCAGCGGATGTGGATTGAGTTGTTGAAAGACTACGACTGCTCAATCGAATACCATCCGGGGAAGGCTAATGTGGTAGCCGATGCATTGAGCCGAAGGTGGTAGCGGATTCTGAGCAATGTTTGCTCACCTAAGTCTCTATGAGGATGGGAGCCTTTTGGCGTAATTGTAAGTGAAGCCGTCTTGGATTAATGAGGTCAGAGAAAGGCAGATGACCGACGAAGCTTTGAATACTCGGAGGTTACAAGTACAGAATGGTGAGGCCGAAGGTTTTAGCTTGGGCAGTGATGGAGTGTTGTACTTTCAGGGGAGAGTATGCATGCCTAAGGATGATGATTTGAGACAGCGAATCCTTAGGGAAGCTCATAGCGATCGTCGCTTATGCACCCGGAAGCGATAAGATGTATCGGATTTAAGGGAGCGCTTTGGTGGCCAAGTCTTAAGCGGGAAGTGACCGAGTTGGTAGGCAAGTGTCTGACATGCCAGCAGGTTAAGGCTGAGCATCAATTGCCATCGGGGCTGTTACAGCCGGTAAAGATTCCACAGTGGAAGTGGGAGGAGATTACTATGGATTTCGTAAGTGGGCTTCCCCTTACGCCTAGTAGGAAAGATGCAGTTTGGGTGATAGTAGACCGGTTGACTAAGTCGGCCCATTTCATACCGATAAGGGTTGACTACTCGCTTCAAAGGTTAGCCAGGCTGTATATAGTCGAGATAGTGCGATTGCATAGAGTACTAGTGTCCATTATCTCAGATCGGGATCCTCGGTTTACGTCGAGATTCTGGAAGGCTTTACATCAGGAGCTAGGCACGAAGTTGAATTTCAGCACGGCTTTTCACCCACAAATCGATGGACAATCGAGAGGTTATTCAAGTATTGGAAGATATGTTAAGGGTGTGTTTTGGACTTTCGTGGTAGTTGGGAGGAGTATCTACCTTTATGAGTTCGCTCATAACAATAGTTATCAGCGAGTATTCGAGATGGCACCGTATGAGGCCTTTGATGGTCGAAATGCCGTACTCCAACATGTTGGACGGAGTTGAGAGAGCGACAGATGTTGGGTCCAGAGTTAGTGGCAGAGATGGAGGATAAGGTTAGAGTAATTCGGGCTCGTCTTAAGGAGGCGTCGGACAGGAAGAAATCCTACGACGATCTTAAATGCAGAGATGTTGAGTATGCAGTGGGTGATAAGGTTTTCTTGAAGGTATCCCCTTGGAAGAAAGTGCTGAGGTTTGGCCGGAAGGGTAAGTTAAGCCCTAGATTCATCGGACCGTACACAGTGTTGAAACGTGTGGGACCGGTAGCTTACCAGCTTGAGTTGCCGCGAAATTGATCCGGATACATGACGCCTTCCATGTTTCGATCTTTGGCGCTATCGATCGATCCCTCACACGTTGTGTCGATTCTGAAAATTGAAGTGAACCGGACTTGTCTTTCGAGGAGGAGCCAGATGATTTTGGATCGAGATGTCAAAGTTCTGAAGGAAGTCGATGCCTTTGGTAAAAGTGCTATGGCGAAACCATGGTACGGAGGAGGCCACATGGGAACCCGAGGATGTGATGCGCAGACAATACCCCAACTCTTGATCCGTAATTTGAGGTCAAATCCTTTTTAAGGGGGGTAGAACTGTAACATCCTAAATTAGGGGTTGTTAAAAATTAATTATTTTCCCATGTGTATGCTTGAAGAAATGAATTCTATGTTTGCTAGACATGTTTAGGGTCTAGTCATAACCCCGAACTAGGTCAAATTTAGAACTAAAAATTTCTTTTTAAGTGTTTAAAAGGAGGAAGCTAGGAGATAGGGGTTAAGAGAAATTTTGTGAGAAGATGGACACAAGGGTTTAATTGGCATGATTGGCTTGGCGCGTCAAAGGGGACTTCAAGGGAGGAGGTTCGAGTCTTGGGGGATGCGTTTTGTTTTTGGGCTTTTTGGAGCGGTTAAGAAAGGGGCTAAAGTAAGAAGGCCTTAAAAATTAAATGGTGAAGTTTAAGGGCATGAAAGACGTTTGGTGGAGTGGCTTGGGGTGCCACTTAAGGGCTTGGAGGTGACGATTGGGCAGGTCTTGGGTTCGAACTGTCGGGGTTGCGCCTTGGGAGTTTTATTTTCTTTTGCTTTAGGAAGGGAATCGGCCTAGGAAGGTCTTATAAATAAATATCGAGGTTTTATGACATGAAAGTTGAAATGGTGGAGTGGCATGGGGCGTTATAAGGGGCTGCAGCAGTTGCTCCTTTAGGTCTTAAATTCGAACCAGCTGCAGGTTGGTTTTTATTTTTATTTTTTTGGCGTGAAGAGGGTGAGGTGATGGCCCGATTATGGACTCTTAAAGTGATGAGGATAGGCTCAAATTTTTTTGCACATATTCGGTTGGAGGAGTAGTGTTAATATTGTATTTTCATTTTATTTGTTGAAGAGGTGGATAGAAGATAAATGGAAGATAAATCTTGCTTTATCTTTTGATAATTAAAAGCCAAAATTATCACAAAAGAAAGGAGATGGCCGATTATGGGAATCCTTGGGGGCCATCTACAATCAGTTTTATCATTTGGGAGGTGCCAAAAATTGATCAAACTTTATTTCTTTTCTTTTCCCTTCAGTTGTTGCTGGCCGAATCTCCCTACACCCTCCCCTCCCTCTTTTCTATTTTGTTTTGAAAGCCGAAAGCCATTGTTTCTCTGTCGGTTTCAACGAGAGCTTTAACCGAATATCTCTTCCACAAAGGGCTTAGGCCGAATCCTCCCTAACTAAGGTGCTGCCAATTTCAATAGTGTGGTAAGGACTCTCTCTGTGTTAAATCTTTTAGTCTTGTTATGGCTAGCCGAAACCATGAGGCTTAACCATGTATTTTTGTGTATGGCCGAACCTATTCAGGGTCTTGGATTTGTAACCCATTTTAGAAGCCAGTATTAAGGAGAAGTGAGAGGTCTTTCGGGATTTAAGGTAAGCATGGTATGTAGGCTATGACATTCGGCCAAAGGCCATGTTATGTATTATAAGTCGTGACTGATCTTTTTATGGGTTGTTTAAGGAATTTCGGCAGAGTCTTAATCAAGTGACGTTTTCAGGATTTGTTTGGAAACCAAATCCGTTTAAGGTAAGAGCCTTTGGTATTAAGTTGTTATGTCCGAATAGGCCTATGGCACTAACATTGATGATTGGCCGAATTTAGGGTCAAGGATCTAGCATCGTAGATCAGATCTTCGGGATCTAGGATTCGTGGTAGTAACAGGTGTGTAAACTCTTTACACACTTTATTAGTAAACTTTGCTATATTGTTGCCTTGTTAATAATTAGGGTAGTGATTTGCTTGTGGGCTTAAGCATGGATTTCGGGTAAGTCCCCTATTACATGATCTATGATGTATGTGTAAGCCAGCATATGCTGTTAAATGTTATGCTATACATAAATGCATGATACATGGAATTATGTTATTTGATATATAAGCATGATGATGGTGGGATTGATGAGAGGAGGGGGATGATCTTTATAGACTGTCACTAGTTGTTTTGACCACAAGATGGGTTGGCCCCATCAGATTTATTGTGACTTCGGTCACCAGTGGTTTTGACCACACTGTTGTTAAATTGTGACTAAGTCCCAGTGGTTTGGTACCACCAGTGGTTTTGACCACACTTGATAAATTGTGACCTATGGTCATCAGTGGTTTTGACCACACGATGGGTTGGCCCCATCATTTTATTTGTGACTCTAGTCACCAGTGGTTTTGACCACCAGTGGTTTTGACCACACGGGGTAGTTAAAGGAGTATGGATGGTTAGTGGGGTTGCATATTTGCATGTTTATTAATAATCTGTGTATGAGTTGCATTTCCGGGTGGGGGATTTACACACTGAGTCTTGGTGACTCACCCCTTCCCATACTATTTTGCAGATGAGTAGATCGCGGAGAAGGAGCCGGGGAGGACTCGAGGTGGCCATGCTTGTTTCTCAAATTTGGAACCTTATTTAAATCAGTTTTAGTTCATTTATTTTCTAAGTCTTTTTATTTTGGGTTGTAATAAGGCCGCTAATTATTATTTGGATGTTTACTTTATTGTTTTGTTTTACTTATGTTATATTGCAAATGAAATTTATAAATGTTAAGTGAACCGGTTAAAAGTAACTTTATCGAACTTAATAACTTTTACGAGTTTTCAAAGATGTTACCACCAGGTAACAAAATACACCAAGTCAACTATAGCCTTGACAAATTTTAAAATGTTACATGATCAAACGTTTTCAAAGGGTTTATCAACCCAACCATGTTTATGAAAATAATCCCAACTGAGTTTTATCAAACCCTGTTTTAATACCTTAGCTATATTTTAACAAGTTTTCACCAGACACTCAAAATATTTTAAATCATTTTACTTCGTGACATACCAGATCTGGTCAGGACTAATGGGCCGGATTTGGGATGTTACAACCCTAATCCCCCATCCCTTGAACAACATCTAAAACAAGTTACAAAAGAATGGAAAAAGAAAGATCAAACAAGGATGCTAAAGTAGCTTTCGTTATTTTAAAAGCAACAACAAAAGAAATCAATAATACCCAATATAAAATGACTATACAAATATAGCTAATCTGCGTGTTAATCAATCTTTTGAGTTTGAACTAATATAGCTAATTAGCTATAAGTTATAAAGTAATGGTGTCGACTGTGTGTGTTTAGTGTGTTATAATATTGTAGCTGCATGGACATGAATTGTGGTCACTTGGATGGTAATTAGATGCTGACACATTTGAAAAGTTTAATTTAACTTTGTATATAATAAATATTGAGGCGAGTTTTGTATTCTTGCTACATGTTTCTCAAGTATACTTCTATATAGTGATATATATATACTAAATATAATTATTTGCCTACTTTTATAGGTGGAAGGAAGGGTTCGTTTGTCAAAGGAGGTAAAAAACGGGTTAGAGTTTTTGAAGCATAAAAGGCTTCAACAAATAAAATCAGAATCTTCCTCTGGGACATCTTATCTCATAGTTATGATGGCTAGAGTGGAGAAGATGCTCTGAGAATTTCATACTAGTGTTTAACAATGTATGTGAATAGACTTTTTGTTTTAATAAATTTCATACATATCTATTTGTTACAGATTGTATTGAGAAAGGTATCCGTACTTTGAAAGTGAGTAAAATTGAAGAGGACTTAGATCGACTACTGAATTGACTATTTTTCTTTCCGTCAAAGAATGTGAGTATTAGTTTTTAGTAGATAGCTTTTTGTAATTAATCAATAGCATTTGTTAATTCATATGTTGTTTGTATTTCAGTTACTGCTTCCTACTGCTCCTGCAACTGTGGGATTGGATTTGTTGGTAATAACTTATCAGGTATGAAATCAGTATTATTCTTATTTATATTCATTTTGCTGATTTGTTCTATTGTTGTTAAATTTAAAAATGTAAAAATTACGTTTATGATTAACTTTAATTTAACAAATAATAATAATAATAATAATAATAATAATAATAATAATAATAATAATAATAATAATAATAATAATAATAATAAGACCTAAATTTTAAAATTTGTAAAATAAAATGACTAAAATTATGCATATAAGATGATATAAAATGATAATACAAATTTGAATTTTGCAAGTTAAGATAAGAGATTAACATAAATTTTATATTTTAATAAATATTTTAACATAAATTTCATATTTTAATAAATATTTGCAAGTTAAGAAGAGATTAACATATTTTAATACAAACTTGTCACTACATATATTATATATTATATTAAAGAAAATTTTTCTTTTACTCTATCTTCCTATTAATAACCTATGGTGTAATGATTTAATTAATCTCCTCACAAAAGTAGCGGGCTAATAATAGCGAGCTTTTCAATAAAATGAATTTAATTGTATTTATTTTTAATAAATGTCATATAAAATAAGAAAAAACATTTTTTTAAAGAATACTTACATTTATGTGGTTTTTGGTTTATTACTAATTACTAATTACTAATTTTTATATTAATAATGTTTGATTTTAATATTTAATATTTTCAATATTTTCCAAAATGGTAATAATATTTTGTTATCAAGATAATAATATTATTCATCATTATTTAAATATGTTTTATTATAAAAATAAATTATTTTTAAAAGAAGTAATTTAAAACTTATAAATATTTTGTTATCAATATAATAATATAGATCATTATTTAAAAGAAGTAAGTTAAAACTTTTAAATTTAACAACATCACAAAGAAATTTCAATTATAAAAAACATATAATACCATTTTCCAACCTACCTCAAACGAAAAACTAAAACTAATTAATATTAAAAAAAAACTACAATCAGTAATGCATGCCATATATGTTCACACCTCAATGAATCTCGATTTGAAATTTGAATTTAACTTAGATAAAATTATTTAACTTACATAATACGTAACTTACATAACTTACATAGCTTTCATCAAATTATTTAACTTACATAATACATAACTTACATAATACTTGTATATATTAAAAAAAAGATTCAAGGTATATAGGCTGGAAACCTGACGGGTTGCCTTATATCTCACTGTTAGATATAATGGATCCTCTCTAGGTGTAACAATGCCAAGTATGATGAATCTTAAAGAATACATAACTTACATAATACATAACTTACATGTATAGAAAAAAAGATTCAAAGTATATAGGCTGGAAACCTAACAGGTTGCCTTATATCTCACTGTAAGATATAACGGATCCTCCCCAGGTGTAACAATGCCACGTATGATGAATCTTAAAGAATACATAACTTACATAATACTTGTATAGAAAAAAAAAAGATTCAAAGTATATAGGCTGGAAACCTGACGGGTTGCCTCATATCTCACTATAAGATTAACAGATCCTCCCCAGGTGTAACAATGCCATGTATGATGAATCTTAAAGAATACATAAATTACATAATACATAACTTACATAATACTTGTATAGAAAAAAAAGATTCAAAGTATATAGGCTGGAAACCTGACAGGTTCCCTAATATCTCACTATAAGATATAACGGATCCTCCCCAGGTGTAACAATGCCACGTATGATGAATCTTAAAAAATACATAACTTACATAATACTTGTATAGAAAAAAAAAAGATTCAAAGTATATAGGCTGGAAACCTGACGGGTTGCCTTATATCTCACTGTTAATGGATCCTCCCTAGGTGTAACAATGCCACGTATGATGAATCTTAAAGAATACATAAATTACATAATACATAACTTACATAATACTTGTATAGAAAAAAAAAGATTCAAAGTATATAGGCTGGAAACCTAACGAGTTGCCTTATATCTCACTGTAAGATATAACGGATCCTCCCCAGGTGTAACAATGCCACGTATGATGAATCTTAAAGAATACATAACTTACATAATACTTGCATAGAAAAAAAAAAGATTCAAAGTATATAGGCTGGAAACCTGACGGGTTGCCTTATATCTCACTGTTAGATATAATGGATCCTCCCCAAGTGTAACAATGCCACATATGATGAATCTTAAAGAATACATAACTTACTTAATTTTAAGATCAAATTTCATAACTTACATAAGTTTAAGATCAAATTTCATAACTTACATAATTTTAAGATCAAACTTCATAACTTACATAATTTACATAACTTACATAGGACTCGGTTATATATATGATCATATCAGTACTTACATAAATTATAAATTAACAATTTAGCCGTGTAATTTATTGTCAACTTTAGACTTCAAGAACTACAAAATGGATAGGACTTGAATGAAATTGTCAAGGGTAAGCAACGGCTATCGAAATGGAGTAGAAACTTTTCTAAATTTCGCATTTCAAAATGCAAGCCAAGAGAATATGATTCTTTGCCTTTGTAAGAAGTGTTGCAATATTAATTGGAATTATCGTTGTAACACCCCAAACCCGGTCTATGCGTTGAGACAAGATTTGGTTTGTTACATGAATCGAGTTATCTTTAAATTTGCAATAAGTTGAAAACTTCAATATAAATTTCAGATTTTACAATAAATAGAAGAGTATTTGAATTTGATAAATTTTTTTGAAAACATCGTTGAAAATCATTGTATTATCAAAACCTTTAAATAGTTTGTTAAAGAGTTGACTATAATAAAACATTTATAAAAGAATTCCATATACTTGAAAATCCAAATTTATTTTAATAAAGCATCATAAAATCACATTTCATAATTAAAAAGTCCAAAGTTTAGTTTAAATCCCAAACACACATAAAATCCATAAGTTATTTATAGAGGCCCTTATTACAATAATCCATAATAGTAAAAATATTTATTAAAAGTTCGAGTTTAAATAACCCTCTTAACGCAAAGATGGCCTCCACGAAGTCATCCTCGCCCAAGTCCACATCAATTTCCATTACCCGAGATGGAAAGAAATTAAAGGGGTGAGTTACTTAGAACTCGAGTGTGTAACTCACTTACCACCATTATTGGGCGAGATCATCAAGATATTATGCTGGGCTTGAGCCCAATTCAGAATTCAACAATATATCATGAATTTAAAACAATTAAAAATGCATGTAAAATGTAATTCCCAACCCAAACCTAATATCCATCCGCTAACACCCCTGTACCAACCATCACACCGTGGGATCAAGTCAACCCACCCCGCCATCACACCAATCGTAGGCATTAAGCCTTTTTATAATTGTGGCATAGCCACCGAACTAGAGGCAATAAGCGTTAATGTGGCGAAACCACCGAACTAGAGGCAATAAGCGTTAATGTGGCGAAACCACCGAACTAGAGGCAATAAGCCGTTAATGTGGCGAAACCACCGAACTAGATATTTGGCAACTGGCCATTCTTCTCTTCATATATCCCACCCCATGCAATCGTGCGTACAAAATATAATCATATAATAATTTCATTTATTTAATTCATAACAATGGTGGGTTTATCATTTCATTTGGCCCATAAACATATTTAGCAATTTGTCTATTTAGCAATTTAGTGGGCTTTGGCCCATTTACCGAACTAGAGTATTTTGGCCCAATTTATCGAACTAGAGTATTTTGGCCCAATTTATCGAACTAGAGTATTTTGGCCCAATTTATCGAACTAGAGTATTTTGGCCCAATTTATCGAACTAGAGTATTTTGGCCCAATTTATCAAAACATCCAATTTACATAATAACAATTAATTTCTCGAGGGCGTTTTCATAATTTTCACGATTTAGTCGTTTTACGTATTTTCGCCAAAATATCAATTTTACGTTTTCCGATCTAATCGTTTTACGATTTACTTCCATACCAAATTTGACGTCCAACCGAGAAAATAATGAGTGTGAAATTACACACCTTGTTACCGAGAGTACTAATCCTTCTTGCTCCTCGGCACCTAAAACATATTTTGATCCGTTAGACAACTATTTCAGAAATAAATCTTAATCGATAATAGATCCAAAATCTTACCCTCTTGATTTTGAATCACTTGATTTTGGCTTTTCCTCGTTTATTGATTCGTTAGCGTAGAGAATCCACCAACGATAACGGCTCGGAAGTTCGTACTACTTGAATAATGGACTTCCTTCTGAAGATGGCCCGCAACCCGGTGGAAAATCCCGGACTGCCGAAACCGCTCTTCGTTTGAATGGGGGATTTACGGATCCGCCCCTCTTAATGTGACTAACCACCGCCCTTTTCTTTCCTATTTTGAAAGTCTTCAAGATTCAAAAGAATTTTAGTTAGATCTATAATATCAAATAATACTAGAGATTTTAAAGAGTGGGATTTCCTTACCACAATGAAACGTTTCCAACGTTTCCACGATTTCCCCCGTTCACTTGAGTTCCGATCTCCGTTATTGCACTAAATAATAACGAAAGAGATGTTATTAAAAAGAACGTTATATCAATCCAAAAAGACCCTCATAAAACCAATGATATTCGGCCATGACACTAACAATAAATCGAAAATTGGAGAAGAACCCTTACCTAAATCCCACGGTCGAAAGGAAAGGATTGAGAGTGTTGTTTAATTGATGGAAGATTCGGCTATGTATGATTAAGGAAAAGAAAATAATTTTGGCTTATAGCACATTAGCATTCGGCTATGGGAGTGTAGATGGAGAGAACTTCGATTGAAAAGAAATAGAATACAAGAAAAGATGGTGATGATGTTGCTTTAATTTCAAGGAGATTAGGAGAAAAAGAAAAGAAGAAGACAAGCTTTAGGAGAGATGTATATTCGGCAATGGCAAAAAGAAAAGAAAAGGATTGGCTTTTGGTATATGTGATTTTCGGCATTCAAAGAAAAGGTACAACCAAGTACTAAAGCAATAAACAAGAATGACCAAATGGTCAAAATGATCAAGGCTTACCAAAGCAAAATTCGCCAAGGAGAGATAGGTTGAGAGAATTTGCAAAAATATGCACAAAACTAAAGAAAATGACCAAAACAAAAGACTAATTTTCCTAGCCAACTATCACCAAAATTCGGCCTCCCCCCTAGCCATATTGCCGTCCATGTGCATGGTCCAATGCCATGATTTTGTTTCCAAAATTCTCCTTGATATGTGCCTTATGTCCCCCTATCTTTCCTTAAATCTTTGATTCCATGCCATAAGTTAGTTGTTTCCTTAATCCATTGATTCACTAACCAAAATAACATGGTCAACACCTTCCTTATATGTTCATTCTTGACACTTCCTATCCATGAGTAGAAAATTAAAACAAAAATTTCATCTAGGTGCTATACAAGGGATTCGAACCTCTTCCCTCTTGCTATAACCCATGCGCCAATACCACCATGCCATATGCTCATCTTATGACACTCTTTAGCACATAATTTAACTTAAGTCCTAATGACATTTGTTTCACTTCAATAAATTCTCAATAAATAAATTTTTTTCTTCTCCAAATCATGCTTTACTCCTCTTTATGACTTCAATAAGCACTAAAGTAAAAATAAAATTTTTACTTTAAAAACTAAACATCAATTTATGCAATATAATAATACTCGGATTTTTAGGGTGTTACAATCGTGAAGTTGTCTACGAACATCTAGTTGTTAATGGCTTTGTCCGGGGGTACAAAAAATGGATTTTTCATGGAGAGTGTACATCTAGTGGAGCATCTTCATCGATGAATCTGGGTTATCCTCATAGTGCTTACAATGACAATGTTAGAGATGATAACATGGAAGGCATGTTGCGGGATGCTTTTAATATGCACAGTGATGGTTTCGAGTCATTTCCACCTGACCTGGGTGCAATCGATGATTATAATTTTGGTGGAAATACTTTCACCGAAGGGGGAAGAAGTGTACCGATGAACAGCCAAATGAAGAAGCGGCGAGGTTCTACACGTTACTTGGTGAAATGAATGAAGAATTGTATGAAGGATCAAAATTTTCCAAACTAACTTTCTCTATTCGTATTTTTCACTTGAAATGTTTGGGAGGATAGACCAGAAACTCATTAACAATGCTGTTAGAATTTTTGCAAGAAATGTTCCCATTTGCAAAAATCCCTCAATATTCCAAAGACATGAAGAAACTGATAAAGGATTTGGGCCTTCGCTATAACAAAATTCATAGTTGCCCAAATGACTACATGTTGTATTGGGGTGACCGGATAAACCAACAGTGTTGTCATGTATGCGGTCAATCCCGTTTGATTAATAGAAATACAGAGGATGGTAATGAGGAAGATCATGATACACAATCAAGGAAGCTGCCTGTTAAGATTTTGCGGTATTTTTCGCTAATACCAAGGCTTCAACGGCTTTTCATGTCATCAAAGACAGCCAAGTCAATGACGTGACACCGTGATGGATGAACCGATGATGGATTGTTAAGGCATCCTGCAGATTCTTTAGCTTCGAAATCTTTTAACTCCAAATTTCCAAGCTTTGCAAGTGATCCTCGGAATGTGAGGCTTGGGCTAGCATCCGATGGATTGAACCCTTACAAACTCATGAGCACAACGTATAGTACTTGGCCTGTGGTTCTTGTTCCCTACAATTTGCCTCCATGGGTTTGCATGAAACAATCATCTTTTATCTTGTCTATGATTATACCTAGAGAGAAAGGGCCCCGGAATGATATTGACGTCTAGTTGCAGCCACTTGTTGAAGAGTCAAAACAACTATGGGCTGGTGTTTAGACATACGATGCAATGAGAAAATAGAACTTTAATTTACGTGTGGCTTTGATGTGGACTATTAATGACTTCCTGGCTTATGCTAATTTTGTAACATCATGAATTAGGGGTTGTTTGCAAATTGATTGTTTTAATGTGCTTGCTTGAAAAGAAATGAATACTATGATTGCTATGCATGTTCTAGGGTCTAGTGATAACCTCGGGATAGGCCTGACTTAGGGCTAGAAGTTTTTTTTAGCACTTGAGAAGAGGAAGCTAAGTGAATGAGGCTTTAAAAAATTATTTGGTGCGAAGCATGACACAAGAGATCATGTGATAAGGTGGCTGTAACACCCTAAATTAGGGGTTGTTAAAATTTAATTAATTTCCCTTGTGTGCTTGAAGAAATAAAGAGTATGATTTTATTTGGCATGTTTTAGGGTCTAAAAAATAACCCGAGCTAGGCCCCACCTGCATTTAAAAAAAAATTCTTCCTAAGTGTTTTAAAGAAGGGAGCTAGGTGAAGTTAGGGCTTAAATAAAATTTGGGCGAATTATGACACAAGAATGGTTCTGGTGCAGTGGCTGGTAGCGTGTGGTTGGCAAGGGAGGTCTTGGGTTCAATCCATGGGAGATACAAGGAGGAAATATTTTTCCTTCTGGGCTTTTTGGCGTTAGGCCTAGGAAGGCCTTACAATTAAATAAGGAGGCTTTATGACATGAAAGGCAGGTGTGCGAAGTGGCTTGGGGCGCCACTTAAGGGTGTTGGCACGAAGGTCTCGGGTTCGAAACGCAAGGGACGCAAGGAGTGTTATTTTTGAGCTTTTGTGTTACAGGCAAGAGGGCCAAGAAGAAGGCTTATAAATAAACAGTGAGGATATTTGACATGAAAGTCAGACTGGGAGAAGTGGCAGGGCGTTGGAAGAGGGGGGCTGCTGCTGCTTCTTACATGTAACATCCCGAAATTGGGCCTAGTAGGATTGGGCCTTAAGCTTTAGGAAATTAGAATAGTTTTTAGTATGGTTTATTTATTGAAGTGGATTAAGTGAACTTAGCACTTAAGTTAATTTAAGTGTTAAATTAAAGCACAAGGGGAATTAGTGGCAAGGTGGTTAAGGAGCTTGGAAAGTTGCTTGAGGGAAGTGGTTTGAGTAACAAGGAAGGAATTTTGAGAATTTTATATTTTGTGCATCCTAGCATTTATGGGCGGTCAAATTCAAATTTATGATAGGTTGGACTTTCATCTTTTGGCAAGTTGAATGTATGTTTAAGGTAAGTTAGATGTTTGGGAAGGAAATCAAGTGATTAAAGGTTGATGGGAGAGCATAAGGCATGACATAAGGAATTGGTTTTGGAAAGTGTTGGGTGGATAGATTTGACTTGGGAGACCATGTATGTGGACAGACATGTAAGGCTAGGGGTGGCGAATTTTGATAGGTAGTTTGGGGGAATTGGTTGGTCATTTTAGCATTTTGTGCTTTTTGTTCATCTTTGGCATTTTCTTTTCCTCCCAAAAGCTCTCCTCTTTAGCCTAATATGTTCTTGGCATTTAGGTTCAATTTTGTTTTAGTTTTAGCCTTTTCTTTGTTTTGTGTCTTAACCAAAACCTATTCTTAAAGAACTTTATCAACTTTTCTCTAATGCACCAAAGTGAGCCATAACCGAATGTCCATTGGTGTTGTTGATATTTCCTCTTAGGCTTTTGGCGAATCTTCTTTGGTACCTCCTCTCATCTCTTATTTCTTTGTAGCCGAAAACAACCTCTCTTGTTCTCATCTCTCTTTCATTCTTTTTCATATTGTTCAAAAGTCCACATTTCTATTTTATTTTCATTTGGCCGAATCTTCCTTCTCTCATTTCTCTTTTCTTTTCTTCCATTATTTGCTGTAGCCGAATCCTATTGGTGTCTCACTCAATCTCATTGCCGAAATTGTATTACCTTGAAAGGGCTTTCTTTTTTACCGAAATTATTATCTCTTCACTTTCAAACAAACTCTTTTGTTTTGGTAGTGGTATAGTGGAGTGTTGATCATCTATTTGTTGATAGTCGACCATATTCATACTAAGATCGTGTGGAAAGGATTTCATCATTCAAGGATTTTGACCAACTCCTTAGGCAAGTGATGATTTTCGAATTTGAATCAAAGTGTTAAGGTAAGGATCTTTATACTTGTTATATCGTTTTAGATGGGCATTTGTTGCAAGGTTCTAACCATTCTAGGAACCGATTTCTTTTAGGCTCCTCAGGACTTTGGAAGCAATCGTTCTAAGCCTCAAATCTTTGACAATCTTTTGGGGTAAGTCAATAGGTAAGACTTAGTATTTCGAAGCGAAAACCCTTCGGGATTTGTTAGTGTGGCCGAAATGGCTTTGCTTATAATTTTGTGGTTTGGCTGAATGTTCTTAGTGCCATAAAAGGTGTTCTTTTGTGTGTAGCTAAAGGAAGGGAACTCTGTGATTCGAGATTTGGTAGGAGACCAAATCAGCTTTTAAGGAGGAGGAAGAATCACGTTTCGAGATCGTGTTAGATTCGAGTAGTTCAGGATTTCACTAATAGGCAGGTGTGTAGTTAGCCTACCATTTTCTGGTTTTTTTTGTGTTATATTTGTATGTATTAATTATGTGCTAACTTGTGTAATGGAAATTGTGATATGGATACCCTCAAGGGGTATGTCGAAAATTCGGTAAGTACCAAATCTGATAAAAAGTGATTTCTATTATGAATATGTGATAATATGCTTGATGAACATGCTCATGCATCATTATATTATGTCATTATGGAATGTCACATGTGCATGGGTTGGGATATGATATGAAAGAAGGTACGGGTGTACTTCGAGTACGTGGTTTGATGTTAGCCTTGAGCTACATCGTGGATTGACGTTGACTAAGGTCACGTTGTGGATTAATTGTTATTTAGTTTGCGTGGCTTGATGAGTGGCTGTGTGCCTCATCGTGGTTGATATCAGCTATGTGCCATATCGTGGTTGATGAGTGACTATGTGTCCCATCGTGGTTTTGGTGTTAGCTACGGCAACATCGTGGATTGGCGCTGACTGAGGTCGCGTTGTGGATTATTGTGCTTAATTGCATGTGGACGGCATTGATTGCCTTTTGGAGTGAAAAGGAGAGGGTGATTTGATAATCCCCTGGTGTGTGGTAGGCTGGATACGGGGGTGTGTAGAGGATGGACCCTAGGTTGGGGTTGGGTGCACTTTGCATAATTTTATTTGATATGAGTAATTGATGTGAAAATGGGCCAAGCCCAATATGTGTATGTGGATTAATTAGAAATGGGCCAAGCCCAGTATATGAATGTGGATCAGTGTCCAAATCTGATAAAAAGTGATTTCTATTATGAATATGTGATAATATGCTTGATGAACATGCTCATGCATCATTATATTATGTCATTATGGAATGTTACATGTGCATCGGTTGGGATATGATATGAAAGAAGGTACGGGTGTACTTCGAGTACGTGGTTTGATGTTAGCCTTGAGCTACATCGTGGATTGACGTTGACTAAGGTCATGTTGTGGATTAATTGTGATTTAGTTCGCGTGGCTTGATGAGTGGCTGTGTGCCTCATCGTGGTTGATATCGGCTATGTGCCATATCGTGGTTGATGAGTGACTATGTGTCCCATCGTGGTTTTGGTGTTAGCTACGGCTACATCGTGGATTGACGTTGACTAAGGTCACGTTGTGGATTAATTGCGATTTAGTTCGCGTGGCTTGATGAGTGGCTGTGTGCCTCATCGTGGTTAATATCGGCTATGTGCCATATCGTGGTTGATGAGTGACTATGTGTCCCATCGTGGTTTTGGTGTTAGCTACGGCTACATCGTGGATTGGCGCTGACTGAGATCGCGTTGTGGATTATTGTGCTTAATTGCACGTGGACGGCATTGATTGCCTTTTGGAGTGAAAAGGAGAGGGTGATTTGATAATCCCCGTGTGTGGTAAATTTGGATACGGGGTGTGTAGAGGATGGACCCTAGGTTGGGGTTGGGTGCACTTTGCATAATTTTATTTGATATGAGTAATTGATGTGAAAATGGGCCAAGCCCAATATGTGTATGTGGATTAATTAGAAATGGGCCAAGCCCAGTATATGAATGTGGATCAGTGTGGAAATGGGTTAAGCCCGATATGTGGAATTATGCGGTTAATTACCCATTACACGATAAGTGATATGAATATGGGCCAAGCCTGAATGTGTTATTATATGAATATGATATCTTGTTATATGTTATATGGGTTAATATGTGGATAACATGTGGGTGGAATTCAGTGGATTAATTACACACTGAGTCTGTGTGACTCACCCAATTTTCTTAAACCTTACAGGTGATGCTCGGACCGGGTTGGAGTGGATACGAGGTGGCCCATGCGGAAGATGATTTAATTGATTTACGAATTTTATATTTTCAGTATCTGGGAATTTATTTATTGTAATAAGGGCCATTTTAAGTATTTAAGGACTTTTATTATGTTTTAAGTTGGATTGTCGATTATATTATTATTTGAAAATGTTTTATTTTAAACAACTTAATTTTATTTGGAACTTTAATTACACAATGATTTTGTAAAGACAACAAATTTTATGTTTTTAACTTTAAGTCAAAAGTTTTTCAAGCGTTTTTTTTCCATGATGGCATTTCAAATCTGGTCATAACAAATGGGCCGGGTTTGGGGTGTTACAAATTGGTATCGAGCAGGTTCAAAACTTCGGCTTTGAGGGTTTTGGGCCCAAAAATATTTTTTTAGGTGGGCTTTTCAAAGATTTGGGCCTTCATAAATTTTTCAGGTTTATTCTGGCATGGCACCTGTATCTCCGACCCGAAGTCCACCAGGTAAGTACCTCTGACTACTGAAGTGAATTGAATATGTGAATGTTATGGGCTTATGTGGGAACGTAGATTAGTAGATTAGGGCTATTGAACCCTAGGACTAGTCTACTCAAACACAAGAGCATAAGACTTAAGGACTATCAAACAAGCCTGTGAAGTATGTCGCCGAGTTAGGGTGTGGCAACCATTGTACGCATGTCTAGGAGTGGATTCGGTAAGAGCTTGGTACTTAAGTAGTCCTAGCGACTCACCTCCTCTTTACTCGAATCCTACCTGGTGCGTAGCTACGGTTCACCCTAACCAAGAGGACCTATTCACGGGCTAAACCCGATAACTAAAACCCGAAAGGGACTAGCCATGCGGTTTTATAAAAACTCTAGTTTTTTTTTAATCACTAAACTACCCTTTTAATCTGTACAAACTATTTTGAAGACATTTCTCAAAATATTTTCGATTTACAAAATTACGGAAATACCCTGGTTGTAAAATTACCAAAATGCCCTTGGTTTATAAAATTACCATACTATCCACGACTTTTGTAAAAATGTTCTTACTTTGCAAAAGTATCCAAAAACCTTATTTTGCAAAATATCAAGATGCCTTGATTTGGAAAAATTTACGAAATTACCCCTGATTGACAAAATTACCAAAATAACCCTGATTTTCAAAATTTCTATCATGGTTCTGATTTGGGAAAATTTTTGAAATACCCTCGAGTTTTGGAAAATTTCAAAGTGCTTTGATTTATTAAAATTTTTGGAATTGACTCTGAATTATTACCAAAATACCCTTATAGGACGAATGACGAAATTACCCCTGGGTTGGGAAGGACTGAAATGACTATAGAGGTGTAGTGAATGAATGTGTCTCTGCTTATGAATGTGAATGTGACTCTTTGAACCAGAGTAGTGAAATTGAACTGAACCTTTGTGAGAACGAAAGAACTACTTCTAAATACTTTATTTCATAAAAATTGTTTGCGGTTAATAAGTGGAACAAATTTCTGATGCATAAAACTTCTTAATCAGATTAAAACGCGACGTTAGAAATGAGTTCTAGGGGACGTAGTCGTCGTGGATGCAGTAGAGGTAGAATGGTAGTATCGAAATCGGTAGGGTCTGGCCATGGGTCAGAAAATGAAGTTCTACCGCCAGCAGTGGGGACAGAGGATCAAGATCAGACAGGAGGCGATGACACAGTATCGCGGGCCATATTGCGAGTTCTCGAGCGAGTGGCAGGAGCTAGTGTAGGTAGCGGAGCTCGAAAGTCAGTGTCGGAATGACTCAGGTCGAACGGGGCTGAAGTTTTTAGAGGAATATCTGGAGTAGCTCCGAATGTGGCGGAGTATTGGTTAGAAGCGATCGGAAGAATAATGGACGATTTGGGTATGCACTGATGAAGAAAAGTCGAAAGGTCTTTGTTTGTTGCTACGGGACGAAGCTTATCGATGGTGGCTCACTGTTAGACAAGGTGTCTCGGCAGATCGATTGGATTGGGATTATTTTAAGGTTAAGTTTGAAGGAAAGTACATTGGAGCCAGTTACTTGGACTCGCAAAGAAAGGCGCTTCTCAACTTGGTGCAAGGAAGTAAGTCGGTGCAGTCTGAAGCGAAATTTGTGCGGTTAAGTCGATGCGCCAAAGGGATCGTGACCACTGATTATGAAAGGTGTATACGGTTCAAAGATGGGTTCTGAGATGAGTTATGAATGTTGATTGCTCCACAAAGAGAAAGGGACTTTCTTTGTTCTAGTGGAGAAAGCTCGGATCATTGAAGAAGTTAAGAAGACCGTAAGGAGAACCGAGAAAAGGATAGGAATTGGAACAAGAGGAGTTTTGGACCAGCAAAATCGTGGAAGACTTTCAAAAAAGACCGAGGGTCGAGAATTCTGTACGTGCACCTATACCAGTTGCTGAGAATCGGAATCGTTTATGTGCTCAGTGTGGGAGAACTCACACAGGAGAGTGTTGGGGTAATAGTAAGGAATGTTTTCAGTGTGGATCTAAGGCTCATTTGGTTAAGAATTATCCTCAGACAACGAAGGTTCATGGTCCAAACTATGGAGGAAATGGTTCTGGCCGAGGTCGTGGAACACTCGGTAGAGGTCCTGAAGGTTCAAATGTGGGACAACCAAGGATGTGATAGCGGGTAAGTTCTTTGTTTTGCTTTAGAGATAGCTCATTCTTGTGTTGCTAGTGAAGTGCTTGAAACTTTGGATATGAACTTAGGAACTGTGCCTAGAAGGTAAGATAGTTTTATCAGAGTGCGCAGCATAAGCGTAGTGTGATGAGTAGGATTGCACGACTGTTAGTTAGTTGGAAATTTCAAGGACAAAATTTCTTTAAGGAGGGTAGAACTGTAACATCCCGAAATTGAGCCTAGTAGGATTGGGCCTTAAGCTTTAGGAAATTAGAATAGTTTTTAGTATGGTTTATTTATTGAAGTGGATTAAGTGAACTTAGCACTTAAGTTAATTTAAGTGTTAAATTAAAGCACAAGGGGAATTAGTGGCAAGGTGGTTAAGGAGCTTGGAAAGTTGCTTGAGGGAAGTGGTTCGAGTAACAAGGAAGGCATTTTGAGAATTTTATATTTTGTGCATCCTAGCATTTATGGGCGGTCAAATTCAAATTTATGATAGGTTGGACTTTCATCTTTTGGCAAGTTGAATGTATGTTTAAGGTAAGTTAGATGTTTGGGAAGGAAATCAAGTGATTAAAGGTTGATGGGAGAGCATAAGGCATGACATAAGGAATTGGTTTTGGAAAGTGTTGGGTGGATAGATTTGACTTGGGAGACCATGTATGTGGACGGCATGTAAGGCTAGGGGGTGGCCGAATTTTTGATAGGTAGTTTGGGGGGAATTGGTTGGTCATTTTAGCATTTTTGTGCTTTTTGTTCATCTTTGGCATTTTCTTTTTCCTCCCCAAAAGCTCTCCTCTTTAATAGAATATGTTCTTGGCATTTAGGTTCAATTTTGTTTTAGTTTTAGCCTTTTCTTTGTTTTGTGTCTTAACCAAAACCTATTCTTAAAGAACTTTATCAACTTTTCTCTAATGCACCAAAGTGAGCCATAACCGAATGTCCATTGGTGTTGTTGATATTTCCTCTTAGGCTTTTGGCTGAATCTTCTTTGGTACCTCCCTCTCATCTCTTATTTCTTTGTAGCCGAAAACAACCTCTCATCTCCTGTTCTTTTTCATATTGTTCAAAAGTCCACATTTCTATTTTATTTTCATTTGGCCGAATCTTCCTTCTCTCATTTCTCTTTTCTTTTCTTCCATTATTTGCTGTAGCCGAATCCTATTGGTGTCCCACTCAATCTCATTGCCGAAATTGTATTACCTTGAAAGGACTTTCTTTTTTACCGAAATTATTATCTCTTCACTTTCAAACAAGCTCTTTTGTTTTGGTAGTGGTATAGTGGAGTGTTGATCATCTATTTGTTGATAGTCGACCATATTCATACTAAGATCGTGTGGAAAGGATTTCATCATTCAAGGATTTTGACCAACTCCTTAGGCACGTGACGATTTTTGAATTTGAATCAAAGTGTTAAGGTAAGGATCTTTATACTTGTTATATCGTTTTAGATGGGCATTTGTTGCAAGGTTCTAACCATTCTAGGAACCGATTTCTTTTTGGCTCCTCGGGACTTTAGAAGCAATCGTTCTAAGCCTCAAATCTTTGACAATCTTTTGGGGTAAGTCAATAGGTAAGACTTAGTATTTCGAAGCGAAAACCCTTTGGGATTTGTTAGTGTGGCCGAAATGGCTTTGCTTATAATTTTGTGGTTTGGCCGAATGTTCTTAGTTCCATAAAAGGTGTTCTTTTGTGTGTAGCTAAAGGAAGGGAACTCTGTGATTCGAGATTTGGTAAGAGACCAAATCGGCTTTTATGGAGAAGGAAGAATCACGTTTCGAGATCGTGTTAGACTCGAGTAGTTCGGGATTTCACTAATAGGTAGGTGTGTAGTTAGCCTACCATTTTTCGATTTTTTTTTGTGTTATATCTGTATGTATTAATTATGTGCTAACTTGTGTAATGGAAATTGTGATATGGATACCCTCAAGGGGTATGTCGAAAATTTAGTAAGTACCAAATCTAATAAAAAGTGATTTCTATTATGAATATGTGATAATATGCTTGATGAACATGCTCATGCATCATTATATTATGTCATTATGGAATGTTACATGTGCATCGGTTGGGATATGATATGAAAGAAGGTACGGGTGTACTTCGAGTACGTGGTTTGATGTTAGCCTTGAGCTACATCGTGGACTGACGTTGACTAAGGTCACGTTGTGGATTAATTACGATTTAGTTCGCGTGGCTTGATGAGTGGCTGTATGCCTCATCGTGGTTGATATCGGCTATGTGCCATATCGTGGTTGATGAGTGACTATGTGTCCCATCGTGGTTTTGGTGTTAGCTACGGCTACATCATGGATTGGCGCTGACTGAGGTCGCGTTGTGGATTATTGTGCTTAATTGCACGTGGACGGCATTGATTGCCTTTTGGAGTGAAAAGGAGAGGTGATTTGATAATCCCCGGTGTGTGGTAAATTTGGATACGGGGTGTGTAGAGGATGGACCCTAGGTTGGGGTTGGGTGCACTTTTCATAATTTTATTTGATATGAGTAATTGATGCGAAAATGGGCCAAGCCCAATATGTGTATGTAGATTAACTAGAAATGGGCCAAGCCCAGTATATGAATGTGGATCAGTGTCCAAATCTGATAAAAAGTGATTTCTATTATGAATATGTGATAATATGCTTGATGAACATGCTCATGCATCATTATATTATGTCATTATGGAATGTTACATGTGCATGGGTTGGGATATGATATGAAAGAAGGTACGGGTGTACTTCGAGTACGTGGTTTGATGTTAGCCTTGAGCTACATCGTGGATTGATGTTGACTAAGGTCACGTTGTGGATTAATTGTGATTTAGTTCGCGTGGCTTGATGAGTGGCTGTGTGCCTCATCGTGGTTGATATCGGCTATGTGCCATATCGTGGTTGATGAGTGACTATGTGTCCCATCGTGGTTTTGGTGTTAGCTACGGCTACATTGTGGATTGACGTTGACTAAGGTCACATTGTGGATTAATTGTGATTTAGTTCGCGTGGCTTGATGAGTGGCTGTATGCCTCATCGTGGTTGATATCGGCTATGTGCCATATCGTGGTTGATGAGTGACTATGTGTCCCATCGTGGTTTTGGTGTTACCTACGGCTACATCGTGGATTGGCGCTGACTGAGGTCGCGTTGTGGATTATTGTGCTTAATTGCACGTGGACAGCATTGATTGCCTTTTGGAGTGAAAAGGAGAGGGTGATTTGATAATCCCCTGGTGTGTGGTAGGCTGGATACGGGGGTGTGTAGAGGATGGACCCTAGGTTAGGGTTGGGTGCACTTTTCATAATTTTATTTGATATGAGTAATTGATGTGAAAATGGACCAAGCCCAATATGTGTATGTGGATTAATTAGAAATGGGCCAAGCCCAGTATATGAATGTGGATCAGTGTCCAAATTTGATAAAAAGTGATTTCTATTATGAATATGTGATAATATGCTTGATGAACATGCTCATGCATCATTATATTATGTCATTATGGAATGTTACATGTGCATGGGTTGGGATATGATATGAAAGAAGGTACGGGTGTACTTCGAGTACATGGTTTGATGTTAGCCTTGAGCTACATCGTGGATTGACCTTAACTAAGGTCACGTTGTGGATTAATTGCGATTTAGTTCGCGTGGCTTGATGAGTGGCTGTGTGCCTCATCGTGGTTGATATCGGCTATGTGCCATATCGTGGTTGATGAGTGACTATGTGTCCCATCGTGGTTTTGGTGTTAGCTACGGCTACATTGTGGATTGACGTTGACTAAGGTCACATTGTGGATTAATTACGATTTAGTTCGCGTGGCTTGATGAGTGGCTGTGTGCCTCATCGTGGTTGATATCGGCTATGTGCCATATCGTGGTTGATGAGTGACTATGTGTCCCATCGTGGTTTTGGTGTTAGCTACGGCTACATTATGGATTGGCGCTGATCGAGGTCGCGTTGTGGATTATTGTGCTTAATTGCGTGGGCGGCATTGATTGCCTTTTGGAGTGAAAAGGAGAGGGTGATTTGATAATCCCCGGTGTGTGGTAAGTGGATACGGGGTGTGTAGAGGATGGACCCTAGGTTGGGGTTGGGTGCACTTTGCATAATTTTATTTGATATGAGTAATTGATGTGAAAATGGGCCAAGCCCAATATGTGTATGTGGATTAATTAGAAATGGGCCAAGCCTAGTATATGAATGTGGATCGGTGTGGAAATGGGTTAAGCCCGATATGTGGAATTATCTCGGTTAATTCTGTTTGTTACGATAAGTGATATGAATATGGGCCAAGCCGAATGTGTTATTATATTAATATGATATCTTGTTATATGTTATATGGGTTAATATGTGGATAACATGTGGGTGGAATTCGATGGATTAATTACACACCGAGTGCATGTGACTCACCCAATTTTCTTAAACCTTACGGTGATGCTCGGACCGGGTTGGAGTGGATACGAGGTGGCCCATGCGGAAGATGATTTAATTGATTTACGAATTTTATAATATCAGTATCTGGGAATTTATTTATTGTAATAAGGGCCATTTTAAGTATTTAAGGACTTTTATTATGTTTTAAGTTGGATTGTCGATTATATTATTATTTGAAAATATTTTATTTTAAACAACTTAATTTTATTTGGAACTTTAATTACACAATGATTTTGTAAAGACAACAAATTTTATGTTTTTAACTTTAAGTCAAAAGTTTTTCAAGCGTTTTTTTTTTTTTGCGCAGTGGCATTTCAAATTCACTCATAACAAATGGGTCGGGTTTGGGGTGTTACACTACATCAGGTCGCTGGTTCGAACCCCAGGGGCAGCACTTTGTTTTTTTTTTATTTTTTTCAATACAGCTGGCGTTGGAGGGGAGTGATAGCTACTAAATGGACTCCTAATTTCGGCTAGAAGAAGAATTTTAGTGTTTTATTTTCTTTTAATTTGTTAAAGAGGAGATTAAGGGATAGAAAGTATGATAAAGCTAGATTAATTGTGATAATTCAAGGCTGAAAAATTATTACAAAATAGGGGTGTTCTTAGAAAATTGGGACTCCATGGGCTGTTCATATTTTGATTTTTGCTCTGACAAAGAGAGAAAAAATTCCAGCAAACTCCTTTCTTTTTCTCTCTTCATTGTCTTTGAAATCTCCATTGTTTCATAGCCAAAATCATTCAAAACTTCCAGCTTTTCTTGCTTCCTATTAGCCGAATATACCCCCTCTTTAAGAGAAAATTTCCAGCAAATTCTTTTCTTCTTTTTCTCTTGATTGTGCTGCCGAATTCTTCCTTAAACTCTTAGCCAAAAATTGCTCGGAAATTTCCAGCATTGTTGTTTACTCTTAGCCGAATACCCCTTCTCCTCTTCTCTAAAATTCCAGCCCTCCAATTGTGCTTAGGTCGAATCTCCCTTGAGGAAAAGGGTGCTGCCAATTTTCAATAAGTGTGGGAAGCCATAGCCATTAAGGAAAGTTTTCGGGATTTATTCCCCTAAGGTAAGTGGTGGTAAGGATCTATTTTAATAGACAATATTTTTAGTGTTAGAAAAGCCGAAGGCTACTAATATGTATGGTTGCCGATTGTAGGGAAGTGAAACGGATTTACATATCGCGAGGTGGTTAGTGTTCAAAGGACGTGTAGGTAAGGTTTCGGGTTCGTGTGTAACCCTTTGATATAATTTTGGTTTGGCCAAATAGGCTTTTGATACTAACAAAGATGATTGGCCGAATATAGGGTCAAGATCTAGCACTAAAGATTGGAAACTTTGGGATCTAGGAATTTCGGTAGAAACAGGTGTGTACATACACACTTAATAATTAATTAATGTGCTGAATATATTACACTAAATTGGATTGTGCAGAATTGGATTTTGTACCATCATGGTATAAGCAAGGAATCAGGTAAGTCCTTGATATTATGAGTTACTTAATGATGCTTTTGGGAAGCATGACATATTTGGTATGTTGTTAAATAAATGTGTGGGCATGATTCCTGTTATATGCATGTTATTGATTGTTGTGGGTTGAATGAGAGGAGGAAGTAATATTTGTGTCGACGGACACGGTGGTTTAGTACCACATTTTGTGACTCTGATCACGGAGGTTTAGCACCTCGGAGGTTTGGCACCTCATAGCGTCTCGTCGAAAGGCTTAGCACCACGGTGGGTTGGCCCCATGAATTATATTATGGGATTGACGCCAGTGATTTGGTGACGCCAGTGATTTGGTATCACACGTGGGTTGGCCCCACCAGTGGTTTGGCACCACAATTATTGATGAATCTCGTGACTTTAAGTCACCAGTGGTTTGGCACCACACGGGGTAGAGAAAGATGTTTGGATGGCTAGTTGGGTGCATAATTTAGTGCATGTTAATTTGTTATAGATTGTGTATGTTGTTGCACTAAACCGGGAAAAGGGTTACATACTGAGTCTTGGTGACTCACCTTTTCCTTTAATATTTTTCAGGTGACTCGTAGATCGCGGATGAGGAGCCGAATGGACTCGAGGTGGCCATGCAGTGGAAATTTGAGTTTACTTGAACTATTTTATTCTTGGGTTTTATTTGTTCAAGTTGTAATAAGGCCTCCTAAGATTATTTTTATTATTTTACATGTTTGGGATTATTTGTTTAAACCACTTAACAACTTTAAAATGATTACACAAATTTTCTTAAATCCAAACGAAAATGTTTTCTTTCGTACCATCGGGTACATTGATAGAATTGGTAACAACATGACTTAAAATAACAAGGCTATACACCTCAACTGTTTTTTTAAACAAGACAATATCTTTTACTTTAAATTAAATCGGCTAAACAAGGGTTTTCAAAATATTTTCGTCTGTAACATACCGAATCTGGTCATAGTGTTTGGGTCGAGTTTGGGGTGTTACAAATTGGTATTAGAGCCCAGTTCAAAACTCGGCTGTGGGGGGGCCCAAGGCCCAAAATGTTTTTGGTAGGCCTTTTTGAAATATTTTGGTTTTGAACGACATGGCACCGAAGTCTCGGCACCAATCCGCCCGGTAAGTACTTGACTTACGTGGATTATTATTTATAGAAGGGTAGGTATGGAACGTAGTTAGTATGATAAGTGCCTTAAACTTTAGGACTAGTTTACTCCAACAAATCACATAAGACTTTAATGGCTTAATTAAACAAACCTACGACCAAATCGTAGAGTTAGGGTGTGGTAACCACAGTGCGCATGTCTAGGATTGGATCCGAAAGAGCTTGGTACTTAGCAGGTCCTCGTGACTCACCTCCTCTTGCAGAATCCTACAGTGCGTAGCTTCGGTTCACCCTAACCAAGAGGACTCGGTCATAGGCTAAACACAATAACTAAAACCCGAAAGGGATTAGCCATGTTTTATGAAAACTCTAAGTTTTAAAAATCATTTCGATACTCCTTTAAATAGTAACAAAAATTTATTTCTGGAAAATTTTCAAAATATTTTCAATTTACCAAAATTACCAAAATGCCCCTAGTGGCAAAATTACGAAAATACCCTTGGTCTTTAAAATTACTGTACTACCCCGATTTCAATAAAATTCTCTTACTTTGCAAAAGTATCCAAAATTCTGTATTTCAAAACAATACCCTGACTTTGGAACTTTACAAATTACCCCCTGATTGACAAAATTACCAAAATACCCCTGGATTCTAAAATTCTGTCGTACCTTTAATTTTATAAAATTTTCAGAGACACCCACCAGTTTTGGGAAATTTCAAAATGTCCTGATTTAGTAAAGTTTTAAAATTCTCTGGTTTATTACGAAAATACCCAGAGGAAAATAACGAAAATACCCGCAGGATAAAGCAGACGAAAATGCCCGAAAGAGTGAGTATGTATGAAAGGTATTAAGGAATGGATGTGCTTCCCTATGTGAACTAGGATAGAGGACCTAAAACTTTGATTGATCGAAAGAATCTCCATTAAACTCTCTTCATAAAATTTCTTTGCGGATAATCAGTGAAACAAATTTTTTTAAATACATAAACTTCTTAATCAGATTAAATCGCAATCGTTAGATATGATAGTTTTATTAAGATCAGAGTGCGCAGCAATAGCGTAGTGTTGTGAGTTAGACTGTACGGATGAACGGTAGTAAGTAATTTCGAGGACGAAATTATTTTTAAGGGGGTAGAATTGTAACACCCTAAATTAGGGGTTGTTAAAATTTAATTAATTTCCCTTGTGTTCTTGAAGAAATAAAGAGTATGATTTTATTTGGCATGTTTTAGGGTCTAAAAAAAAAATAACCCGAGCTAGGCCTAACCCAGATTTAAAAAAAAAAAAATTCTTCCTAAGTGTTTTAAAGGAGGGAGCTAGGTGAAGTTAGGGCTTAAATAAAATTTGGGCGAAATATGACACAAGAATGGTTCTGGTGCAGTGGCTGGTAGCGTGTGGTTGGCAAGGGAGGTCTTGGGTTCAATCCATGGGAGATACAAGGAGGAAATATTTTTCCTTCTGGGCTTTTTGGCGTTAGGCCTAGGAAGGCCTTATAATTAAATAAGAAGGCTTTATGACATGAAAGGCAGGTGGGCGGAGTGGCTTGGGGCGCCACTTAAGGGTGTTGGCATGAAGGTCTCGGGTTCGAAACGCAAGGGATGCAAGGAGTGTTATTTTGGGCTTTTGCGTTAAAGGCAAGAGGGCGAAGAAGGCTTATAAATAAGCAGTGAGGATATTTGACATGAAAGTCGGTGGGAGAAGTGGCAAGGCGTTGGAAGAGGGGGCTGCTTGCTTCCTACATCAGTCCTTGGTTCAAACCCAGAAAGACTTTTTGTTTTTTATTTTTTCAATACAGTTGGCGTTGGAGGGGAGTGATGGCTACTAAATGGACTCCTAATTTCAGCTGGAATAAGAATTTTAGTGTTTTATTTTCTTTTAATTTGTTAAAGAGGAGATTAAGGGATAGAAAGTATGATAAAGCTAGATTAATTGTGATAATTCAAGGCTGAAAAATTATCACAAAATAGGGGGTGTTTGCCGAAAATTGGGGCTCCTTGGGCTGTTCATATTTTGATTTTTGCTATAGCAAAGAAGAGAAAAAAATTCTAGCAAACTCATTTCTTTTTTCTCTCTTCATTATGCTGCCGAAATCTCCATTGTTTCATAGCCAAAATCATTCAAAACTTCCAGCTTTTCTTGCTTCCTATTAGCGAATATACCCCTCTTTAAGAGAAAATTTCCACAAATTCTTTTCTTCTTTTCTCTTGATTGTCTTTGAATTCTTCCTTAAACTCTTAGCCAAAAATTGCTCGGAAATTTCCAGCATTGTTGTTTACTCTTAGCCGAATACCCCTTCTCCTCTTCTCTAAAATTCTAGCCCTCCAATTGTGCTTAGGTCGAATCTCCCTTGAGGAAAAGGGTGCTGCCAATTTTCAATAAGTGTGGGAAGCCATAGCCATTAAGGAAAGTTTTGGGATTTATTCCCTAAGGTAAGTGGTGGTAAGGATCTATTTTAATAGACAATATTTTAGTGTTAGAAAAGCGAAGGCTACTAATATGTATGGTTGCCGATTGTAGGGAAGTGAAACGGATTTACATATCGCGAGGTGGTTAGTGTTCAAAGGACGTGTAAGTAAGGTTTCGGGTTCGTGTGTAACCCTTTGATATAATTTTGGTTTGGCCAAATAGGCTTTTGATACTAACAAAGATGATTGGCCGAATATAGGATCAAGATCTAGCACTAAAGATTGGAAACTTCGGGATCTAGGAATTTTGGTAGAAACAGGTGTGTACATACACACTTAATAATTAATTAATGTGCTGAATATATTACACTAAATTGGATTGTGCAGAATTGGATTTTGTACCATCATGGTATAAGCAAGGAATTAGGTAAGTCCTTGATATTATGAGTTACTTAATGATGCTTTTGGGAAGCATGACGTATTTGGTATGTTGTTAAATAAATGTGTGGGCATGATTCCTGTTATATGCATGTTATTGATTGTTGTGGGTTGAATGAGAGGAGGGAAGTAATATTAGTGTCGACGGACACGGTGGTTTAGTACCACATTTTGTGACTCTGATCACGGAGGTTTAGCACCTCAGGAGGTTTGGCACCTCATAGCGTCTCGTCCGTGGCTTTAGCACCACGATGGGTTGGCCCCACTAATTATATTATGGGATTGGCGCCATGATTTGGTATCACACGGGTTGGCCCCACCAGTGGTTTGGCACCACAATTATTGATGAATCTCGTGACTTTAAGTCACCAGTGGTTTTGCACCACACGGGGTAGAGAAAGATGTTTGGATGGCTAGGTTGGGTGCATAATTTAGTGCATGTTAATTTGTTATAGATTGTGTATGTTGTTGCACTAAATCGGGAAAAGGGTTACATACTGAGTCTTGGTGACTCACCTTTTCCTTTAATATTTTTCAGGTGACTCGTAGATCGCGGATGAGGAGCCGAATGGACTCGAGGTGGCCATGCAGTGGAAATTTGAGTTTACTTGAACTATTTTATTCTTGGGTTTTATTTGTTCAAGTTGTAATAAGGCCTCCTAAGATTATTTTTATTATTTTACATGTTTGGGATTATTTGTTTAAACCACTTAACAATTTTAAAATGATTACACAAATTTTCTTAAATCCAAACGAAAATGTTTTCTTTCGTACCATCGGGTACATTGATAAAATTGGTAACAACATGATTTAAAATAACAAGGCTATACACCTCAACTGTTTTTTTAAACAAGACAAAATCTTTTACTTTAAATTAAATCGGCTAAACAAGGGTTTTCAAAATATTTTTGTCTGTAACATACTGAATCTGGTCATAGTGTTTGGGCCGGGTTTAGGGTGTTACAGTGGCTTGAGACGCAACCTTAAGGGCTTGGAAGGTAGCGTCAAAGGGGAGCTTCAAGGGAAGAGGTTCGAATCTTGGGAGCTACAAGGAGGGATGTGTTTTATTTTTGGGCTTTTTGGGCGTTAAAGAAAGGGGCTAAGTTAAGGAGGTTTTAAAAGATTTTGTGGGTGAGGTTGGACATGAAAGTCGGGTTGGTGAAGTGGCATAGGGCCTTGGTAAGTGCCGCTCAAGCAAGGGGGAGGAGGACTCAGGTTCGAGTCACAATGGCAGCATAAGGTTTTTATTTTTATTTTTTGAAAGTTGGCGCCATGAAGAGGGAAGAGTTGGACGGCATTTGGGACTTTGGAAAGGATGGGATAAGCTTTTATTTTTGATAATTTCGGCTAAAAAGGGATAGAAGATAGGCGTTGTTTTTAATTTAATTAAAAGGGTGATAATTAAAGATAAGAGTTATCATATTAGGGAGCAATGGCTGATTATAGGACTCTTTGGAGTAGTATTTTCGGCTTTGAAAGGTGATTAAGGGGTGTATGCCAATTTTTAGTAAAGAGAATTCTTCAAACCATTTGGTGCCTTGCCAAAATTCCTCTCATCTTTCTTTTAAAAACTTTGATTTTATATTTCTTTCAAATAAGGTGGTAGCCGAACCTTATAGCCATTCTCTACTCTCTTTCTCTTTTATTTTGTTCTTTTCTTTCTTGAAACCATAAATTCGAAAACACCATAATCAAACCCTTACCCTCGTTTTGTCGTTCTCTTCTCTCAAACCCTCTGCCGAGTTCCTTTTCTTTCACTTCATTGATCTCTTCATCCTCAAACATCTACAGAAAGGGGGCCGAAATTTTAGTCTAGTTCTCTTGTTGGCCGAATCTCTTGGTAAGGATAATCTTTTCTTTCCTTGACCGATTTTGTGTGGTGATTAAAATTCACTACTCTTCTATCTTCTTTCTCCACTCTAGATCATAGTGTTAAAAAACTCTGTTCTTGTTTTTGAAAGAGCCGAAAACTATTGACATCAATTAGGGATGTCGAATATTGGTGGGATTTTCCGAATCCATCTTTAAGGTAAGGGTGCGGCAACTCTTTTTCCTCTTTCGGGATTTATGTTTTGGCCGAATGGCCTTTAAGTTCTCTAATGAAGTGATAAAAGCCGATTGTAGGGAAGGACTCTAAGCCGATTGAAGGAAACTTTCGGGATTTGATTCCCTAAGATAAGGTGGTAAGTAACATTCGGCCATAGGCCTTGATTATGTATAAGTGTGCAAGCCGATTCTAACAAGTGTTTTGGTAGGGATCTCGACAAGTCAAGTGAAAATTTTGGGATTTCGGTAAGTGTGGTAAGTGATTAGTTATACTAGGCCAAAGGCCATTTTTGGTACCTAAAGTATAACCGATTGTGTGCCATGGATCTAGGGACTAATCGGCCAAGGCAAACAAAGGCTTCCGGGATTTCGATTTGCTTTGGTAAGTGATGGTAAGATTCGGCCTAGGGCCATATTCTGGTTATGGGCGCGATTAATCCTTCGGGATCTTAAGTTTAGCCGAATGGCTATTAGATTTAAGAATTTATGTGTTGGCCAATTGTAGGGGAAACAACCTCTCGGGAATTCGCTAGTATATTCGGGATTTGCTAGTCTCACGAGTAAACAGGTGTGTAAACTCTTACACACTTTATTAGCATAGACTATTTATTATGTTACTGTATAACCTCTCGTGTTGTGACTTTGCCTTGTGGGCATAAGCTTGGACTCCGGGTAAGTCCCCTATTACGTGATCTATGATGTATGTTTGTGTATGCCATCATATGCTGTTGAATGCTACGCTATACATAAATGCATGATATATGGGATTATGATGTTGTTATGTAAGCATGATGATGGTGGGATTGATGAGAGGAGGGGATGATCTCTATGGATCGTCACGGTGGTTTTGACCACAAGATGGGTTGGCCCCATCGATTTATTGTGACTTCGGTCACCAAAGTGGTTTTGACCACCTTGTTGTTAAATTGTGACTAAGTCCTAGTGGTTTGGTACCACCATGGTTTTGACCACATATTGATAAATTGTGACCTATGGTCATCATTGGTTTTGACCACACGATGGGTTGGCCCCATCACTTGATTTGTGACTCTAGTCACCGGTGGTTTTGACCACCGGTGGTTTTGACCACAGGGGTAGTTAAAGAATACGGATGGTTAGTTGGGTTGCATGTTTGCATGTCTATTAATAATTTGTGTATGAGTTGCATTTAGGGTGGGGATTTACACACTGAGTCTTGGTGACTCACCCCTTCCCATATTATTTTGCAGATGAGTAGATCGCAGAGATGGAGCCAGAGAGGACTCGAGGCGGCCATGCTTGTTCCTTGGTTTTGGAATTTTATTTGATTCAGTTCAAGTTTATTTATTTTCTAAATTTTTAATTTGGGTTGTAATAAGGCCGCTAGTTTATTATTTTGGATGTTTACATAGTTGTTTTTACTTTACTTATGCTATATTACAAATGAAATCATAAAATCTTAAGCGAATCGGTTAAAAGCAACATTTTCAAATTAAGTAACTTTTACGAGTTTTCAAAGATGTTACCATCGGGTAGCAAAATTCACCGAGTTAACTATAACACTGATGATTTTTTTTAAAAATTAAATGATCAAATGTTTTCAAAGGGTTTTCAACACATCCATGTTTACATAAATCAATCCCTCCTGAGTTTTATCAAACACTGCTTTATAACCTTAGCAGAATTTTCAAATTTTTCACCAGAGAATCAGGATCTTTCAAACATTTTTACTCCGTGACATACCAGATCCGGTCAGGGCTCATGGGCTGGGTTTGGGGTGTTACAAATTTATCTGGCTGGAGTACCGGGGGACGTTATGCTTGTCCATGTTGTACTGTGAAGACATGTTCGCAATGGTTATATAATGGGAAGAAGTTCTCTTACATGGGGCATCGTCGGTGGTTAGCAAAAAATCATGGATTTAGATTTCAGAGTGCTCAGTTTGACGGTACTGAAGAGTTCAGAGAAGCTCCTTCGCAGACCGGTGGATTTTAAATATTGTTAATGTTAAAAGATATGAATTTTATTTATGGGAAGATGAATCAACCGGCCAACCTGCAAAGAAATAGAAGATCTAGGGATGAATCTAATGATGAATCTGATGAAGAGGATGATCCTAATGAGGCAGACTTGTGGAAAAAAAGAAGTATTTTTTTTGAGTTGCCTTATTAGGAGCATCAAATTTTACGCTATAATCTTGATGTCATGCAAATTGAGAAAAATGTCTGCGAGATCATTGGGACTATTTTGAATGTCGATGGAAAATTGAAAGAAAATCTTCAGAGTCGACTTGATTAAGTCCACATGGGAATTGGCGTGAGCTTCATCCCCAAGCACTTCCGAATATGAAATATCGGTTGCCGCCTACTATTTTTTCAATGTCGAAGACAGAGAAAGAAGTGTTCTGTATGGTGTTGAAGGATATAAAGGTCCCAGATGCATATGCATCAAATATATCTCGATGTGTGAGTCTTAAGGATCGAAGAGTATATGGCTTAAAATCGCATGACTATCACATCTTGATACAAGACTTACTGCCAGTTGCTATGCAGTGTTGCATGTCGAAAATGGTGACGTCTTGTATAATTGATCTGTTAAATATAATGAAAGGCATTTGTGGTAAATTTTTGAATGTTCAAGAACTTGAGACACTACAAGATCGAGCCACATTGACTTTATGCAATCTGGAGAAGATCTTCCTGCCTTCCTTCTTCACTGTTATGGTGCACTTGTTAATTCATCTCCCGCGTGAAGCAATACTTGGTGGACCCGTTTTCTATCGATGGATGTATCCCATTGAAAGGTCTTATTTTATTTGCAAATTATTCCTTCATTCACCTCAATGCCTTTAGTTGCAACTTTTGATAATGTTGTATATCGTGTTTAGGTTCCTATCCAAATTGAAGTCTTACTACCCCAATAAGCGTTATCTGGAAGGATCAATTGCCGAAGGCTACTTGGCAGAGGAATGTATGACTTTCTATTCGAGATATTTGGAAGATGTTGAAACAAGAATGAACAGACCAAGTAGAAATGTTGGGCTCACAGATCATAACTTGGTCGAAACTTATTTATTTCAAAGTTTCGGAGAACCGATCGGCAAAGTCAAAATTGTAGAATTAGATGATAGATCGTGGGTCCAAGAACATCGATAGGTTCTTTTTCATCACGATTCAATGGAACCATTTCGGAAGTAAGTTTTATAATTTGATAAATACTCATAAATTATAATTTGTTTGTCTTCTAAGTTTTATAATTTGATAAATACTCATAAATTATAATTTGTTTGTCTTCTACCAAAGTAAACCTTTTTTAAACGTAGTGAGTACAAACAAATATTGGGAGCTCGTTCACGATCCCGAAGATTAAATCGACGAGAAATTAATAAGTTGTTCACAGAATCATTCCATGAATGGTTAAGCCAAATGGTATGTAATTTATGTTTTCATTGACAAGTAATAATGTTTTCTCATAACATTTATAATTACTCGATTTACTTTCAATTCAATAGGTTTGGAGTCGGAATGAAGTTAATGATGAAGTTAAATGGCTTTCACAAGGTCCAAACAGAATAGTGAAAAGATATAGTGCCTTCCTTATCAACGGATACCGATTTCATACAAGGTATCGCAAGAGATTGAGGAAAACTCAAAATTGTGGAATCGTTGTTAATTCTTCAATTACAAGTTATGCTAGTGCTAGGGACAGTAATCCTGTCGAGGGGAATCTGGAGTATTACGGACTTATTACTGACATCATTAAGTTGGATTATTACGAAAAATGCAAAGTTGTCTTATTTCGAGGTGATTGGGCTGATGTGAATACGGCTCGCGGAATTAAAAATGATCAATATGGCTTTACAATGGTGAATTTCTCTCAATTGATTCACACTGGAGAACAACTGATAGACAAGCCGTATGTGTTTTCTTCTCAAGTTAAACAACTTTTTTACTCGGAAGATCCAACTGATGAGATTTGGTACGTTGTACTTCGAAACACCCCTAGAGACTTGTTCGACATTGGCAGTGGAAGTAAAGACGACATTGTCGAAAGAACAGAAACATTGCCTTTTCCAGAACAAAACTTAAATGAAAATATCCCTAGTACTAGTCAACAATTTCAATGGGTTCGTTAGGATGTGGACGAAGATATTTACGAAATATGATTTAGTAAGATTTTACGATTTATTATTTATATGTAATATTATAATATATATGTTGGGCATGTTATATAATTTAACTATTTTAAATGTACTATTATTATTGTTATTTGTTACTAAAATTTTGAACTATTTCATGTGTATTTGTAACATCCTAAAAATCTGAGTATCGATATGTTGCATGTTTTGGTGTTTAGCTTATGAATGATGAAATTTATGTGCTTAATATATAGTCTTGAGAAGGCTTGGGATTTGTTCGGTATTAGAATAAATTTTAATTTTGAGTACTTTATTGAAGTGGATCAAGTGACCTTGATGCTTAAGGTAATTAAGTGGCAAAAACTAGCATAAGATGAGCTAGTAGCAAGGTGGAATAGGCGCCATGAGTGTAGTTTGAGGGGGAAGGTTCGAAACCCATGGATAGCATTTTGGTGACATTTATTTTTTCTCTTTCTTAGCAAATGTCGGCCAAGCTCTATTCTTGGTAAGGATGGACTAATTCTTTTATGGTAAGGTGGTTAAAGGTTATGGAAAATATGTATTTAGGGATAGGATTTGCTTGATTTTAGGGATAGGATTTCTAAGCTTTTGGAAGGTGGAGGAACATAAGGCACCTCTTAAGGGAGAGTGTTTTGGAAAGTTAAGATGGCCAACTTTGACCATGTATATGGACGGTTTAGGGGGCGAAGGGGTGAAGGCCAAATTTTTGGTGATAGGTTTGGTATGGTTAGTAGCTTTTGGGTAATACCATTTGGTCACTTTTGCTTTTACAAGACATTTTTTTCTCTTTTCATCTCATGCTCTCAAAACCGAATGTGTATTGGCTAGGAAGAATTATCTTTGTTTCTCCTCTTTGGTCATATTTTGTCAATTCAACTTGTGTCTCTTTTTTAGTGCCTAAAACATCAAAAACAAACATCATCTCTTCCTTCTCTCCCATGGCCAAATGCATCATTGTTTCAAACCCTCTCTCTTTGTTTTTCTCTTATCTTTGAAAATTTAAATCTTAAACCTTACATCCTTATTCTCTTTCTTTCTTCATTTATTTTCTTTTCAACCATATTTCCTTCATCATTTTTCTTACATGGCCGAATGTTAGACTACCTCCATAGTCGAACCATTCTTTTCTCTCCTTTGTTTTTATCAAAGTCGAATCTTCTCTTCATCTATATTGTTTTGTTGATTATTCTTTCAACCTTCGTTTAAGCAATCGGTAAGAACTCTTTTCGAATCTTTTCTTTTCTCTTCTTTTTCTTAGCCGTATATATACAAGTTTGGGAGGGTCTTATGACCGATTATAATGTTCTTTTCTCGTAGACAATCTTTCATTTTTTTAGTGTCATAAAGAAGGCCGAACTTGAAGTATTTGTTATCTTAGTGACTCGCTAGAAATCGAGTCGAAGTGTAAGGTAAGGGTTCCTATCAAGGATTTCTATATTACTCGTCATATCATTATAGAACGACTACTAATCGATTTCGTTTTAGGGGACGTTATCGCTTGATTCTCATCTCGAGAACACAAGGATATTTATTTTTGTGGTAAACAAGATAGGGACAAAAAGGGTTGTTAATAGCGTTTGGAAGAGGGTGGTTCGCTATTCCCTCTAAATTCAAGCGAAGAAATTTTCGACAATCCGAGACTTTCCACCGGGTTGTGGACCCTCATCCGAGGAGAATCGATTATTCAAAGTTGTTCGTAGGTCAGAGCCATTAGCGGTTTAGGATTTCCCATAGGGTTGTGAACCGTCAACCGGGGAGAACCGACAAATAGTTGTCATTCGAGATTCCAAGGGTAAGGATTTAGATCGTTTATCGTTAGTATAGTTTTATGTTAAATATTAGTGTTCTAATCAAGCGTGATAAATATTTAGGTATCGACGAGCGGGAAAGTATAGTTCTCACCGTAATTAGGTGTGTAACTTCACACTTATCTCATGGGTTATACTATGCTGTAAGTATTAGAATAAAACTTGTAAAGTCAGAAAAATTGGAAAATACGATTTATTATCACTTTTTGGTGTGAAAGAATGGAAACGGTATTAAAGTTGTGAAAAATTACAGATTTGCCCTTAATGGGCTATATTGTTAAAAAGTGATATTTTGGGCCATATGATTTATTTTGATAAATTGAATAAGAGAGAATATTGTGAAAAGGGCCTCATGTGACTAATGGGCCAAAATTTTCTAGATCGATAAATGGACCAAAATTTGCTAGATCGATAAATGGGCCAAAGTTTGCTAGATCGATAAATGGGCCAGAATTTGCTAGATCGTTAAATGGGCCAAATTGCTATTTTGGCTAATGGGCCAAATTGATAACTTGTAATATGGGCTTTTTGTTGAAATTTACCTTATGAATATATTGTTATGCATTAAATATATATATACATGACTGCATGGGTTGGGATAATTGACGAAGAGAAGAAAGGCCTGTTGCCAAAATCTAGTTCTATGGCTCTGCCACAAATATTATAATTGGCTTAATGCCTGCTATTGGTGTGTTGGCGGGGTGGGTTGACTTGATCCCCACAGGTGTGTTGGTTGGTACGTGTGGTGTGTAGCGGATGGAAATTAGGCTTGGTTGGGAATTGCATATCACATGCATATATATTTTTATATATATTTGATATATATATATATTGTGCATTTGTAAATGGCTCAAGCCCAACTAATTGCTTAAATGGTTTTGGCCCAGTGAACACGGTAAGTGGGTTACACATTGAGTTCTAAGTAACTCACCCTATTTTTCTTACCCTTCTCAGGTAATAATAATTGATGGAGGCTTGGGACGGGGATGACTTCGTGTGGAGGCCATACTACGAATGATGAGTTATAAAAACTTTGAACTTCTTTTAAGTATTTTTTTTTAATTTGCGATGTAATAAGGCCTCTAGAATTATTTTCATGGATTTTTATTTCGTGGATGGATTTTAAAATGTTTTAGATACTTGAATGGGACTGTTTTAATTTCTATAAATGTTTTCTTAAACTTGCGTATAAAAAGAGGGTTTTTCTTAATTCAGATTTTAAACAATTATTTATCTAAAAATTAAATTGTAAACTCTTATGTTTAAAAATCATGGTTTTTTTTTTTTATAAATCTCGATTTTTTATAAACTCCAACTTCAAAATCGTTTTGAAGAATTGTTATCATTAAAGGAATTAATGACTAGGTGTAAGTTCGAATTGTGTGGCATGCCAAATCTGGTCTTAACGCATAAGCCGGGTTTGGGGTGTTATAGTATTGTAGGAAAAATGCCTAGAAGATGATTACGAGATTTAAGCATTGTCCACAATACTCTAAATTCAGAAGAAGCAAATAGTGAACAGCAAACAGTTGTTGGATCTTCTAGTCTGCCGGACATAGATGACGAGCCTGCAGAATTTCAAAGTAATGTTAAGTTTATTTTACATGCATGTTGAATTTTATTATTGATTCATTTTTTAATTTTAATATAATAATATATCATTTTTCAGTTGAAGGTGGTGGGACGCTTGAGAGGTCGAGAACGTACATTGCTTAAAGATTTATACGACTTAGAGCACTGCCGCGTGTTAAAGTAAGGAGAAACAATCTTAGCCACTGTTGGATCTGAAGCTCATTGTTAGCGAGCTATTTGGGCATTATAGCACGAAATGCCAATATGTTGCCCATTAACTACTTAATCATGGCATCACATGCCCGATGCCAATAAAAATCGAGCTCTCGATAATATTAAGGTAACAAGAAGTGAATCTAATTTATAATACTTTGATTTAACTTTCATTTATATTAACTGTTTAAACTTTTTTTGTTCAGGAGAGATTTGCTTTAGAGGTCTCCGCTGACTATGTTAAGAAGACATTGGGTAAAAAATGGAGAGATAATAAAAGCACGCTGAAAAAACAATATTTTAAGAAAGACATAAGCCTCGACGAAAAATTAAGAAATGTTCCGCCAGGAATGTTGAGGTACCATTGGGATGATCAAGTTAGATTCTGGAATTCAATGAAAGGAGAGGTATTACGTACTTTTAAAGTCTTATAAATTTTTCGATTTATAGTATTTATTATATACATAATTCAAATTCCATTATTTAGGACCGTGAGCGAGTTGGAACAAGCGTGACGAAACAAAAATTCACGCTTCTTAAGGAGTTCAAAAGTTTTGCTTGTGTAGTGAGGTGAGGTATTATAATTTATTATTTCTTTCAAATATTAATGGCTTTATACTATTAAATTATATTTTTACGCTATAATGTAGGAAGCTTAAATGCGGTCAAAACGTTGGGCGCCTTGACTTTTGACATTACGCATAGGAAGAAGGACGGATCTCGATGACATCTCAAGTCAGAGTAGAAATTTTGGTATATTTACTTAATAATTGATTTATTATAAATATTGTTATTTTTATTCATCGTTTGTAGTTTTAAATTTATAATTTTAAGTTATGTTGCATTCCTTTTTATTATATATTTTGTTTCTAACTTTTTCATTGATTTATTAGGATAAACTAAAGGAGAAGAAGGCGGAGTATGAAGTGGTTGCTTTGAGTGATAGTTCTGTTAATCTTGAGGAGATTGATAACAGAATTATTATTGATGTTTTGGGTCCTGAAAGGTACGACTGCTTAGATTGATAGTTCTGTTAATCTTGAGTATATTTATAACAGAATTATCACTAATGTTTTGGGTCTTAAAAGATATGGTCGGGTTCGATGTCAAGGATCTGGGGTTACCCTGACCCAATATTTTGGATCCGGCTCCCAGCAATACATTCCTTCCGGGAGTCAATCTCGTGCTAAAGTTCAGAGACTAAAAGACCAGATAGCTCAGATGGAAGAGAGCACAGCTGAGCAAATTTCTCAACTTAGAGCAGAGGCAGCAACGAGGGAGACAGAGCAGAACATAAAGTATGAAGAACTCCATTCTGACTTGGACTATGATGAAGATGTTCCAGCAGTCGCAGAGGCTGCCATCTTAGACATTTATTTTCTTGTTGTAAGATGATTTTTAACATTGTTACATTTAACATTATTGTAAGAATTGTTTGAATTATACTTCATTTATTAATGTATATCATATATCTTTTATTAAATTTGAAGTATCGTTTAGATTTAATGTTTTTGGTGAGATTTAAATGTTTTATTTGCTGTCTTGGGTTGAAATTATATGATTCTTGTTGTTTTTGATTGGTTTTAATGCGGGGAGGGTAGGATATTGGAGAAAATGAGCATTGCAAATCTACGCAAATTAGCGGCGTTTGTGTTAAAAATGCCGCTAAAAGTCCCCACTTTTAGCAGCATTTTTTGAAAAGCACCGCTAAAAGTCCCCACCTTTCGCGGTATTTTTTAAGAAAAGTCCGTTAAAAGTCCCCACCTTTAGCGGCGTTTTTTATAAAAGCGCAGCTAAAAGTTCCCGCCTTTAGTGGCATTTTTTTGAAAAGCGCCACTAAAAGTCCCTGCTTTTAGCGACCTTTTTTTAGAAAAGCACCGCTAAAAGTCCCCTCTTTTAGTGGCGTTTTTAGAAAAGAGCCGCTAAAAGTCCCCACTTGTACCGGTATTTTTTAGAAAAGCGCCGCTAAAGGTCAAGACTTTTAGTGGCATTTTTTCACAATAAACGCCGCTAAAATTTGTGGCGCTTTATTTAGCGGCGCTTTTGTAAGCGGCATTTTTTGCGGCGCTTACTATTAGTGGCGCTTAAAAATGCCACTAAAAGTCTATTTTGGTGTAGTGTACAGTAATGCTCAAATCGAGTGAGACGTTTAGAGATGTCAGTCAATGAAGCTGTCGCATGAACTGGTCGGTGCAGTGGTGGTGCAGACGGTGGCGCCTCATGCTGTTGGGGGACATCATCAGTAATGTCCTCTGGGTCATCTTGCTCGGTGGGTTGCGATAGCCGATACTAGGGAGGATCAAACCCACGACGGCGCTCAATCATCCTTATGTGAAGCATCGTGCGATGGGTTTGTCTGATGCTGAATCGCGCGGGCGATGAAGTAAGCTAAGTCGAAGACGTGCCCATTCGCCATGCACCATAAAAATTAGGTGTCGTGAGTGTTGACGACGCCGATGCTCACTCTCCTACCCATCAAAGTATGGGCTAGGATAGCATGTAAGTATCTCAATGATGGGGCAAAAGCTGACGCTTTGAAGCATCTAGGGTCATAGGGGGACGAGCTGGGGACTAAGTCTCTCCAACATGCAGAAGGGGAGTAATTGATGTGGCGATAGAGGTCCTCGAAGTTGTCTTCCTCCGTGAACTCCTTGGTGTAAAGTCCTAAGGTGACTCCGAACTGTGGGACACTCAGCCCACGTACGAGGCCTCGAGACAGAATTGGATTGTGCCAGAGTCGTCAAAGTTTGTTATGACCATCTGGAGGTGAAATGTGGAACATAGCTCCAAAGTGAGCTTTAGGTATGTTAGCTCAACGATCTTAAAGAAGTGCCCCTACGGGTCAGTGAATAATAGGGCTCGAACCGCATCGGCTAGTAGGACCTGCTCTAGGACGGTCCAATCGATGCATCTCCCTACTCTAAGGGGTCGCTCGTAAAATGGCGAAAGAGTTCCTCCTGTGGTTAGAAGGAAACTATAGGAGCAGTGGCGTGCTTGACAAAGGCGCCGAGGATGTCTGCTGGGTCCCTTCATCTTTTTTGACACAGGGACAACGGTCTTTTTGCTGCGTGGGGGAGTCATTATGTACCTGAAAAAGCCAAAGACTTTTCACTAACTCAAGTATCATTGCTAGCCCAAAATGTACTATCCTAGTAGTCCTAAGAAATTGTATATTCCTATTAGTGAATTTATCATGGAATGCTAAAATCAAATGCTGAAATTGGATATGAAAAGGAATATACTAAAATTAAGGAATATTAAATTATCAAACTAAGATCAACCATAAAAAGAACTAATGAATTTTGAAATAGAAATTTAAGTTGTAATAATGATGAAAATAATAATAAGAACAGAAAATAATATCAATTAAAAATGAATGAAATATACAGTAGTAGTGGAGAAATGTGAGCCGATGAAGGTGCTGGAGCGGTGGCACAGACGTAGAGGTGGTGTACGGGCGTGGTGATTTTACACGGGCATGGTCTGCGGGAGGTACGCTGGGAGAAGAAGGGGAAGGAGGAAAGGGAAAGATAAGGGCAATGGGAGAAAGGGAACGCGAAGGGAGGAGAGGGAGTTGGTGGTGGTGGCTAGAATAGGGGGATTGAGTAGAGAGAGTGGGAAAAAATGGCTAGGGTTTTTAGGGGAAATTTTGGAAGAAGATGAACGGTGGGGTGATTTAAATAGAAATTGGGGCACACGGTCGAGGCCTACGGCCGTGTGCCTCTTATTTAGCCTGTGTGTTTCAAAATTTTAATTTAGGGCACGTCTGGTCCTTGTCCCACGCCCATGTTTCCTGGATGTGTTGGGTCACACTGCCTAATCACATGGCCGTGCGATGCTTCATTCATTTCTCCCACGCCCATGTTTAAGATCACACGCCCATGGTGATTAGTCAGTATCGACCACGACCTAAAGGCACGGGCGTGTCCCACGCCCGTGTGATTCTTTCAGTTTCAACCACAGCTTCTGAGCATGAACGTGTCACACGCCTGTGTCATTTACTCAGTATCAACCACGGCTACATCGCACAGCCGTGGCACTTTATTGCAGCCCATGTTTTCGAGTCAGTTTTGACCACGGCCGCATCGTACGACCATGGTATTTTGTCATAGCCCGTGTTGGGGAAAGTTTTTCCTCCTTAGCCTGCACGGTCTTAGCCACGCCGATATCTTTTCCCATGGTGTCCACACGGCCACTGCCACGCTAGTGTTCTAGGCTGTATGGGTAGAAAATCCTGCACCTATTTGGTTAGTTCTTAATTAGATGCTAAAAATTAAAAATATGGATATTAGCGAAGTTAGTGCTCGGGTTGCCTCCCGAGAAGCGTTCGTTTAAAGTCTTAAGCTAGGCTTACCCTATTTTCATCTCTATATGAAGGTTCACGGAGCTGAAGCTCCTCTCTCATATCCCTAAAATCTTCACCATTATATAGTTTAAGTCGTTGACCGTTTACCTTAAATGTGTCATAAGTGATGAGTTACCTCATTTGTGCTATAGGGAAAAATAGTTTTAATTACGAATGGACCTGACCATCTTGATTTCAGCTTTCCAGGAAACAATTTGAGCCTCGAATTGTATAGTAGAACAAGATCTCCAACCTCAAAATGCTTCTGTTTCTTCAAAAGAGCATCGTGGCGTCACTTTGTTGCTTCCTTGTATAAACGTGAGTTCTCGTAGGCATTAGCTCGCCACTCATCTAGCTCGTTCAACTGCATCAATCTTTTCTCACCTGCAAGTTTAAGATCATAGTTTAGTAATTTTGTAGCTCAAAATGCTTTGTGCTCTAATTCAAATGGCAGATGACAACTCTTTTCATAGACAAGTCTGTATGGGGATGTCCCTATGGGAGTTTGAAAAGCGGTTTTATAGGCCCATAAAGCATCGTCTACTTTTAATGTCCAATATTTTCTGTTTGATTCTACGATTTTCTCTAGAGTATGCTTAAGCTCTCGATTAGCTACTCCAGCTTGTCCACTGGTTTGAGGGTGATAAGGGGTAGTTGTTCTGTGGTGCACCCCATATTTCTTTAAGATTTTATCAAATTGAGTTTTACAAAAATGAGTACCCCTATCACTAATAATTGCTCTAGGTTTTCCAAATCGAGAGAAGAGTTTCTTAAGAAATCTTACTACCACTCTAGCATCATTAGTAGGTAAAGCTTGAGCTTAAACCCATTTTGACATATAACCAACCGCTACTAAGACGTATTTATTCCCAAATGAGCTAGGGAATGGTCCCATAAAATCAATACCCCGTATATCAAATATTTCACATGATAGCATATACGTTTGAGGCATTTCATCGCGTTTAGAGATATTACATTCTCGACATCTATCACACGTAACATACACATTAGCGTCCTTGAACAGAGTGGGCCAATAAAAATCTGATTCGAGCATTTTATGTGCTATCCTAGTCCTACTGTAATGTCCTCATGTTGGTCCTAAATGGAAATGTTCTAGGATTTTGCTTGCTTCTGCCTTTGTAACACATCTCTGAATTACTTGATCTGCACATATATGAAAGAGAAAAGGGTCCTCCCAAAAATAGTTTTTCACATCAGCAAAGAATCACTTCTTTTCATGATGTGTTAACTCTTTTGGTAGGATGTTAGCAGCTAAATAATTCGCAATATCTACCAACCAAGGTACATCGGAGTTGGTTATAGCAAAGAGTTGTTCTTCAGGAAATGAGTCATTTATCTCACTCTCGTCAAGTTCTTTGATATGTGGATTTTCAAGCCTAGAAAAGTGGTCTGCCGCGAGATTTTTAGCTCCTTTCTTTTCCTAAATTTCCAAATCAAATTCCTGTAAGAGTAAAATTCATCTTATGAGTCGAGGTTTTTCATAAAATTTAGTTAAAAGATAACGAAGAGATGAATGGTCAGTGTAAACGAAAACTTTAGATAATATCAAATACTGTCTAGATTTATCAAATGCGAAAACCACAGCAAGCAACTCTTTTTCTATGGTGGTGTAATTTTCTTGTGCGGCCGTTGATGTCTTGCTAGCGTAATAAATCGGCTGAAAATGTTCGTCTCTTCACTGTCTAAAAATTGCACCTACTGCAAAATCACCCGCATCACACATTAGTTCAAAGGCTAAATTCCAATCAGGTGCAATTATAATTGGAGGATTTTTTAGTTTATTTTTAAGGTATTAAATGCATCTAAACATTCCTAATCAAAATTGAAAGGTACATCTTTTTCTACTAATTTCGTTAAAGGCTTAGCTATTTTAGAAAAATTCTTAATAAATCTTCTATAAAATTCAGCATGTCCTAAAAAGCTTCTAATAGCCTTAACTGAACTAGGAGGGGGTAATTTTTCTATGGTTTCAATTTTTTCTTTATCAACCTCAATCCATTTACTAGAAATTTTGTGACCTAACATAATCCCTTCTCGAACCATAAAGTGACACTTTTCCCAATTAAGCACAAAGTTCATTTCGTCACATCTCATTAGAACTCGTTTTAAATTTTTAAGGAAAAGATGGAAAGAATTACTAAATATTGAAAAATCGTCCATGAGTACCTCCATAATATCTTCCACAAGTTCATCAAAGATGGCTAGCATGCAGCGCCAAAAAGTAGCAGGAGCATTATATAATCCAAAAGGAATTCTATGATGAGCAAATGTACCATATGAACATGTAAATGTTTTCTTTTCCAGATCCTCAGGAGCTATTGGGTTTTGGAAGTAGCCAGAGAGTCCGTCTAGAAAGCAATAGTACATATGCCCAGATAATCTTTCTAACATATGATCAATGAAGGGTAAAGGAAAGTAATCTTTTCTCATTGCATCGTTTAACTTCCTATAGTCAATGCAGACTCTCTAACCTGTGACTGTTCTTGTTGGAATCAATTCATTCTTTTCGTTAGCTGCAACAGTCATGCCTCTCTTCTTTGGAACAACCTACATAGGACTTACCCAAGTACTGTCAGAAATAGGATAAATAACTCTAGCATCTAGAAGTTTAATTACCTTAACTTTAACAACTTCCTTCATGTTGGGACTCAATTGTCTTTGAGGTTACACATATGGTTTATATTCATCTTCCATTAAAATTTTGTGGGTGCAAAATGATGGACTTATCCCTTTAATGTTAGATATTTTCCAAGCTATGGCTCTTTTAGGCTCCTTTAATACTTGTAGTAACTCGTCTTTCTCATTAGGTTCTAATTTCGAAGAAATAATTACCACCAGTGTAGAATTATCTCCTAGGAATGCATACTCTAAGTGGTTTGGTAACTATTTCAATTCCAATTTGGTAAGCACTTCAATAGAGGGTTTTTGTTTCAGTTCGTCGTTTGTTTCAATGCCCTCATACTTCTTTCTTCTTGGGGAAGAAGTATTAGAATTTAACTCACTTTTTATCTCTCCTATCTCATTGGTATCATCGTCTAACCCCTCACCTTGGGTAATGTAACGCCTCTTGCCCATAATCGAACTGAAACAAGGTTTGAAGTATTACATGACTAATCTTTCTTAAACATCTAGAATAGGGTTATAAAAATTTTGTTGAACTCTATGGCTCGCACGAATTAGGCCTTGGAGTGTAACATCTCGAAATTAGGCCTAGTAGGATTGGGCCCAATGGGCCTTGAGCGTAGTAGCATTTAAAATTTTTGGAGAACAAGAGATCAGCTTAAATGCAAGTTGGACCTATTAGGTGAGTGATTTTGGAAGGTTAGGGGGCTTTTATGAAGTCCCGGGATTGAACTTTGGCTTTGGGGAAATTTTAGTTTTAGGTGAAAAACCCTTGGAAGTTGGCAGGTAGGCCTTAAAAATAAAATATGGGGAAAATGACACAAGTGGAGTGTGTGGTGTAGTGGCAAAGTGACGCCACTTAGGGACAAGGGAATGACGCCACAAGGAAGGAAGGAGGCCCAAGGTTCTAGTTGTAGCGCTCGCATTCCTTTTAGATTATTTTTATTAAACGAATTTAGACCTTGGCCATAGGGTTATATTTAGTTGCGCATGGTTTAAGACACAAAGAGCTAGTTGGTAAAGTGGCTAGTGGCATGGATTATGTGGCAAGGGAGCCTGGGTTCGAATCTCATGTCAAGCAAGGGAGTATTTATTTTGCTAAGTTAGGGTGGCAAGAGTTTGAGTTGGATTTAAACTCTACTAACGGAAGGATCCCACATCGGAAAGATACAAGGAATGAAGGTGAAAAGCTAGCTATATAAAGAGCATTCTAGGAGGAGAGATAACATACCTTGGTGGGCGTTTGGGCGTAGGAGTGGTCGCAGCGCGGTTTAACACCAAACTCCTATCAGGTGTGTAACTCTCCCTGCTCTAGTTGTAGAGCGGGTGCCGGTCACGGCAATAGTAGCCACACGAGCGTGCGAGCGCACGTGTGGGGGCTTTGACGCGATAGTTGAGGCCCTATTAGTATTCTTGTGGGTCGAGGCTGCTTGGGCCGCGATGGGCCGAAGTGGGCCCAATAGGCCCATGGGCCTATATGAGTAAATTGTATGATTGTTTAGAATATATTGAACTAGACTAGGTGAATCTTATATACGTGGCTAGATTTGTGTTAGGTGGGCCTCATGAGCTTGTGGGCTTGAATGGGCCGAAATCGAGTTTAGGCCTAATAGTCCGAAAATAACCGGAAGAGGTAGCTAAGTCGTTCGGGACGACATTAGGCCTTCAAGCAAGGCCAGTATAGGTATAAAATTACCAAAACACCCTTGGTTTATGAAATTACCAAAATACCCCTAGTTTATAAAATTACCAAAATACCCCTGGTTTATAAAATTACAAAAATACCCTTAGTTTACAAAATTACCAAAATACCCCTAGTTTATGAAATTACCAAAATACCCCTGGCTTATGAAATTACCAAAATACCCCTGGTTTATGAAATTACCAAAATACCCTTGGTTTATGAAATTACCAAAATACCCTTGATTTGTGAAATTACCGTTTTACCCCTATACGATAAAATGATCGTTGTACACTCGTGGTAGTATTAGCGTTGTATGTGTTAATTGTATGATTGACTATGTTTGAGATGCGTTGCTTACATGGATTGGTTATGAGTAGAATTACCAAGATACCCCTAAAGGGTGAATTACCAAAATACCCCTAGAAGGTAAAATTATGGTTATACCCTTAGAGGTTGATTAGCATGATTGTGTTGTATTATGTTTATCTGATTATGATGGTAATTCATTTCATACGTGATATTTGAGATATGATTTGGATACATGACATACTGCATACACGAATTATTATGTCATGACATGTTGCGTGAGATTGAATATGATGAGTGGAGAGGGAAGGTATGACTATCAGACGGTCACCAGTGGTTTGGTACCACAAAGTGGGTTGGCCCCCCACATGATATTTGTGATTACGGTCACCAGTAGTTTGGTACCACATATGATTTTCTTGTGACTCGTCCCAGTGGTTAATACCATAGTGGGTTGGCCCCACATAACATCAAAGGGGATCGTCATCAGTAGTTTGGTACTACAAAGTGGGTTGGCCTCACTCATGATTATTTGTGAGTCCGTTCACCAGTGGTTTGGTACCACATATATTTATTCGTGACTTCGGTCACCAGTGGTTTGACACCACCAGTGGTTTGGTACCACACAGGGTAGATTTGGGAGACTCGGATGGACATTTAGGTTGGTAGGATTGCATGGCATGCATATTTGCATATGAATCAATGTATGAGCTTAATATATTTTGGATGGGGACTTATGCACTGAGTCTCGATGGCTCACCCCTTAGTTAAGTTTGCAAGTAATCATTAGATCGCGAATTTGGGAGCTGAGGCGGACTCGTGGAGGCCATACATTGCTTTCTCGTAAACTTGTTCTCTTATTTCAAACTTATTTTTAATTCGAGATTTTAAGTTGTAATAAGGCCACTATAACTTTAATTTTGGTATTTTGTTTGGTTTAGTTTTTAATTTGATTACTGCCTATTATTATTAAATGTTCAATACAGGAATTTCCTAAACCCTTAATAATCATTTTCCAAAATATTAACAGAAGGATAATAAGGGAATAAATATTTAAACTCGAAATTTTTAACACATGCGTAGTTTTTAAACAACCCCTTTTATGTGACATGCTAGATCCGGTCGTAACGTTTAGGCTGGGTTTGGGGTGTTACAATTATGATATCAGAGCGAGGTTTCAAAACTCGGCCGTGGAATGGGTTTGTCAACGCTTTCCAAAAATTGGTTTGAAATATTTTTTAAGAAATATATGCTTTACTGGAAGAATGGCACCCGAGTTTCTAGCACCAAATACGTAAGTTTCCTGATAATTTGCTTTGTTATATGCTGTATTTCTGGTATCTATTCTGAATATTTGGTTTGGATGTGATATTTGGATATAGAATTGGTTGCATATAAAATGTTCCTCTGTTTTAATGGTTAGCTGTTTTGAGTATTTGTAGGGAGTTCTAAATACTAGTTATAAGTATATTAGTTTTATTAAGATCAGAGTGCGCAGCAAGAGCGTAGTATGGTAGGTTAGGATGTGTGACTGTTAGTTAGTTGGAAATTTCGAGGATGAAATTTCTTTAAGGAGGGTAGATTTGTAACATCCCGAAATTAGGCCTAGTAGGATTGGGCCCAATGGGCCTTGAGCGTAGTACCATTTAAAATTTTTGGAGAATAAAAGATCGGCTTAAATGCAAGTTGGACCTATTAGGTGAGTGATTTTGGAAGGTTAGGGGGCTTTTATGAAGTCCCAGGATTGAACTTTGGCTTTGGGGAAATTTTGGTTTTAGCTAAAAAAACCTATAGAAGTTGGCAGGTAGGCCTTAAGAATAAAATATTGGGAAAATGACACAAGTGGAGTGTGTGGTGTAGTGGCAAAGTGACGCCACTTAGGGGACAAGGGAATGACGCCACAAGGAAGGAAGGAGGCCCAAGGTTCTAGTTGTAGCGCTCGCATTCCTTTTAGATTATTTTATTAAATGAATTTAGACCTTGGCCATAGGGTTATATTTAGTTGCATGGTTTAAGACACAAGGAGCTAGTTGGTAAAGTGGCTAGTGGCGTGGATTATGTGGTAAGGGAGCACAGGTTGAATCTCATGTCAAGCAAGGGAGTATTTATTTTGCTAAGTTGGGGTGGCAAGAGTTTGAGTTGGATTTAAACTCTGCTAACGGAGGAATCCCACGTCGGAAAGATACAAGGAATGAAGGTGAAAAGCTAGCTATATAAAGAGCATTCTAGGAGGAGAGATAACATACCTTGGTGGGCGTTTGGGCGCAGGAGTGGTCGCAGCGCGATTTAACACTAGACTCCTATCAGGTGTGTGTAACTCTCTCTACTCTAGTTGTAGAGCGGCAAATGCCGAAGTGCCGATCACGGCAATAGTAGCCACACGAGCGTTTGAGCGCACGTGTGGGGGCTTTGACGCGATAGTTGAGGCCCCATTAGTATTCTTGTGGGTTGAGGCTGCTTAGGCTGCGATGGGCCGAAGTGGGCCCAATGGGCCCATGGGCCTATATGAGTAAATTGTATGATTGTTTAGAATATATTGAACTAGACTACGTGAATCTTATGTACTTGGCTAGATTTGTGCTAGGTGTGCCTCATGAGCTTGTGGGCTCGAATGGGCCGAAATCGAGTTTAGGCTCAATAGTCCGGTAACAACTGGAAGTGGTAGCTAAGTCGTTCGAGAAGACATTAGGCCTTCAAGAAAGGCCAGTATAGGTATAAAATTACCAAAATACCCTTAGTTTATAAAATTACCAAAATACCCCTAGTTTATGAAATTACCAAAATACCCCTGGTTTATGAAATTACCGAAATACCCATGGTTTATGAAATTACCAAAATACCCTTAGTTTACGAAATTACCAAAATACCCCAAGTTTACAAAATTACCAAAATACCTCTGGTTTATGAAATTACCAAAATACCCCTAGTTTATGAAATTACCAAAATACCCCTGGTTTAGGCCGGGTTTGGGGTGTTACAATTATGGTATCAGAGCTAGGTTTCAAAACTCAGCTATGGAATGGGTTTATCAACGTTTTCCAAAAATTGGTTTTAAATATTGTTTAAGAAATATATGCTTTACTGGAAGAATGGCACCCGAGTCTCCAGCACCAAATCTGTAAGTTTCCTGATACTTTACTTTGTTATATGCTGTTTTTCTGGTATCTATTATGAGTATTTGGTTTGGATGTGATTTTCGGATATAGAATTGGTTGCATATGAAATGTTCATCTGTTTTAATGGTTAGGTGTTTTGGTATGTGTAGGGAGTTCTAAATACTAGTTATAAGTATATTAGTTTTATTAAGATCGTCTGTGACAAAAGCGTAGTGTGGTAGGTTAGGATGTGTATTTGTTAGTTAGTTGGAAATTTCGAGGACGAAATTTCTTTAAGGAGGGTAGATTTGTAACATCCCGAAATTAGGCCTAGTAGGATTGGGCCCAATGGGCCTTGAGCGTAGTAGCATTTAAAATTTTTGGGGAATAAGAGATCAGTTTAAATGCAAGTTGGACTTATTAGCTGAGTGATTTTGGAAGGTTAGGGGGCTTTTATGAAGTCCCGGGATTGAACTTTAGCTTTGGGGAAATTTTGGTTTTAGGTGAAAAAAACCCAGAAGTTGGCAGGTAGGCCTTAAGAATAAAATATGGGGAGAATGACACAAGTGGAGTGTGTGGTGTAGTAGCAAAGTGACGCCACTTAGGGGACAAGGAAATGATGCCACAAGGAAGAAGGAGGCCCAAGGTTCTAGTTGTAGCGCTCGCATTCCTTTTAGATTATTTTTATTAAATGAATTTAGACCTTGGCCATAGGGTTATATTTAGTTGCGCATGGTTTAAAACACAAGGAGCTAGTTGGTAAAGTGGCTAGTGGTGTGGATTATGTGGCAAGGAAGCCTGGGTTCGAATCTCATGTCAAGCAAGGGAGTATTTATTTTGCTAAGTTGGGGTGGCAAGAGTTTGAGTTGGATTTAAACTCTGCTAACGGAGGGATCCCAAGTCGGAAAGATACAAGGAATGAAGGTGAAAAGATAATTATATAAAGAGCATTCTAGGAGGAGAGATAACATACCTTGGTGGGCGTTTAGGCGTAGGAGTGGTCGCAGCGCAGTTTAACACCAAACTCCTATCAGGTGTGTAACACTCTCTACTCTAGTTGTAGAGTGGTAAATGCCGAAGTGCCGATCACAGCAATAGTAGCCACACGAGCATGCGAGCGCATGTGTGTGGGCTTTGACGCGATAGTTGAGGCCCCATTAGTATTCTTGTGGGTCGAGGCTACTTGGGCCGCGATGGGCCGAAGTGGGCCCAATGGGCCCATGGGCCTATATGAGTAAATTGTATGATTGTTTAGAATATATTGAACTAGACTAGGTGAATCTTATATACGTGGCTAGATTTGTGCTAGGTGGGCCTCATGAGCTTACGGGCAGAATGGGTCGAAATCGAGTTTAGGCCCAATAGTCCCAGAATAATCGAAAGTGGTAGCTAAGTCGTTCGGATTTACATTGGGCCTTCGAAAGGCCAGATAGGTATAAAATTACTAAAATACCCCTTGTTTATGAAATTACCAAAATACCCCTAGTTTACGAAATTACCAAAATACCCCTGGTTTATGAAATTACCACAATACCCCTAGTTTATGAAATTACCAAAATACCTCCAGTTTTGAAATTACCAAAATACCCCTAGTTTATGAAATTACCAAAATACCCCTGGTTTATGAAATTACCAAAATACCCCTGGTTTATGAAATTACCAAAATACCCTTGATTTGTGAAATTACCGTTTTACCCCTATACGATAAAATGATCGTTGTACACTCGTGGTAGTATTAGCGTTGTATGTGTTAATTGTATGATTGACTATGTTTGAGATGCGTTGCTTACATGGATTGGTTATGAGTAGAATTACCAAGATACCCCTAGAGGGTGAATTACCAAAATACCCCTAAAAGGTAAAATTACGGTTATACCCTTAGAGGTTGATTAGCATGCTTGTGTTGTATTATGTTTATCTGATTATGATGAAAATTCATTCCATACGTGATATTTGAGATATGATTTGGATACATGACATACTGCATACACGAATTATTATGTCATGACATGTTGCATGAGATTGAGTATGATGAGTGGATGGGGAAGGTATGATTATCGAGCGGTCACCGATGGTGCAGTACCACAAAGTGGGTTGGCCCCCCACATGATATTTGTTACTACGGTCACCAGCGGTTTGGTACCACATATGATTTTTTTGTGACTCGTCCCAGTGGTTAAAACCACAGTGGGTTGGCCCTACATAACAAAGAAAGGGATCGTCATCGTAGTTTGGTACTACAAAGTGGGTTGGCCCCACATGATTATTTGTGACTCGGTCACGGTGGTTCGATACCACATATATTTATTTGTGACTTCAATCACCAGTGGTTTGGCACCACCAGTGGTTTGGTACCACACGGGGTAGATTTGGGAGAATCGGATGGACATTTAGGTTGGTGGGATTGCATGGCATGCATATTTGCATATGAATCAATGTATGAGCTTAATATATTTTGGATGGGGATTTATGCACTGAGTCTCGATGACTCACCCCTTAGTTAATTTTGCAGGTAATCATTAGATCGCAGATTTGGGAGCTGAGGCGGACTCTTGGAGGCTATACGTTGCTTTCTCGTAAACTTGTTCTCTTATTTCAAACTTATTTTTAATTCGAGATTTTAAGTTGTAATAAGGCCACTATAACTTTAATTTTGGTATTTTGTTTGGTTTAGTTTTTAATTTGATTACGGCCTATTATTATTAAATGTTCAATACAGTAATTTCCTAAACCCTTAATAATCGTTTTCCAAAATTTTAACAAAAGGATAACAAGCGAATAAATATTTAAACTCGAAATTTTTAACAAACGCGTAGTTTTTAAACAACCCTTTTTATGTGACATGATAGATCCGGTCGTAAGGTTTAGGCCGGGTTTGGGGTGTTGCAATTACGGTATCAGAGCCAGGTTTCAAAACTCAGCCGTGGAATGGGTTTGTCAACATTTTCCAAAAATTGGTTTGAAATATTGTTTAAGAAATATATGCTTTACTGGAAGAATGGCACCCGAGTCTCCAGTACCAAATCCGTAAGTTTCCTAATACTTTGCTTTGTTATATGCTGTATTTCTGGTATCTATTCTGAGTATTTGGTTTAGATGTGATATTCGGATATAGAATTGGTTGCATATGAAATGTTCGTCTGTTTTAATGGTTAGGTGTTTTGAGTATGAGTAGGGAGTTCTAAATACTAGTTATAAGTATATTAGTTTTATTAAGATCAGAGTACGCAGCAAAAGCGTAGTGTGGTAGGTTAGGATGTGTGACTATTAGTTGTTGGAAATTTCGAGGACGAAATTTCTTTAAGGAGGGTAGATTTGTAACATCCCGAAACTAGGCCTAGTAGGATTGGGCCCAATGGGCCTTGAGCGTAGTAGCATTTAAAATTTTTGAAGAATAGGAGATCAGCTTAAATGCAAGTTGGACTTATTAGGTGAGTGGTTTTGGAATGTTAGGGGGCTTTTATGAAGCCCCGGGATTGAACTTTAGATTTGGGGAAATTTTGGTTTTAGGTGAAAAAAACCCTGGAAGTTGGCAGGTAGGCCTTAAGAATAAAATATGGGGAAAATGACACAAGTGGAGTGTGTGGTGTAGTGGCAAAGTGATGCCACTTAGGGGGCAAGGGAATGACGCCACAAGGAAGGAAGGAGGCCCAAGGTTCTAGTTGTAGCGCTTGCATTCCTTTTAGATTATTTTTATTAAATGAATTTAGACCTTGAACATAGGGTTATATTTAGTTGTGCATGGTTTAAGACACAAGGAGCTAGTTGGTAAAGTTGCTAGTAGCGTGGATTATGTGGCAAGGGAACCTCGGTTCGAATCACATGTCAAGCAAGGGAGTATTTATTTTGCTAAGTTGGGGTGGCAAGAATTTGAGTTGGATTTAAACTCTGCTAACGGAGGGATTCCACATTGGAAAGATACAAGGAATGAAGGTGAAAAGCTAGCTATATAAAGAGCATTCTAGGAGGAGAGATAACATCCCTTGGTGGGCGTTTGGGCGCAGGAGTGGTCGCAGCGTGGTTTAACACCAGACTCCTATCAGGTGTGTAACCCTCTCTACTCTAGTTGTAAAGCGGCAAATGCCAAAGTGCCGGTCACGGCAATAGTAGCCACACGAGCATGCGAGCGCACGTGTGGGGGCTTTGGCGCGATAGTTGAGGCCCCATTAGTATTCTTGTGGGTCGAGGCTGCTTGGGCCGCGATGGGCCAAAGTAGGCCCAATGAGCCCATGGGCCTATATGAGTAAATTGTATGATTGTTTAGAATATATTGAACTAGACTAGGTGAATCTTATATATGTGGCTAGATTTGTACTAGGTGGGCCTCATGAGCTTGTGGGCCCGAATGGGCCAAAATCGAGTTTAGGCCCAATAGTCCGGTAACAACCGAAAGTGGTAGCTAAGTCGTTCGGGACGACATTGGGCCTTCAGGAAAGGCCAGTATAGGTATAAAATTACCATAATAACCCTGATTTATGAAATTACCAAAATACCCCTAGTTTATGAAATTACCAAAATACCCCTAGTTTATGAAATTACGAAAATACCTATGGTCTATGAAATTACCAAAATACCCTTAGTTTACAAAATTAACAAAATACCCCTGGTTTACGAAATTACCAAAATACCCCTGGTTTATGAAATTACCAAAATACCCCTGGTTTTTGAAATTACCAAAATACCCTTGATTTGTGAAATTACCGTTTTACCCCTATACGATAAAATGATCGTTGTACACTCGTGGTAGTATTAGTGTTGTATGTGTTAATTGTATGATTGACTATGTTTGAGATGCGTTGCTTACATGGATTGGTTATGAGTAGAATTACCAAGATACCCCTAGAGGGTGAATTACCAAAATACCCCTAGAAGGTAAAATTACGGTTATACCCTTAGAGGTTCATTAGCATGATTGTGTTGTATTATGTTTATCTGATAATGATTGTAATTCATTTCGTACGTGATATTTGAGATATGATTTGGATACATGACATACTGCATACACGAATTATTATGTCATGACATGTTGCATGAGATTGAATATGATGAGTGGAGGGGGAAGGTATGATTATCATACGGTCACCAGTGGTTTGGTACCACAAAGTGGGTTGGCCCCCCACATGATATTTGTTACTATGGTCATCAGTGGTTTGGTACCACATATGATTTTCTTGTGACTCGTCCCAGTGGTTAATACCACAGTGTGTTGGCCCCACATAACATCAAAGGGGATCGTCATCAGTAGTTTGGTACTACAAAGTGGGTTAGCCCCACTCATGATTATTTGTGACTCCGGTCACCAGTGGTTTGGTACCACATATATTTATTTATGACTTCGGTCACCAGTGGTTTGGCACCACCAGTGGTTTGGTACCACACGAGGTAGATTTAGGAGACTCGGATGGACATTTAGGTTGGTGGGATTGCATGGCATGCATATTTGCATATGAATCTATGTATGAGCTTAATATCTTTTGGATGGGGATTTATGCACTGAGTCTCAATGACTCACCCCTTAGTTAATTTTACAGGTAATATTAGATCGCGGATTTGGGAGCTGAGGCAGACTCGTGGAGGCATACACTACTTTCTCGTAAACTTGTTCTCTTATTTCAAACTTATTTTTAATTCGAGATTTTAAGTTGTAATAAGGCCACTATAACTTTAATTTTGGTATTTTGTTTGGTTTAGTTTTTAATTTGATTACTGCCTATTATTATTAAATATTCAATACAGGAATTTCCTAAACCCTTAATAATCATTTTCCAAAATGTTAACAAAAGAATAACAAGCGAATAAATATTTAAACTCGAAATTTTTAACAAACGCGTAGCTTTTAAACAACCCTTTTTATGGATATGCCAGATCCGGTCGTAACGTTTAGGCCGAGTTTGGGGTGTTACAATTATGGTATCAGAGCCAGGTTTCAAAACTCAGCCGTGGAATAGGTTTGTCAACGTTTTCCAAAAATTGATTTGAAATATTGTTTAAGAAATATATGCTTTACTAGAAGAATGGCACCCGAGTCTCCAACACCAAATCCATAAGTTTCCTGGTACTTTTCTTTGTTATATGCTGTATTTTTGGTATCTATTCTGAGTATTTGGTTTGGATGTGATATTCGGATATAGAATTGGTTGCATATGAAATGTTAAATGCATTTTAATGGTTAGGTGTTTTGAGTATGTGTAGGGAGTTCTAAATACTAGTTATAAGTATATTAGTTTTATTAAGATCGAGTCTTGTGACAAGAGCGTAGTGTGGTAGGTTAGGATGTCATTTGTTAGTTAGTTGGAAATTTTGAGGACGAAATTTCTTTAAGGAGGGTAGATTTGTAACATCTCGAAATTAGGCCAAGTAGGATTGGGCCCAATGGGCCTTGAGCGTAGTACTATTTAAATTTTTAGAGAATAAGAGATCAGCTTAAATGCAAGTTGGACCTATTAGGTGAGTGATTTTGGAAGGTTAGGGGGTTTTATGAAGTCCCGGGATTGAACTTTGGCTTTGGGGAAATTTTGGTTTTAGGTGAAAAAAACCCTGGAAGTTGGCAGGTACGCCTTAAGAATAAAATATGGGGAAAATGACACAAGTGGAGTGTGTGGTGTAGTGGCAAAGTGACGCCACTTAGGGGGCAAGGGAATAATGCCACAAGGAAGGAAGGAGGCCTAAGGTTCTAGTTGTAGCGCTTGCATTCCTTTTAGATTATTTTTATTAAATGAATTTAGACCTTGGCCATAGGGTTATATTTAGTTGTGCATGGTTTAAGACACAAGGAGCTAGTTGGTAAAGTGGCTGGTGGCGTGGATTATGTGGCAAGGGAACCTGAGTTCAAATCTCATGTCAAGCAAGGGAATATTTATTTTGCTAAGTTGGGGTAGCAAGAGTTTGAGTTGGATTTAAACTCTGCTAACAGAGGGATCCCACCTCGAAAAGATACAAGGAATGAAGGTGAAAAGCTAGCTATATAAAGAGCATTCTAGAAGGAGAGATAACATACCTTGGTGGGCGTTTGGACGCAGGAGTGGTTGCAGCGCGGTTTAACACCAGACTCCTATCAGGTGTGTAACTCTCTCTACTCTAGTTGTAGAGCAGGTGTCGGTCACGGCAATAGTGGCCACACGAGCGTGCGAGCGCACGTGTGGGGGCTTTGACGCGATAGTTGAGGCCCCATTAGTATTCTTGTGGGTCGAGGCTGCTTGGGCTACGATGGGCCGAAGTGGGCCCAATGGGCCCATAAGGCCATATGAGTAAATTGTATGTGTAACACCCCAAACCCAGCCCATGAGCCCTAACCGGATCAGGTATGTCACGGAGTAAAAACGTTTTGAAAGATTTTGATTTTCTGGTGAAAATTTGAAAATACTATTAAGGTTATAAAACAGTGAGAGGGATTGTTTTTTTTTTTTTATAAACATGGTTGTGTTGAAACCCTTAGAAAATATTTGGTCATTTAAAATTTTAAAGTCATCAGAGTTATTGTTAACTCGGTGAATTTTGCTACCCGATGGTAACATCTTTGAAAACTCGTAAAAGTTACTTAATTTGAAAATATTGCTTTTAACCGATTCACTTAACATTTTATGATTTCATTTGTAATATAGTATAAGTAAAGTAAAAGCAACTATGTAAACATCCAAAATAATAAACTAGCGGCCTTATTACAACCCAAATTAAAAATTTAGAAAATAAATAAACTTGAACTGAATCAAATAAAATTCCAAATCCAAAAGAACAAGCATGGCAGCCGAGTCCTCTCCTGCTCCATCTCCGCGATATACTCATTTGCAAAATAATATGGGAAGGGGTGAGTCACCAAGACTCAGTGTATAAATCCCCCACCCGGAAGTGCAACTCATACACAAATTATTAATAGACATGCAAACATGCAACCCAACTAACCATCCGTACTCCTTTAACTACCCCGTGTGGTCAAAACCACTGGTGGTCAAAACCACTGGTGAATAGAGTCACAAATCAAGTGATGGGGCCAACCCATCGTGTGGTCAAAACCACTGATGACCATAGGTCACAATTTATTAATATGTGGTCAAAACCACTGTGGTACCAAACCATTGGGACTTAGTCACAATTTAACAACGAAGGTGGTCAAAACCACTTTGGTGACCGAAGTCACAATAAATCGATGGGGCCAACCCATCTTGTGGTCAAAACCACCGTGACGATCCATAGAGAAAATCCCCTCCTCTCATCAATCCCATTACCAACATGCTCATATCATTCTTAACATGTTATCATAAATCATGCATAATAGTCATGGCATAGCATATTACCCATCATGTCAACCATAATAGATTTTAAATCACAAGTGACTTACCCGGAATCCATGCTCATGTCCACAAGCAAATCACTACCACAATGATTAAAAGGCAACATAATAGCAATGCTAACTAATAAAGTGTGTAAGAGTTTTACACACTTGTTTACTCGTGAGACTAGCAAATCCCGAATATACTAGCGAAATCCCGAGAGGTTGTTTCCCCTATAATCGGCCAACACATAAACTCTTAGATCTAATAGCCATTCGGCTAAACAAATGATCTCGAAGGACTAATCGCGCTCATAACCAAAATATGGCCCTAGGCCGAATCTTATCATCATTTACCAAAGCAAAACGAAATCCCGGAAGCCTTTGTTTGCCTTGGCCGATTAGCCCCCTAAATCCATGACACATAATCGGTTATACTTTAGATACCAAAAATGGCCTTTGGTCGAATTTGACTAACCACTTACCAAACTTACCGAAATCCCGAAATTGTCACTTGACTTGTCGAGATCCCTACCAAAGCATTTGTTAGAATCGGCTTGCACACTTATCCATAATCAAGGCCTATGGCCGAATGTTACTTACCACCTTATGTTAGGGAATCAAATCCCGAAAGCTTCCTTCAATCGGCTAAAGTCCTTCCCTACAATTGGTTTAATCACTTCATTAGAGAGCTAAAGGCCATTCAGCCATAACATAAATCCCGAAAGAAAAAGTTGCCGCACCCTTACCTTAATGATAGATTCAGCTTTGCCCAAAAAGAAACCTTGATTTCGGCACTTAGAATGGTGAAGAGAAAATCGCAAGGGAAAAGAGAGATTGTGAGCCAAGCATTCGGCCAACGTTCTTCTTAAAACCGATAGAGAAACAATGGCTTTTCAGCTTTTGAAACAAAATAGAAAAGATGGGAAAAATGGGATCAAGATTCGGGTTGAGTTTGAGAGAAAGCAAGATGAGTGTAAGGGTTTGGTTATGGTGATTTCAGCTTCTAGATTGCAAAAAGAAAAGAGGAAGAGATGAGGGTTGCTTTGTGAAGTTTCGGTTGAACAACAAGGGAAGAGAAGAGTGTTAGCCGAAAATACTCCCTAGGACTCCCTTTTTCATTTGGCCATGGCTACCTAAAGTGATAATTCTTATCTTTAATTATCACCCCTTTCAAATAAAAAAAATAAAACAAAGTTTATCTCTATCAAATTAAGAGTCCTTGAGCAGGCCATTAGCTTACTCCCCTAACATGCAAAGATGCATAAAAAAAAAACCCATTGTTGCCCATGCTACTCGAACATGGGACCTCACTGCCGCAGCCTCTTACAATGTCCCAAGCCACTTCACCATATCGACTTTCATGTCCAACCTCACCCACAAAATCTTTTAAAGCCTCCTTAACTTAGCCCCTTCCTTTAACGCCAAAAGCCCAAAATAAAACACATCCCTCGAGCCTACCAAGATTCGAACCTCTTCCTTGAAGCTCCCTTTGGCGCCACCTTCCAAGCCCTTAAGGTTGCGTCCCTTGCCACTCTTCCACTTGACTTCTTATGTCCAACTTCTCCCAAAATTTTCTCTTAACCCCTATCTCACCTAGCTCCTTCCTTTTAAACACTAAAAAGAAATTTTCAGCCCTAAATCAGACCTAGCCCAGGGTTATGACTAGACCCTAGAACATGTCAGGTAATCATAGTATTCATTTCTTGTCAAGCAAGCACATGAAAATAATTAATTTGCAAACAACCCCTAATTGAGGATGTTACAGTTCTACCCCCTTTAAAAATAATTTCGACCTCGAAATTACCTGGATCAAAAGAGTTGGGGGTATTGTTGCCGCATCACATCCTCGGGTTCCCATGTGGCCTCCTCCATACCATGGTTTTGCCATAGCACTTTTACCAAAGGTACCGACTTCTTCCTCAAAACCTTGACATCTCAATCCAAAATCTGTACTGGCTCCTCCTCGAAAGACAAGTCCGAGTTCACCTCAATTTTCGCAACTGGCACAACGTGTGATGGATCTGACCGATAGCGCCTCAGCATCGAAACATGGAAGACGTCATGGATCTGGCTCAATTCTGCTGGTAACTCAAGCTGGCAAGCAACCGGTCCCACACGTTTCAACAGGTATACAATCAGATGAATCTAGGGCTTAGCTTGCCCTTCCTACCAAACCTCAAAGACCTTCTTCCAAGGTGATACCTTCAAGAAGACCTTATCCCCACTGCAAATTCAACCTCTCTACGCTTAAGATCGGTGAGATTTTTGCTGTCCGATGCCTCCTTAAGACGAGCCCAATTACTCTAACCTTATCCTCCGCCTCGCCACCAACTCGGACCCAACATCTGTTGCTCTCCTAGTTCCGTCCAACATGTAGGAGTACGGCATTTTCGACCATCTGACGCCTCATACGGTGCCATCTGAATACTCACTTGATAACTATTGTTATAAGCGAACTCGCCAAAGGTAGGTACTCCTCCCAACTACCACTAAGTCAAAACACGACCCTTAACATATCTTCCAACACTTGGATTACCCTCTCGATTGTCCATCGATTTGTGGGTGAAAAGCCGTCTTTGAAATTCAACCGTGCCTAACTCGATGTAAAGCCTTTCGAATCTCGGCGTAACCGGGATCTCGATCCGAGATAATAGACACCTGGTACTCTATGCAATCGCACTATCTCTCGCTATATCTGACTTGGCTATCCTTTGAAGCGAGTAGTCAACCTCATCGGTATGAAATGGGCCGACTTGGTCAACCGTCCACTATCACCCAAATCGCATCTTTCTTCTCATGAGGAAGCCCACTTACGAAATCTATAGTAATCTCCTCCCACTTCCACTATGGGATCTTTACTACCGTAATGTTGACTCGATGGCAATTGATGCTCAGCCTTAACTTGCTGGTATGTCAAACACTTGCCCACTAACTCGGTTACTTCCCGCTTAAGACTCGGCCACCAAAACTGTTCCCTTAAATCCCGATACATCTTGCTACTTTCTGGGTGCATAGTGTACGGACTGCTATGAGCTTCTTTAAGGATTCGCTGCCTCAAATCATCATCCTTAGGCATGCATACTCTCCCCTGAAAGTACAATACTCCATCACTACCCAAGCTGAACCCTTCGGCTTCACCGCTCTGTACTTGCAACCTCCGAGTACTCAGAACTTCATCGGTTATCTACCTTTCTTTGACCTCATCAATCCAAGACGGCTTCACCTGCAACTCTGCTAGAAGGCTCCCATCCTCATATAGACTTAGGTGAGCAAACATTGCTCGCAAATCTGCTACCACCTTACGGCTCAATGCATCAGCTACCATATTAGCCTTACCCGGATGGTATTCGATTGAGCAGTTGTAGTCTTTTAGCAACTCAATCCACCTCCGCTGCCTCATATTTAAATCTTTCTGAGTCAAGAGGTATCAGACTCTTGTGATCCGTACACTACCTACTTCTCCCATACGATAGTGCCTCCAAATCTTCAAGGCAAAAACCACAGCTCCAATTCCAAATCATGTGTCAGATAGTTACCTTCGTGAGGCCTCAACTGCTGTGACGAATAAGCGACCACCTTCCCTTCTTGCATCAGCACACACCCCAAACTAGTATGTGATGCATCACAATACACCGTGAATTCCTTTCCTGCCTCAGGATGAATCAAGACTGGTGCTTCTATCAAGATCCTCTTCAGCTTATCGAAACTCTCTTGCTGCTTCTCAGACCACACAAACAGAACTCCTTTTCTCAGCAGCTTAGTCAACGATGCTGCGATTAAGGAGAAATTTTCCACGAATCTCCTATAATATCCTGCCAACCCCAGAAAACTCTAAATTTTCGTAACTGACTTTGGTGGTTTCCATTCCAATACTGCCTCAATCTTACGGGATCCACCACGATTCCTCACCAAACAACATGCACTAGAAAAGTTACCTCCTTAAGCCAAAACTCACACTTGCTGAATTTGGCGTACAACTGCTTCTCCCTTAAAACTTGCAGAACCACATGAAGATGTGCGTCATGCTCCTCTTCTGACTTCGAGTACACCAAAATGTTGTCTATGAACACCACGATGAATCGGTCCAGATAGGGTTAGAAAACTCAGTTTATCATGTCCATAAACACGGTCGGTGCATTCGTCAAACCAAAAGGCATTACCAGAAACTCGTAGTGCCCATACTGAGTACGAAATGTCGTCTTGTGGACATCAGCCTCCTTCACCTTAAGCTGATGGTACCCTGACCTAAGGTCGATCTTAGAGAACACCGATGCACCCTTGAGTTGATCGAACAAATCATCAATCTTGGGCAATGGATACCTATTCTTTATTGTCAGCTTGTTCAGCTGTCGATAGTCTATGCACATTCTCATTGTCCCATCCTTCTTCTTGACAAAAAGCACTGGAGCTCCCCAAGGCGATACACTTGGTCGGATGAACCCTCTATCCAAAAATTCCTAGATCTGCGCCTTCAACTCTACCAATTCTTTCAGTGCCATCTGATACGGAGCTATAGATACTGGCGTGGTTCCGGGTAACAAGTCTATACCAAAATTCAACCTCACGGTCCGGAGGTAGACCCGGAAGTTCCTCTGGAAACACATCAACATAATCCCTTGCGGTCCGGACATCTCTCACAGCTACACCCTTAGCTTTCAAAGCACAGACATGCACTACATATGCTTCACAACCCTTCCTAACCATCTTTTCTGCCTTTAAAGCCGAAACCAGATTAGATAGGTAATCTCTCCTTTTACCTATCATCACCACCTCTTCTCCTTTCATGGTCTTTAACACCATGCGCTTCGCCGCGCAATCCAGGCTAGCCTGATACTTTACTAGCCAATCCATCCCGAGGATTAGGTCAAACTCTCGAAACGGTAGTTCCATCGAGTCAGCCAAGAACACGACCGCTTAGAGTTCTAGGGGTACATTCCTATAGAGTTTACTTACTTCTACAGAGTGACCTAGAGGGCTTAATACAGTCATCTTCCTAGAAGTAAGCTCAGAGTCTAAGTGCAGAGCTTTCACTACGCTACTAGCAATATATGAGTGAGTTGAGCCAATATCAATTAAGTTACTATAAGGTACTCCAAAGATCAAAAACATACCGGTTATGACGTCCGGTGCGACACCCTCCTCCTGACGTCTCACAGCATAGACCAAACCAGGTTGCCTAGCCTCAGTACCACCGGTACCTCCCCTCGGTGCCCCATGGCCTCTACCGGCACCATTACTTCTTCTTCCTGCACCACGACCTCTCGGTGGCTGTTGAATATCCCTCCTATTCGGTGCACGATCCTGACCCTCTGACCTCAGCCTAGCTGCCTTTTTCGGACAATCTCTAACTCGATGTTCCATGGACCCACATTCGAAGCATCCCCGATTACCATTCCAACACTCCCCCGTGTGAGACTTCCCACACCGAGCACACCGTGGCGGCCATTGAGGATTAGCAGCAGTAGCAGTAGGCCTAGCAGCTTGATCCGACCCACCATACCTCGTCCTCTTCTGCTGATTACTAGAAAACCTTGAAGATCCAGAGCTCCTCTTATTCCAACTCCTATCCTGATTCCATCTAACCGACTGTCTTACCCCTTCAGCAACCTTAGACTTCTCCACTAGGACAGCGAACTCCCGTTCCTGCTATGGAGCTATCATCATCCTCAGCTCATCTCTCAGCCCATCCTCAAATCTAACGCAGTGTTCATGCCCAGTACCCACAATACCACGAGCATACCTGCTCAACCGAAGAAATTCGGCCTCATACTCCACTACTGTCTTATTACCTTGAACCAGGTTCAAGAAAGCCTTCCGCTGCGCATCCACGTAGCTAGTTCCTATATACTTCTTTTGGTAGGCAGCCTTAAAGAACTCTCACGTGAGGTCCTCCGTTATCGCTCCATCCCTTACGGTGAGCCACCACTGATATGACTCATCCCGAAGTAGAGAGATTATACCCTTCAACTTCTCCTCACCAAAATCCGGTCACCCATGATCCTTTCGCTTGATTCCAACCAATACTCCACAAGACCGGGTGCCACTCCGAAACTCCTCTAAACACTTACGCTCCGTTAGCTTGAGTCGTTCAACCATAGATTTACTGGCTCGCGCACTGCTACCGCCTCGAACTCATTTCAATACTCGTAGTACAGCTTGGGATACTACATCGTTACCACCGGTCTGATCTTAAAACTCAGTTTCCACTGCCGGTAGATCCGGCATCTCATTTCCAGACCCATGACCAGACCCTGCTGGCTCCGACAAGGTCATCCTACCCCTACCACGGCCACGCGGCGGACGTCCCCGACCTCTTGTACTCATTCTTCTCGTTCGCATTTATCTGATTAAGAATTTTATGTATTATTAATACTGTTCACTGTTTACCCACGAGCAATTTTATGAGAAGGAATTTAGGAGTGGTTCTTTTGTATTCACACATGCACACAGTCTTTTCATTCATTCATACATCCATCAAACAATTATGAACCTTCGTTCATTCAGAGATGTTGTAGTTTTCATTGTTGTTGTTTTTCCACTACCTAGGGGTATTTGCGTAATTTGTCCTACAGGGATATTTTCGTAATTTGTCAAATAAGGTTCCTTAATAATTTTGTCAAAAAGTATTTCAAAAATTTTATAGTCTCGGGGTTCTTTGGTAAATTTGGAAATTCTAGGGTATTTCGGTGATTTTGAAGCTCGGGGTATTTTGGTAATAAACTAGGGTAAATTTGTAAAGTTTGATATTTTCGGGGTATTTCCAAACGTTGCAAAACTTTGAGGGTTTTTTTTCAGAAAAATGTTGTAAAACAATAGTTCTCACACACTTAAAAAGAAATTTTAAGAGTTTTAAAGCTAAGGTTTTTATGAAAATACGGCTAGTTCCCTTTCAGGTTTTAATTAGGGTTTAGCCCATGAATAAGTCCTCTCGGTTAGGGTGAACCGAAGCTACGCACCAGGTAGGATTCGAGTGAAAAGGAGGTGAGTCACACGGACTGCTTAAATACCAAGCTCCCACCGAAACCATTCCTAGACATGCGCACCGTGGTTACCACACCCTAACTCGGCGGCTTAGACATAGGTTTGTTTTAATTAAGCAATTAAGTCTTATGAAGTAGTTGGGGTAGACTAGTCCTAGTGTTCAAGTACCTATCAGTCTATTCTACGTTCCTAAGTTACCCTTTTACCCTTATCAAGTATTCACGTAGCATCGAGAGATACTTACAGGCGGATAGGTGCTTGAGACTCGATACCATCTTGTTGACCGAAAACCATTTCCATAATAATTCACAAAGGCCTACAAAAATGTTTTGGGCCCTGGGGCCCCACAGCTGAGTTTTGAATCGGGCTCTGATACTAAAAATGTAACACCCCAAACCCGGCCCATGAGCCCTGACCGGATCTGATATGTCACGGAGTAAAAACGTTTTGAAAGATTTTGACTTTCTGGTGAAAATTTGAAAATACTATTAAGGTTATAAAACAGTGTTTGATAAAACTCTGGAGGGATTTTTTTTTTTATAAACATGGTTGTGTTGAAACCCTTTGAAAATATTTGGTCATTTAAAATTTTAAAGTCATCAGAGTTATTGTTAACTGGGTGAATTTTGCTACCCGATGGTAACATCTTTCAAAACTCGTAAAAGTCACTTAATTTGAAAATGTTGCTTTTAACCGATTCACTTAACATTTTATGATTTCATTTGTAATATAGTATAAGTAAAGTAAAAGCAACTATGTAAACATCCAAAATAATAAACTAGCGGCCTTATTACAACCCAAATTAAAAATTTAAAAAATAAATAAACTTGAACTGAATCAAATAAAATTCCAAATCCAAAGAACAAGCATGGCCGCCTCGAGTCCTCTCCGGCTCCATCTCCGCGATCTACTCATCTGCAAAATAATATGGGAAGGGGTGAGTCACCAAGACTCAAGTATAAATCCCCACCCTAAGTGCAACTCATACACAAATTATTAATAGACATGCAAACATGCAACCCAACTAACCATCCGTACTCCTTTAACTACCCCGTGTGGTCAAAACCACTGGTGGTCAAAACCACTGGTGACTAGAGTCACAAATCAGGTGATGGGGCCAACCCATCATGTGGTAAAAACCACTGATGACCATAGGTCACAATTTATCAATATGTGGTCAAAACCACTAGTGACAGTCCATAGAGAAAATCCCCCTCCTCTCATCAATCCCATTACCAACATGCTCATATCATTCTTAACATGTTATCATAAATCATGCATAATAGTCATGGCATAGCATATTACCCATCATGTCAACCATAATAGATTTCAAATCACAAGTGACTTACCCAGAATCCATGCTCATGTCCACAAGTAAATCACTACCACAATGATTAAAAGGCAACATAATAGCAATGCTAACTAATAAAGTGTGTAAGAGTTTTACACACCTGTTTACTCATGAGACTAGCAAATCCCGAATATACTAGCGAAATCCCGAGATATTCTATCGAACAGTCGTAGTCCTTCAGCAGTTTCACCCACCTTTGTTGCCTCAAGTTTAACTCCTTCTGAGTCAATAAATACTTGAGGCTCTTGTGATCTGTGTAGATAATCAACCTTTCTCCATAAAGGTAGTGCCTCCAAACCTTAAGGCGAAAACCATCGCTGCTAGCTCTAAGTCATGAGTTGGGTAGTTCACTCATGAGGCCTTAGGCTGCATGACGCATAGCGACTACTTTGCCATCTTGCATTAGTACACACTAACCCGTATCTAAGCATCATAGTACACCACAAAATCTTTTCACGCCTCCAAATTAAATTAACACCGGAGCTTAACAAGACCTTCTTAAGCTTTTCAAACCTCTCCTGCCGCTTATTAGTCCATTCAAGGTACTTCCTTCCTTAGTAACTTGGTTAAAGGTGCGGCTATTGACTAGAATCCTTCCACGAACCTTCTGTAATAGCCTGCCAAGCCTAAGAAACTTCAGATTTCAGCCACGAACCTAGGTGGTTTCCAATTCAACACTGCTTCGATCTTCCTAGGGTCCACTCTTATTCCTTCTGCGGATACCACATACCCTAAGAATGCCACCTCCCTAAGCCAAAATTCGCACTTGTTGAATTTGGCATAGAGCTTCTTCTCCCTCAACACTTCCAACACGACTCGGAGATGCTCATCGTGCTCCTCCTCCGACTTCGAATACACCAAAATATCATCGATGAATACAACGATTTAATCTATCCAAGTAGGGTTGGAAAACCCGATTCATCATATCCATGAACGCTACCGGCGTTCGTCAACCCAAACGGCATCACCACAAACTCGAGTGACCATATCTTGTCCTAAAAGCGGTCTTATGGATATCGACCTCCTTCACCTTCAATCGATGGTATCCCGACCAGTAAATCGATCTTCGAAAACATCATGGCTCCTTCAAATGATCGAACAAGTCATTGATCCTTGGCAAGGGATACTTGTTCTTAATGGTCACTTATTTAATCGACGGTACTCTATGCACAAACGCATAGTTCCGTCCTTCTTCTTCACAAATAAGACCGGTGCTCCCCACTGAGACACACTGGCCGGATGAACCCACGGTCCAACAGCTTCTTGTATCGAGCCTTGAGCTCCACTAACTCCTTTGGTACCATTCGGTATGGAGCGATTGACACAGGAGCTGTCCCCGGTAGCAAATCAATCCCAAATTCTACCTCCCTGTCTGGGGGTATTCCCGGTAACTCTTCTGGAAACACATCTACGAAGTCCCTTACCGTCCTAACTCCATTAATACCTTCCTCCTTTCCACCAATCGTACTTACGAAAGCAAAAAACGCCTTGCAACCCTTCTTAACCATCTTCTCACCTTTCTTGTCTTAGACTATATTAGATAAATAGTTCCTCCTTTCTCCGATCATTATTACCACTTCATCTTCCGGGGTTCTTAGTTCCATACGTTTAGTCAAGACAATCCAACACGACTCGGTGTTCTACTAACCAATCCATTCCGAGTATAAGCTCAAACTCTCCAAGGGTAACTCCATTAAGTCCGCCGAAAGTTCACTCCACTAATCTCTGGGGTACATTCGAAAGATCTTGTCTACCACTATAGTTTGGCCTAATGGGCTTACTACGATCATCATCTATCAAAAAGTTTAGAGTCTAGGCCTAGTGTTTTCACTACACTACTTGCAACATAGGAATGGGCCGAGCCCACATCAATCAAAGCAAAGTAGGGTTTGTCAAAAATAAAGAACGTACTGGTTATTACGTCCCTGCGTCTCCATCTTCCCTTCGGTGAACCGCATAAACCAAACCCTATTGTCTTGCATCAAGATTAGTATTACCTCTACCATGTTCCACGACCTCGCCTATACCACTACCACGATTACTCGAACCACGACCCCGTTGAGGCTACTGTCCGCCTCTACCGGTCTGGCTAGCATTCTGAACTACCGGTCGGCTCTCATCTGATTGTTTGGGACAATCCCTAAACATATGGTCCTTGGACCCATACTTAAAGCATGCTCCTATCTTTTTCCAACACTCACCTAAATGCTTCTTTCCACAATGCTCACAAGGACGAATCTACCAGCCTGTACCAGCTTGTTGATTCCGTGGCCCATCAACCCTAGGCCTTTTGTAACCCTTTCCAGATGGCCCAAACCCTCTTTTGGCCTTATTCTTATCCACGGTCTGCTTAGTAGCATCCTTAATCCCCTCGGCCACCTTGGCCTTTTCCACCAAAGTCGAGAATTCCCACTCCTGATGCGGTGCTATCAACAGCCTCAGGTCATCTCTCAGTCCGTTCTCAAATCGAACACAGCGTTCATGCTCAGTCGCCACTACCCCTCGAGCATAGCGGCTCAATCTCAAGAATTCCGCCTCATATTCTGCGATAGACTTACTCCCTTGTACCAACCCTAGAAAAGCCTTCCTTTGTTCATCTGTATACCTGGTTCCCACATACTTCTTTTGAAAGGCCTCTTTAACATACTCCCAGGTCAAATTTTTAGCTATAGTACCATCACGAACAGTTAACCACCATCGATACGCTTCATCGCAGAACAACGCCACCATCCCTTTCAACTTTTCCTCCGAGTCGTCAATCTCATCCATGATACGCTCGTTGCTTCCACCAAGACTCACCAGACTGGTGCCACATTAGATACTCCTCGAAACATTTCGCTCCATTAGCTCGGAGCCGTTCAGGTACCGACTTTCGGTTTCCTGAATTTCCACCTGCACCCGCCACCAATTCCAAAACTCACAACACGACCTTCGACCAACATCTTCCCATCGAGCCTCACCGCTCAACATTAACGGTTGGGGTGGTGGTGGCGGTGGCATTCATTGTCGGACCCTTGACCCGACCTAACGGGTTCTGACACGATCATCCTTCTTCTTCCTCGACCACGAAGACCACGTCCTCTAGAGCTCATTTTCTAGCGTCGAGATCTGATTAAGAAATTTTATGAATTAGTCATTGTTCCACTTATTTATCGCGAAGGAGTTTTATGAAAAGGATTTAAGAGTGGTTCTTTCAGTATTCATACAAACACACGCCTTTTCATTCATTCATCCATCCATCAAACAAATATGAACTTTCGTTCATTCGGAGAAATGTTGTAGTTTTGTTGTTGTTGTTGTTTTCCACTACCCGGGGTATTTTCGTAATTTTGTCCTCTGAGGCATTTTCGTAATTTTGTCAAAATAAGGTTCCTTGATGATTTTGTCAAAAATTATTTTGAAAACTCCAAAGTCTAGGGGTAACTTGAAAAAAAAAATTTTAAAACCTGGGGTATTTCGGTAATTTTTGACCTCAGGGGTATTTTGGTAATTTTCACAAATCAGGGTAAATTTGAAAAATTTAATAAATTTGGGGTATTTCAAAAGTTGTAAAATTTTGAGGGTTCTTTAGAAAAGTTGTTCCTTCAAAGATGGGGATGTTGCAAAAATTTGGAAATTAGGGTCATTTTGGTAATTTTGTAAGTTAGGGGCAATTTTGTAATTTTTCCAAAATCATGGTATTTTGATATTTTACAAATTAGGGTTTTTGAATGTTTATGAAATCATGAAATTTTGATAAAGTTGTTGAGTAGTTGAACATTTTACAAACCGTATGTTTTGGTAATTTTATCTAAGGCATTTTGTAATTTTCAGAATCAAGAGTTTTTGTAAAAGGTTGTAAAAATAATTTTCTCGATTTAAAAGAAAGTTTTAAAAGTTTGAAAAACTAGGGTTTGTTGTTTTGTTCTCTTTTTTTTTTTAAAACATGGCTAGTTCCTTTCGGGTTTTAGTCATTATGTTTAGCCTATGACCGAGCCCTCTTGGTCGGGGTGAACCAAAGCTACGCACTGTGCAGATTTGTGTGGAGAGGAGGTGAGTCACGGATTGCTTAAATACCAAGCTCCCACCAAACTGCTCCTAGACATGCGTCTGAGAGTTGCCACACCACCGAGCCCTATGAGTTAGGGTGAACTGAAGCTACGCACTGTAGGATTCTGCGAAGAGGAGGTGAGTCACTAGGACTGCTTAAATGCCAAGCTCTTCCTGATCCAATCCTGAACATGCATAAAGGGTTCCCACACCTTAGCTCGGTGACTTAGCCATAGGTTGGTTTAGTACATTAAGTCTTATGTGTTTGTGTTTGAGTAGTCTAATCCTGGGGTTCAAATTCCTATCATTCTATTCTCGTTCCATGCCTTTTCTACCCTTATATAAATCACGAATCACACATATAGTTAGGGGTACTTACGGTGGATCATGGGTTGGAGACTTAGGTGCCATGCCATAAAACACCTTATTTTAAAGAAATTCATTTGGCTCGCTTTGAAAATGTTTTGGGCCTTAGCCCACGTGCCGAGAGTTTAAAATCGGGCTCGATACCAAATCTGAAACACCCCACACCCAAATTTCCCACGAGCCCTGAACAGGATCTGGTATGTTCCTAAAGTGAACCAATTTCAAAATCATTCGTTACTTAGAGAAAATTAAGTAAAATTTTTAGAAAATGTTGTTGTGGATTGGGCTTAGATTGAAACCCATTTTATTAAACTTGTAAATCCAATTTGATTTATTACGTCCAAAATAGTTCTTAGCACAATATTTAAAAGTAAAGTAAAAATAAAGAATAATCCATTGGGCCTTATGGCCTTATTACATCAAATAAAACCCAAAAGAAATATAATTAAGGGTACCAAATGTAAAAATGTCCAAATAAAATAAAATCTCCAAATGTAGCATGGCCACCTCAAGGTCCACCTACCATCCGGTCAAATCACTTGCTCATCACCGAAAAATAATTCCCACAATGGGTGAGTCAATGAGACTCAATGTGCACACAATACTAACATTCAACAATTCAGGCATTCATTTTCAAATCATCGATCCATATAAAAATGAAATTATGATGCAACCCAAACCCAATCCTAATGGTCCATCCGCTACACACCACCGTACACGCCATTTACACCGTGGGGACTACTAAGTCAACCTCCATCCGCTACACTCCATCGAAGGCATTCGCCCATATACGTTGTGTCATTAGACACTATAATCAAATTTATACGTTGTGTCATTAGACACTATTCAAATATTGTAACCGGTTACCAAAATTTACGCAATGTGACCGTAGTCAACATATTTAGTTGGTGAGACCAAAGTCAACACCTTCGTTGGTGAGACCAAGTCAACACCTAATCTCCCCTTTCACATAAATCCTAATGCCCCAAAAATAAATATATTGTGCATAGCTTAATTTCATGTTCATATACATATATTCGCATGTTATAGAAAAACATATTTCACAATCCTATCGAGTAGGAAGCGTGCACTGGTACCTTTTTGCCACATTTGTGGTACATAGCCACATTCACATTCTTATTCATATTCATATATTAAAATAATAGCCATAAAATATCGAAGGTTAGTAAGGGTACACACCGATTTGCTTATTAAGGTTCCTTGAGATCTCAAAATCTCGATCTAACTTTAGATCTATTAATTCCTATATTCGCCCACCAAATAAAACACATTAATAAACCCTTTTGGCTTAAAACAAAACCAAATCCTAGTAGGATTTGTAGAGACTCACCTTTGCCGATTTGGTGTTTACACAAATCCGATAACCGTTTTCCTTTACGATATTCGCCAACCTTGAATCTCAATATGGGTTAGTTTAGGCTTTTTAATAATTAGAGAACCGATCTAGATACTCACATAAGCCTTGGCGAATACTTTTAGGGCTTACCTTATGGACTTCAAATCCAAAAGTTTCCTTTGTCTTGAATATCTGTCGAAAATCCTAAATTTATAAGTTAGATCTGATCTAACTTTAATAAGTAGTAATTGGCCTTTGGCCGAATGTGTCTCACTTACCTTGGATCCTTGACCCCTTCTATTTGATGATGGTAGAAACCTAAGAGATCATGGTGGGTTCGGCCATGAACAAAGTTAGGGATTAGTACCTGAATTTTTGGTAAAAAGGAAAGAATAGAAGTTGATTGACCACAAATCTTACCCTTTTTGATGTTGTAATTGACTGCTCCTTTACTTAGAATCGACAGGGATTCGGCTTTGATAGTAGAAACAGAGGAGAAAAGAGAAGAAAAGAAGATGGTTTTTGTTCAAAGAAAATTCGGCAAAAGGGGGGAAGAGGGCTATGAAAAATTTCGGCACACACTTAGGAAAGATGAGAGAATGGCCGTAATTCTCCTCTTTTAACTGAAATTGCTATGCCAAGAGTCCTTGACTTGGCCACCACTCCCCCTACAAGTGATAATATTATCATTTAATTATCACTTTAATTAAATTAGGAGTATTTTATCCATCCTTTATCTCCTTATTTATTTTATTAAAAGAAATTCCTTTACTTAACACTTAATTAAACAAGTTTTAATCGAAGTAAAACTCCTCTAATTCAAGAAGCTTGTGCCGTCCCACCTCTTAGCCTTGGAAGAAAAATAAAGCCTTCATTATTTGCTTCTGGATGACTCAAACTCGAGCCCAAAACCTCTTGTATTTGGGCCATTTCCTAAGGCCTTAGGTGGCATCTTGAGCCACATTTCCAAGTCCGTTATTGGGTCAAATTTCATGTACTTTATATTTTAGGGTCACTTGGCCCTAAGTTCCCTTTGGGCTCTTAAATTCGACATTCCGGGGTCAATTTTAAGTTTCTTAAAATTTTCGCGCGGCTCTGTATTTTCTAGGTTTCCAAAATGTTTAGGTTTCCAAAATGTCTAAGTTTCCAAAAATGTCTAAGTTTCCAAAAATGTCCATTTCCATTTCCATTTTCATTTTCATTTCCATTTCCATGCATTTCTAGGTTTCCAAAAGTATCAAAAATTTATTCATAGTACTTGAAACTTGTCATTTCATACAATTAAACTGGAAATGCATAGGCCCTATTCAGGATGTTACAGTTCTACCCCCCTTAAACAAAATTTCGTCCCCAAAATTTCCTAACTAAAATAGTTGAGCGTATTGCTGTCTCATGGTCTCCTCTGACTCCCACGAAGCTTCTTCCGTTCCATGATTGCGCCATAGCACTTTGACTAGAGGAAAGGTCTTCCTTCGTAGTACTTTCACATCACGTTCCAAGATCCGAATCGGCTCTTCCTCGTATGATAAGTCTGGCCTTAGCTCCACTTCTTCAACAGATACCACATGCGATTTGATCCGATCGATAATGACGTAACATGGACACATGAAATACGTCGTGCATCTCGTTGTAACTCGTGGCAACTCTAATTGGTATGCCATCGCCCAACTCACTTGATGCCAGATAGGGCCTCCAAACCTTGGGCTTAACTTCCTTTGCGGTAAACCTCATAACCTTCTTCCAAGGCGAGACTTTTAGGAATACTTGGTCTCCACTTCAAACTCTATTTCCTTCCACTTAAGGTCTCCGTCGACTTTTGCCTATCGAGGCTTCCTTCAACCGTGCTTAATTAACTCAACCTTCTCTTGGTTTACGCCACCAACTCGGACCCAAAACTTGGCGTTCTCTAACTCGGTCCAACAAGTAGGTGTTCTACACTTCCTTCCATACAATGCTTCAGATGGTGCCATCCGAATCTTCGGCTTGATAGCTGTTGTTATAGGCGAATTCAGCTAAAGGCAAGTAATCTTCCCAACTTCCTCGAAAATCCATTACACAACCTCTCAACATATCCTCCAACACTTGTATAACCCGTTCAGACTGCCCATCTGATTGTGGATGAAAAGCCGTAGTGAAGTCTAGCTTAGTGCCTAAAGCTTGATGAAGTGCTTTCCAAAATCGAGACGTAAACCTTGGGTCTCTATCAGAGATGATCGACATTGGTACTCCATGTAATCTCACAATTTCCGCCACATACAACTTAGCCAACTTCTGAAGAGAATAATCCATTACGACCGGATAAAGTGTGCGGACTTGGTCAAACGGTCCATTATCACCCATACCGAGTCCTTCTTAGTAGGCGTAAGGGGAAGCCCACTAACGAAGTCCATGGTAATTCTCTCCCACTTCCATTGGGGAATCTCGATTGGTTGAAGCAATCTGATGGGACTTGGTGTTCAAACTTAACTTGCGACATGTCAAACATTTCCCATAAATTCAGTCACTTCGCCTGTGTCGGACCACCAAAATTGTTCCTTAGATCTCTATACGACTTGATGCCTCCGGGATGCATAGCACAAGGGCTACCATGCGCTTCCAAGAATCCTTTGTCTCAACTCCTTATTCTTGAAAGATGAGACTTTTCCTTGTAGCACAATACTCCTTCATTATTGACACCATAATCCTCTAATCCCCTTGCTTTGTACTTGCGCAACTTAGCACTAAGTCATTATCGATAACTGTCCCTCTTTCACTTCCTTTAGCCATGTGGGCTCGACTTGTAATTCCGCCAATGACTTCCATCATCATATAGACTTAGATGAGCGAACAAAGCCCGTAGATCCGATACAACCTTGAGCTTAGGGCATCGGCTACCACATTTGCCTTGCGGATGATATTCTATCGAGCGATCGTAGTCCTTGCCGATTTCACCCACCTTCGTTGCCTCAAGTTTAACTCCTTCTGAGTCAATAAATACTTGAGGCTCTTGTGATCTGTGTATATAATCGACCTTTCTCCATAAAGGTAGTGCCTCCAAACCTTAAGGGCGAAAACTACTACTGCTAGCTCTAAGCCATGAGTTGGGTAGTTCAGCTCATAGGCCTTAGCTGCCGCGACGCATAAGCGATTACTTTGCCATCTTGCATTAGTACACAGCCTAACCCCGTATGCGAAGCATCATAGTACACCACAAATTCTTTTCACCGCCTCCTATGAATTAACACTGAGCTCCACAAGACCTTCTTAAGCTTTTCAAACCTCTCCTGCCGCTTATTAGTCCATTCAAGGGTACTTCCTTCCTTAGTAACTTGGTTAAAGGTGCGGCTATTGACGAGAATCCTTCCACGAACCTTCGTAATAGCTTTGCCAAGCCTAAGAAACTTGATTTCAGCCACGGACCTAGGTGGTTTCCAATTCAACACTTTGCTTGATCTTCCTAGGGTCCACTCTTATTCCTTCTGCGGATACCACATGCCCTAAGAATGCCACCTCCTAAGCCAAAATTCGCACTTGTCAATTTGGCATGAGCTCTTCTCCTCAACACTTCCAACACGACTCGGAGATGCTCATCATGCTCCTCCTCCGACTTGAATACACCAAAATATCATCGATGAACACAACGATTTAATCTATCCAAGTAGGGTTGGAAAACCCGATTCATCATATCCATGAACGCTACCGGAGCGTTCACAACCCAAACGGCATCACCACAAACTCAAGTGACCATATCTTGTCCTAAAAGCGGTCTTATTGATATCGACCTCCTTCACCTTCAACTGATGGTATCCCGACCAGAAATCGATCTTCGAAAACATCTGCGGCTCCTTCACCGATCAAACAAGTCATCGATCCTTGGCAAGGGATACTTGTTCTTAATGGTCACTTATTTAATCGACGGTAGTCTATGCACATCGCATAGTTTCGTCCTTCTTTTCACAAATAAGACTGGTGCTCCCCACGGAGACACACTGGGTCGATGAACCCATGGTCCAACAGCTTCTTGTCCGAGCCTTGAGCTCCACTAACTCCTTTGGTGCCATTCGGTATGGAGCGATTGACACGGAGGCGTCCCCGTAGCAAATCAATCCCAAATTCCACCTCCACATCAGGGGTATTCCGTAACTCTTCCGAAACACATCTATGAAGTCCCTTACCGTCCCTAACTCCATTAATACCTTCCTCCTTTCCACCTATCGCACTTACTTAAAGCTAAAACGCCTTGCAACTCTTCTTAACCATCTTCTCGACCTTGGGTTTAGACTATATTAGATAAATAGTTCCTCCTTTCTCCGATCATTATTACCACTTCATCTTCCCGGTTCTTAGTTCCATACGTTTAGTCACAATCCAACACGGCTCGGTGTTCTACTAACCAATCCATTCCGGTATAAGCTCAAACTCTCAAGGTAACTCCATTAAGTCCGCCGAAAGTTCACTCCACGAATCTCTAGGGTATATTCCAAAGATCTTGTCTACCACTATAGTTTGGCCTAATGGGCTTACTACAGTCATCTGCCTATCAGAAAGTTCAGAGTCTAGGCCTAGTGTTTTCACTACACTACTTGCAACATAGGAATGGGTCGAGCCCACATCAATCAAAGCAAAGTAGGGTTTGTCGAAAATAAAGAACGTACTGGTTATTACGTCCGGCGCGTCTCCATCTTCCCTTCGGTGAACCGCATAAACCAAACCCGATTGTCTTGCATCAGCATTAGTATTACCTCGGCCCTGTGTTCCACGGCCTCTGCCTATACCACTACCACGATTACTCGAACCACGACCCCGTAGAGGCTGCTGTCCGCCTCTACCGGTCTGGCTAGCATTCTGAACTACCGGTCGGCTCTCATCTGATTGTTTGGGATAATCCCTAAACATATGGTCCTTGGACCCACACTTAAGACATGCTCCTATCTTTTTCCAACACTCACCTAAATGCTTCTTTCCACAATGCTCACAAGGACGAATCTACCAGCCTGTACCAGCTTGTTGATTCCGTGGCCCATCAACCCTAGGCCTTTTGTAACCCTTTCCAGATGGCCCAAACCCTCTTTTGGCCTTATTCTTATCCACGGTCTACTTAGTAGCATCCTTAATCCCCTCGGCCACCTTGGCCTTTTCCACCAAAGCCGAGAATTCCTGCTCCTGATGCGGTGCTATCAACAGCCTCAGGTCATCTCTCAGTCCGTCCTCAAATCGAACACAGCGTTCATGCTCAGTCGCCACTACCCCTCGAGCATAACGGCTCAATCTCAAGAATTCTGCCTCATATTCTGCGACAGACTTACTCCCTTGTACCAACCCTAGAAAAGCCTTCCTTTGTTCATCTCAGATACCGGTTCCCACATACTTCTTTTGAAAGGCCTCTTTAACATACTCCCGTGTCAAATTTTCACTATAGTACCATCACGAGCGAGCTAACCACCATCGATCGCTTCATCGCGTAACAACGCCACCATCCCTTTCAACTTTTCCTCTGAGTCGGTCAAGCTCATCCATGATCGCTCCGTTGCTTCTACCAATTTTCAATTTGTCTTGGGTGCCACATTAGATACTCCTCGAAACATTTCGCTCCATTAGCTCGGAGCCGTTCAGTCTGGGCTTTCGGTTTCTGAATTTCCACCGCACCGCCACCAATTCCAAAACTCGCGGCCTGACTGCGACCACAAGATCTTCCCGTCTGAACTCGCTGCTCAACATTAACAGCTGGGGGTGGTGGTGGCGGTGGCATTTCATTGTCGGACCCTTGACCCGACCTAACGGGTTCCGACACGGTCATCCTTCCTCTTCCTCGACCATGACGACCACGTCCTCTAGAGCTTATTTTCTAGCGTCGAGATCTGATTAAGAAATTTTTATGAATTAGTCATTGTTCCACTTATTTACCGGCGAAGGAGTTTTATGAAAAGGATTTAAGAGTGGTTCTTTCGTATTCATGCAAACACACAGTCTTTTCCATTCATTCATCCATCCATCAAACAAATATGAACTTTCGTTCATTCAGAGAAATGTTGTAGTTTTTGTTGTTGTTGTTTTCCACTACCCGAGGGTATTTTCGTAATTTTTGTCCTACAGGGGCATTTTCGTAATTTTGTCAAAAGAAGGTTCCTTGATGATTTTGTCAAAAATTATTTTGAAAACTCCAAAGTCTAGGGGTAACTTGAAAAAAAAAATTTAAAACCGGGGGTATTTCGGTAATTTTTGACCTCAGGGGTATTTTGGTAATTTTCACAAATCAGGGTAAATTTGAAAAATTTAATAAATTTGGGGTATTTCAAAAGTTGTAAAATTTTGAGGGTTCTTTTGAAAAGTTGTTCCTTCAAAGATGGGGATGTTGGAAAAATTTGGAAATTAGGGTCATTTTGGTAATTTTATAAGTTAGGGGCAATTTTGTAATTTTTCCAAAATCATGGTATTTTGATATTTTACAAATTAGGGTTTTTGAATGTTTATGAAATCATGAAATTTTGATAAAGTTGTTGAGTAGTTGAACATTTTACAAACCAGGGGCGTTTTGGTAATTTTACTGCTAAGGGTATTTTTGTAATTTTCGTAAATCAAGAGTTTTTCAGAAAAGGTTGTAAAAATAATTTTCTCAGATTTAAAAGAAAGTTTTAAAAGTTTGAAAAAACTAGGGTTTGTTGTTTTGTTCTCTCTTTTTTTTAAAACATGGCTAGTTCCCTTTCGGGTTTTAGTCATTATGTTTAGATATGACCGAGCCCTCTTGGTCGTGGTGAACCAAAGCTACGCACCGAGTGCGGATTCGCGTGGAGAGGAGGTGAGTCACGCGGACTGCTTAAATACCAAGCTCCCACCGAAACCGTTCCTAGACATGCGTACAGAGGTTGCCACACCACTGAGCCCTCTGAGTTAGGGTGAACCGAAGCTACGCACCAGGTAGGATTCCTGCGAAGAGGAGGTGAGTCACTAGGACTGCTTAAATACCAAGCTCTTCCGGATCCAATCCTAGACATGCGTACAAGGGTTACCACACCTTAGCTCAGTGACTTAGCCATAGGTTGGTTTAGTACATTAAGTCTTATGTGTTTGTGTTTGAGTAGTCTAATCCTAGGGTTCAAATTCCTATCATTCTATTCTACGTTCCATGCCTTTTCTACCCTTATATAAATCACAGAATCACACATATAGTTAGGGGTACTTACCTGGTGGACTGCGGGTCGGAGACTTAGGTGCCATGCCATAAAACCTGCTTATTTTAAAGAAATTCATTTGGATCGCTTTGAAAACGTTTTGGGCCTTAGCCCACGTGCCGAGAGTTTAAAACTGGCTCGATACAAAATCGAAACACCCCACACCCAAATTTCACACAGCAGGATCTGGTATGTTCCTAAAGTGAACCAATTTCAAAATCATTCTTTACTTAGAGAAAATTAAGTAAAATTTTTAGAAAATGTTGTTGTGGATTGGGCTTAGATTGAAACCCATTTTATTAAACTTATAAATCCAATTTGATTTATTACGTCCAAAATAGTTCTTAGCACAATATTTAAAAGTAAAGTAAAAATAAAGAATAATCCATTGGCCTTATGGCCTTATTACATCAAATAAAACCCAAAAGAAATATAATTAAGGGTACCAAATGAAAAATGTCCAAATAAAATAAAATCTCCAAATGTAGCATGGCCACCTCAAGGTCCACCTACCATCCAAATCCTTTGCTCATCACCAAAAATAATTCCCACAATGGCGTGAGTCAGCAGACTCAATGTGCACACAATACTAACATTCAACAATTCAGGCATTCATGTTCAAATCATCGATCCATATAAAAATGAAATTATGATGCAACCCAAACCCAATCCTAATGGTCCATCCGCTACACACCACCCGTACCTGCCATTTACACCGTGGGGACTACTAAGTCAACCCTCCATCCGCTACACTCCATCGAAGGCATTTGCCCATATACGTTGTGTCATTAGACACTATAATCAAATTTATACGTTGTGTCATTAGACACTATTCAAATATTGTAACCGGGTTACCAAAATTTCGTAATGTGATCGTAGTCAACATATTTCATTGGTGAGACCGAAGTCAACACCTTCGTTGGTGAGACCGAAGTCAACACCTAATCTCCCCCTTTCACATAAATCCCGAATGCCCCAAAAATAAATATATTGTGCATAGCTTAATTTCATGTTCATATACATATATTCGCATGTTATAGAAAAACATATTTCACAATCCTATCAGAAGTAGGAAACGTACCTGGGTACCTTTTTGCCATATTTGTGGTACATAGCCACATTCACATTCTTATTCATATTCATATATTAAAATAATAGCCATAAAATATCGAAGGTTAGTAAGGGTACACACCTGATTTGCTTATTAAGGTTCCTTGAGATCTCGAAAATCCCGATCTAACTTTAGATCTATTAATTTCTATATTCGACCCACCAAATAAAACACATTAATAAACCCTTTTGGCTTAAAACAAAACCAAATCCTAGTAGGATTTGTAGAGAGACTCACCTTTGCCGATTTGGTGTTTACACAAATCCCGATAACTTCGTTTTCCTTTACGATATTCTACCAACCTTGAATCTCAATATGGGTTATTTTTCGCTTTTTAATAATTAGAGAACCGATCTAGATACTCACATAAGCCTTGGCGAATACTTTTAGGGCTTACCTTATGGACTTCAAATCCGAAAGTTTCCTTTGTCTTCAATATCATCGAAAATCCTAATATTTATAAGTTAGATCGATCTAACTTTAATAAGTAATAATTGGCCTTTGGCCGAATGTGTCTCACTTACCTTGGATCCTTGACCCTTCTATTTGATGATGGTAGAAACCTAAGAGATCATGGTGGGTTCGACCATGAACAAAGTTAGGATTAGTACCTGAATTTTTGGTAAAAGGAAAGAATAGAAGTTGATTGACCAGATCTTACCCTTTTGATGTTGTAATTGATCGCTCCTTTACTTAGAATCGATGAGGATTGGCTTTGATAGTAGAAACAGAGGAGAAAAGAGAAGAAAAGAAGATGGTTTTTTCAAAGAAAATTGACAAAAAAGGGAAGAGGGCTATGAAAATTTCGCACACACTTAGGAAAGATGAGAGAATGGCCTTAATTCTCCTCTTTTAACTGAAATTGCTATGCCAAGAGTCCTTGACTTGGCCACCACTCCCCACAAGTGATAATATTATCATTTAATTATCACTTTAATTAAATTAGAGTATTTTATCCATCCTTTATCTCCTTATTTATTTTATTAAAAGAAATTCCTTTACTTAACACTTAATTAAACAAGTTTTAACCGAAGTAAAACTCCTCTAATTCAAGAAGCTTGTGCCGTCCCACCTCTTAGCCTTGGAAGCAAAATAAAGCCTTCATTATTTGCTTCCTGGATGACTCAAACTCAGGCCCAAAAAACCTCTTGTATTTGGGCCATTTCCTAAGGCCTTAGGTGGCATCTTCAGGCCACATTTCCAAGTCCGTTATTGGGTCAAATTTCATGTACTTTATATTTTTAGGGTCACTTGGCCCTAAGTTCCCCTTTGGGCTCTTAAATTCGACATTCCGGGGTCAATTTTAAGTTTCCTAAAATTTTCGCGCGGCTCTGTATTTTCCAGGTTTCCAAAATGTTTAGGTTTCCAAAATGTCTAAGTTTCCAAAAATGTCTAAGTTTCCAAAAATGTCCATTTCCATTTCCATTTTCATTTTCATTTCCATTTCCATGCATTTCTAGGTTTCCAAAAGTATCAAAAATTTATTCATAGTACTTGAAACTTGTCATTTCATACAATTAAACTGGAAATGCATAGGCCCTATTCAGGATGTTACAATCAAGGCCTATGGCCGAATGTTACTTACCACCTTATCTTAGGGAATCAAATCCCGAAAGCTTCCTTCAATCGGCTAAAGTCCTTCCCTACAATTGGTTTAATCACTTCATTAGAGAGCTAAAGTCCATTCGGCCATAACATAAATCCCAAAAGAAAAAGTTGCCGCACCCTTACCTTAATGATAGATTTGGATTTGCCCAAAAAGAAACCTTGATTTCGGCACTTAGAATGGTGAAGAGAAAATCGCAAGGGAAAAGAGAGATTGTGAGCCAAGCATTCGGCCAAGGTTCTTGTTGAAACCGATAGAGAAACAATGGCTTTTCGACTTTTGAAACAAAATAGAAAAGATGGGAAAAATGGGATCAAGATTCGGCTTGAGTTTGAGAGAAAGCAAGATGAGTGTAAGGGTTTGGTTATGGTGATTTCAGCTTCTAGATTGCAAAAAGAAAAGAGGAAGAGATGAGGGTTACTTTGTGAAGTTTCAGTTGAACAACAAGGGAAGAGAAGAGTGTTAGCCGAAAATACTCCCTAGGACTCCCTTTTTCATTCGACCATGGCTACCTAAAGTGATAATTCTTATCTTTAATTATCACCCCTTTCAAATAAAAAAAATAAAACAAAGTTTGTCTCTATCAAATTAAGAGTCCTTGAGCAGGCCATTAGCTAACTCCCCCTAACGCCAGCATGCATAAAATAAAAAAAACCCATTGTTGCCCATGCTACTCGAACATGGGACCTCACTGGCGCAGCCCTTTACAACATCCCAAGCCACTTCACCATATCGACTTTCATGTCCAACCTCACCCACAAAATCTTTTAAAGCCTCCTTAACTTAGCCCCCTTCCTTTAACGCCAAAAGCCCAAAATAAAACACATCCCTTGAGCCTACCAAGATTGAACCTCTTCCCTTGAAGCTCCCTTTGGCGCCACCTTCCAAGCCCTTAAGGTTGCGTCCCCTTGCCACTCTTCCGCTTGACTTCTTATGTCCAACTTCTCCCAAAATTTTCTCTTAACCCCTATCTCACCTAGCTCCTTCCTTTTAAGCACTAAAAAGAAATTTTTAGCCCTAAATCAGACCTAGCCCGGGGTTATGACTAGACCCTAAAACATGTCAGGTAATCATAGTATTCATTTCTTGTCAAGCAAGCACATGAAAATAATTAATTTGCAAACAACCCCTAATTGAGGATGTTACAGTATGATTGTTTAGAATATATTGAACTAGACTAGGTGAATCTTATATACGTGGCTAGATTTGTGCTAGGTGGGCCTCATGAGCTTGTGGGCCCGAATGGGCCAAAATCGAGTTTAGGCCCAATAGTCCGGTAACAACCGAAAGTGGTAGCTAAGTCATTCGGGACGACATTGGGCCTTCAGGAAAGGCCAGTATAGGTATAAAATTACCAAAATTCACCTGGTTTATGAAATTACCAAAATACCTCTAGTTTACAAAATTACCAAAATACCCCTGATTTATAAAATTACCAAAATACCCCTAGTTTATGAAATTACCAAAATACCCCTAATTTACAAAATTACCAAAATACCCCTAGTTTATAAAATTACCAAAATACCCCTAGTTTATGAAATTACCAAAATACCCTTGGTTTGTGGAATTACCAAAATACCCTTGGTTTGTGAAATTATCGTTTTACCCCTATACGATAAAATGATCATTGTACACTCGTGGTAGTATTAGCGTTGTATGTGTTAATTGTATGATTGACTATGTTTAAGATGTGTTGCTTACATGGATTGGTTATGAGTAGAATTACCAAGATACCCCTAGAGGGTGAATTACCAAAATACCCCTAGAAGGTAAAATTACGGTTATACCCTTAGAGGTTGATTAGCATGATTGTGTTGTATTATGTTTATCTGATTATGATGGTAATTCATTCCATACGTGATATTTGAGATATGATTTGGATACATGACATACTGCATACACGAATTATTATGTCATGACATGTTGCATGAGATTGAGTATGATGAGTGGAGGGGGAAGGTATGATTATCAGACGGTCACCAGTGGTTTGGTACCACAAAGTGGGTTGGCCCCCCACATGATATTTGTTACTACGGTCACCAGTGGTTTGGTACCACATATGATTTTCTTGTGACTCGTCCCAGTGGTTAATACCACAGTGGGTTGGCCCCACATAACATCAAAGGGGATCGTCATCAGTAGTTTGGTGCTACAAAGTGGGTTGGCCCCACACATGATTATTTGTGACTCCGGTCAGCAGTGGTTCGGTACCACATATATTTATTTGTGACTTCAGTCACCAGTGGTTTGGCACCACCAGTGGTTTGGTACCACACGGGGTAGATTTGGGAGACTCGGATGGACATTTAGGTTGGTGGGATTGCATGGCATGCATATTTGCATATGAATCTATGTATGAGCTTAATATATTTTGGATGGGGATTTATGCACTGAGTCTCGATGACTCACCCCTTAGTTAATTTTGCAGGTAATCATTAGATCGCGAATTTGGGAGCTGAGGCGGACTCGTGGAGGCCATACATTACTTTCTCGTAAACTTGTTCTCTGATTTCAAACTCATTTTTAATTCGAGATTTTAAGTTGTAATAAGGCCACTATAACTTTAATTTTGGTATTTTGTTTGGTTTAGTTTTTAATTTGATTACTACCTATTATTATTAAATGTTCAATACAGGAATTTCCTAAACCCTTGATAATCATTTTCCAAAATGTTAACAGAAGGATAACAAGCGAATAAATATTTAAACTCAAAATTTTTAACAAACGAGTAGTTTTTAACCAACCCTTTTTATGTGACATGCTAGATCAAGTCGTAACATTTAGGCCAGGTTTGGGGTGTTATAATTATGGTATCAGAGCCAGGTTTAAAAACTCGGCCGTGGAATGGGTTTGTCAATGTTTTCCAAAAATTGGTTTGAAATATTTTTTAAGAAATATATGCTTTACTAGAAGAATGGCACCTGAGTTTCCAGCACCAAATCCATATGTTTCCTAATATTTTGCTTTGTTATATGCTGTATTTCTAGTATCTATTCTGAGTATTTGGTTTGGATGTGATATTTGGATATAGAATTGGTTGCATATAAAATGTTCCTTTGTTTTAATGGTCAGGTGTTTTGAGTATGTGTAGGGAGTTCTAAATACTAGTTATAAGTATATTAGTTTTATTAAGATCAGAGTGCGCAGCAAGAGCGTGGTGTGGTAGGTTAGGATGTGTGACTGTTAGTTAGTTGGAAATTTTGAGGACGAAATTTCTTTAAGGATGGTAGATTTGTAACATCCCGAAATTAGGCCTAGTAGGATTGGGCCCAATAGGCCTTGAGCGTAGTAGCATTTAAAATTTTTGGAGAACAAGAGATCGGCTTAAATGCAAGTTGGACCTATTAGGTGAGTTTAGGGGAAATTTTGGCTTTAGGTGAAAAAAACCCTGGAAGTTGGCAGGTAGGCCTTAAGAATAAAATATGGGAAAAATGACACAAGTGGAGTGTGTGGTGTAGTGGCAAAGTGACGCCACTTAGGGGACAAGCGAATGACGCCACAAAGAAGGAAGGAAGCCCAAGGTTCTAGTTGTAGCGCTTGCATTCCTTTTAGATTATTTTTATTAAATGAATTTAGACCTTGGCCATAGGGTTATATTTAGTTGCACATGGTTTAAAACACAAGGAGCTAGTTGGTAAAATGGCTAGTGGAATGGATTATGTGGCAAGGGAGCCTGGGTTCGAATCTCATGTCAAGCAAGGGAGTATTTATTTTGCTAAGTTGGGGTAGCAAGAGTTTGAGTTGGATTTAAACTCTGCTAACGGAAGGATCCCACCTCGAAAAGATACAAGGAATGAAGGTGAAAAGCTAGCTATATAAAGAGAATTCTAGGAGGAGAGATAACATAACTTGGTTGGCGTTTGGGCGCAGGAGTGGTCGCAGCGCGGTTTAACACCAGACTCCTATCAGGTTGTAACTCTCTCTACTCTAGTTGTAGAGCGGCAAATGCCGAAGTGCTGGTCACGGTAATAGTAGCCACATGAGCGTGCAAGCCCACGTGTGGGGGCTTTGATGTAATAGTTGAGGCCCCATTAGTATTCTTTGGGTCGAGGCTGCTTAGGCCGCGATGGGCCGAAGTGGGCCCATGGGCCCATATGAGTAAATTGTATGATTGTTTAGAATATATTGAACTAGACTAGGTGAATCTTATATACGTGGCTAGATTTGTGCTAGGTGGGCCTCATGAGCTTGTGGGCCCATATAGGCCGAAATCGAGTTTAGGCCCAATAGTCCGGTAACAACCGAAAGTGGTAGCTAAGTCGTTTGGGACGACATTGGGCCTTCGTGAAAGGCCAAGATAGGTATAAAATTTCCAAAATACCCACGGTTTATGAAATTACCAAAATACCCCTAGTTTACAAAATTACCAAAAATACCCCTAGTTTATGAAATTACCAAAATACCTCTGGTTTATGAAATTACCAAAATACCATTGGTTTATGAAATTACCAAAATACCCTGGTTTACGAAATTACCAAAATACCCTGGTTTATGAAATTACCAAAATACCCCTGGTTTATGAAATTACCAAAATACCCTTGATTTGTGAAATTACCGTTTTACCCCTATATGATAAAATGATCGTTGTACACTCGTGGTAGTATTAGCGTTGTATGTGTTAATTGTATGATTGACTATGTTTGATATGCATTGCTTACATGGACTGGTTATGAGTAGAATTACCAAGATACCCCAAGAGGGTGAATTACCAAAATACCCCTAGAAGGTAAAATTACGGCTATACCCTTAGAGGTTGATTAGCATGATTGTGTTGTATTATGTTTATCTGATTGTGATGGTAATTCATTTCATATGTGATATTTGAGATATGATTTGGATCCATGACATACTGCATACACGAATTATTATGTCATGACATGTTGCATGAGATTGAGTATGATGAGTGGAGGGGAAGGTATGATTATCAGACAGTCACCAGTTGTTTGGTACCACAAAGTGGGTTGGCCCCCCACATGATATTTATGACTACGGTCACCAGTGGTCTGGTACCACATATGATTTTCTTATGACTCGTCCCAGTGGTTAATACCACAGTGGGTTGGCCTCACATAACATCAAAGGGGATCGTCATCAGTAGTTTGGTACTACGGTTGGCCCCACTCATGATTATTTATGACTACGGTCACCAGTGGTTTGGTACCACATATATTTATTTGTGACTTCGGTCACCAGTGGTTTGGCACAACCAGTGGTTTGGTACCACACGGGGTAGATTTGGGAGACTCGGGTAGACATTTAGGTTGGTGGGATTGCATGGCATGCATATTTGCATATGAATCTATGTATGAGCTTAATATCTTTTGGATGGGGATTTATGCACTGAGTCTCGATGACTCAACCCTTAGTTAATTTTACAAGTAATCATTAGATCGTGGATTTGGGAGCTGAGGCGGACTCGTGGAGGCCATACATTGCTTTCTCGTAAACTTGTTCTCTTATTTCAAACTTATTTTTAATTCGAGATTTTAAGTTGTAATAAGGCCACTATAACTTTAATTTTTGTATTTTGTTTGGTTTAGTTTTTAATTTGATTACTACCTATTATTATTAAATGTTCAATACAGGAATTTCCTAAATCCTTAATAATCATTTTCCAAAATGTTAACAAAAGGAAAACAAGCGAATAAATATTTAAACTCAAAATTTTTAACAAACGCGTAGTTTTTAAACAACCCTTTTTATGTGACATGCCAGATCCGGTCGTAAAGTTTAGGCCGGGTTTTGGGTGTTACAAGGAGGCCCCAAACATACTTCCAAAAGGTATTGGGATCTTCCCGGGAACTTTCGTGAGTTCAAAAATCTTTTAGACGAAACAGATGCCACACGCCCGTGTAGGCCTGAAGCATGCCCGTGTCTTCCACCCGTGGCCGACACTGACTAAATTCACACGGCCATGGCACGCCCGTGGCCCTGGCCCGTGTGTAAAACCTTACCATTCTGACTTCTCCACATTACCTATACACACGCCCGTGTACCTCAACCATGTGGTGATTTAAATCTTAAGTGCAAGGTGCAGACTTCACACGGCCTGGGTGCACGCCCATGTGCTAGTCGTGCCTCCCACACGGCCTAGACCCACTCTCGTGTGTCTACTTATGTGGTTAATTGGTAGGTTACATACCAAGCCATTTCAACCCTAGAATGTACACATACATACTTCCATTCAAAAATATTACAACTCCTATTCCATAAGCAAGTCTAAGGACCCTTTCCAACATACAAAATAATTAAAAGGATAAACACTTCATGAATTTCATCTTCATTAAGCAAAAGAATTTCCCAAGTATTTGCCTAATAAATAAGGCCATTTACAAAATAACTTTTACAAATTTATAGCCAACACTTTGACCAACAATTACAACTTAACAAAATACTCAAGTCCTATACATGCCATATTCAAAATAAGTCTAAAATTGTTATACCAAAGTGTTGTAGATAGCGTGATTTATAAACTCCTGCTTCCACGATCCTCGAGTTACCTTGTCACTACTATAAGAAAGAAGGTAAATGAAAAAAGGGTAAGCATAAAGCTTAGAAAGTTGCATGGAAATAAATAATAATAATAATGCTCATAAAATAATCCATCCACGGTATTAGCTAACCGTACACAAGTCAAGGTTTCTTGACAATACTCACTTCTAGTTGACCTTATCTAACACATTTCGTGCCATGTATCGAAACTGGCTCCTCGTGACTCATTCATGAGTACCTGTATTCATTCATTCACATGGCTTAAATATCCTTCACATTTCTACTTCTAAATTCATCTATTTATTTCACTACTCACAAGAGATAGCCAAATTCATGCGTTTATCATCACTACTGTAAGTTTAAAGCCATTGCCACATCCTCGAGGTGGTCTTACATGGAGTCTCCCCTAGACGCCAATGCCATGTTCATATTAATGGGGGGAAACATCTTAAAATGAGGAAAACAACAAAACATAAGAAAACCCAAAAACTTCTAAAGAACTTGATGGGAGATCTTCAGTCTTGATGGAGATCCTTCTTCCGAGCTGCTCCCGACGGCTGTCTTCGAGTATTTTCTACCTTCTACTCAGCCTCCTCATTTAGGTTGCCCCCTAGGGTGTTTATATAGGCTTCAGGACACCTCTCTTGGCCCACAAGTGGCTTATTCCGAATAGAATTTAACTTTGATACGGCAGAGACACGCCCATGTTTGATTCTATAGACCGTGCTCGCTTCTGCTCGCCATACACGGCCATGTGGTCTGCCCTTGTACATTGATCCAGGCCGTGTTTGATCCTGCTCGTAACATACGGCCATGTTCATTGGTCCAGGCCGTGTTGATTTTATAGGTAGGCCCATTTTGTCCCATTTTGGCCCTTTTATCATTCTTTTCGACTCCCTAAGCTTTTCTAAGTATAAAACATGAAATTAAGGGATTAGGAACATCGAATTCATCAAATATAATGAAAATTCATCCAAAATAAGCCAAGCATGAGATTAAAATATGTATAAATTAAGGTTTATCAAATATCCCCACACTTAAGCATTTGTTTGTCCTCAAGCAAAATCCTCAACTCACAATTAAAATTAACTTCCTCAAATCATAATTCTCATAATAATTCATAAATAATTCATACATGGATAATATAACTTTAAAGAGTCCTAAAGATTCAAATAATCTAAGACACAAATTTTTGTAGCACGAAACATAGGTGTTTCCCTTTTATCTAAATAATTACCTTTGATTCAAAATGGAAAAGAATTGACATCCTTACAAAGGATTCACTCAAGTCACTCAAAGTTTTTAAGGTTCAAGATAAAGCACTCAAAATTCAAACATGAAGAGTTATTACCATAGGCTTGCCTGAAAATCAAATCTCCACCACTATAAAATGAGATGATACACAAATCAAAAGGTCTTTTAAAAGGGTTGTAATAGGACTTGGGTTAAAGGTGTGAATAAAGGCTGAATTAAAGGGTTAAAATTGAGATTGAATTGTCAAATTACCTAACTAGAATAATAACTAATACTGAATAATTACATCAATTGAAAACTTATCATAATAACACGAGCTTCTTCTAAAGATGTGAATTTAACTGATTTAAGCTCAAATAACATAGAACTAATAATGAATGAATTTCTAACTTTTTTTTAAGAATAAGAACAAGTTCATGATATGAGATGAATTTAACAACTGAAATAAAGAAAATCGATAGGCAACTGATCAAATCAAATCTCGACAAAATAGAGTCAATAAAGTAGGGGAAGTAAAAATTTGGTTTTGAGTTAATATTAATGGGTGTGTCAAAAACGGTTTATTAGGATTCAAAGGGGTTTACTAAGGGTTAATTATGAAGGTAGGCTTTTTTGTGGAGTGAGTGGGTTAAATCCTAGGTGCCTTTATCATCTCAGTATATCAAATCAAAAGTGTGGTCTCGACATGCATAAACGAAGCGAGTTCTAGAATAAAAAATCAATGTTGACACACTCATAATCAATAAAGCGAGCAAGAAAGTTATATGCTCTGAAGGCTCAAAATCTCACAAAAATTATGATTTTTGATGTCAATCTTGGGAATTTCAAACTTCAAGGTAATATTTAAATTTAGGGAAACAACCTAACCAAATTTTTAATTCTGAAAATATACTTATCATGCTTGATTCTCTAATATCTTAAAGTTTAAACCATCAATGCACAATTATCTATGACTTACTTCAAAACATATCAACAAAAATCATAAATCAAAAGAAGTTTCATTCAAATAGTAATATGAGAAAGTTACTTAAGAACAACACATAATTCATTATTGTTGACACCTCCCCACACTTAAGATGCACATTGTCCTCAATGTACAAAGATAGATAATGACAATATAGTAAAAAGAATAATAAGAGAGGGAGAGAAGTGAAACTTCCTGAAGTATGGATGAAATCCTTAGAAGATGAAAATTGTAGAAATAGAGCCCATGAAAAGCATGATGAACTAAGCAGAGGTGAAGGTGGGGGAGAATATTCCAGTTTCTTAGTAGCACCTTGAACTTTTGAAACTGCGAAGTCATCAGTAAAGTTTTAGGGGGTTTTATTAAATGGGTTCCGTTATGATTACTCGATAATAAACAGCCAGAGATAAAGAGAAATTAACATAATTAATATAATTTAAAGACAATGAAGATAAAGAGAAAAAGTTTAACAGTTTAAAATTTTAAATAAAATAAAAGAAACGAAAAAGAAAAAGAAAAATAAATGGACTCAAAGGTCCTTATCCCCAGATGGATTGTAAGGTGGGGGTGGCGTTGATATCTGAAAATGCTGACAAATCTGCTGAAGAGTCACCTCGCTGCCGTCAAATCGTTGAGTACCACTACAGGAAAATAGGGTTTTAGCTGCGTTTTTAGTGGCGTTTTGACAAAAAAAAAATCACAAATATTATACATTAGCGGCGTTTGAAGTAAAACGCTGCTAAAAATAGAGAAATAGCGACGTTTTACCCTAAAACGCTGCTAAAAATAAAGCAAGCGGCATTTTTTTAACAAGCGCCGCTAATAATCTGAGCAATAGCGGCATTTTTTAAGAAGCGCCGCTAATAATCTAGGCAATAGTGGCGTTTTTTAACAAGCGCCGCTAATAATCTGGGCAATAGCGACGTTTTTTAACAAGCGCCGCTAATAATCTGGGCAATGGCGGCGTTTTTATACAAACGCCGTTGAGTAGCCATTTTTGTGTAGGGAATCATTTTGATTTGATCCGATTTAATTTTCATTTTTTTTCCTATTCTTGCTTTGAATTGTATTTTATTTTGATACATTCACTTATAAGCAATGAGAAAGTTTCATTTTAATTAGTTACTTAATTATGAAAATTACAAATCTCTAACTAAACAATTTATAAGTTTTCATTTAAGTTACAAATTAAGCTATTAAAATTGATTTATGGTTTCATGTTTAGTATGCTAATTGTATGGTTTAGGGTTTATAATTGTGAGATATGGGTTTAGTGTTTTAAAGTTTGTTATATATATATATATATATATATATATATTTTAGGTTTGTTATTTAGGATTAAAGATCTTAGTGTTTAACAATATTAAGGTTAATTTAAGTGGTAGTGGTAACGGGTTAAGGTTAAGGTTAAGGGTTCATGGGTTTAGGGGTTATGGGTTAAGTGCTTATGGGTTAGGGTTAAGGGTTAATGTTTAGAGTTTAAGGTTTAGGGTTTAAGGTTTAAGGTTTTAGGTTTAGGGTATATGACCCAAAATCCGGAAACCAAAATCCCTCAAATCAGTTTTCCCTAATTCAAACCCACAAAATCCCTAGAATCGTATAACCCGGCCCGAAGCTGTTAGATCCAACCACCGTATCCTTCGTTTTATTGTGAAACTGTCTTCTCATAACCCCGAATGGTATATGTATCAATTATCCGAATGTTTATTTCTTCAAAATAGGTTCAAGTTTTTAACATTAATTTATATATTAAATAATTTATTATATAATTGTAAAATAGATAATATGATTTTAATATTAAAATTTTATCATTATATAGTTTGGGGTTTGGGATTATGTGTTAGAGATTAGGGTTTGAAGTTTGGAGTTGGGGTTATGTATTGTGGTTTGTGGTTAATTAAGTGTTTAAATTTATATATTAAATAATTTATTATATAATAGTAAAGAGATATTATGAAATTTTTATGTAAAAATTATCATTATAGTTTTTAAACCTTTTTATTTCATATTTTGAAATTTTCCGTTTTATTTTCTTACATAAAAATTTATATAAAAATTATGTCATGTATCTAATTCTTTTAAATATTACTCAAAGTTTCCAAAATTATTGATTTAAAATTGATATGAATTATGTAATAATTAAATATAAAATTGTAATAAAAGTCAAGCACTCTTTCATTCTCTCCTTATAATTATTTAACTTTGCATTAACTAAAATGTAATTTTTTAATTTTATATTTAAATTATTTAGAAAAATTAATAACACATAGAAAATTTGAAACAAATTATAACATAGAAAATATATGTTAAAAATGAAAAAAATTAAAATACTATGATTTAAAATAATTTTAAAGATTTATGGGTGTATGAGTGATATATTTTAAATTTAGATATATTTAAAATAATTTTAAAATTTTAAGTTTTAAGTTTTAATGGTTTAGGGTTGATGGTTTAGATTAATTAGGGTTAATAATATTAAGGAATTGGAGTAATTAATAATAGTATAAAAATATATAGATTAAATGACATTAAAAGTTACCGGCGTTTAATAAAAAAAGGACACAAAATCCATCAATATATATTAAGATGGCATCGTTTGAAACTTTGTTGTATGAATTAGTGGCGTTTATTGAGTAAAACACCACAAAAATATATCAATACAATGAGGACGTCGTCGTTTAAAGCTATTTGTAGTGGCGCATACGGTAAAACGCCACAAAAATCTGTCATGTATTAGTGGCGCTAGATAAAAACGCCGCTAAAAGTCCATATTTAGTGGAGTTTTCCTGAAAATGCCGCAAATATGTATGCACATTAAGCTTCATGACGTCGTTTTATCAACAATTAGTGGCACTTTTTAGAAACGCCACAAAACATAAACTGAGGTTGAGCAAAACGTCGTCGTTTTGCTGTGCTCGGTTTTATCCCCCTTCATCCCCGAAATCCCTAAGTGTTTCTCAATTTGTTTTCTGCTTCAAATTTTCCCCGAAATCCCCTTCATCCCCGTCATCCCTAAATTCCGTCGTCCCTAAATTTTTCTGCTCAAACCTTTCCCTAAGTTCCGTCGTCTTTATTTTCTGCTCAAATTTCCCAATATCCCAGCATTCAACAAACAACGGCGGTATGGAATTTATAAACAAAAACTTTTTTGATTTAGGGATTTTGTTTATTTATATAAATTTGTTTTTCATTTTGTTTAACTTCTTTATTTTTGTTATGCTGAGTATGAACTAGGTTTAAAAAAAATTTGGTGGATTTGGTGGCCCGTAGGGTCGTATTCAGCAAAGGTACGAGGCTGGTATAGGGTTTTTCGCTGGGTATTTTTTTTGTTATGATTATTTGCTTTAATCTGTGTAATGTAGATGTGTAAGCTAGAAAAGTTAATCTTCTTCGATGAAAATTTCATACTGTGATTCTTGCATTTTGGATCGAACAGGTTTTCCTTAAATTTTTTTATCTTTCATTAGTAAAGTTTGACAGACTTTATTTTCTATATTTCTATCATGATTTATTTTTCAATTAGTAAGAGAATCATAGGTGTATTTTTTGAATTTATTCGTAAAGTAGAGCTTTATTTTCACTGCATCTTTTAATTTTGCGGATAAAATTGGATAAAATTCTAGTTCTTTTAATTTTACTTTATAACCAGGATTTGTTGCTCTTCTTTCCTTTAACTACTTAATATAATTAAGAAGTTATGATAATTAATGTAGGTTTTCTTCAACGTGTCCTATACCCTAATCTAAATCAAAGCTAAGCCAGCAGGTAAGAAGTTAGTAAAAGCATACATAACTGTCTATCTGAGAATATATAGAACTAAGTTGTTTTAAATTAATTGAGGACATCATTAATTAATTATTGGGCAACAAAAAAAAATATATAGCAATATAATTTATTAAGTTGAGTGGTAAAAAGTTCTTGACCTTATGCAAGTTATACTGAATGGAAAAACAAGTTAAGAGTTCGGCCAGCTTGACTTTGTATTTATCTAAAGTTCAATGTAACTGTTGACTACAGAAAGAGTCATATAAAAAAATGAAATGGATACACAGCCGTGTATATGTATATGCATGTTATCATATTGAGAGAGAAAACAAAACAGATAATAAGGCCAAGTGCCCAAGTTGGGAGAGATCAGATCATCTAGAATCCTAGATGTTAATTTTTTCCTAATTGCCAAACAATCTTATCATGGAAACATCACATTCAATACTACATAAATGGGGGTAATTGTGGTGTGGGTTTTCGCTGCACTAACGCAATCTTCTCTCTACTCTCTGGATTTTGGACTATTTTTCCTTATAACAGTATTTATATTTGTACATATGCTAGTAGTATTTTATAGGCTTGCAGTCTCAACTACATTATCTATTTGTATTTCTACCCTAATCCCCCATCCCTTGAACAACATCTAAAACAAGTTACAAAAGAATGGAAAAAGAAAGGTCAAACAAGGACGCTAAAGTAGCTTTTGTTATTTTAAAAGCAACAACAAAAGAAATCAATAATACCCAATATAAAATGACTATACAAATATAGCTAATCTGCTGTGTTAATCTGCTGCTGAGTTTGAACTAATATAGATAATTAGCTATAAGTTATAAAGTAATGGTGTCAACTGTGTGTGTTTAGTGTGTTATAATATTGTAGCTGCATGGACATGAATTGTGGTCACTTGGATGGTAATTAGATGCTGACACAATTGAAAAGTTTAATTTAACTTTGTATATAATAAATATTGAGGTGAGTTTTGTATTCTTGCTACATGTTTCTCAAGTATACTTCTATATAGTGATATATATATACTAAATATAATTATTCGCTGACTTTTATAGGTGGAAGGAAGGGTTCGTTTGTCAAAGGAGGTAAAAAAACGGGTTAGAGTTTTTGAAGCATAAAAGGCTTCAACAAATAAAATTAGAATCTTCCTTTGGGACATCTTATCTCATAGTTATGATGGCTAGAGTGGAGGAGATGCTCTGAGAATTTCATACTAGTGTTTAACAATGTATGTGAATAGACTTTTTGTTTTAATAAATTTCATACATATGTATTTGTTACAGATTGTATTGAGAAAGGTATCCGTACTTTGAAAGTGAGTAAAATTGAAGAGGACTTAGATCGACTACTGAATTGACTATTTTTCTTTCGGTCAAAGAATGTGAGTATTAGTTTTTAGTAGATAGCTTTTTGTAATTAATCAATAGCATTTGTTAATTCATATGTTGTTTGTATTTCGATTCTTCGCTTCCTCTTGCTCACCTGCGTGGGATTGGATTTGTTGGTAATAACTTATCAGGTATGAAATCAGTATTATTCTTATTTATATTCATTTTGCTGATTTGTTCTATTGTTGTTAAATTTAAAAATGTAAAAATTACGTTTATGATTAACTTTAATTTAACAAATAATAATAATAATAATAATAATAATAATAATAATAATAATAATAATAATAATAATGAGACCTAAATTTTAAAATTTGTAAAATAAAATGACTAAAATTATGCATATAAGATGATATAAAATGATAATACAAATTTGAATTTTGCAAGTTAAGATAAGAGATTAACATAAATTTTATATTTTAATAAATATTTTAACATAAATTTCATATTTTAATAAATATTTGCAAGTTAAGAAGAGATTAACATATTTTAATACAAACTGTCACTACATATATTATATATTATATTAAAGAAAATTTTTCTTTTACTCTATCTTCCCTATTAATAACCTATGGTGTAATGATTTAATTAATCTCCTCACAAAAGTAGTGGGCTAATAATAGCAAGAACTTTTCAATAAAATGAATTTAATTGTATTTATTTTAATAAATATCATATAAAATAAGAAAAAAACATTTTTTAAAGAATACTTACATTTATGTGGTTTTTGGTTTATTACTAATTACTAATTACTAATTTTTATATTAATAATGTTTGATTTTAATATTTAATATTTTCAATGTTTTCCAAAATGGTAATAATATTTTGTTATCAAGATAATAATATTATTCATCATCATTTAAATATGTTTTATTATAAAAATAAATTATTTTTAAAAAGTAATTTAAAACTTATAAATATTTTGTTATCAATATAATAATATAGATCATTATTTAAAAGAAGTAAGTTAAAACTTTTAAATTTAATAACATCACAAAGAAATTTCAATTATAAAAAACATATAATACCATGTTCCAGCCTACCTCAAACGAAAAACTAAAACCAATTAATATTAAAAAAAACTACACTGTAATGCATGCCATATATGTTCACACCTCAACTGAATCTCGATTTGAAATTTGAATTTAACTTAGATAAAATTATTTAACTTACATAATACATAACTTACATAACTTACATAGCTTTCATCAAATTATTTAACTTACATAATACATAACTTACATAACTTACATAATACTTGTATAGATTAAAAAAAAGATTCAAAGTATATAGGCTGGAAACCTGACGGGCTGCCTTATATCTCATTAAGCAAGTCTAAGGACCCTTTCCAACATACAAAATAATTAAAAGGATAAACACTTCATGAATTTCATCTTCATTAAGCAAAAGAATTTCCCAAGTATTTGCCTAATAAATTAGGCCATTTACAAAATAACTTTTACAAACTTATAGCCAACACTTTGACCAACAATTACAACTTAACAAAATACTCAAGTCCTATACATGCCATATTCAAAATAAGTCTAAAATTGTTATACCAAAGTGTTGTAGATAGCGTGATTTATAAACTCACCTTCCACGATCCTCGAGTTACCTTGTCACTACTATAAGAAGGAAGGGAAATGAAAAAGGGGTAAGCATAAAGCTTAGAAAGTTGCATGGAAATAAATAATAATAATAATGCTCATAAAATAATCCATCCACGGTATTAGCTAACCGTACACAAGTCAAGGTTTCTTGACAATACTCATTTCTAGTTGCCCTTATCTAACACATTTCGTGCCATGTATCGAAACTGGCTCCTCGTGACTCATTCACGAGTACCTGTATTCACTCATTCACATGACTTAAATATCCTTCACATTTCTACTTCTAAATTTATCTACTTATTCCACTACTCACAAGAGATAGCCAAATTCGTGCGTTTATCATCACTACTGTAAGTATAAAGCCATTGCCACATCCTCGAGGTGGTCTGTGACACCCCAAACCGGCCCATGAGTCCCGTGGGATCGGTATGTCACGAGTAAAATGATTTGAAACATTTTGAGTGTCTGGTGAAAACTTGTTAAAATATGGCTAAGGTATTAAAAGGGGTTTGATAAAACTCGGTTGGGATTATTTTATAATCATGGTTGTGTTGATAAACCCCTTGAAAACGTTTGATCATGTAAAATTTTAAAATCGTCAAGGTTATAGTTGACTTGGTGTATTTTGTTACCCGATGGTAACATCTTTGAAAACTCGTAAAAGTTACTTAATTTGAAAATGTTGCTTTTAACCGATTTACTTAACATTTATAATTTCATTTTGTAATATAGTATAAGTAAATTAAAACAACTAATTAAAACATCCAAATAATAATTAGCGGCCTTATTACAACCCAAATTAAAAATGTAGAAAGTAAATAAACATGAACAGAATCAAATAAAATTCCAAAAACTAAGGAACAAGCATGGCCGCCTCGAGTCCTCTTCGGCTCCATCTCTGCGATCTACTCATCTGCAAAATAATTTGGGAAGGGGTGAGTCACCAAGACTCAGTGTGTAAATCCCCCACCCGAAAATGCAACTCATACACAAATTATTAATAACATGCAAACATGCAACCCCACTAACCATCCGTACTCCTTTAACTACCCCGTGTGGTCAAAACCACTGGTGGTCAAAACCACTGGTGACTAGAGTCACAAATCAAATGATGGGGCCAACCCATCATGTAGTCAAAACCACTGATGACCATAGGTCACAAATATCATAATGTGGTCAAAACCACTGGTGGTACCAAACCATTGGAACTTAGTCACGATTTATCAACGGTGTGGTCAAAACCACTGGTGACCGAAGTCACAATTAAACTGATGGGGCCAACCCATCTTGTGGTCAAAACCACTGGTGACAGTCCATAGAAATCATCCCCCTCCTCTCATCAATCCCACCATCATCATGCTTACATCACAATTATCGTAATTCCATATATCATGCATTTATGTATAGCATAGCATTTAACAGCATATGATGGCATACTCAATCATATATCTTAGATCACGTAATACGGGACTTACCCGGAATCCATGCTTATGCCCACAAGGCTAAGTTACAACACAAAAGGTTATACAACAAAGACAATAAGCAGGTCTATGCTAATAAAGTATGTAAGAGTTTACACACTTACTAACGAAATTCCTAGATCCCGAAGATCTGATCTACGATGCTAGATCCTTTGACCCTATATTCAGCCAACAACAAGGTTAGTGACATAGGCCTATTCGGCCAAAACAACTTAATACCAAAGGCTCATTTGCGGCACTTACCTTAAACAGATTTGGTTTCCAATCAAATCCTGAAATTATCACTTGACTTGTCGAGGTCCCTACCATAGCATTTGTTAGAATTGGCTTGTACACATATGCTCAATCAAGGCCTATGGCCGAATATTACTTACCTCCTTACCTTGGGGAATCAAATCCCGAAAGATCTCCTTACTCCTTTAACGCTATCCTCCCTTGACTACAAAACAAGATGTGAAACCAAGGTCCTAATAAGGTTCGGCCAACCCAAAATATTAAGGTTTACCCTTGCTTTCGGCATACCAAAAGAGAAAGAACCCAAAGTTGAATGCTAAAGAGAAAATACTTACCACTACAGATCAACTTCCCGAAAACTCCTTCCCTATTTGCCTTCTGAAAGATTCGGCCACTGTTTGCGAAATATAGAGCAAATGAGGCTACAATATTCGGCCTAAGTAAAGAAAAGAAGAGGAAAGGGGTTGGTGGTTGAAATGTCTGACAAGGGTGAGTTTGAGGGAAGTTTCGGCTTTGGCAAGGTAAAAGAAAAGAAAGGGAAAGGAGATGCACGAATTATCCCAAATGGTCAGTTAAAGTTTCAGTTCTTGCCTCAAAGAAAAGAGAGAACAAGAGAGGAATTTCTTGACTAGAAATTTCGGTAATGGAGATTAAGAAAGAATTAAAAGGATGGCACTTTCCCTAATAATAAAATAAAAATTCAGCACTTACCCAATCTCAATTAAACGTCTCTTTATCACCCATTAAACTAAATAAAATAAAACCATGTTTATCCATCACTTAGCCAACTCTTCAAAATAATAATAAAAGAAAATAAAATAGTAATTGTCCCACTCTTCCAGTTGAATTCAACAACAACCCATCTACTTAATCTAATTTAAAAACAATATCTATCTATTATCCCATCTATTAATCACCTCTTCAACAAAATAAAATAATAATCCCCATTCTTCCAACTGAATATTAAGTACAAATAATTAAGCTTATCCTCATCTAATTAAGAGTCCAAAATCAGGCCATTAACTCACCCTCCTCACGCCAGCGAGCACAAAAAAAAAAATAAAACCAACCTGCAGCTTATTTGGTTCGAACACAGGACCTGATGGAGGCAAACTGCACCAACGCCTCTAACCATTCTACCAAGGCGTGTCTTTGTGACATAACCTCGTCGCAAATTCTTTTAAGAGCTCCTTCGCTAGCTTCCCTTTTGCTTTAACGCTTAAAACAAAAATAAAAACACCCATTGCTTCTAGCGTGACTCGAACTTGAGTCCATCCGCCAAGACCCTTAAGTGGCACCCCAAGCCACTCCACCAAACCAACTTTCATGTCCATAACCTCACCATTTATTTTAAGGCCTTCCCACCCATCACCGCAAATAAAATAAAACTCCAAAACGCCACTCCAAAGACTCGAACCCAAGACTGCGCCCATCGTCACCTCCAAGCTCTTAAATGGCGCATGAAAGCCATTTTTCCAATTAATTCTTTGTGTCATGCTTCTCCAGGAATTTTTCTTAACCACTATCTCACCTAGCTCCCTCCTTTTAATCATTTAAAAAGAAATTTCCAGTCCTAAGTCAGGCCTAGCTCGGGGTTATTTCTAGACCCTAGAACATGCTTAGCAATTATAGTATCCATTTCTCAAGCACACACATGGGGAAATAATTAAATTACAAACAACCCCTAATTTAGGATGTTACAGTTCTACCCCCTTAAAAAGAATTTCGACCTCGAAATTAGCTGGATCAGAAGAGTTGGGGGTATTGCTATCGGATCACATCCTCGGGATCCCACGTGGCCTCCTCCGTACCATGGTTTCGCCATAGTACTTTTACTAAAGGCACTGACTTCCTCCTCAAAACCTTGACATCTCGATCCAAGATTTGTACTGGTTCCTCCTCGAAAGACAAGTCTGAGTTCACTTCAATTTTCGCAACCGGCACTACGTGTGAGGGATTTGATCGATAGCGCCTCAGCATCGAAACATGGAAAACATCATGGATCTGGCTCAATTCTGCCGGCAACTCAAGCTGGTAAGCTACCGGTCCCACACGTTTCAACACCGTGTACGGTCTGATGAATCTAGGGCTTAGCTTGCCCTTCCGGCCAAACCTCAGCACCTTCTTCCAAGGGGATACCTTCAAGAAAACCTTATCACCCACTGCATACTCAACATCTCTGCGTTTAAGATCGACGTAGGATTTCTGCCTGTCCGATGCCTCCTTAAGACGAGCCCAAATTACTCTAACCTTATCCTCCATCTCCGCTACTAACTCTGGACCCAACATCCGACGTTCTCCTAGTTCCGTCCAACATGTAAGAGTCTGACATTTTCGCCATCTGATACCTCGTATGGTGCCATCTCAATACTCGCTGATAACTATTGTTATAAGCGAACTCGATAAAGGTAGGTACTCCTCCCAACTACCACGGAAATCCAAAACACACCCCTCAACATGTCTTCCAACACTTGGATGACCTCTCGATTGTCCATCGATTTGCGGATGAAAAGCCGTCTTTGAAATTCAACCGTGCCTAACTCTTGATGTAAAGCCTTTCAGAATCTCGACGTAAATCAGGGATCCCGATCTGAGATAATGGACACCGGTACTCCATGCAACCGCACTATCTTAGCTATATACAGCTTGGCTAACCTTTGAAGGGCGTAGTCAACCCTTACCGGTATGAAATGGGCTGACTTAGTCAACCGGTCTACTATCACCCAAACTGTATCTTTCTTGCTGGGCGTAAGGGGAAGCCCACTTACAAAATCCATAGTAATCCCTTCCCACTTCCACTGTGGGATCTTTACCGACTGTAACAGCCCCGATGGCAATTGATGTTCAGCCTTAACTTACTGGCATGTCAGACACTTGCCCACTAACTAGGTTACTTCCTGCTTAAGACCCGGCCACCAAAACTACTTCCTTAAATCCTGATACATCTTCTTTGCTTCCGGGTGCATAAGCGACCGCTTCTATGAGCTTCTTTAAGGATTTGCTGCCTCAAATCATCATCCTTGGGCATGCATACTCTCCCCTAAAAGTACAACACTTTATCACTGCCCAAGCTGAAATCTTCGGCCTCACCATTCTGTACTTGTAACCTCCGAGTATTCAAAGTTTCATCGGTCATCTGTCTTTCTTTGACCTCATTAATCCAAGACGGCTTCACTTGCAATTCTGCCAAATGGCTCCCATCCTCATAGAGACTTAGATGAGCAAACATTGCTCGCAAATCTGCTACCACCTTTCGGCTCAATGCATCAGCTACCACATTAGCCTTCCCCGGATGGTATTCGATTGAGCAGTCGTAGTCCTTCAACAACTCAATCCACCTCCGCTGCCTCAGATTTAAATCTTTCTGAGTCAGGAGGTACTTCAGACTTTTTTGATCTGTGTACACTACCGACTTCTCTCTGTACAGGTAGTGCCTCCAGATTTTCAAGGCAAAAACCACAGCAGCCAATTCCAAATCATGTGTCGGGTAGTTAGCTTCGTGAGGCCTCAACTGCCGTGACGCATAAGCGACCACCTTCCCTTCTTGCATCAACACACACACTAAACCAGTATGCGATGCATCACAATACACAGTGAACTCCTTTCCTGCCTCAGGCTGAATCAAGACTGGTGCTTCTGTCAAAATCCTCTTCAGCTTATCGAAACTCTCTTGCTACTTCTCAGACCATACAAACGGAACTCCTTTCCTCAGCAGATTAGTCAACGGTGCTGTGATTAAGGAGAAATTTTCCACGAATCTCCTATAATATCCTGCCAACCCCAGAAAACTCTAAATTTTCGTAACAAACTTGGGTGGTTTCCACTCTAATACCGCCTCAATCTTACGGGGATCCACCCTAATTCCCTCGGCTGAAACAACATGCCCTAGAAAGGCTACCTCCTTAAGCCAGAATTCACACTTGCTGAATTTGGCGTACAACTGTTTCTCCCTTAGAACTTGCAGAACCACATGAAGATGTGCGTCATGCTCCTCCTCTGACTTCGAGTACACCAAAATGTCATCTATGAAAACCACGACAAACCGATCTAGATAGGGTTGGAAAACCCGATTCATCATGTCCATAAACGCGATCGGTGCATTTGTCAAACCAAAAGGCATTACCAGAAACTCGTAGTGTCCATACCGAGTACGGAATGCCATCTTGTGGACATCAGCTTCCTTCACCTTAAGCTGATGGTACCCTGACCTAAGGTCAATCTTAGAGAACACCGATGCTTCTTTGAGTTGATCGAATAGATCATCAATCCTGGACAAAGGATACCGGTTCTTTATTGTCAACTTGTTCAGCTGCTGATAGTTTATACACATCCTCATTGTCCCATCTTTCTTCTTGACAAAAAGCACTGGAGCTCCCCAAGGCGATACACTTGGTCGGATGAACCCTCTATCCAACAATTCTTGAATCTGTGCCTTCAACTCTACCAATTCTTTCGGCGCCATCCGATATAGAGCTATAGATACGGGCGTGGTTCTGAGTAATAAATCTATACCAAATTCAACCTCACGGTCCGGAGGTAGACCCGGAAGTTCCTTTGGAAACACATCAACATAGTCCCTTACAGTCCGGACATCTCTCACAGCAACATCCTTAGCTTCCAAAGAACAGACATGCACCACATATGCTTTACAACCCTTCCTAACCATCCTTTTCGCCTTTAATGCCGAAACCAAATTAGATAGGTAATCTCTCCTTTTACCTATCATCTCCACCTCATCACTTTCCCCGGTCTTTATTACCATGCGCTTAGCTGCGCAATCCAGACTAGCCTGATACTTTGCTAGCCAATCCATTTCGAAGATTAGGTCGAACTCCTGAAATGGTAGTTCCATCAAGTCAGCCAAGAACACGACCCCTTGGAGTTCTAGGGGTACGTTTCTATAGAGTTTACTTACTTCTACAGAGTGACCTAGAGGGCTTAATACAGTCATCTTCCTAGAAGTAAGCTCAGAGTCTAAATGCAGAGTTTCCACTACGCTACTAGCAATGTATGAGTGGGTTGAGCCAATGTCAATCAAGGTACTATAGGGTACACCAAAGATCAAGAACATACCGGTTATGACGTCCCGTACATCGCCCTCCTCTTGATGCCTCGCGGCATAGACCAGACCAGGTTGTCTAGCCTCAGTACCACCGGTACCTCCCCTCGGTGCCCCACGACCTCTGCCAGCACCATTACCTCCTCTTCCTGCATCACGACCTCTCAGAGTCTGTTGGTTATCCCTTCTATTCGGTGCACGATCCTGACCCTCTGATCTCAGTCTAGCTGTCTTTTTCAGACAGTCCCTAACTCGATGTTCTATGGACCCACACTCGAAGCATCCGCGATTACCATTCCAACACTCCCCCGTGTGGGATTTTCCACACCGAGCACACCGTGGCAACCATTGAGGATTGGCAGCAGCAGTAGGCCTAGCAGCTTGATCTGACCCACCAAACCTCGTCCTCTTTTGCTGATTACCAAAAAACTTTGAAGATCTGGAGCTCCTCTTATTCCAGTTCCTATCCTGATTCCGCCTAACTGACTGCCTTACCCCTTCAGCAACCTTAGACTTCTCCACTAGGACAGCGAACTCCCGTTCCTGCGGTGGAGCTATCATCATCCTCAGCTCATCTCTCAGCCCATCCTCGAATCTAACACAGCGTTCATGGTCGGTACCCACAATACCACGAGCATACCTACTCAACCGAGGAAATTCGGCCTCATACTCCGCTACTGTCTTATTACCCTGAACCAGGTTCAAGAAAGCCTTTCACTACGCATCCACGTAACTGGTTCTGATGTATTTCTTTTGATAGGCGGCCTTAAAGAATTCCCATGTGAGATCATCCGCCATCGCTCCATCCCTTACAGTGAGACACCACTGATATGACTCATCCTGAAGCAGAGATATTATGCCCTTCAACTTCTCCTCAGCTGTAAAATCTAGGTCACCCATGATCCTCTCAGTTGATTCCAACCAATACTTCGCCGTACTGGGTGCCACTCCAGAAACTCCTCTAAATACTTCTGCTCCGTTAGCCTGGAGTCGTTCAACCACGGATTTACGGGCTCCTGCAACCGCGCCTGCCTTAGTAACTCGTTCCAACACTCGTAGCACAGCTTGAGATACTACATCGTTACCACCGGTCTGATCTTGAAACTCCATTTTCGCCACCGGTAAATTCGACATCTCATTTCCAGACCCATGACCAAACCCTGCTGGCTCGGACAAGGTCATCCTACCCCTACCACGGACACGCGGCGGATGTCCACGACCTTTTGTACTCATTACTCTCGTCGCGATCTGATTAAAAAGTTTTATGAATTAGTACTTTCGTTTCACTTGTTTACCCGCGAAGGAGTTTTATGGAAAAGGATTTAGGAGTGGTTCTTTTGTATGCATGCACACAGTCTTTTCATTCATTCATCCATCCACCAAGCAGTTATGAACTTTCGTTCATTCAAAGAAATGTTGTAGTTTCTCATTGTGGTTGTTTTCCACTACACAGGGGTATTTTCGTAATTTTGTCCTATAGGGGTATTTTTTTGTAATTTTTCGAAAATAAAAGTTCTCGAATGATTTTGTCAAAAAGGTTTTTGGAACTTTTAAATTACCGAGATATTTTGAATACATTTTAAAATTTGAGGGTATTTCGGTAATTTTGGACCTCAAGGGTATTTCGGTAATTTTTCACAAATCAGGGTGAATTTGTAAAATTTAATAAATCTGGGACATTTTAAAAGTTGTAAAACTTTGAGGGTTCATTTTGAGGGTTGCATTTTCCAGAACAGTGATGTTGCAAAATTTTGAAAATCAGGGTCATTCTGGTAATTTTGTTGGTTAGGGGCAATTTTGTAATTTTACCACTAGGGGTATTTTAGTAATTTTTTTTTATAACAAGATTTCCAAAATTTGGTTCTAATTGATTTCACAAAAGAAGGTTATTTTGAATTTTTCTTATTTGGAAATTTTTCATACGGAGGGTATTTTGGTAATTTACAAACCAGGGGTATTTTGGTCATTTTTTCTTTTTTTTAAACCAAGGTTTTAATTACTTCAAAAACAAAACGGCTAGTCCCTTTCAGGTTTTAGTTATCAAGTTTAGCCTGTGAGTGTGTCGTCTCAACTAGGATGAACCGTCACTACGCACCAGGTAGGATTCAAGTGAGTAGGAGGTGAGTCACTAGGACTGCTTAAATACCAGGCTCCCACCGAATCCAATCCTAGACATGTGTATAACGATTGCCACATCCCTTGCTCAGTGACAACTCACAGGGTTGTTTAGGGAATTATTAAATCTTATGCATTGTTCGTTGGGGTATGCTAACCCTAGGGTTCAACAATTCCTATTCTAATATTCTACGTTCACTATTTACCCTTCTACCCCTTTCAAATATTCACAAAAATATAGATAGAATTACTTACCTGGGCGGATTGGTGCCGAAGACTCGGTGCCATGCTGTTCAAGCCATAAACAGTTTCCCAAAACATTCCAATAAGGCTTACTAACATAAAGAAAACATTTTGGGCCTTGGGCCCCCACAGCCGAGTTTTGAACCTGGCTCTGATACCAAAAATGTAACACCCCAAACTCGGCCCATGAGTCCTGACCGGATCTGGTATGTCACGGATTAAAATGATTTGAAACATTTTGAGTGTCTGGTGAAAACTTGTTAAAATATGGCTAAGGTACTAAAGCAGGGTTTGATAAAACTCAGTTGGGATTATTTTTATAAACATGGTTGTGTTGATAAACCCCTTGAAAACGTTTGATCATGTAAAATTTTAAAATCGTCAAGGTTATAGTTGACTTGGTGTATTTTGTTACCCGATGGTAACATCTTTGAAAACTCGAAAAAGTTACTTAATTTGAAAATTTTACTTTTAATCGATTTACTTAACATTTATAATTTCATTTTGTAATATAGTATAAGTAAATTAAAACAACTAATTAAAACATCCAAATAATAATTAGCGGCCTTATTACAACCCAAATTAAAAATGTAGAAAGTAAATAAACATGAACAGAATCAAATAAAATTCCAAAAACTAAGGAACAAGCATGGCCGCCTCGAGTCCTCTCCGGCTCCATCTCCGCGATCTACTCATCTGCAAAATAATTTGGGAAGGGGTGAGTCACCAAAACTCAGTGTGTAAATCCCCCACCTGGAAATGAAACTCATATACAAATTATAAATAACATGCAAACATGCAACCCCACTAACCATCCGTACTCCTTTAACTACCCCGTGTGGTCAAAACCACTAGTGGTCAAAACCACTGGTGACTAGAGTCACAAATCAAATGATGGGGCCAACCCATCGTGTGGTCAAAACCACTGATGACCATAGGTCACAAATATCATAATGTGGTCAAAACCACTGGTGGTACCAAACCACTGGAACTTAGTCACGATTTATCAACGGTGTGGTCAAAACCACTAGTGACCGAAGTCACAATTAAATTGATGGGGCCAACCCATCTTGTGGTCAAAACCACTGGTGACAGTCTATAGAAATCATCCCCCTCCTCTCATCAATCCCACCATCATCATGCTTACATCACAATTATCGTAATTCCATATATCATGCATTTATGTATAGCATAGCATTTAACAGCATATGATGGCATACTCAATCATATATCTTCAATCACGTAATAGGGGACTTACCTGGAATCCATGCTTATGCCCACAAGGCTAAGTTACAATACAAAAGGTTATACAACAACACAATAAACAGTCTATGCTAATAAAGTGTGTAAGAGTTTACACACCTGTTACTAATGAAATTCCTAGATCTCGAAGATCTGATCTACAATGCTAGATCCTTTAACCCTATATTCGGCCAACAACAAGGTTAGTGACATAGGCCTATTCGGCCATAACAACTTAATACCAAAGGCTCATTTGCGGCACTTACCTTAAACGGATTTGGTTTCCAATCAAATCCCAAAATTGTCACTTGACTTGTCGAGGTCCCTACCACAGCATTTGTTAGAATCAGCTTGTACATATATGCTCAATCAAGGCCTATGGCCGAATATTACTTACCTCCTTACCTTGGGGAATCAAATCCTAAAAGATCTTCTTACTCCTTTAACGCTATCCTCCCTTGACTACAAAACAAGACGTGAAACCAAGGTCCTAATAAGGTTCGGCCAACCCAAAATATTAAGGCTTACCCTTACTTTCAGCATACCAAAAGAGAAAGAACCCAAAGTTGAATGCTAAAGAGAAAATACTTACCACTACAGATCAACTTCCCGAAAACTCCTTCCCTATTTGCCTTCTGAAAGATTCGGCCACCGTTTGCAAAATATAGAGCAAATGATGCTACAATATTCGGCCTAAGTAAAGAAAAGAAGAGGAAATGGGTTGGTGGTTGAGTAATATGGCAAGGGGTGAGTTTGAGGGAAGTTCCGGCTTTGGCAAGGTAAAAGAAAAGAAAGGGAAAGGAGATGCACGAATTATCCCAAATGGTCACTTAAAGTTTCGGTTCTTGCCTCAAAGAAAAGAGAGAACAAGAGAGGAATTTCTTGACTAGAAATTTCGGTAATGGAGATTAAGAAAGAATTAAAAGGATGGCACTTTCCCTAATAATAAAATAAAAATTCAGCACTTACCCAATCTCAATTAAACGTCTCTTTATCACCCATTAAACTAAATAAAATAAAACCATGTTTATCCATCACTTAGCCACCTCTTCAAAATAATAATAAAAGAAAATAAAATAGTAATTATCCCACTCTTCCAGCTGAATTCAACAACAACCCATCTACTTAATCTAATTTAAAAACAATATCTATCTATTATCCTATCTATCAATCACCTCTTCAACAAAATAAAATAATAATCCCCATTCTTCCAGCCGAATATTAAGTACAAATAATTAAGCTTATCCTCATCTAATTAAGAGTCCAAAATCAGGCCATTAACTCACCCTCCTCACACCAGCGAGCACAAAAAAAAAATAAAACCAACCTGCAGCTTATTTGGTTCGAACACAGGACATGATGGAGGCAAACTGCACCAACGCCTCTAACCATTCTGCCAAGGCGTGTCTTTGTGACATAACCTCATCACAAATTCTTTTAAGAGCCCCTTCGCTAACTTCCCTTTTGCTTTAACGCTTAAAACAAAAATAAAAACACCCATTGCTTTAGCGTGACTTGAACTTGAGTCCATCCGCCAAGACCCTTAAGTGGCGCCCCAAGCCACTCCACCAAACCAACTTTCATGTCCATAACCCTCACCATTTATTTTTAAGGCCTTCCCAGCCCATCACCGCAAATAAAAATAAAACTCCAAAACGCCACTCCAGCAGCTCGAACCCAAGACCTGCGCCCATCGTCACCTCCAAGCTCTTAAGTGGCGCATGAAAGCCACTTTGCCAATTAATTCTTTGTGTCATGCTTCTCCAGGAATTTTTCTTAACCACTATCTCACCTAGCTCCCTCCTTTTAATCATTTAAAAAGAAATTTCCAGTCCTAAGTCAGGCCTAGCTCGGGGTTATTTCTAGACCCTAGAACATGCTTAGCAATTATAGTTTCCATTTCTTCAAGCACACACATGGAGAAATAATTAAATTACAAACAACCCCTAATTTAGGATGTTACATGGTCTTACATGGAGTCTCCCCTAGATGCCAATGCCATGTTCATACTAATGGGGGGAAACATCTTAAAATAAGAAAAACAACAAAACATAAGAAAACCCAAAAACTTCGAAAGAACTTGATGGGAGATCTTCAGTCTTGATGGAGATCCTTCTTCCGAGCTGCTCTCGACGGCTGTCTTCGAGTATTTTCTACCTTCTACTCAGCCTCCTCATTTAGGTTGCCCCCTAGGGTGTTTATATAGGATTTAGGACACCTCTCTTGGCCAACAAGTGGCTTATTCCGAATAGAATTTAACTTTGATGCGGTAGGGACACGCCTATGTTTGATTCTATAGACCGTGATCGCTTCTGCTCGCCACACACGGCCATGTTGTCTGCCCTTGAACATTGATCCAGGCCGTGTTTGATCCTGCTCGTAACACACGGCCGTGTTCATTGGTCCAGGCTGTGTTGATTTTATAGGTAGGCCCATTTTGTCCCGTTTTGGCCCTTTTATCGTTCTTTTCGACTCCCTAAGCTTTTCTAAGTATAAAACATGAAATTAAGGGATTAGGAACATCGAATTCATCAAATATAATGAAAATTCATCCAAAATAAGCCAAGCATGAGATTAAAATATGTATAAATTAAGGTTTATCAAATATCCCCACACTTAAGCATTTGCTTGTCCTCAAGCAAAATCCTCAACTCACAATTAATATTAACTTCCTCAAATCATAATTCTCATAATAATTCATAAATAATTTATACATGGATAATATAACTTTAAAGAGTCCTAAAGATTCAAACAATCTAAGACACAAATTTTTGTAGCACGAAAACATAGGTGTTTCCCTTTTATCTAAATAATTACCTTTGATTCAAAATCGACAAGAATTGACATCCTTACAAAGGATTCACTCAAATCACTCAAAGTTCTTAAGGTTCAAGATGAAGCACTCAAAATTCAAACATGAAGAGTTATTACCATAGGCTTACCTGAAAATTAAATATCCACCACTATAAAATGAGATGATACACAAATCAAAAGGTCTTTTAAAAGGGTTGTAATAGGACTTGGGTTAAAGGTGTGGATAAAGGCTGAATTAAAGGGTTAAAATTGAGATTGAATTGTCAAATTACCTAGAATAATAACTAATACTGAATAATTACATCAATTGAAAACTTATCATAATAACACGAGCTTCTTCTAAAGATGTGAATTTAACTGTTTTAAGCTCAAATAACATAGAACTAATAATGAATGAATTTCTAAATTTTTTTTTAAGAATAAGAACAAGTTCACGATATGAGATGAATTTAACAACTAAAATAAAGAAAATCGATAGGCAACTAATCAAATCAAATCTCGACAAAATAGAGTCAATAAAGTAGGGGAAGTAAAAATTTAGTTTTGAGTTAATATTAATGGGTGTGTCAAAAACGGTTTATTAGGATTCAAAGGGGTTTACTAGGAGTTAATTATGAAGGTAGGCTTTTTTGTGGAGTGAGTGGGTTAAATCCTAGGTGCCTTTATCATCTCAGTATATCAAATCAAAAGTGTGGTCTCGACATGCATAAACGAAGCGAGTTCTAGAATAAAAAATCAATGTTGACACACTCATAATCAATAAAGCGAGCAAGAAAAGTATATGCTCAAAGGCTCAAAATCTCACAAAATTATGATTTTGATGTCAATCTTGCAAATTTCAAACTTCAAGGTAATATTTAAATTTAGGAAACAACCTAACCAAATTTTAATTACGAAAATAGACTTATCATGCTTGATTCTCTAATATCTTAAAGTTTAAACCATCAATGCACAATTATCTATGACTTACTTCAAAACATATCAACAAAAATTATAAATCAAAAGAAGTTTCATTCAAATAGTAATATGAGAAAGTTACTTAAGAACAACGCATAATTCAGTATTGTTGACACCTCCCCACACTTAAGATGTACATTGTCCTCAATGTACAAAGATAGATAATGAGAATATAGTAAAAAGAATAATAAGAGAGGGAGAGAAGTGAAACTTCCTGAAGTATGGATGAAATCCTTAGAAGATGAAAATTGTAGAAATGGAGCCCATGAAAAGCATGATGAACTAAGCAGAGGTGAAGGTGGGGGAGAATATTCCAGTTTCTTAGTAGCACCTTGAACTTTTGAAACTGCGAAGTCATCAGTAAAGTTTTAGGGGGTTTTATTAAATGGGTTTCGTTATGATTACTCGATAATAAATAGCCAGAGATAAAGAGAAATTAACATAATTAATATAATTTAAAGACAAGGAACATAAAGAGAAAAAGTTTAACAGTTTAAAATTTTAAATAAAATAAAAGAAACGAAAAAGAAAAAGAAAAATAAATGGACTCAAAGGTCCTCATCCCCAAATGGATCGTAAGGTGGGGGTGGCGTTGATATGTGAAAATGCTGACAAATCTGCTGAAGAGTCGCCTCGCTGCCGTCAAATCGTTGAGTACCACTACAGGAAAATAGGGTTTTAGCTGCGTTTTTAGTGGCGTTTTGATAAAAAAAACATCACAAATATTATACATTAGCAGCGTTTGAAGTAAAACGCCGCTAAAAATAGAGAAATAGCGACGTTTTACCCTAAAACGCCGCTAAAAATAAAGCAAGCGGCATTTTTTAACAAGCACCGCTAATAATCTGAGCAATAGCGGCGTTTTTTAAGAAGCGCCGCTAATAATCTAGGCAATAGTGGCATTTTTTAACAAGCGCCGCTAATAATCTGGGCAATAGCGACGTTTTTTAACAAGCGCCGCTAATAATCTGGGAAATAGCAGCGTTTTTATACAAACGCCGTTGAGTGGCCATTTTTGTGTAGGGACTCATTTTGATTTGATCCGATTTAATTTTCATATTTTTTTTCCTATTCTTGCTTTGAATTGTATTTTATTTTGATACATTCACTTATAAGCAATGAGAAAGTTTCATTTTAATTAGTTACTTAATTATGAAAAATTACAAATCTCTAACTAAACAATTTATAAGTTTTCATTTAAGTTACAAATTAAGCTATTAAAATTGATTTATGGTTTCATGTTTAGTATGCTAATTGTATGGTTTAGGGTTTATAATTGTGAGATATGGGTTTAGTGTTTTAAAGTTTGTTATATATATATTTTAGGTTTGTTATTTAGGATTAAAGATCTTAGTGTTTAACAATATTAAGGTTAATTTAAGTGGTAGTGGTAAGGGGTTAAGGTTAAGGTTAAGGGTTCATGGGTTTAGGGGTTAAGGGTTAAGTGCTTATGGGTTAGGGTTAAGGGTTAATGTTTAGAGTTTAAGGTTTAGGATTTAGGATTTAGGGTTTTAGGTTTAAGGTTTTAGGTTTAGGGTATATGACCCAAAACCCAGAAACCAAAATCCCTCAAATTAGTTTTCCCTAATTCAAACCCACAAAATCCCTAGAATCGTATAACCCGGCCCGAAGCTGTTGGATCCAACCACCGTATCCTTCGTTTTATTGTGAAACTGTCTTCCCATAACCCCGAATGGTATATGTATCAATTATCCGAATGTTTATTTCTTTAAAATAGGTTCAAGTTTTTAACCTTAATTTATATATTAAATAATTTATTATATAATTGTAAAATAGATAATATGATTTTTAATATTAAAATTTTATCATTATATAGTTTGGGGTTTGGGATTATGTGTTAGAGATTAGGGTTTGAAGTTTGGAGTTGGGATTATGTATTGTGGTTTGTGGTTAATTAAGTGTTTAAATTTATATATTAAATAATTTATTATATAATAGTAAAAGAGATATTATGAAATTTTTATGTAAAAATTATCATTATAGTTTTTAAACCTTTTTATTTCATATTTTGAAATTTTCTGCTTTTATTTTCTTACATAAAAATTTATATAAATATTATGTCATGTATCTAATTCTTTTAAATATTACTCAAAGTTTCCAAAATTATTTATTTAAAATTGATATGAATTATGTAATAATTAAATATAAAATTGTAATAAAAGTCAAGCACTCTTTCATTCTCTTCTTATAATTATTTAACTTTGCATTAACTAAAATATAATTTTTTAATTTTATATTTAAATTATTTATAAAAATTAATCGCATATAGAAAAATTTGAAACAAATTATAACATAGAAAAATATATGTTAAAAATGAAAAAATTAAAATACTATGATTTAAAATAATTTTAAAGATTTATGGGTGTATGACTGATATATTTTAAATTTATATATATTTAAAATAATTTTAAAATTTTAAGTTTTAAGTTTTAATGGCTTAGGGTTGATGGTTTAGATTAATTAAGGTTAATACTAATAAGTAATTGGAGTAATTAATAATAGTATAAAAATATATAGATTAAATGACATTAAAAGTTACCGCGTTTAATAAAAAAGGACACAAAATCCATCAATATATATTAAGATGGCGTCGTTTGAAACTTTGTTGTATGAATTAGTGGCGTTTATTGAGTAAAACGCCACAAAAATATATCAATACAATGAGGACGTAAATCGTTTAAAGCTATTTGTAGTGACGATACGGTAAAACATACAAAAAATCATCATGTATTAGTGGCGCTAGATAAAAACGCCGCTAAAAGTCCATATTTAGTGGAGTTTTCCTGAAAACGCTGCAAATATGTATGCACATTAAGCTTCAGGACGTCGTTTTATCAACAATTAGTGGCGCTTTTTAGAAACGCCACAAAACATAAACTGAGGTTGAGCAAAATGTCGTCGTTTTGCTGTGCTCGGTTTTATCCCCCTCCATCCCCGAAATCCCTAAGTGTTTCTCAATTTGTTTTCTGCTTCAAATTTTCCCCGAAATCCCCTTCATCCCCGTCATCCCTAAATTCCGTCGTCCCTAAATTTTTCTGCTCAAACAGTTCCCTAAGTTCCGTCGTCTTTATTTTCTGCTCAAATTTCCCAATATCCCAGCATTCAACAAACAACGACGGTATGGAATTTATAAACAAAAACTTTTTTGATTTAGGGATTTTGTTTATTTATATAAATTTGTTTTTCATTTTGTTTAACTTCTTTATTTTTGTTATGCTGAGTATGAACTAGGTTTAAAAAAAATTGGTGGATTTGGTGGCCCGTAGGGTCGTATTCAGCAAAGGTACGAGGCTGGTTTAGGGTTTTTCGCTGGGTATTTTTTTGTTATGATTATTTGCTTTAATCTGTGTAATGTAGATGTGTAAGCTAGAAAAGTCAGTCTTCTCCGATGAAAATTTCATACTGTGATTCTTGCATTTTGGATCGAACAGGTTTTCCATAAATTTTTTTTATCTTTCATTAGTAAAATTTGACAGGCTTTATTTTCTATATTTCTATCATGATTTATTTTTCAATTAGTAATAGAATCATAGGTGTATTTTTGAATTTATTCGTAAAGTAGAGCTTTATTTTCACTGCGTCTTTTAATTTTATGATAAAATTGGATAAAATTCTAGTTCTTTTAATTTTACTTTATAACCGAGATTTGGTGCTCTTCTTTCTTTTAACTACTTAATATAATTAAGAAGTTATGATAATTAATGTAGGTTTTCTTCAACGTGTCCTAAACCCTAATTTAAATCGAGTGAGCAAAGGTAAGAAGAATATAGTAAAAGCATGCATAATGTCTATCGAGAATATATAGAACTAAGTTGTTTTAAATTAATTGAGGACATCATTAATTAATTATTGGGAAACAAAAAAAATATAGCAATATAATTTATTAAGTTGAGTGGTAAAAGTTCTTTACCTTATGCAAGTTATACTAAATGGAAAAACAAGTTAAGAGTTCGCCCGACTTGACTTTGTATTTATCTAAAGTTCAATGTAATCATTGACTACGAAAGAGTCATATAAAAAATGAAATGGATACACAGTAGTGTATATGTATATGCATGTTATCATATTGAGAGAGAAAACAAAATGATAATAAGGCCAAGTGCCCAAGTGGGAGAGATCGATCATCTAGAATCCTAGATGTTAATTTTTTCCTAATTGCCAAACAATCTTATCATGGAAACATCACATTCAATACTGCATAAATGGGGGTAATTGTGGTGTGGGTTTTCGCTGCACTAACGCAATCTTCTCTCTGCTCTCTGGATTTTGGTCTATTTTTCCTTATAACAGTATTCATATTTGTACATATGCTAGTAGTATTTTATAGGCTTGCAGTCTCAACTACATTATCTATTTGTATTGCTACCCTAATCCCCCATCCTTTGAACAACATCTAAAACAAGTTACAAAAGAATGGAAAAAGAAAGATCAAACAAGGACGCTAAAGTAGCTTTCGTTATTTTAAAAGCAACAACAAAAGAAATCAATAATACCCAATATAAAATGACTATACAAATATAACTAATCTGCTGTGTTAATCTGCTGCTGAGTTTGAACTAATATAGCTAATTAGCTATAAGTTATAAAGTAATGGTGTCGACTGTGTGTGTTTTGTGTGTTATAATATTGTAGCTGCATGGACATGAATTGTAGTCACTTGGATGGTAATTAGATGCTGACACAATTGAAAAGTTTAATTTAACTTTGTATATAATAAATATTGAGGCGAGTTTTGTATTCTTGCTACATGTTTCTCTAGTATACTTCTATATAGTGATATATATATATATATATATATATATATACTAAATATAATTATTTGCCTACTTTTATAGGTGGAAGGAAGGGTCCGTTTGTCAAAGGAGGTAAAAAACGGGTTAGAGTTTTTGAAGCATAAAAGGCTTCAACAAAGAAAATCAGAATCTTCCTCTGGGACATCTTATCTCATAGTTATGATGGCTAGAGTGGAGGAGATGCTCTAAGAATTTCATACTAGTGTTTAACAATGTATGTGAATAGACTTTTTGTTTTAATAAATTTCATACATATGTATTTGTTACAGATTGTATTGAGAAAGGTATCCGTACTTTGAAAGTGAGTAAAATTGAAGAGGACTTAGATCGACTACTGAATTGACTATTTTTCTTTCGGTCAAAGAATGTGAGTATTAGTTTTTAGTAGATAGCTTTTTGTAATTAATCAATAGCATTTGTTAATTCATATGTTGTTTGTATTTCGATTCTCGCTTCCTCACTCATCAAGAATCGTGGGATTGGATTTGTTGGTAATAACTTATCGTATGAAATCAAGATTATTCTTATTTATATTCATTTTGTTGATTTGTTCTATTGTTGTTAAATTTAAAATGTAAAAATTACGTTTATGATTAACTTTAATTTAACAAATAATAATAATAATAATAATAATAATAATAATAATGAGACCTAAATTTTAAAATTTGTAAAATAAAATGACTAAAATTATGCATATAAGATGATATAAAATGATAATACAAATTTGAATTTTGCAAGTTAAGATAAGAGATTAACATAAATTTTATATTTTAATAAATATTTTAACATAAATTTCATATTTTAATAAATATTTACAAGTTAAGAAGAGATTAACATATTTTAATACAAACTGTCACTACATATATTATATATTATATTAAAGAAAATTTTTCTTTTACTCTATCTTCCTATTAATAACCTATGGTGTAATGATTTAATTAATCTCCTTACAAAAGTAGTGGGCTAATAATAGTAGTAGCTTTTCAATAAAATGAATTTAATTGTATTTATTTTTAATAAATGTCATATAAAATAAGAAAAAAACATTTTTAAAGAATACTTATTTTTATGTGGTTTTTTGGTTTATTACTAATTACTAATTGCTAATTTTTATATTAATAATGTTTGATTTTAATATTTAATATTTTCAATGTTTTCCAAAATGGTAATAATATTTTGTTATCAAGATAATAATATTATTCATCATTATTTAAATATGTTTTATTATAAAAATAAATTATTTTTAAAAGAAGTAATTTAAAACTTATAAATATTTTGTTATCAATATAATAATATAGATCATTATTTAAAAGAAGTAAGTTAAAAACTTTTAAATTTAACAACATCACAAAGAAATTTCAATTATAAAAAAACATATAATACAATTTTCCAAATTACCTCAAACGAAAAACTAAAACCAATTAATATTAAAAAAAAACTACACTGTAATGCGTGCCATATATGTTCACACCTCAACTGAATCTCGATTTGAAATTTGAATTTAACTTAGATAAAATTATTTAACTTACATAATACATAACTTACATAACTTACATAGCTTTCATCAAATTATTTAACTTACATAATACATAACTTACATAACTTACATAATACTTGTATAGATTAAAAAAAAGATTCAAAGTATATAGGCTGGAAACCTGACGGGTTGCCTTATATCTCACCGTTAGATATAATGGATCCTCCCTAGGTGTAACAATGCCAAGTATGATGAATCTTAAAGAATACATAACTTACATAATACATAACTTACATAATACTTGTATAGAAAAAAAAGATTCAAAGTATATAGGCTGGAAACCTAATGGGTTGCCTTATATCTCACTGTAAGATATAACGGATCCTCCCCAGGTGTAACAATGCCACGTATGATGAATCTTAAAGAATACATAACTTACATAATACTTGTATAGAAAAAAAAAAGATTCAAAGTATATAGGCTGGAAACCTGACGGGTTGCCTTATATCTCACTGTAAGATTAACAGATCCTCCCCAGGTGTAACAATGCCATGTATGATGAATCTTAAAGAATACATAAATTACATAATACATAACTTACATAATACTTGTATAGAAAAAAAGATTCAAAGTATATAGGCTGGAAACCTGACAGGTTGCCTAATATCTCACTGTGAGATATAACGGATCCTCCCCAGGTGTAACAATGCCACGTATGATGAATCTTAAAAAAATACATAACTTACATAATATTTGTATAGAAAAAAAAAGATTCAAAGTATATAGGCTGAAAACCTGACGGGTTGCCTTATATCTCACTGTTAGATATAATGGATCCTCCCCAGGTGTAACAATGCCACGTATGATGAATCTTAAATAATACATAAATTACATAATACTTGTATAGAAAAAAAAGATTCAAAGTATATAGGCTAGAAACCTAACGGGTTGCCTTCTATCTCACTGTAAGATATAACGGATCCTCCCCAGGTGTAACAATGCCATGTATGATGAATCTTAAAGAATACATAACTTACATAATACTTACATAGAAAAAAAAAAGATTCAAAGTATATTGTAACATCCTGAAAATGGGCCTATGCATTTTTTATTTAATTATACGAAATGGTATGTCTTATGTGTTATGAATGTATTATGAACATTTTTTGGAAACTTGGAAATGTAAGAAATGATTTAGAAATGTTAAGTTCCAAAAAGAGGAAAGTGAACATTTTGGAAACTTGGAAATGTAAGGAAATGTCCCGGAAATGTCCCGGAAATGTCTTGTCCTGGAAATGTATGGAAATGTAAGGAAATGTATGGAAATGTATGGAAATGTAAGGAAATGTATGGAAATGTAAGGAAATGTATGGAAATGTAAGGAAATGTAAGGAAATGTCTTAGAAATGATAAGTTTTAAGGCAAGGTGGTCTTAAGAAAATTAATAGAAGAAATTTGACACAAGAACGGGCTTGGAAAAGTGACAAGGAGGCACCACTTAAAGCCCAGTAAATGACGCCACCAGCATGTGTGCAAGCTTAGGTTCGAGCAGCAAGGAGAGCATTTACGAGAGTGTTTTCATTCTGAATTGGGCTTATGCCCAATTCGTTATTAAAGCTAAGCTAATCATAGGGAGGCGCCACTTAGGTGGATAATTTGGGCCTCGTATGGCCGTAAGGAGTCCAATAGAATAAGTTTAAATTTGGCTCATCAAGGAAGGGGTGGACGACATCTAGCTAAGACTTTAAGTGATTTTATTTAATTACTTAAAGAGGAAGCAATGGACGGCAATAGGGACTCTTAAGGAAGAGTTTAATTCTCCTTAAAACTTGGCTAAATAGGTGGATAAATGATGATTTATTTTAGATTATTTTCAAAGAGATAATTGAGGGATTATTCTTTAATTTTTAATTAAAGAGATAAAGCTATCAAAATAGAAGAGTGATGGCCAAGTAAGGGATTCTAAGTTAGTAATTTCAGCTATAAATGGAAAAGAGGGCCATTCATTCTTTCTTCTAACTCTCTCTCTGTCGAATTCTCTTTAGCAAATATCTCCTTTCTTCATTATTTTGTCAAGCCAAAAATACACCTTGTGTAGCCGAAACTTCATTACCAAATTGCTCAAACTCTTTTATCTTCTTCTTTCATAATCTTCCAAAAGCCAAAAGTTGTGAGAGCATCATTTAGCCATAGCCGAATCTCTGAAGGTTGAAGTGAAGGTGCAATCGATTCCTTCAAATAAGGGTAAGATCCAAGTTTAGTTTCCATTCTTTTATATTTTAGACTTATCAAAATTTAGGGACTAATTTCGATTATTAATCTTGGCCGAATCATGGAAGGAGAAGTTCTTTTCCCGAAGGTACACCATAGGCCGCGTGTTACTTAGTTATTCGGTGAATTTCGAGATTTAAGATCCTTAAGGTAAGTGACTATGAATATTCGGCCAAGACCCTATTTTTGTAGTAGATCTATTATTATGTGTTTTAAGCTGAAAACTAACCGACTCAAGGGATCTAGTGAGTAGCCGATTTCAAAGGGGGAAGAATACAAGTTTCTGGGATTTGATTTTTTATTCAATCGGCAATAAGGTAAGTACACAAATCCTACTAGGATTTGGTTTTATGGCCGAATAGGCCTTTGCTAAATATTACCATGTTGGCCGAATGTAGGCATTAAAAATCTAAGGTAGTAGATTGGATTTCGGGATTTCAAGTGAAATCGTTAAGCGAATCAGGTGTGTACCCTACACTAAATCTTGATAGATTTACGGCTTTAATTCATTATATGTGTTAATACGAAAGTGTAAGAATATGGCTAAGGTACCGTGTGTACCCTACACTAAATCTTGATAGATTTACGGCTTTAATTCATTATATGTGTTAATACGAAAGTGTAAGAATATGGCTAAGGTACCGTGTGTACCCCACACTAATCTTAATAGATTTATGGCTTTAACTTGATATATATGTTAATATGAAAGTGTAAGAATGTGGCTAAAGTACCATGTTATGGTACAAAGTTGTAACACCATAAATTAGGGGTTATTTGTGATTTAAATATTTTCCCATGTGTGTGCTTGAAGAATTATATCCTAGGATTATTTGGCATGTTTTAGGGTCTAAAAATAACCCCGAGCTAGGCCTAACCTAGTATTAAAAATTTCTTTTTAAGTATCTAAAAGGAGGGAGCTAGGTGAGTTAGGGCTTAAGTAAAAATTTGGAGAAGCATGACACAAAGAATGGGCTTGGCACAATTGGCTTGGTGCGTCTAAGGGTGTTGCAAGGGAGGTCTTGGGTTTGATTCATGGGAGATACAAGGGGGAAATAAGTTTTATTTTTTCGTTATGAATGGTTGGGCTAGGAAGGCCTTATAATTAAATGAAGGAGGTTTGTGACATGAAAGACAGGTTGGTGGAGTGGCTTGGGGCGCCACTTAAAGGGCTTTAGTTTAAGGTCTCGGGTTCGAGACATAAAGGACGCAAGAGTGTTTTATTTTTTGGGGCTTGTGGCGTTAAAGGAAAGAGGGCCAGGAAGAAGGCTTTAAAAATAAATAAGGAGGCTTCATGACATGAAAGTCAATTGGGGAAAGATGGCAAGGGGCGTTAAGAAGGGGGCTGCAGCAGTCGCTTTTAGGTCTTGGGTTCAAACCAAGGCAACTGCAGTGGCTTTTTATTTTTGCTGCTGGCGTGAATGGGAGAGTGTTGGCTTAATTTTGGACTCTTAATTTCGGCAGGAAGAGTACCTATTAGTGTTTTATTTTCATTATAATTGTTGAAGAGGTGTATAGGAGATAATTGGAAGACAAATCTTGCATTATCTTGGATAATTAAAGGCTGAAATTATCACCATAGGGAGGGGTGTTGGCCGAATTTTGGACTCCTTGGGGGGGCTGTCCATATTCGGTTTAACACCTAGAGAGAGGGGCCAAAATTCTTCAATTTTTCTTTTCTTTCTCCCAAAGCTGCTGCTGCTGAATTCTCCCTAGCCATAGAAGGCAAAATTCTTCAAAAATCCCTTACTTCTTATTTCTTTTACTTAGCCGAACCTACCCCCTCTTTCAACAAAAATTAGCACCTTTCATTTGTGTTGGCCAAATCTTCTCCCCTTCCTAACTAAGGTGCTGCCGATTTTCATAAGTGTGGTAAGGGATCTCTCTAAGTTAATTCTTTAATTATTATGGCCAGCCGAAACCTTGAGGCTCAACCATGTATTTTTGGGTTGGCCGAACCTTATTAAGACCTTGGATCCATGCTTTGTTTTGTAGTCAAGAGAGGATAACATTAAAGGAGTAAGGAGATCTTTTAGGATTTGATTCCCCAAGGTAAGGAGGTAAGTGACATTCGGCCATAGGCCTTGATTATGTGTGATTGTACAAGTCGATTCTTAACATGCGTTTTGGTAGGATCTCGAAGACTCAAGTGACAAATACGAGATTTCGGTGAGTTTGGTAAGTGAATAAGTCACATTCGGCCAAAGGCCATACTCTTGGTACAATTGATCCTTCGGGATCTCTAGTTTAGCCAATTGGCTAATAGATCTAAAAATTCATGTGTTGACCAATTGTAGGAGGAAACAACGTCTCGGGATTCTCGCTAGTATACTCGGATTTGCTAGTAAATAGGTGTGTAAGAACTCACTACACACTTTATTAATTTACATGATTATTGTTGTTGTTATTCACCTTTTGGTAGTGTTTTGCTTATGGCTAAGCATGGATTCCGGTAAGTCCCCTAACTTGTGATTTTGATATATGATTTGCATGCCATCACATGATGTTAAATGCTATGACATGATATATGATAATTGATATATAAGCATGTGATGGTGGGATTGATGAGAGGAGGGGATGATTTTATGGATCGTGGCGGTGGTTTTGACCACAAGATGGGTTGGCCCCATCAAATTATTTGTGACCTATGGTCATCGCTGGTTTTGACCACAAGATGGGTTGGCCCCATCGATTATTTGTGACCTATGGTCATCGGTGGTTTTGACCACACCGATTGATAAATTGCGACTAAGTCCCAAAGTGGTTTGGTACCACCAGTGGTTTTGACCACACTTGATTATTTGTGACCTATGGTCATCAGTGGTTTTGACCACACGATGGGTTGGCCCCATCATTTAATTTGTGACCCATGGTCATCAGGTGGTTTTACCACACGGGGTAGTTAAGGAGTATGGATGGATAGGTTGGGTTGCATGTGCATGTTCATTAATAAATTGTGTATGAGTTGTATTTTCCGGGTGGGGGATTTACACACTGAGTCTTGGTGACTCACCCTTTCCCTTAACATTTTGTAGATGAGTAGAACGCGGAGATGGAGCCGGAGAGGACTCGAGGCGGCCATGCTTGTCGATGGATTTAAATTCATTTTATTAAAGTTATTATTATTTATTTTCTAAGTTTTCATTTTGGGTTTGTAATAAGGCCGATAATTATTGTTTAGATGTTTATTTTATTGCTTAATTTTACCCATGTTATATTACAAATGGAATTTTATAAATATTAATTGAACCGGTTAAAAGTAACTTTTCAAAGTTAATAAACTTCTACGGGTTTTTAAAGATGTTACCATCGGGTAACAAATAAACCAAGTCCACTATAACTTTGACGATTTTAAAATGCTACATGATCAAATGTTTTTAAAAGGGTTTATCAACCCAACTGTATTTATAAAAAACCCAACTAAGTTTTCAAACACCGTTTTCATACCTTAGCCAAATTTTATCAAGTTTTCACCAAATTCTTAAAATGTTTCAAATTATTTTACTCCGTGACATACCAGATCCGGTCAGGACTCATGGGCCGAGTTTGGGGTGTTACATTTTTGGTATCAGAGCCCGGTTCAAAACTCGACTGTGGGGGGCCCAAGGCCCAAAATGTTTTGTTTTTGTTAGTAAGCCTTATTATGATGTTTTGAGAAACTGTTTTGGCTTGAACAGCATGGCACCGAGTCTCCGGCACCTATCCGCCCAGGTAAGTACTTCTATCCACTTTTGTGAATTTTTGATGAGGGTAGAAGGGTAAATTGGGAACGAGACTACTAGAGTAGAAACTGTTGAACCTAGGGCTAGCATACCCCAACTATGCATAAGATTTAATAATTACCTAAACAACCACGTGAGTTGTCACTAAGCAAAGGATGTGGCAATCGTTATACGCATGTCTAGGATTGGATTCGGTGGGGCCCGGTATTTAAGCAGTCCTCGTGACTCACCTCCTACTCACTCGAATCCTACCTGGTGCGTAGTGACGGTTCATCCCGGCTGAGACGACACACTCATAGGATAAACTTGATAACTAAAACCCGAAAGGGACTAGCCGTTTTATTTTGAAATAATTAAAACCTTGTTTTTTTTTTAAAAAAAAAGGGGGAAAAATGACCAAAAAACCCCTCAGTTTGAAAAATGACCAAAATACCCCTGGCTTGTAAACTACCAAAATACCCTCCATATGGAAAATTTTCAAATAGAAATTTCCAAAATATCCTTCTTTTGTAAAATCACCTAGAACTAAATTTTTGAAAATCATTTTATGAAAATACCTTGATTAGGTGAAATTACCAAAATACCCTTAGGGGTAAAAATTACAGAAACGCCCTTGATTTATGATATTCCCAAAATACCCATAGTTATAAACAAAAATTTCCATTATATACAAAGTGCCCAAAAACCTTACTTTGCAAAATATCGAAAACGTAATGATTTTGTAAAATTACAAAGTTGCCCCTCACCATCAAAATTACCAAAATGACCTTGGTTTTCAAAATTTTTGCAACACCATCAACTTGGAAAATAAATTCTTAAAAAGAACCTTCAAAGTTTTACAACTCTTGAAATATCTCTGATTTATTAAATTTTACAAATTCACCCTGATTTGTGAAAAATTACCAAAATGCCCTTGAACTTCAAAATCACCAAAATACCCCCGGATTTCAAAATTTTTTTAAGATACCTCAGGAATTTAAAAGTTCCAAAATACTTTTGAAAAAATCATTTGAGAAATTTCATTTTTTGAAAAATTACAAAAATACCCCTGTAGGACAAATTACGAAAATACCCCCGGGTAGTGGAAAAATGATCACCATGAAAACTACAACGTCTCTTTGGATGAATGAATGGAAAACTGTGTGCATGTATGATTACGAAAGAACCACTCCTAAACTCTCATCATAAAATTCCTTCGTGGATAATCCAGTGAAACAAGTACTAATACATAAAATTTTTAAACATATAAATGCAATCGTTAGAATGAGTTCAAGAGGTCGTGGACGTCCGTCGCGTGGCCGTGGTAGGGGTAGGATGACCTTGTCTGAACCAGCAAGGTCAGGTCATAGGCCTGGAAATAAGATGCCGGATCTACCGGCGCCAAAAATTGAGTTCCAGGATCAGATGGGTGGTAATGATGTCGTGTCTCAAGCTGTATTACGGGTATTGAAACGGGTTGCTAAGGCTGGTGCGGGTGCAGGAGCTCGCAAATCTGTGGTTGAACGACTCTGGGCTAACGGAGCAGAGGTATTTAGAGGAGTTTTCGGAGTGGCACCCAGTGCGGTGGAGTACTGGTTGGAAGCAACAGAAAGGATCATGGATGATCTAGATTTCACAGCTGAGGAGAAGTTGAAGGGCATAATATCTTTGCTTCGGGATGAGTCATATCAGTGGTGGCTCACTATAAGGGATGGAACGGTGGCAGAAAATCTTACTTGGGAATTCTTCAGGGATGCTTACCAGAAGAAGTATATCGGAACCAGTTATGTGGACGCACAGCGAAAGGCTTTCTTGAACCTGGTTCAAGGTAATAAGTCAGTGGCAGAATATGAGGCGGAGTTCCTCCGGTTGAGTAGGTATGCTCGTGGTATTATGGGTACCGAGCATGAACGCTGTGTTAGATTTGAAGATGGGCTGAGGGATGAGCTGAGAATAATGATAGCTCCACAATAGGAACGGGAGTTTGCTATCTTGGTGGAGAAATCGAAGGTGGCTGAAGGGGTAAGGCAGTCTGTTAGACGGAACCAAGATCGGTATTAGAATAAGAGGAGCTCGGGACCTTCAAGGTTCTCGGGTAATTAGCAGAAGAAGACGAGGTTTGGTGGGTCAGATCAGGCTGCTAGGCCGACTGCTGCTACCAATACTCAATGGCCACCACGATGTGCTCGGTGTGGTAAGTCTCACAAGAGGGAGTGTTGGAATGGTAATCGGGGATGCTTCGAATGTGGGTCTATGGAGCATCGGGTTAGAGACTGTCCGAAGAAAGTAGCTAGACTGAGATTTGAGGGTCAGGATCAGGCACCGAACAGGAGGGATAATCAACAGCCACAGAGAGGTCGGGGTGCAAGAAGAGGAGGAAATGGTGCCGGCAGAGGTCGTGGGACACCGAGGGGAAATACCGGTGGTACTGAGGCTAGACAACCTGGTTTGGTCTTTACCGCGAGGTGTCAAGAGGAGGGCGACGCACCAAACGTCATAACCGGTATGTTCTTGATCTTTGGTGTGCCTTATAATACCTTGATAGACATTGGCTCAACCCACTCGTACATTGCTAGTAGTGTAGTGGAAACTTTGCATCTAGACTCTGATCTTGCTTCTAGGAAGATGACTGTATTAAGCCCTCTAGGTCACTCCGTAGAAGTAAGTAAACTTTATAGGGACATACCCCTAGAACTCCAAGGGGTCATATTCTTGGCTGATCTGATGGAACTACCGTTCCGAGAGTTTAACCTAATTCTCAGGATAGATTGGCTAATGAAGTATCAGGCTAGCCTGGATTGCGCAGCTAAGCGCATGGTAGTAAAGACAGTGGAAGGAGAAGAGGTGGTGATGATAGGTAAAAGTAGGGATTACTTATCTAACTTGGTTTCTGCTTTGAAGGCGGAGAGAATGGTTAGGAAGGGTTGTGAAGCTTATGTGGTTCATGTACGCCTTGAAAGCTAAGGATGTTCTTTGTGGGAGATGTTCTGACGGTGAGGACTATGTGGATGTGTTTCGGAAGAACTTCGGGTCTACCTCTGGACCGTGAGGTTGAATTTGGGATAGATCTGTTACCCGGAACCGCGCCAGTATCTATAGCTCCGTATCGGATGGCGCCAAAGGAATTGGTGGAGTTGAAGGCACAGATCCAGGAGTTGTTGGATAGAGGGTTCATCCGACCAAGTGTATCGCCTTGGGGAGCAGTTTTGGTGGTCGGGTCTAAAGCGGGAAATAACTGAGTTGGTGGGCAAGTGTCTGATATGCCAGCTGGTTAAGGCTGAGCATCAATTGCCATCGGGTCAATTTATACCAAAAAGATCCCACAAAGGAAATGGGAGGAGATTACTATGGATTTTGTAAGTGGGCTTCCCCTTACGCCCAGTAAGAAAGATGCAGTTTGGGTGGTAGTAGACTGGTTGACTAAGTCGGCTCATTTCATATCGGTAAGGGTTGACTACTCACTTTAGAGATTAGCCAAGTTGTACATTGCAGAGATAGTACGGTTGCATGGGGTACCTGTGTCCATTATCTCGAATCAAGATCCTCGGTTTACGTCAAGATTCTGGAAGGCTTTACATCAAGAGTTAGGCACAAGATTAAATTTTAGCACGGCTTTTCATCCGCAGTCTGATGGATAATCGGAGAGGGTCATCCAAGTGTTGGAAGACATGTTGAGGGGTTGTGTGTTGGATTTTCGTGGTAGTTGAGAGGAGTACCTACCATTGGCAAAGTTCGCTTATAACAATAGTTATCAAGCGAGCATTCAGATGGCACCGTATGAGGTGCTGTATGGTCGGAAATGCCATACCTCTACATGTTGGACAGAACTAGGAGAACGTCGGATGTTGGGTCCAGAGTTAGTGGCAGAGACGGAGGATAAGGTTAGAGTAATTTGGGCTCATCTGAAGGAGGCATCGGATAGGTAAAATCCTACGCCAATCTTAAGCGCAGAGAGGTTGAGTATGCAGTGGGTGATAAGGTCTTCTTGAAGGTATCACCTTGGAAGAAGGTGCTGAGGTTTGGCCAGAAGGGCAAGCTAAGCCCTAGATTCATCGGACCGTACACAGTGTTGAAACGTGTGGGACCGGTGGCTTACCAGCTTGTGTTGCCGGCAGAATTGAGCCAGATACATGACGTTTTCCATGTTTCAATGCTGAGGCATTATCGATCAGATCCCTCACACGTAGTGCCGATTGCAGAAATTGAGGTGAATCCGGACTTGTCTTTCGAGGAGGAGCCAGTACAAATTTTGGATCGTGGTGTCAAAGTTCTGTGAAGGAAGTCAGTGCCTGTGGTAAAAGTGCTATGGCAGGATTATGGTACGGAGGAGGCCACATGGGAACCCGAGGAAGTGATGCGGCAGCAATACCCCTAGCTCTTCTGATCCAGGTAATTTCGAGGCCGAAATTCTTTTTAAGGGGGTAGAACTGTAACACCCTAAATTAGGGGTTATTTGTGATTTAAATATTTTCCCATGTGTGTGCTTGAAGAATTAAATCCTAGGATTATTTGGCATGTTTTAGGGTCTAAAAATAACCCCGAGCTAGGCCTGACCTAGTATTAAAAATTTCTTTTTAAGTATCTAAAAGGAGGGAGCTAGGTGAGTTAGGGCTTAAGTAAAAATTTGGAGAAGCATGACACAAAGAATGGGCTCGGCACAATTGGCTTGGTGCGTCTAAGGGTGTTGCAAGGGAGGTCTTGGGTTTGATTCATGGGAGATACAAGGGGGGAAATAAGTTTTATTTTTTCGTTATGAATGGTTGGGCTAGGAAGGCCTTATAATTAAATGAAGGAGGTTTGTGACATGAAAGACAGGTTGGTGGAGTGGCTTGGGGCGCCACTTAAAGGGCTTTGGTTTAAGGTCTCGGTTCGAGACATAAAGGACGCAAGAGTGTTTTATTTTTTGGGGCTTGTGGCGTTAAAGGAAAGAGGGCCAGGAAGAAGGCTTTAAAAATAAATAAGGAGGCTTCATGACATGAAAACCAATTGAGGAAAGATGGCAAGGGGCGTTAAGAAGGGGGCTGCGGTAGTCGCTCTTTAGGCCTTGGGTTCGAACCAAGGCAACTGCAGTGGCTTTTTATTTTTGCTGTTGGCGTGAATGGGAGAGTGTTGGCTTAATTTTGGACTCTTAATTTCGGCTGGAAGAGTACCTGTTAGTGTTTTATTTTCATTATAATTGTTGAAGAGGTGTATAGGAGATAATTGGAAGATAAATCTTGCATTATCTTGGATAATTAAAGGCTGAAATTATCACCATAGGGAGGGGTGTTGGCCGAATTTTGGACTCCTTGGGGGGCTGTCCATATTCGGTTTAACACCTAGAGAGAGGGGCCAAAATTCTTCAATTTTTCTTTTCTTTCTCCCAAAGTCTGCTTCTTGAATTCTCCCTAGCCATAGAAGGCAAAATTCTTCAAAAATCCTTGCTTCTTATTTCTTCTACTTAGTCGAACCTACCCCCTCCTTCAACAAAAATTAGCACCTTTCATTTGTGTTGGCCGAATCTTCTCCCCTCCCTAACTAAGGTGCTGCCGATTTTCATAAGTGTAGTAAGGGATCTCTCTGAGTTAATTCTTTAATTATTATGGCCAGCCGAAACCTTGAGGCTCAACCATGTATTTTTTGGTTGGCCGAACCTTATTAAGACCTTGGATCCATGCTTTGTTTTGTAGTCAAGAGAGGATAACATTAAAGGAGTAAGGAGATCTTTCGGGATTTGATTCCCCAAGGTAAGGAGGTAAGTGACATTCGGCCATAGGCCTTGATTATGTGTGATTGTACAAGTCGATTCTTAACATGCGCTTTGGTAGGATCTCGAAGACTCAAGTGACAAATACGAGATTTCGGTGAGTTTGGTAAGTGAATAAGTCACATTCGGCCAAAGGCCATACTCTTGGTACAATTGATCCTTCGGGATCTCTAGTTCAGCCAATTGGCTAATAGATCTAAAAATTCATGTGTTGACCAATTGTAGGAGGAAACAATGTCTCGGGATTCCGCTAGTATACTAGGGATTTGCTAGTAAATAGGTGTGTAAGAACTCACTACACACTTTATTAATTTACATGATTATTGTTATTGTTATTCACCTTTTTTGTAGTGTTTTGCTTATGGCTAAGCATGGATTCCGGGTAAGTCCCCTAACTTGTGATTTTTGATATATGATTTGCATGCTATCACATGATGTTAAATGCTATGACATGATATATGATAATTGATATATAAGCATGTGATGGTGGGATTGATGAGAGGAGGGGGATGATTTTATGGACTGTCGCTAGTGGTTTTGACCACAAGATGGGTTGGCCCCATCAAATTATTTGTGACCTATGGTCATCAGTGGTTTTGACCACAAGATGGGTTGGCCCCATCAGATTATTTGTGACCTATGGTCATCAGTGGTTTTGACCACACCGATTGATAAATTGCGACTAAGTCCCAGTGGTTTGGTACCACCAGTGGTTTTGACCACACATGATTATTTGTGACCTATGGTCATCAGTGGTTTTGACCACACGATGGGTTGACCCCATCATTTAATTTGTGACCCATGGTCATCAGTGGTTTTGACCACACGGGTAGTTAAGGAGTATGGATGGATAGGTTGGGTTGCATGTGCATGTTCATTAATAAATTGTGTATGAGTTGTATTTTCCGGTGGGGATTTACACATCGAGTCTTGGTGACTCACCCTTCCCTTAACATTTTGCGATGAGTAGAACGCGGAGATGGAGCCGAGAGGACTCGAGGCTGCCATGCTTGTCGATGGATTTAAATTCATTTTATTAAAGTTATTATTATTTATTTTTAAGTTTTCATTTTGGGTTTGTAATAAGGCCGATAATTATTGTTTAGATGTTTATTTTATTGCTTAATTTTACCCATGTTATATTACAAATGGAATTTTATAAATATTAATTGAATCGGTTAAAAGTAACTTTTCAAACTTAATAAACTTCTACGGGTTTTTAAAGATGTTACCATCGGGTAACAAAAATAAACCAAGTCCACTATAACTTTGACGATTTTAAAATGCTACATGATCAAATGTTTCTAAAAGGGTTTATCAACCCAATCAGATTTATAAAAGCCCAACTAAGTTTTCAAACACCGCTTTCATACCTTAGCCAAATTTTATCAAGTTTTCACCAAATTCTTAAAATGTTTCAAATTACTTTACTCCATGACATACCAGATCCGGTCAGGACTCATGGGCCGGGTTTGGGGTGTTACAAAAGTACTCAGGTACGTTTTCCTACTCCTACTAGGATTACAAAATATGTTATACTTAACATGTGAAAAGTGACATGAATGTGAATTTAAGTATGATATGCATGATATGAATAATATAGGGCATTCGGGTTATTTGAGAAAGGGGAAGTGAATGTGATGACTTGGTCTCACTATCTCGAATGTGGTGACTTCAAATACATTATCCGAATGTGGTGACTTCGGTCACATTATCTAAATGTGGTAACCGGTTACATTATCTGAATGTGGTGTCTCATGACACAATTATCTGGTAGCTATGCCACGAATTTTATATGGGCGATGAGCACGTCGATTGCAATGACGCCTTCGATGGTGTGTAGCGGATGGAGGGTTGACTTAGCATCCCCACTGTGTGCGAGTTGGTACGGGGATGTATAGCGGATGGCATCTAGGTTTGGGTTTGGGTTGCATCATTATCTTGAATCATTAAATGTGAAATTATGATACGTATGAATATGATTTGTTATGCCCGAATTTGTTAAGACTTAGTGTTTGTGTACACATTGAGTCTGTTTGACTCACCCCATTGTGGGAACATGTTTCAGGTGATGATCAGTGATGGACTGTGTTCGGCAGAAGCTTAGGGATGGCCATGCACAACAAGAAATTCTGACTTGGACTTTTATTTTATTTTAAGTAATTTAAAGTTTATTTTGGTTTTAATTTTGGGAAATTATTTGATGTAATAAAATCAGTAGTAGCGTTTACTTTACTTTTATTTATTGAGCATACAATCTTTATATTTATTAAAATATTAAGTAAAATTAATTTAATTCAAAGCCCAAACATTTTGTTAAAATTAATTTAATTCAAAGCCCAAACATTTTGTCACCTAAATCAAAAGGATTTTTAATAACGAAATAAACATGTTTTCAACTCAAGCCCAACCCAAAACGATCTTTCTTCCAAATCACACAAGTTTTTCCTAAGTAACAAAATAATTTGAAACAGTTTACACCGGGAAACATACTAGATCCGGTCCAAGCTCGTGGGCTGGGTGTGGGGTGTTTCATATATAGGGTGGAAACCTGACGGGCTGCCTTATATCTCACTATTAGATATAATGGATCCTCCCCAAGTGTAACAATGCCACATATGATGAATCTTAAAGAATACATAACTTACTTAATTTTAAGATCAAATTTCATAACTTACATAAGTTTAAGATCAAATTTCATAACTTACATAATTTTAAGATGAAACTTCATAACTTACATAATTTACATAACTTACATAGTACTCGGTTATATATATGATCATATCAGTACTTACATAAATTATAAATTAACAATTTAGCCGTGTAATTTATTGTCAACTTTAGACTTCAAGAACTACAAAATGGATAGGACTTGAATGAAATTGTCAAGGGTAAGCAACGGCTATCGAAATGGAGTAGAAACTTTTCTGAATTTCGTATTTCAAACTGTAAGCCAAGAGAATATGATTCTTTGCCCGTGTAAGAAGTGTTGCAATATTAATTGGAATTATCGTGAAGTTGTCTACGAACATCTAGTTGTTAATAGCTTTGTCCGGGGGTACAAAAAATGGATTTTTCATGGAGAGTGTGCATCTAGTGGAGCATCTTCATCGATGAATCTGGGTTATCCTCATAGTGCTTACAATGACAATGTTAGAGATGATAACATGGAAGGCATGTTGGGGATGCTTTTAATATCTTGCATGATGGTTTGGTCATTTCCACGACACAGGTACAACCGATGATTATAATTTTGGTGGAAATACTTTCACCGAAGGGGGAAGAAGTGTACCTGATGAACAGCCAAATGAAAAAGCGGCGAGGTTCTACACGTTACTTGGTGAAATGAATGAAGAATTGTATGAGGGATCAAAATTTTCCAAACTAACTTTCTCTATTCATCTTTTTCACTTGAAATGTTTGGGAGGATGGACCGGAAACTCGTTAACAATGCTGTTAGAGTTTCTGCAAGAAATGTTCCTGTTTGCAAAAATCCCTCAATATTCCAAAGATATGAAGAAACTGATAAAGGATTTGGGCCTTCGCTACAACAAAATTCATAGTTGCCCAAATAACTGCATGTTGTATTGGGGTGACCGGATAAACCAACAGTGCTGTCATGTATGCGATCAATCCCGTTGGATTAATAGAAATACAAAGGATGGTAATGAGGAAGATCATGATACACAATCAAGGAAGTAGCCAGTTAAGATTTTGCGGTATTTTATGCTAATACCAAGGCTTCAATGGCTTTTCATGTCATCGAAGACAGCCAAGTCAATGACGTGGCACCGTGATGGACGAACCGATGATGGATTGTTAAGGCATCCTGCAGATTCTTTAGCTTGGAAATCTTTTAACTCTAAATTTCCAAGCTTTGCAAGTGATCTTCGAAATGTGAGGCTTGGGCTAGCATCCGATGGATTGAACCCTTACAAACTCATGAGCACAACGTACAGTACTTGGCTTGTGGTTCTTGTTCACTACAATTTGCCTCCATGGGTTTGCATGAAACAATCATCTTTTATCTTGTCTATGATTATACCTAGAGAGAAAGGGCCCCGGAATGATATTGACGTCTATTTGCAGCCACTTGTTGAAGAGTTAAAACAACTATGGGCTGGTGTTTAGACATACGGTGCAATGAGAAAATAGAACTTTAATTTACGTGTGGCTTTGATGTGGACTATTAATGACTTCCCAGCTTATGCTAATTTATCTGGCTGGAGTACCAAGGGACGTTATGCTTGTCCGTGTTGTGCTGCGTAGACATGTTCGGAATGGTTATATAATGGGAAGAAGTTCTCTTACATGGGGCATCATCGATGGTTAGCGAAAAATCATAGATTTAGATTTCAGAGTGCTCAGTTTGACGGTACTGAAGAGTTCAGAGAAGCTCCTTCGCAGACCGGTGGATTTGAAATATTGTTAATGTTAAAAGATATGAATTTTATTTATGGGAAGATGAATCAACCGGCCAACCTGTAAAGAAATAAAATATCTAGGGATGAATCTAATGATGAATCTGATGAAGAGGACGATCCTAATGAGGCAGACTTGTGGAAAAAAAGAAGTATTTTTTTTTAGTTGCCTTATTAGGAGCATCAAATTTTACGCTATAATCTTGATGTCATGCACATTGAGAAAAATGTCTACGAGATCATTGGGACTATTTTGAATGTCGATGGAAAATTGAAAGACAATCTTCAGAGTCGACTTGATTTAGTCCACATGGGAATTCGGCGTGAGCTTCATCCCCAAGCACTTCCGAATATGAAATATCGGTTGTCGCCTGCTATTTTTTCAATGTCGAAGACAGAGAAAGAAGTGTTCTGTATGGTGTTGAAGGATATAAAGGTCCCGGATGCGTATGCATCAAATATATCTCGATGTGTGAGTCTTAAGGATCGAAGAGTATATGGATTAAAATCGCATGACTATCACATCTTGATGCAAGACTTACTGCCAGTTGCTATGCGGTGTTGTATATCGAAAAAGGTGACGTCTTGTATAATTGAACTGTTAAATATAATGAAAGGCATTTGTGGTAAAGTTTTGAATGTTCAAGAACTTGAGACACTACAAGATCGAGCCACATTGACTTTATGCAATCTGGAGAAGATCTTCCCGCCTTCCTTCTTCACTATTATGGTGCACTTGTTAATTCATCTCCCGCGTGAAGCAATACTTGGTGGACCCATTTTCTATCAACGGATGTATCCCATTGAAAGGTCTTGCTTTATTTGCAAATTATTCCTTCATTCACCTCAATGCCTTTAGTTGCAACTTTTGATAATGTTGTATATCGTGTTTAGGTTCCTATCCAAATTGAAGTCTTACGACCCCAATAAGCGTTATCTGGAAGGATCAATTGCCGAAGGCTACTTGGCAGAGGAATGTATGGCTTTCTGTTCGAGGTATTTGGAAGATGTTGAAACAAGAATGAACAGACCAAGTAGAAATGCTAGGCTCACAGATCATAACTTGGTCGAAACTTATTTATTTCAAAGTTTTAGAGAACCGATCGGCAAAGTCAAAATTGTAGAATTAGACGATAGATCGTGGGTCCAAGAACATCGATAGGTTCTTTTTCATCACGATTCAATGGAACCATTTCGGAAGTAAGTTTTAGAATTTGATAAATACTCATAAATTATAATTTGTTTGTCTTCTAGCAAAGTAAACCTTTTTTAAATGTAGTGAGTACAAAAAAATATTGGGAGCTCATTCACGATCCCGAAGATTAAATCGACGAGAAATTAATAAGTTGTTCATAGAATCATTCCATGAATGGTTAAGCCAAATGGTATGTAATTTATGTTTTCATTGACAAGTAATAATGTTTTCTCATAACATTTATAATTACTCGATTTACTTTCGATTCAATAGGTTTGGAGTCAGAATGAAGTTAATGACGAAGTTAAATGGCTTTCACAAGGTCCAAACAGAATAGTGAAAAGATATAGTGCCTTCCTCATCAACGGATACCGATTTCATACAAGGTATCGCAAGAGATTGAGGAAAACTCAAAATTGTGGAATCGTTGTTAATTCTTCAATTACAAGTTATGCTAGTGCTAGGGACAGTAATCCTGTCGAGGGGAATCTGGAGTATTACAGACTTATTACTGACATCATTAAGTTGGATTATTACGGAAAATGCAAAGTTGTCTTATTTTGAGGTGATTGGGCTGATGTGAATACGGCTCGCGGAATTAAAAATGATCAATATGGCTTTACAATGGTGAATTTCTCTCAATTGATTCACACCGGAGAACAACTGATAGACAAGCCGTATGTGTTTTCTTCTCAAGTTAAACAACTTTTTTACTCGGAAGATCCAACTGATGAGGGTTGGTACGTTGTACTTCGAAACACCCCTAGAGACTTGTTCGACATTGGCAGTGGAAGTAGAGATGACATTGTCGAAAGATCAGAAACATTGCCTTTTCCAGAACAAAACTTAAATGAAAATATCCCTAGTACTAGTCAAAAATTTCAATGGGTTCGTTAGGATGTGGACGAAGATATTTACGAAATATGATTTAGTAAGATTTTACGATTTATTATTTATATGTAATATTATAATATATATGTTGGGCGTGTTATATAATTTAACTATTTTAAATGTACTATTATTATTGTTATTTGTTATTAAAATTTTAAACTAGTTCATGTGTATTTGTAACATCCTAAAAATCTGAGTATCGATATGTTGCATGTTTTGGTGTTTAGCTTATGAATGATGAAATTTATGTGCTTAATATATAGTCCTGAGAATGCTTGGGATTTGTTCGGTATTAGAATAAATTTTAATTTTGAGTACTTTATTGAAGTGGATCAAGTGACCTTGATGCTTGAGGTAATTAAGTGGCAAAAACTAGCATAAGATGAGCTAGTAGCAAGATGGAATAGGGGCCATGAATGTAGCTTGAGGGGGAAGGTTCGAATCCCATGGATAGCATTTTGGTGACATTTATTTTTTCTCTTTCTTAGCAAATGTCGGCCAGGCTCTATTCTTGGTAAGGATGGACTAATTCTTTTATGGTAAGGTGGCTAAAGGTTATGGCAAATATGTATTTAGGGATAGAATTTGCTTGATTTTAGGGATAGGATTTCTAAGCTTTTGGAAGGTGGAGGAACATAAGGCACCTCTTAAGGGAGAGTGTTTTGGAAAGTTAAGATGGCCAACTTTGACCATGTATTTGGACGGTTTAGGGGGCTAAGGGGTGAAGGCCAAATTTTTGGTGATAGGTTTGGTATGGTTAGTAGCTTTTGGGTAATACCATTTGGTCACTTTTGCTTTTACAAGACATTTTTTTCTCTTTTCATCTCATGCTCTCAAAACCAAATGTGTATTGGCTAGGAAGAATTATCTTTGTTTCACCTCTTTGGTTATATTTTGTCAATTCAACTTGTGTCTCTTTTTTAGTGCCTAAAACATCAAAAACAAACATCATCTCTTCCTTCTCTCCCATGGCCGAATGCATCATTGTTTCAAACCCTCTCTCTTTGTTTTTCTCTTATCTTTGAAAATTTAAATCTTAAACTCACATCCTTATTCTCTTTCTTTCTTCATTTATTTTCTTTTCAACCATATTTCCTTCATCATTTTTCTTACATGGCCGAATGTTAGACTACCTCCATAGTCGAACCATTCTTTTCTCTCCTTTGTTTTTATCAAATTCGAATCTTCTTTTCATCTATATTGTTTTGTTGATTATTCTTTCAACCTTCGTTTAAGCAATCGGCAAGAACTCTTTTCGAATCTTTTCTTTTCTCTTCTTTTTCTTAGCCGTATATATACAAGTTTGGGAGGGTCTTATGACCGATTATAATGTTCTTTTCTCTTAGACAATCTTTCATTTTTTAGTGTCATAAAGAAGGTGAACTCAAGTATTTGTTATCTTAGTGACTCGCTAGAAATCGAGTCGAAGTGTAAGGTAAGGGTTCCTATCAAGGATTTCTATATTACTCGTCATATCATTATAGAAGGACTACTAATCGATTTCGTTTTAGGGGACGTTATCGCTTGATTCTCATCTCGAGAACACAAGGATATTTATTTTTATGGTAAACAAGATAGGGACAAAAAGGGTTGTTAATAGCGTTTGGAAGAGGGGTGGTTCCGCTATTCCCTCTAAATTCAAACGAAAGGCTGTTTCAACAATCCGAGACTTTCCACCAGGTTGTGGACCCTCATCCGAGGAGAATTGATTATTCAAAGTTGTTCGTAGTTCGGAGCCATTAGCGGTTCGGGATTTCCCATAGGGTTGTGAACCGTCAACCGGGGAGAACCGACAAATAGTTGTCATTCGAGATTCCGAGGGTAAGGATTTAGATCGTTTATCGTTAGTATAGTTTTATGTTAAATATTAGTGTTCTAATCAAGCGTAATAAATATTTAGGTATCAACGAGCGGGAAAGTATAGTTCTCACCGTAATTAGGTGTGTAACTTCACACTTATCTCATGGGTTATACTATGCTGTAAGTATTAGAAAAAAACTTGTAAAGTCAGAAAAATTGGAAAATACGATTTATTAGCACTTTTTGGTGTGAAAGAATGGAAACGGTATTAAAGTTGTGAAAAATTACGAATTTGCCCTTAATGGGCTATATTGTTAAAAAGTGATATTTTGGGCCATATGATTTATTTTGATAAATTGAATAAGAGAGAATATTGTGAAAAGGGCCCCATGTGACTAATGGGCCAAAATTTGCTGGATCGATAAATGGACCAAAATTTGTTAGATCGATAAATGGGCCAAAGTTTGCTAGATCGATAAATGGGCCAAAATTTGCTAGAGCGTTAAATGGGCCAAATTGCTATGTTGGCTAATGGGCCAAATTGATAACTTGTAATATGGGCTTTTTGTTGAAATTTACCTTATGAATATATTGTTATGCATTAAATATATATAAACATGACTGCATGGGTTGGGATAATTGACGAAGAGAAGAAAGGCCTATTGCCAAAATCTAGTTCGGTGGCTCTGCCACAAATATTATAATTGGCTTAATGCCTGCTATTGGTGTGTTGGCGGGGTGGGTTGACTTGATCCCCACAGGTGTGTTGGTTGGTACGTGTGGTGTGTAGCGGATGGAAATTAGGCTTGGTTGGGAATTGCATATCACATGCATATATATTTTTATATATATTTGATATATATATATATATATATATATATTGTGCATTTGTAAATGGGCTCAATCCCAACTAATTGCTTAAATGGTTTTGGCCCAGTGAACACGGTAAGTGGGTTACACATTGAGTTCTAAGTAACTCACCCCATTTTTCTTACCCTTCTCAGGTAATAATAATTGATGGAGGCTTGGGCCGGGGATGACTTCGTGTGGAGGCCATACTACGAATGATGAGTTATAAAAACTTTGAACTTCTTTTAAGTATTTTTTTATTTAAGTATTTTTTTAATTTGCGATGTAATAAGGCCTCTAGAATTATTTTCATGGATTTTTATTTCGTGGATGGATTTTAAAATGTTTTAGATACTTGAATGGGACTGTTTTAATTTCTATAAATGTTTTCTTAAACTTGCGTATAAAAAGAGGGTTTTTCTTAATTCAGATTTTAAACAATTATTTCTCTAAAAATTAAATTGTAAACTCTTATGTTTAAAAATCATGGTTTTTGTAACACCCCAAACCCAGCCCATGAGCCCTGACCAGATCTGGTATGTCACGGAGTAAAAATGTTTGAAAGATTCTGCTAAGGTTATAAAATAGTGTTTGATAAAACTCAGGAGGGATTGATTTATGTAAACATGGATGTGATGAAAACCCTTTGATAACATTTGATCATTTAAAATTTTAAAAATCATCAGTGTTATAGTTAACTCGGTGAATTTTGCTACCCGATGGTAACATCTTTGAAAACTCGTAAAAGTTACTTAATTTGAAAATGTTGCTTTTAACCGATTCGCTTAAGATTTTATGAATTCATTTGTAGTATAGCATAAGTAAAGTAAAAACAACTGTGTAAACATCCAAAAGAATAAACTAGCGGCCTTATTACAACCCAAATTAAAAATTTAGAAAATAAATAAACTTGAATTGAATCAAATAAAATTCCAAAACCAAGGAACAAGCATGGCCGCCTCGAGTCCTCTCCGGCTCCATCTCCGTGATCTACTCATCTGCAAAATAATATGGGAAGGGGTGAGTCACCAAGACTCAGTGTGTAATTCCCCCACCCGGAAGTGCAACTCATACACAAATTATTAATAGACATGCAAACATGCAACCCAACTAACCATCCGTACTCCTTTAACTACCCCGTGTGGTCAAAACCACTGGTGGTCAAAACCACTGGCGACTAGAGTCACAAATCAAGTGATGGGGCCAACCCATCGTGTGGTCAAAACCACTGATGACCATAGGTCACAATTTATCAATATGTGGTCAAAACCATGGTGGTACCAAACCACTAGGACTTAGTCACAATTTATCAGCGGTGTGGTCAAAACCACCGTGACCGAAGTCACAATTAATCGATGGGGCCAACCCATCTTGTGGTCAAAACCACCGGTGACGATCCATAGAGATCATCCTCTCCTCTCATCAATCCCACCATCATCATGCTTACATAACAAATATCATAATCCCATATATCATGCATTTATGTATAGCATAGCATTCAACCGCATATGATGGCATACACAAACATACATCATAGATCACGTAATAGGGGACTTACCCGGAATCCATGCTTATGCCCACAAGGTGAAGTTACAACACGAGAGGTTATACAGCAACATAATAAACAGTCTATGCTAATAAAGTGTGTAAGAGTTTACACACCTGTTTACTCGTGAGACTAGCAAATCCCGAATAAACTAGCGAAATCCCGAGAGGTTGTTTCCCCCTACAATCGGCCAACACATAAATTCTTAGATCTAATAGCCATTCGGCTAAACTAAAGATCCCGAAGGATTAATCACGCTCATAACCAAAATATGGCCCTAGGCCGAATCTTACCATCACTTACCAAAGCAAATCAAAATCCCGGAAGCCTTTGTTTGCCTTGGCCTATTAGTCCCTAGATCCATGGCACACAATCGGTTATACTTTAGGTACCAAAAATGGCCTTTGGCCGAATATAACTAATCACTTACCACACTTACCGAAATCCTGAAATTGTCACTTGACTTGTCGAGATCCCTACCAAAACACTTGTTAGAATCGGCTTGCACACTTATACATAATCAAGGCCTATGGCCGAATGTTACTTACCACCTTATCTTAGGGAATCAAATCCCGAAAGCTTCCTTCAATCGGCTTAGAGTCCTTCCCTACAATTAGTTTAATAACTTTATTAGAGAGCTAAAGGCCATTCGGCCATAACATAAACCTAAAAGAAGTTGTCGCCCTTTACCTTGATGACTATCTCGGCCTTTAAACACCACAAGTCGGCACCACTTGGTGATGTTAGGGGTTTCGGCTACCTTTAAGGAGTAATAGTAGGTTTAACATATTGATCTATAATAGAAAGAAAGATGGAAAAGATCTACTTACCAAATGATTTGGCTAACCCGAATGGAGAGTTAGATTTCGGCTCTTGATGTGATGATGAGAAAACACAAAAAGAAAAGAGAGGGTATTCGGCCTAAGTAGATCTAATGGAAGAGAGAGGGTTTCGGCAAGAAAGTAGAGTAGCTTCGGCTAGAGAACAAGAAGAAAATAATGAAAAGGGTGATAGGGGGTTGAAGAATCTTGGCAATATGGCTAGAGAGGATTTGGCCAGCAACAAATTGGAGAGAAAAGAAAAGAAATTTTGATGAATTTTGGCACCTCTCTCTATGTGATAAAACCGATTGTGGATGGCCCTAAGGAGTCCTACAATCGGCCATTGCTCTCTAATGTGATAAATTTTATCTTTAATTATCACCCCATTCAAATAAATAAAAAGAAAAACAAAGTTCATCTCTATCAAACTCAGAGTCCTTGAGCAGGCCATTAGCTCACCCCCCTTCACGCCAGCTTGCATAAAAAAAAAACCTATTGCTGCCCATGCTACTCGAACATGGGACCTCACTGCCGCAGCCCCTTACAACGCCCCAAGCCACTCTTCCACATCGACTTTCATGTCCCAAAACCTCGCCATTTATTCTTAAGGCCTTCCTAGGCCGATTCCCTTCCTAACGCAAAACACAAAATTAAATACTCCCATGCTGCCCTCACGACTCGAACCTCTTCTCCCCCTGCACTTCCTTGCACCTTTGCGCCCCAAGCCAACACGCCAATTAATTCCTTGTGTCAAACTTCTCACAAAATTTTCTCTTAACCCATGTCTCACCTAGCTCCCTCCTCTCAAGCACTAAAAATAAATTTTAGCCCTAAGTCAGACTAGCCCGGGGTTATGACTAGACCCTAAAATATATCAAGCAATCAAGTATACATATTTCTTCAAGCACCCACATGGGAAAAATAATTAAATTGCAAACAACCCCTAATTCAGGATGTTACAGTTCTACCCCCTTAAAAAGAATTTCGGCCTCGAAATTACCTAGATCAGAAAAGTTGAGGTATTCTTTGATCACATCCTCAGGTTCCCATGTGGCCTCTTCTGTACCATGATTTCGCCATAGCACTTTTACCAAGGGTACTGACTTCCTCCTTAAAACCTTGACATCTCGATCCAAGATTTGTACTAGCTCTTCCTCGAAAGACAAGTCCGAGTTCACCTCAATTTTCGCAATCGGCACTACGTGTGATGGATCTGATCGATAGCGCCTCAGCATCGAAACATGGAAGACATCATGGATCTGGCTCAATTCTACCGGCAACTCAAGCTGGTAAGCTACCGGTCCTACACGTTTCAACACCGTGTACGGTTCGATGAATCTAGGGCTTGCTTGCCCTTCCAGCCAAACCTCAGCACCTTCTTCCAAGGTGATAGCTTCAAGAAGACCTTATCACCCACTGCATATTCAACCTCTCTGCGCTTAAGATCGGTGTAGGATTTCTGCCTGTCCGACGCCTCCTTAAGGCGAGCCCGAATTACTCTAACCTTATCCTTCGTCTCCGCCACTAACTCTGGACCCAACATCTGTCGCTCTCCCAGCTCCGTCCAACATGTAGGAGTACGGCATTTTCGACCATCTGACACCTCATACGGTGCCATCTAAATACTAAACTGATAACTATTGTTATAAGCGAACTCGCCAAAGGTAGGTACTCCTCCCAACTACCACGAAAGTCCAAAACACAGCCCCTTAACATATCTTCCAACACTTGGATAACCCTCTCAGATTGTCCATCAGACTACGGGTGAAAAGCCGTGCTGAAATTCAACTTCGTGCCTAACTCGATGTAAAGCCTTCCGAACCTCGGCGTGAACCGGGATCCCGATCCGAGATAATGGACACCGTACTCCATGCAACCACACTATCTCTGCTATATACAGCTTGGCTAACCTTTGAAGCGAGTAGTCAACCCTTACCGGTATGAAATGGGCTGACTTGGTCAACCGGTCCACTATCACCCAAACTGCATCTTTCTTACGGGCGTAAAGGGAAGCCCACTTACGAAATCCATAGTAATCCCCTCCCACTTCCACTGAGGGATCTTTACCGGCTGTAACAGCCCTGATGGCAATTTATGCTCAGCCTTAACTTGCTGGCATGTCAGACACTTGCCCACTAACTCGGTTACTTCCCGCTTAAGACCCGGCCACCAAAATTGCTCCCTTAAATCCCGATACATCTTGCTACTTTTCGGGTGCATAGTGTATGGACTGCTATAAGCTTCTTTAAGGATTCCCTGCCTCAAATCATCATCCTTAGGCATACACACTCTCCCCTGAAAATACAACACCCCATCACTACCCAAGCTGAACCCTTCGGCCTCACCATTCTGTACTTGCAACCTCCGAGTACTCAAAGCTTCGTCGGTCATTTGCCTTTCTTTGACCTCATCAATCCAAGACGGCTTTACTTGCAATTCTGCCAAAAGGCTCCCATCCTCATAAAGACTTAGGTGAGCAAACATTGCTTGCAAATCCGCTACCACCTTTCGGCTCAACGCATCAGCTACCACATTAGCCTTACCCTATGGTATTCGATTGAGCGATCGTGTCCTTCACAACTCAATCCACCTCCGCCGCCTCAGATTTAAATCTTTACGAGTCAAGAGGTACTTTAGACTCTTGTGATCTGTGTACACTCTCCGACTTTTCCCCATACGGATAGTGCCTCCAACTCTTCAAGGCGAACACCACAATGAGCCAATTCCAAATCATGTGTCGGATAGTTAGCCGTGAGGCCTCAATCGCCGTGGCGCATAAGCGACCACCTTCCTTCTTGCATCAACACACACCCTAAACCAAGATGCGATGCATCACAATACACGATAAATTCCTTTCCGCCTCAGGTGAATCAAGACCGGTGCTTCATCAAAATCCTCTTGACTTATCAAAACTCTCTTGCTCGCTTCTCGAGACCACACAAGCGGAACTCCTTTTCTTAGCAGCTTAGTCAGCGGTCTGTAATTAAGAAGAAATTTTCCACGAATCTCCTATAATATCCTGCCAACCCCAGAAAACTTCAAATTTCCATAACTGACCTTGGTGGTTTCCATTCTAATCTTGCCTCAATCTTACGGGATCCACCACGATTCCTCAACCAAACAACATGCCCTAGAAAAGTTACCTCCTTAAGCCAAAACCCACACTTCTTTGAATTTGGCGTACAACCTGCTTTCTCCTTAAAACTTGCGTAACCACATGAAGATGTGCGTCATGATCCTCCTCAGACTTCGAGTACACCAAAATTTCGTCTATGAATACCATGACGAACCGATCCGAGATAGGGTTGGAAAACCGATTCATCATGTCCATAAACGGTGGTGCATTCGTCAACCCAAAAGGCATTACCGTAAACTCGTAGTGCCCATACCGAGTAAATACCATTTTATGGACATCGACCTCCTTCACCTTAAGTCGATGGTACCGACCTAAGGTCGATCTTAGAGAACACCGATGCACCCTTGAGTTAGTCGAACAAATCATCAATCCTGGGCAGCGAATACCTATTCTTTATTGTCAGCTTGTTCAGCTGTCGATAGTCTATGCACATTCTCATTGTCCTATCCTTCTTCTTGACAAAAAGCACTGGAGCTCTCCAAGGCGATACACTTGGTCGGATGAACCCTCTATCCAATAATTCCTGGATCTGAGCCTTCAACTCTACCAATTCTTTCAAATACCATCCGATGCGGAGCTATAGATCTTGGTGCGTTCCGGTAACAAGTCTATGCCAAATTCAACCTCACGGTCCGGAGGTAGACCCGGAAGTTCCTCCGAAAACACATCAACATAATCCCTTACGGTCCGGACATCACTCACAGCTACACCCTTAGCTTCCAAAGCACAGACATGCACTACATATGCTTCACAACCCTTCCTAACCATCTTTTCCCCCTTTAAAGTCGAAACCAGATTAGATAGGTAATCTCTCCTTTTACCTATCATCACCACCTCATCACCTTCCATGGTCTTTATTACTATGCGCTTAGCCGCACAATCCAGGCTAGCCTGATACTTTACTAGCCAATCCATCCTGAGGATTAGATCGAACTCCCGAAATGGTAGTTCCATCAAGTCAGCCAAGAACACGACCCCTTGGAGTTCTAGGGGTACGTTCCTATAGAGTTTACTTACTTCTACAGAGTGACCTAGAGGGCTTAATACAGTCATCTTCCTAGAAGTAAGCTCAGAGTCTAAATGCAGAGTTTTCACTATGCTACTAGCAATGTACGAGTGAGTTGAGCCAATATCAATTAAGGTACTATAGGGTGCTCCATAGATCAAAAACATACCGGTTATGACGTCCGGTCGTCGCCTCTCCTCCGATGCCTCATGGCATAGACCAAACCAGTTCCCTAGCCTCGGTACCACCGTACCTCCCCTCGGTGCCCGACCTCTGCCAAAGACCATTACCTCCTCTTCCTGCACCACGACCTCTCGGTGGCTATTGGTTATCCCTCCTATTCGGTGCACGATCCTGACCCTCTGACCTCAGCCTAGCTACCTTTTTTGGATAATCTCTAACTCGATGTTCCATGGACCCACATTCGAAGCATCCCTGATTACCATTCTAACACTTCCTCGTGTGAGACTTCCCACACCGAGCACACCGTGGCAGCCATTGAGGATTAACAGCTGCAGCAGGCCAAGCAGCTTGATTTGTCCCACCATATCTCGTCCTTTTTTGCTGATTACCAGAAAACCTTGAAGATCTAGAGCTCCTCTTATTCCAACTCCTATCCTGATTTCGTCTAACCGACTGTCTTACCCCTTCCGCAACCTTAGTCTTCTCTACTAGAATAGTAAACTCTCGTTCCTGTTGTGGAGCTATCATCATCCTCAGCTCATCTCTCAGCCCAACTTCGAATCTGACACAGCGTTCATGCTCGGTACCCACAATACCACGAGCATATCTACTCAACCGAAGAAATTCGGCCTCATACTCTGCCACTGTCTTATTACCCTGAACCAGGTTCAAGAAAGTCTTCCGCTGCGCATCCACGTAGCTAGTTCCTATATACTTCTTTTGGTAGGCAGCCTTAAAGAACTCCCATGTGAGATCCTCTGCCATCGCTCCATCTCTTACGGTGAGCCACCACTGATATGACTCATCCCGAAGCAGAGAGATTATACCCTTCAACTTCTCCTCAGCTGTAAAATCCAGGTCACCCATGATCCTCTCAGTTGATTCCAACCAATACTCCGCCGCACTGGGTGCCACTCCAGAAACTCCTCTAAACACTTCTGCTCTGTTAGCCCGGGGTCGTTCAACCATAAATTTATGGGCTCCTGCACCCGCGCCTGCCTCAGCAGCTCGTTCCAATACTCGTAGTACAGCTTGGGATACTACATCGTTACCACCGGTCTGATCCTGGAACTCAGTTTTTGTCGCCGGCAGATCCGGCATCTCATTTCCAGACCCATGACCAGACCCTGCTGGATCCGACAAGGTCATCCTACCCCTACCACGGCCACGCGGTAGACGTCCACGACCTCTTGTACACATTCTTCTCATTCGCGTTTATCTGATTAAGAATTTTATGTATTATTAATACTGTTCACTATTTACCCACGAGCAATTTTATGAGAAATAATTTTTTTAAGTGATTCTTCCGAAATCGAATCTACCTATAGTTCCAGTTTCAGACTTATCTTCTGGTTCTAAGTACATCCATCACACAAACATCATTCATAGACCATAGCTAACGTGTAGAGCCTTTTCAACATTTCACTACCTGGGGGTATTTTCGTTATTTTAACCTACAGGGGTATTTTTGGTAATTTTTCCAAAAATAGAAGTTCTCGGATGATTTTTTCAAAAAAAATATTTTGGGACTTTTAAATTCTCGGGTATTTTGAAAAATTTTAAAATTCGGGGATATTTCGGTGTTTTTGAAGCTCGAGGGTATTTTGGTAATAAACCAGGTTAACTTTGTAACGTTTGATGTTTCCGGGTATCTCTAAATGTTGCAAAACTTTGAGGGTTCTTTTTGAGAATTTGTTTTCCAAGTTGATAGTGTTGCAAAAATTTTGAAAACCAGGGTCATTTTGGTAATTTTGTTGGTTAGGGGCAATTTCATAATTTTTCCAAAATCATGATATTTTTGATATTTCGCAAATTAAGGTTTTTGGGCATTCTATATGTAATGAAAAATTTTGATTAAAACTGTGGGTATTTTTGGAATTTCATAAACCAAGGGCCTTTTTGTAGTTTTACCACTAGGGGTATTTTACTAATTTTACAAATCAGAATTTTTTTTTCAGGAAAATGTTGTAAAACCATAGTTCTCACGCATTAAATTTTTTTTAAGAGTTTTTAGAACTAGGGTTTTTATGAAAATATGGCTAATTCCCTTTCGGGTTTTAGTTAGGGTTTAGCCCATGAATAAGTCCTCCTGGTTAGGGTGAACCGAAGCTACGCACCAGGTAGGATTCGAGTGGAGAGGAGGTGAGTCACGCGGACTGCTTAAATACCAAGCTCCCACCGAGTACCAATCCTAGACATGCGCATCATGGTTACCACACCCTAACTCGGCGACTTAGACAGAGGTTTGTTTTAATTAAGCAATTAAGTCTTATGTAGTAATTGGGGTAGACTAGTCCTAGAGTTCAAGTTCCTATCATTCTATTCTACGGTTCCAAGTTACCTATTTACCCTTATCAAATATTCACAGAACAGTCAGAGGTACTTACCTGGGCGGATAGGTGCCGGAGACTCGATGCCATGCTATTCAGAACAAAACCATTTTCATAATAGTTCACAAAGGCCTACTAACAAGAACAAAACATTTTGGGCCTTGGGCCCCCCCACAGCCGAGTTTTGAACTGGGCTCTGATACCAAAAATGTAACACCCCAACCCCGGCCCATGAGCCCTGACCGGATCTGGTATGTCACGGAGTAAAAATGTTTGAAAGATTCTGCTAAGGTTATAAAACAGTGTTTGATAAAACTCAGGAGGGATTGATTTATGTAAACATGGATGTGATGAAAACCCTTTGAAAACATTTGATCATTTAAAATTTTAAAAATCATCAGTTTTATAGTTAACTCGGTGAATTTTGCTACCCGATGGTAACATCTTTGAAAACTCGTAAAAGTTACTTAGTTTGAAAATGTTGCTTTTAACCGATTCGCTTAAGATTTTATGAATTCATTTGTAGTATATCATAAGTAAAGTAAAAACAATTGTGTAAACATCCAAAAGAATAAACTAGCAGCCTTAGTACAACCCAAATTAAAAATTTAGAAAATAAATAAACTTGAATTGAATCAAAAAAAAATTCCAAAACCAAGGAACAAGCATGGCTGCCTCGAGTCCTCTTCGACTCCATCTCCGCGATCTACTCATCTGCAAAATAATATGGGAAGGGGTGAGTCACCAAGACTCAGTGTGTAATTCCCCCACCCGGAAGTGCAACTCATACACAAATTATTAATAGACATGCAAACATGCAACCCAACTAACCATCCGTACTCCTTTAACTACCTCGTGTGGTCAAAACCATCGGTGGTCAAAACCACTGTGACTAGAGTCACAAATCAAGTGATGGGGCCAACCCATCGTGTGGTCAAAACCACTTGATGACCATAGGTCACAATTTATCAATATGTGGTCAAAACCATTTGGTGGTACCAAACCACCGGGACTTAGTCACAATTTATCAACGGTGTGGTCAAAACCACTAGTGACCGAAGTCACAATTAATCTGATGGGGCCAACCCATCTTGTGGTCAAAATCACAGGTGATAGTCCATAGAGATCATCCCCCTCCTCTCATCAATCCCACCATCATCATGCTTACATAACAAATATCATAATCCCATATATCATGCATTTATGTATAGCATAGCATTCAACCGCATATGATGGCATACACAAACATACATCATAGATCACGTAATAGGGGACTTACCCGGAATCCATGCTTATGCCCACAAGGCAAAGTTACAACACGAGAGGTTATACAACAATATAATAAACAGTCTATGCTAATAAAGTGTGTAAGGGTTTACACACCTGTTTACTCGTGAGACTAGAAAATCCCGAATAAACTAGCGAAATCCCGAGAGGTTGTTTCGCCCTACAATCGGCCAACACATAAATTCTTAGATCTAATAGCCATTCGGCTAAACTAAAAATCCCGAAGGATTAATCGTGCTCATAACCAAAATATGGCCCTAGGCCGAATGTTACCATCACTTACCAAAGCAAATCGAAATCCCGGAAGCCTTTGTTTGCCTTGGCCTATTAGTCCCTAGATCCATGGCATACAATCGGTTATACTTTAGGTACCAAAAATAGCCTTTGGCCGAATATAACTAATCACTTACCACACTTACCGAAATCCCGAAATTGTCACTTGACTTGTCGAGATCCCTACCAAAACACTTGTTAGAATCGGCTTGCACACTTATACATAATCAAGGCCTATGGCCGAATGTTACTTACCACCTTATCTTAGGGAATCAAATCCCGAAAGCTTCCTTCAATCGGCTTAGAGTCCTTCCCTACAATTGGTTTAATAACTTCATTAGAGAGCTAAAGGCCATTCAGCCATAACATAAGCCTAAAAAAAGTTGTCGCCCTTTACCTTGATGACTATCTCGGCCTTTAAACACCACAAGTCGGCACCACTTGGTGATGTTAGGGGTTTCGGCTACCTTTAAGGAGTAATAGTAGGTTTAACATATTGATCTATAATAGAAAGAAAGATGGAAAAGATCTACTTACCAAATGATTTGGCTAACCCGAATGGAGAGTTAGATTTCAGCTCTTGATGTGATGATGAGAAAACACAAAAAGAAAAGAGAGGGTATTCGGCCTAAGTAGATCTAATGGAAGAGAGAGGGTTTCGGCAAGAAAGTGGAGTAGCTTCGGCTAGAGAACAAGAAGAAAATAATGAAAAGGGTGATAGGGGGTTGAAGAATCTTGGCAATATAGATAGAGAGGATTCGGCCAGCAACAAATTGGAGAGAAAAGAAAAGAAATTTTGATGAATTTCGGCACCTCTCTCTATGTGATAAAACCGATTGTGGATGGCCCTAAGGAGTCCTACAATCAGCCATTGCTCCCTAATGTGATAAATTTTATCTTTAATTATCACCCCATTCAAATAAATAAAAAGAAAAACAAAGTTTATCTCTATCAAACTCAGAGTCCTTGAGCAGGCCATTAGCTCAACCCCCTTCACGCCAGCTTGCATAAAAAAAGAAACCTATTGCTGCCCATGCTACTCGAACATGGGACCTCACTGCCGCAGCCCCTTACAACTCCCCAAGCCACTCTTCCACATCGACTTTCATGTCCCAAAACCTCGCCATTTATTCTTAAGGCCTTCCTAGGCCGATTCCTTTCCTAACGCAAAACACAAAATTAAATACTCCCATGCTGCCCTCACGACTCGAACCTCTTCTCCCCTGCACTTTCTTGCACCTTTGCGCCCCAAACCAATACGCCAATTAATTCCTTGTGTCCAACTTTTCACAAAATTTTCTCTTAACCCCTGTCTCACCTAGCTCCCTCCTCTCAAGCACTAAAAATAAATTTTAGTCCTAAGTCAGACTAGCCCGGAGCTATGACTAGACCCTAAAATATATCAAGCAATCAAGCATACATATTTCTTCAAGCACCCACATGGGAAAAATAATTAAATTGCAAACAACCCCTAATTCAGGATGTTACAGTTTTTTTTTTATAAATCTCGATTTTTTATAAACTCCAACTTCAAAATCGTTTTGAAGAATTGTTATCATTAAAGGAATTAATGACTTGGTGTAAGTTCGAATTGTGTGGCATGCCAAATCTGGTCTTAACGCATAAGCCAGGTTTGGGGTGTTACAGTATTGTAGGAAAAATGCCTAGAAGACAATTATGAGATTTAAGCATTGTCCACAATACTCCAAATTCAAAAGAAGAAAATAGTGAACAGCAAACAGTTGTTGGATCTTCTAGTCTGCCGGACATAGATGACGAGCCTGCAGAATTTCAAAGTAATGTTAAGTTTATTTTACATGCATGTTGAATTTTATTATTGATTCATTTTTTTAATTTTAATATAATAATATATCATTTTTCAGTTGAAGGTGGTGGGACACACAGAGGTTGAGAACGTACATTGCTTAAAGATTTATACGACTTAGAGCCTGCCGAGCGTGTTAAAGTAAGGAGAAACAATCTTGGCCAGCCTGTTGGATCTGAAGCTCGACTGTTAGCAGGCTATTTGGGCATTATAGCACGAAATGCCAATATGTTTCCCATTAACTACTTAATCATGGCATCACATGCCCGATGCCAATAAAATCGAGCTCTCGATAATATTAAGGTAACAAGAAATGAATGTAATTTATAATACTTTGATTTAACTTTCATTTATATTAACTATTTAAACTTTTTTTGTTCAGGAGAGATTTGCTTTAGAGGTCTCCGCTGACTATGTTAAGAAGACATTGGTTAAAAAATGGAGAGATAATAAAAGCACGCTGAAAAAATAATATTTTAAGACATAAGCCTCGACGAAAAATTAAGAAATGTTCCGCCGAGAATGTTGAGGTACCAATGGGAAGATCAAGTTAGATTCTGGAATTCAATGAAAGGAGAGGTATTACGTACTTTTAAAGTCTTATAATTTTTTTGGTTTATAGTATTTATTATATACATAATTCAAATTCCATTATTTAGGACCGTGAGCGAGTTGGAACAAGCAGCAGACAGAAACAAAAATTCACGCACACGGTAGGTTCCAAAAGTTTTGCTTGTGTAATGAAAATGAGGTATTATAATTTATTATTTCTTTCAAATATTAATGACTTTATACTATTAAATTATATTTTTACGCTATAATGTAGGAAGCTTAAATGCGGTCAAAAGTTGGACGCCTTGACTTTTTGACATTACGATAGGAAGAAGGACGGATCTCTAATGACATCCGAAGCTGCAGAAATTTTGGTATATTTACTTAATAATTGATTTATTATAAATATTCATAATGTTTAATTATAATATTTTAATTCATCGTTTGTAGTTTTAAATTTATAATTTTAAGTTATGTTGCATTCCTTTTTATTATATATTTCGTTTCTAACTTTTTCATTGATTTATTAGGATAAACTAAAGGAGAAGAAGGCGAGTATGAAGCGCTTGCTTGAGTGATAGTTCTGTTAATCTTGAGGAGATTGATAATGTAATTATTATCGATGTTTTGGGTCCCGAAAGGTACGATCGCTTCGATTGATAGTTACGTTAATCTTGAGTATATTTATAATGTAATTATCACTAATGTTTTGGGTCTTAAAAGGTATGGTCAGGTTCGATGTCAAGGATCTGGGGTTACCCCGACCCAATATTTTGGATCTGGCTCCCACCAATACATTCCTTCCTGGAGTCAATCTCGTGCTAAAGTTCAGAGACTAAAAGATCAGATAGCTCAGATGGAAGCGAGCACAGCTGAGCAAATTTCTCAACTTAGAGCAGAGGCAGTAGCGAGGGAGACAGAGCATAACATAAAGTATGAAGAACTCCAGCTACAGCTTCAGACTATGATGAAGATGTTCCAGCAATCGCAGAGGCTGCCATCTTAGACATTTATTTTCTTATTGTAAGATGATTTTTAACATTGTTACATTTAACATTATTGTAAGAATTGTTTGAATTATACTTCATTTATTAATGTATATCATATATCTTTTATTAAATTTGAAGTATCGTTTAGATTTAATGTTTTTGGTGAGATTTAAATGTTTTATTTGCTGTCTTGGGTTGAAATTATATGCAGTTGCTGCTATTTTTTATTGGTTTTAATGCAGGGAGGGTAGGATATTGGAGAAAATGAGCATTGCAAATCTGCGCAAATTAGCGGCGTTTGTGTTAAAAATGCCGCTAAAAGTCCCCACCTTTCGCGGCGTTTTTTAGGAAAAGCTCCGCTAAAAGTCCCCACCTTTAGCGGCGTTTTTTATAAAAGTGCCGCTAAAAGTTCCCGCCTTTAGTGGCATTTTTTTTAAAAGCACCACTAAAAGTCCTCGCTTTTAGTGACCTTTTTTTAGAAAAGCGCCGCTAAAAGTCCCCGCTTTTAGTGGCGTTTTTTAGAAAAGAGCAGCTAAAAGTCCCCACATTTAGCGGCATTTTTTAGAAAAGCGCCGCTAAAGGTCAAGACTTTTAGTGGCATTTTTTCACAATAAACGCCGCTAAAATTTGTGGCGCTTTATTTAGCGGCATTTTTTGCGACGCTTTTGTAAGCGGCATTTTTTGCGGTGCTTTTGTAAGCGCCGCAAATACTATTAGTGGCGCTGAAAAATGCTGCTAAAAGTCTATTTTGGTGTAGTGTACAGTAATGCTCAAATCGAGTGAGACGTTTAGAGATGTCAGTCAATGAAGCTGTCGCATGAACTGGTCGGTGTAGTGGTCGTGTAGACGATGGCGCCTCATGCTGTTGGGGGACATCATCAGTAATGTCCTCTGGGTCATCTTGCTCAGTGGGTTGCGATAGCCGATACTAGGGAGGATCAAACCCACGACGGCACTCAATCATCTTTTTGTGAAGCATCGTGCGATGGGTCTGTCTGATGCTTAATCGCGCGGGCGATGAAGTAAGCTAAGTCAAAGACATGCCCATTCGCCATGCACCATAAAAATTAGGCGTCGTGAGTGTTGACGACGCCGATGCTCTCTCTCCTACCCATCAAAGTATGGGCTAGGATAGCGTGTAAGTACCTCAATGATGGGCTGAAAGCTGACGCTTTCAAGCATCTAGGGTCATAGGGGGCCGAGCTGGGACTAAGTCTCTCCAACATGCAGAAGGGGAGTAATTGATGTGGCGATAGAGGTCCTCGAAGTTGTCTTCCTCCATGAACTCCTCGGTGTAAAGTCCTAAGGTGACTCCGAACTGTGGGACACTTAGCTCACGTACAAGGTCTTGAGACAGAATTGGATTGTGCCAGAGTCGTCAAAGTTCGTTATGACCATCTGGAGGTGAAATGTAGAACATAGCTCCAAAGTGAGCTTTAGGTATGTCAGCTCAACGATCTTAAAGAAGTGCCCCTACGGGTCAGTGAATAATAGGGCTCGAACCGCATCGGCTAGCTGGACCTACTCTAGGACGGTCCAATCGATGCATCTCTCTACTCTAAGGGGTCACGCGTAAAGTAACTGAAAGAGTTCCTCCTAGGGTTCCGAAGGAAACTATAGGAACGGGTGGCGTACTTCGGCAAAGGCGCTCGAGGATGTCGCACTGGGTCCCTTCCTCTTTTTTGACACAGGGACAGCGGTCTTTTTGCTGCGTGGGGGAGTCATTACGTACCTGAAAAAGCCAAAGACTTTTCACTAACTCAAGTATCATTGCTAGCCCAAAATGTACTATCCTAGTAGTCCTAAGAAATTGTATACTCCTATTAGTGAATTTATCATGGAATGCTAAAATCAAATGCTGAAATTGGATATGAAAAGGAATATACTAAAATTAAGGAATATTAAATTATCAAACTAAGATCAACCATAAAAAAGAACTAATGAATTTTGAAATAGAAATTTAAGTTGTAATAATGATGAAAATAATAATAAGAACAGAGAATAAGATCAATTAAAAATGAATGAAATAAACAGTAGTAGTAGAGAAAGGTGAGCCAATGAAGGTGTTGGAGCGGTGGCACGGACGTAGAGGTGGCACACGGGCGTGGTCTACGGGAGGTACGCTTGGAGAAGAAGGGGAAGGAGGAAACGGAAAGATAAGGGCAAGGGGAGAAAGGGAACGCGAAGGGAGGAGAGGGAGTTGGTGGTGGTGGCTAGAATAGGGGGATTGAGTAGAGAGAGTGGGAAAAATGGCTAGGGTTTTTAGGGGAAATTTGGGGAGAAGATGAACAGTGGGGTGATTTAAATAGAAATTAGGGCACACAGTCGAGGCCTACGACCGTGTGCCTCTTATTTAGCCTGTGTGTTTCAAAATTTTGATTTAGGGCACGTTTGGTCCTTGTCCCACGCCCGTGTTCCCTGGGTGTGTTGGGTTACACTGCCTAATCACATGGTCGTGTGATGCTTCATTCATTTCTCCCACACCCATGTTTAAGATCACACGCCCGTGGTGATTAGTCAGTATCGACCACGACCTAAAGGCACGGGCGTGTCCCACGCCCGTGTGATTCTTTCAGTTTCAACCACGGCTTCTGAGCATGAGCGTGTCATACGCCCGTGTCATTTACTCAGTATTGACCACGGCTACATCGCACAGCCGTGGCACTTTATTGCAGCCCATGTTTTCGAGTCAGTTTTGACCACGACCGCATCGTACGACCATGGTGTTTTGTCGTAGCCCGTGTTGGGGAAAGTTTTTCCTCCTTAGCCTGCACGGTCTCAGCCATGCCGATATCTTTTCCCATGGTGTCCACACGGCCACTGCCACGCTAGTGTTCTAGGCTGTATGGGTAGAAAGTCCTGCACTTATTTGGTTAGTTCTTAATTAGATGCTAAAAATTAAAAATATGGATATTAGCGAAGTTAGTGCTCGGGTTGCCTTCCAAGAAGCGTCCGTTTAAAGTCTTAAGCTAGACTTACCCTATTTTCATCTCTATATAAAGGTTCACGGAGCTGAAGCTCCTCTCTCATATCCCTAAAATCTTCACCATTATATAGTTTAAGTCATTGACCGTTTACCTTAAATGTGCCATAAGTGATGAGTTACCTCATTTGTGCTATAGGGAAAAATAGTTTTAATTAAGAATGGACCTGACCATCTTGATTTTAGCTTTCCAGGAAATAATTTGAGCCTTGAATTGTATAGTAGAATAAGATCTCCAACCTCAAAATGCTTCGATTTCTTCAAAAGAGCATCATGGCGTCACTTTGTTACTTCCTTGTATAAACGTGAGTTCTCGTAGGCATTAGCTCGCCACTCATCTAGCTCGTTCAACTGCATCAATCTTTTCTCACCTGCAAGTTTAAGATCATAGTTTAGTAATTTTGTAGCTCAAAATACTTTGTACTCTAATTCAAATGGCAGATGACAACTCTTTCTGTAGACAAGTCTGTATGGAGATGTTCCTATGGGAGTTTGAAAAGCGATTCTATAGGCCCATAAAGCATCGTCTACTTTTAATGTCCAATATTTTCTGTTTGATTCTACGGTTTTCTCTAGAGTACGCTTAAGCTCTCGATTAGCTACTCCAGCTTGTCCACTGGTTTGAGGGTGATAAGGGGTAGTTGTTCTGTGGTGCACCCCATATTTCTTTAAGATTTTATCAAATTGAGTATTACAAAAATGAATACCCCTATCACTAATAATTGCTCTAGGTTTTCCAAATCGAGAGAAGATTTTCTTAAGAAATCTTACTACCACTCTAGCATTATTAGTAGGTAAAGCTTGAGCTTAAACCCATTTTGACATATAACCAATCGCTACTAAGACGTATTTATTCCCAAATGAGCTAGGGAATGGTCCCATAAAATTAATACCCCGTATATCAAATATTTCACATGATAGCATATACGTTTGAGGCATTTCATCGCATTTAGAGATATTACCTGTTCTCTGACATCTATCACATGAAGTAACATACCTGTTAGCGTCCTTGAACAGAGTGGGCCAATAAAAATCTGATTCGAGCATTTTATGTGCTATCCTAGTCCTACTGTAATGTCCTTCTGTTGGTCCTGAATGGAAATGTTCTAGGATTTTGCTTGCTTCTGCCTTTGTAACACATCTCCGAATTACTTGATCTGCACATATACGAAAGAGAAAAGGGTCCTCCCAAAAATAGTTTTTCACATCAGCAAAGAATCGCTTCTTTTCATGATGTGTTAACTCTTTTGGTAGGATGTTAGCAGCTAAATAATTCGCAATATCTACAAACAAGGTACATCGGAGTTGGTTATAGCAAAGAGTTGTTCTTCAGGAAACGAGTCGTTTATCTCACTCTCGTCAAGTTCTTTGATATGTGGATTTTCAAGCCTAGAAAGGTGGTCTGCCGCGAGATTTTTAGCTCCTTTCTTATCCTGAATTTCCAAATCAAATTCCTGTAAGAGTAAAATTCATCTTATGAGTCGAGGTTTTTCATCAAATTTAGTTAAAAGATAACGAAGAGCTGAATGGTTAGTGTAAACGAAAACTTTAGATAATATCAAATACTGTTTAAATTTATCAAATGCGAAAACCACATCAAGCAACTCTTTTTCTATGGTGGTGTAATTTTCTTGTGCGGCCGTTAATGTCTTGCTAGCGTAATAAATCGGCTAAAAATGTTTGTCTCTTTGCTGTCTAAAAATTGCACCTACTGCAAAATCACCCACATCACACATTAGTTCAAAGGCTAAATTCCAATCAGGTGCAATTATAATTGGAGGATTTTTTAGTTTATTTTTAAGGTATTAAATGCATCTAAACACTCCTAATCAAAATTGAAAGGTACATCTTTTTCTACTAATTTCGTTAAAGGCTTAGCTATTTTAGAAAAATTCTTAATAAATCTTCTATAAAATCCAGCATGTCCTAAAAAGCTTCTAATAGCCTTAACTGAACTAGGAGGGGATAATTTTTCTATGGTTTCAATTTTTTCTTTATCAACCTCAATCCATTTACTAGAAATTTTGTGACCTAACACAATCCCTTCTCGAACCATGAAGTGACACTTTTCCCAATTAAGCACAAAGTTCATTTCGTCACATCTCATTAGAACTCGTTTTAAATTTTTAAGGAAAAGATGGAAAGAATTACTAAATATTGAAAAATCGTCCATGAGTACCTCCATAATATCTTCCACAAGTTCATTAAAGATGGCTAGCATGCAGCGCCAAAAAGTAGCAGGAGCATTATATAATCCAAAAGGAATTCTACGATAAGCAAACGTACCATATGAACATGTAAATGTTTTCTTTTCCTGATCCTCAGGAGCTATTGGGTTTTGGAAGTAGCCAGAGAGTCTGTCTAGGAAGCAATAGTACATATGCCCAGATAATCTTTTTAACATATGATCAATGAAGGGTAAAGGAAAGTGATATTTTCTCATTGCATCGTTTAACTTCCTATAGTCAATGCAGACTCTCTAACCTGTGACTGTTCTTGTTGGAATCAATTCATTCTTTTCGTTAGCTACAACAGTCATGCCTCCCTTCTTTGGAACAACCTGCATAGGACTTACCCAAGTACTGTCAGAAATAGGATAAATAACTCTAGCATCTAGAAGTTTAATTACCTTAATTTTAACAACTTCCTTCATGTTGGGATTCAATCGTCTTTGAGGTTGCACATATGGTTTATATTCATCTTCCATTAAAATTTTGTGGGTACAAAATGATGGACTTATCCCTTTAATGTTAGATATTTTCCAAGTTATAGCTCTTTTATGCTCCTTTAATACTTGTAGTAACTCGTCTTTCTCATTAGGTTTTAATTTCGAAGAAATAATTACCACAAGTGTAGAATTATCTCCTAGGAATGCATACTCTAAGTGGTTTGGTAACTGTTTCAATTCCAATTTGGGAAGCACTTCAATAGAGGGTTTTTGTTTCAGTTCGTCATTTGTTTCAATGCCCTCATACTTCTTTTGCCTTGGGGAAGAGGTATTAGAATTTAACTCACTTTTTATCTCTCCTATCTCATTGGTATCGTCGTCTACCCCCTCACCTTGGGTAATGTAACGCCTCTTGCCCATAATCGAACCGAAACAAGGTTTGAAGTATTACATGACTAATCTTTCTTAAGCATCTAGAATAGGGTTATAAAAATTTTGTTGAACTCTATGGCTCGCACGAATTAGGCCTAGGAGTGTAACATCTCGAAATTAGGCCTAGTAGGATTGGGCCCAATGGGCCTTGAGCGTAGTAGCATTTAAAATTTTTGGAGAACAAGAGATCAACTTAAATTCAAGTTGGACCTATTAGGTGAGTGATTTTGGAAGGTTAGGGGGCTTTTATGAAGTCCCAGGCTTGAACTTTGGCTTTGGGGAAATTTTGGTTTTAGGTGAAAAAAACCTTGGAAGTTGGCAGGTAGGCCTTAAAAATAAAATATGGGGAAAATAACACAAGTGGAGTGTGTGGTGTAGTGGCAAAGTGACGCCACTTAGGGACAAGGGAATGACGCCACAAGGAAGGAAGGAGGCCCAAGGTTCTAGTTGTAGTGCTCGCATTCCTTTTAGATTATTTTTATTAAATGAATTTAGACCTTGGCCATAGGGTTATATTTAGTTACGCATGGTTTAAGACACAAGGAGCTAGTTGGTAAAGTGGCTAGTGGCGTGGATTATGTGGCAAGGGAGCCTGGGTTTGAATCTTATGTCAAGCAAGGGAGTATTTATTTTGCTAAGTTAGGGTGGCAAGAGTTTGAGTTGGATTTAAACTCTGCTAACGGGGGGATCCCACATCGAAACTATACAAGGAATGAAGGTGAAAACTAGCTATATAAAGAGAATTCTAGGAGGAGAGATAACATACCTTGGTGGGCGTTTGGGCGCAGGAGTGGTCGCAGCGCGGTTTAACACCAGACTCCTATCAGGTGTGTAACTCTCCCTGCTCTAGTTGTAGAGCGGGTGCCGGTCACGGCAATAGTAGCCACACGAGCGTGCGAGCGTACGTGTGGGGGCTTTGACGCGATAGTTGAGGCCCCATTAGTATTCTTGTGGGTCGAGGCTGCTTGGGCCATGATGGGCCAAAGTGGGCCCAATGGGCCCATTGAGTAAATTGTATGATTGTTTAGAATATATTGAACTAGACTAGGTGAATCTTATATACGTGGCTAGATTTGTGTTAGGTGGGCCTCATGAGCTTGTGGGCTCGAATGGGCCGAAATCGAGTTTAGGCCAAATAGCCCGGTAACAATCGGAAGAGGTAGCTAAGTCGTTCGGGACGACATTAGGCCTTTAAGAAAGGCCAGTATAGGTATAAAATTACCAAAACACCCTTGGTTTATGAAATTACCAAAATACCCCTAGTTTATAAAATTACCAAAATACCCCTGATTTATAAAATTATAAAAATACCCTTAGTTTACAAAATTACCAAAATACCCCTAGTTTACGAAATTACCAAAATACCCGTGATTTATGAAATTACCAAAATACCCCTAGTTTATGAAATTACCAAAATACCCTTGGTTTATGAAATTACCAAAATACCCTTGATTTGTGAAATTACCGTTTTATCCCTATACGATAAAATGATCGTTGTACACTCGTGGTAGTATTAACGTTGTATGTGTTAATTGTATGATTGACTATGTTTGAGATGCGTTGCTTACATGGATTGGTTATGAGTAGAATTACCAAGATACCCCTAGAGGGTGAATTACCAAAATACCCCTAAAAGGTAAAATTACGGTTATACCCTTAGAGGTTGATTAGAATGATTGTGTTGTATTATGTTTATCTGATTATGATGGTAATTCATTTCATACGTGATATTTGAGATATGATTTGGATACATGACATGCTGCATACACGAATTATTATGTCATGACATGTTGCATGAGATTGAGTATGATGAGTGGAGGGGGAAGGTATGATTATCAGACGGTCACTAGTGGTTTGGTACCACAAAGTGGGTTGGCCCCCCACATGATATTTGTGACTACGGTCACCAGCGATTTGGTACCACATATGATTTTCTTGTGACTCGTCCCAGTGGTTAATACCACAGTGGGTTGGCCCCACATAACATCAAAGGGGATCGTCATAAGTAGTTTGGTACTACAAAGTGGGTTGGCCCCACACATGATTATTTGTGACTCCGGTCACCAATGGTTTGGTACCACATATATTTATTAGTGACTTCGGTCACCAGTGGTTTGGTACCACACGGATGGACATTTAGGTTGGTAGGATTGCATGGCATGCATATTTGCATATGAATCTATGTATGAGCTTAATATCTTTTGGATGGGGATTTATGCACTGAGTCTTGATGGCTCACCCCTTAGTTAATTTTGCAAGTAATCATTAGACCGTGAATTTGGGAGCTGAGGCGGACTCGTGGAGGCCATACATTGCTTTCTCGTAAACTTGTTCTCTTATTTCAAACTTATTTTTAATTCGAGATTTTAAGTTGTAATAAGGCCACTATAACTTTAATTTTGGTATTTTGTTTGGTTTAGTTTTTAATTTGATTACTGCCTATTATTATTAAATGTTCAATACAGGAATTCATTTTCCAAAATGATAACAGAAGGATAACAAGCGAATAAATATTTAAACTCGAAATTTTTAACAAACGCGTAGTTTTTTAAACAACCCTTTTTATGTGACATGCTAGATCTGGTCGTAACGCTTAGGCCAGGTTTGGGGTGTTACAATTATGGTATCAGAGCCAGGTTTCAAAACTCGACCGTGGAATGGGTTTGTCAACGTTTTCCAAAAATTGGTTTGAAATATTTTTTAAGAAATATATGCTTTACTGGAAGAATGGCACCTGAGTTTCCGGCACCAAATACGTAAGTCTCCTGATACTTTGATTTGTTATATGCTGTATTTCTGGTATCTATTCTGAGTATTTGGTTTGGATGTGATATTCAGATATAGAATTGGTTCCATATAAAATGTTCCTCTGTTTTAATGGTTAGGTGTTTTGAGTATGTGTAGGGAGTTCTAAATACTAGTTATAAGTATATTAGTTTTATTAAGATCAGAGTGCGCAGCAAGAGCGTAGTGTCGTAGGTTAGGATGTGTGACTGTTAGTTAGTTGGAAATTTCGAGGACGAAATTTCTTTAAGGAGGGTAGATTTGTAACATCCCAAAATTAGGCCTAGTAGGATTGGGCCCAATGGGCCTTAAGCGTAGTAGCATTTAAAATTTTTGGAGAACAATAGATCGGCTTAAATGCAAGTTGGACTTATTAGGTGAGTGATTTTGGAAGGTTAGGGGGCTTTTATGAAGTCCCAGGATTGAACTTTGGCTTTGGGGAAATTTTGGTTTTAGCTGAAAAAACCCCTGGAAGTTGGCAGGTAGGCCTTAAGAATAAAATATTGGGAAAATGACACAAGTGGAGTGTGTGGTGTAGTGGCAAAGTGACGCCACTTAGGGGACAAGAGAATGATGCCACAAGGAAGGAAGGAGGCCCAAGGTTCTAGTTGTAGCGCTCGCATTCCTTTTAGATTATTTTTATTAAATGAATTTAGACCTTGGCCATAGGGTTATATTTAGTTGCGCATGGTTTAAGACACAAGGAGCTAGTTGGTAAAGTGGCTAGAGGCGTGGATTATGTGGTAAGGGAGCCTGGGTTCGAATCTCATGTCAAGCAAGGGAGTATTTATTTTGCTAAGTTGGGGTGGCAAGAGTTTGAGTTGGATTTAAACTCTGCTAACGGAGGGATCCCACGTCGAAAAGATACAAGGAATGAAGGTGAAAAGCTAGCTATATAAAGAGCATTCTATTAGGAGAGATAACATACCTTGCTGGGCATTTGGGTGTAGGAGTGGTCGCAGCGCGGTTTAACACCAGACTCCTATCAGGTGTGTAACTCTCTCTACTCTAGTTGTAGAGCGGCAAATGCCGAAGTGTCGATCACGGCAATAGTAGCCACTCGAGCGTTCGAGCACACGTGTGGGGGCTTTGACGCGATAGTTGAGGCCCCATTAGTATTCTTGTAGGTCGAGGCTGCTTGGGCCGCGATGGGCCGAAGTGGGCCCAATGGGCCCATGGGCCTATTTGAGTAAATTGTATAATTGTTTAGAATATATTGAACTAGACTAGGTGAATCTTATATACTTGGCTAGATTTGTGCTAGGTGGGCCTCATGAGTTTGTGGGCCCGAATGGGCCGAAATCGAGTTTAGGCCTAATAGTCCGGTAACAACTGGAAGTGGTAGCTAGGTCATTCGGGAAGACATTAGGCCCTCAAGAAAGGCCAGTATAGGTATAAAATTACCAAAATACCCTTAGTTTATGAAATTACCAAAATACCCCTAGTTTATGAAATTACCAAAATACCCATGGTTTATGAAATTACCAAAATACCCATGGTCTATGAAATTACCAAAATACCCTTAGTTTACGAAATTACCAAAATACCCCTAGTTTACAAAATTACCAAAATACCCCTGGTTTATGAAATTACCAAAATTCCCCCTAGTTTATGAAATTACCAAAATACCCCTGGTTTATGAAATTACCAAAATACCCTTGATTTGTTAAATTACCGTTTTACCCCTATACAATAAAATGATCGTTGTACACTCGTGGTAGTATTAGCGTTGTACGTGTTAATTGTATGATTGACTATGTTTGAGATGCGTTCCTTACATGGATTGGTTATGAGTAGAATTACCAAGATACCCTAGGGGGTGAATTACCAAAATACCCCTAGAAGGTAAAATTACGGTTATACCCTTAGAGGTTGATTAGCATGATTGTGTTGTATTATGTTTATCTGATTATGATGGTAATTCATTTCATACGTGATATTTAAGATATGATTTGGATACATGACATACTGCATACACGAATTATTATGTCATGATATGTTGCATGAGATTGAGTATGATGAGTGGAGGGGGAAGATATGATTATCAGACGGTCACCAGTGGTTTGGTACCACAAAGTGGGTTGGCCCCCCACATGATATTTGTGACTACGATCACCAGTGGTCTGGTACCACATATGATTTTCTTGTGACTCGTCCCAGTGGTTAATACCGCAGTGGGTTGGCCCCACATAACATCAAAGGGGATCGTCATCAGTAGTTTGGTACTACAAAGTGGGTTGGCCCCACACATGATTATTTGTGACTACGGTCACCAGTGGTTTGGTACCACATATATTTATTTGTGACTTCGGTCACCAGTGGTTTGGCATCACCAGTGGTTTGGTACCACACGGGGTAGATTTGGGAGACTCGGATGGACATTTAGGTTGGTGGGATTGCATGGCATGCATATTTGCATATGAATCTATGTATCAGCTTAATATCTTTTGGATGGGGATTTATGCACCGAGTCTCGAAGACTCACCCCTTAGTTAATTTTGCAGGTAATCATTAGATCACGAATTTGGGAGCTGAGGCGGACTCGTGGAGGCCATACATTGCTTTCTCGTAAACTTGTTCTCTTATTTCAAACTTATTTTTAATTCAAGATTTTAATTTGTAATAAGGCCACTATAACTTTAATTTTGGTATTTTGTTTGGTTTAGTTTTTAATTTGATTACTGCCTATTATTAATAAATGTTCAATACAGGTATTTCCTAAACCCTTAATAATCGTTTTCCAAAATTTTAACAAAAGGATAACAAGCGAATAAATATTTAAACTTGAAATTTTTAACAAACGAGTAGTTTTTAAACAACCCTTTTTATGTGACATGCCAGATCCTGTCGTAACGTTTAGGCCGGGTTTGGGGTGTTACAATTATGGTATCAGAGCTAGGTTTCAAAACTCAGCTGTGGAATGGGTTTGTCAACGTTTTCCAAAAATTGGTTTGAAATATTGTTTAAGAAATATCTGCTTTACTGGAAGAATGGCACCCGAGTCTCCAGCACCAAATCTGTAAGTTTCATGATACTTTACTTTGTTATATGTTGTATTTCTGGTATCTATTATGAGTATTTGGTTTGGATGTGATATTCGGATATAGAATTGGTTGCATATGAAATGTTCATCTGTTTTAATGGTTAGGTGTTTTGAGTATGTGTAGGGAGTTCTAAATACTAGTTATAAGTATATTAGTTTTATTAAGATCAGAGTGTGTAGCAAGAGCGTAGTGTGGTAGGTTAGGATGTACGACTGTTAGTTAGTTGGAAATTTCGAGGATGAAATTTCTTTAAGGAGGGTAGATTTGTAACATCCCGAAATTAGGCCTAGTAGGATTGGGCCCAATGGGCCTTGAGAGTAGTAGCATTTAAAATTTTTGGAGAATAAGAGATCAGCTTAAATGCAAGTTGGACTTATTAGCTGAGTGATTTTGGAAGGTTAGGGGGCTTTTATGAAGTCCCAGGATTGAACTTTGGCTTTGGGGAAATTTTGGTTTTAGCTGAAAAAAACCCTGAAAGTTGGCAGGTAGGCCTTAAGAATAAAATATGGGGAGAATGACACAAGTGGAGTGTGTGGTGTAGTGGCAAAGTGACGCCACTTAGGGGACAAGGGAATGATGCCACAAGGAAGGAAGGAGGCCCAAGGTTCTAGTTGTAGCGCTCGCATTCCTTTTAGATTATTTTTATTAAATGAATTTAGACCTTGGCCATAGGGTTATATTTAGTTGCGCAGGGTTTAAGACACAAGGAGCTAGTTGGTAAAGTGGCTAGTGGCGTCGATTATGTGGCAAGGGAGCCTGGGTTCGAATATAATGTCAAGCAAGGGAGTATTTATTTTGCTAAGTTGGGGTGGCAAGAGTTTGAGTTGGATTTAAACTCTGCTAACGGAGGGATCCCACGTCGGAAAGATACAAGGAATGAAGGTGAAAAGCTAATTATATAAAGAGCAATCTAGGAGGAGCGATAACATACCTTGGTGGGCGTTTGGGCGCAGGAGTGGTCGCAACGCGGTTTAACACTAGACTCTTATCAGGTGTGTAACTCTCTCTACTCTAGTTGTAGAGCGGCAAATGCCAAAGTACCGGTCATGGCAATAGTAGCCACACGAGCATGTGAGCGCACGTGTGGGGGATTTGACGCGATAGTTGAGGCCCCATTAGTATTCTTGTGGGTCGAGGGTGCTTGGGCCGCAATGGGCCAAAGTGGGCCCAATGGGCCCATGGGCCTATATGAGTAAATTGTATGATTGTTTAGAATATATTGAACTAGACTAGGTGAATCTTATATACGTGGCTAGATTTGTGCTAGGTGGGCCTCATGAGCTTGTGGGCCCGAATGGGCCAAAATCGAGTTTAGGCCCAATAGTCTGGTAACAACCGAAAGTGGTAACTAAGTCGTTCGGGATGACATTGGGCCTTCAGAAAAGGCCAGTATAGGTATAAAATTATCATAATACCCCTGATTTATGAAATTACCAAAATACCCCTAGTTTATGAAATTACCAAAATACCCCTGGTTTATGAAATTACGAAAATACCCATGGTCTATGAAATTACCAAAATTCCCTTAATTTACGAAATTACCAAAATACCTCTGGTTTATGAAATTACCAAAATACCCCTGGTTTATGAAATTACCAAAATACCCCTGGTTTATGAAATTTCCAAAATACCCTTGATTTGTGAAATTATCGTTTTACCCCTATACGATAAAATGATCATTGTACACACGTGGTAGTATTAGCGTTGTATGTGTTAATTGTATGATTGACTATGTTTGAGATGCGTTGCTTACATGGATTGGTTATGAGTAGAATTACCAAGATACCCCTAGAGGGTGAATTACCAAAATACCCTTAGAAGGTAAAATTACGGTTATACCCTTAGAAGTTGATTAGCATGATTGTGTTGTATTATGTTTATCTGATAATGATTGTCATTCATTTCATACGTGATATTTGAGATATGATTTGGATACATGACATACTGCATACACGAATTATTATGTCATGACATGTTGCATGAGATTGAGTATGATGAGTGGAGGGGGAAGGTATGATTATCAGACGGTCACAAGTGGTTTGGTACCACAAAGTGGGTTGGCCCCCCACATGATATCTGTTACTACGGTCACCAGTGGTTTGGTACCACATATGATTTTCTTATGATTCGTCCCAGTGGTTAATACCACAGTGGGTTGGCCCCACATAACATCAAAGGGGATCGTCATCAGTAGTTTGGTACTACAAAGTGGGTTAGCCCCACACATGATTATTTGTGACTCCGGTCACCAAAGTGGTTCGATACCACATATATTTATTTGTGACTTGGTCACGGTGGTTTGGCACCACCAAAGGTTTGGTACCACAGGCGATTTGGGAGACTCGGATGGACATTTAGGTTGGTGGGATTGCATGGCATGCATATTTGCATATGAATCTATGTATGAGCTTAATATCTTTTGGATGGGGATTTATGCACTGAGTCTCGCTGACTCACCCCTTTGTTAATTTTGCAGGTAATCATTAGATCGCGGATTTGGGAGCTGAGGCGGACTCGTGGAGGCCATACACTACTTTCTCGTAAACTTGTTCTCTTATTTCAAACTTATTTTTAATTCAAGATTTTAAGTTGTAATAAGGCCACTATAACTTTAATTTTGGTATTTTGTTTGGTTTAGTTTTTAATTTGATTACTGCCTATTATTATTAAATATTCAATACAGGAATTTCTTAAACCCTTAATAATCGTTTTCCAAAATGTTAACAAAAGGATAACAAGCGAATAAATATTTAAACTCGAAATTTTTAACAAACGCGTAGTTTTTAAACAACCCTTTTTATGTGATATGCCAGATCCGGTCGTAACGTTTAGGCCGAGTTTGGGGTGTTACAATTATGGTATTAGAGCCAGGTTTCAAAACTCAGCCGTGGAATGGGTTTGTCAACGTTTTCCAAAAATTGGTTTGAAATATTGTTTAAGAAATATATGCTTTACTGGAAGAATGGCACCTAAGTCTCCAGCACCAAATTCATAAGTTTCTTGGTGCTTTGCTTTGTTATATGCTGTATTTCTGGTATCTATTCTGAGTATTTGGTTTGGATGTGATATTTGGATATAGAATTGGTTGCATATGAAATGTTCGTCTATTTTAATGGTTAGGTGTTTTGAGTATGTGTAGGGAGTTCTAAATACTAGTTATAAGTATATTAGTTTTATTAAGATCAGAGTACGCAGCAAGAGCGTAGTGTGGTAGGTTAGGATGTGTGACTGTTAGTTAGTTGGAAATTTCGAGGACAAAATTTCTTTAAGGAGGGTAGATATGTAACATCCCGAAATTAGGCCTAGTAGGATTGGGCCCAATGGGCCTTGAGCTTAGTAGCATTTAAAATTTTTCGAGAATAAGAGATCGGCTTAAATGCAAGTTGGACCTATTAGGTGAGTGATTTTGGAAGGTTAGGGGGCTTTTATGAAGTCCCGGGATTGAACTTTGGCTTTGGGGAAATTTTGGTTTTAGGTGAAAAAAACCCTGGAAGTTGGCAGGTAGGCCTTAAGAAGAAAATATGGGGAAAATGACACAAGTGGAGTGTGTGGTGTAGTGGCAAAGTGACGCCACTTAGGGGGCAAGGGAATAACACCACAAGGAAGGAAGGAGGCCCAAGGTTCTAGCTGTAGCGCTTGCATTCCTTTCAGATTATTTTTATTAAATGAATTTAGACCTTGGGCATAAGGTTATGTTTATTGTGTATGGTTTAAGACAAAAGGAGCTAGTTGGTAAAGTGGCTGGTGGCGTGGATTATGTGGCAAGGGAGCCTGGGTTCGAATCTCATGTCAAGCAAGTGAGTATTTATTTTGCTAAGTTGGGGTAGCAAGAGTTTGAGTTGGATTTAAACTCTACTAACGGAGGGATCCCAACTCGGAAAGATACAAGGAATGAAGGTGAAAAGCTAGCAATATAAAGAGCATTCTAGAAGGAGAGATAACATACCTTGGTGGGCGTTTGGACGCAGGAGTGGTTGCAGCGCGGTTTAACACCAGACTCCTATCAGGTGTGTAACTCTCTCTACTCTAGTTGTAGAGCGGCAAATGCCAAAGTACCGGTCACGGCAATAGTAGCCACACGAGCATGCGAGCGCACGTGTGGGGGATTTGATGCGATAGTTGAGGCCCCATTAGTATTCTTATGGGTCGAGGGTGCTTGGGCCGTAATGGGCCAAAGTGGGCCCAATGGGCCCATGGGCCTATATGAGTAAATTGTATGATTGTTTAGAATATATTGAACTAGACTAGGTGAATCTTATATACGTGGCTAGATTTGTGCTAGGTGGGCCTCATGAGCTTGTGGGCCCAAATGGGCCAAAATCGAGTTTAACACCAGACTCCTATCAGGTGTGTAACTCTCTCTACTCTAGTTGTAGAGCGGGTGCCGGTCACGGCAATTGTGGCCACACGAGCGTGCGAGCGTACGTGTGGGGGCTTTGACCCGATAGTTGAGGCCCCATTAGTATTCTTGTGGGTCGAGGCTGCTTGGGTCGCGATGGGCCGAAGTGGGCCCATATGAGTAAATTGTATGATTATTTAGAATATATTGAACTAGACTAGGTGAATCTTATATACATGGCTAGATTTGTGCTAGGTGGGCCTCATGAGCTTGTGGGCCCGAATGGGCCAAAATTGAGTTTAGGAAATTACCAAAATACCCCTGGTTTATGAAATTACCAAAATACCCTGGTTTATGAAATTACCAAAATACCCTTGATTTGTAAAATTATCGTTTTACCCCTATACGATAAAATGATCGTTATACACTCGTGGTAGTATTAGCGTTGTATGTGTTAATTGTATGATTGACTATGTTTGAGATGCGTTGCTTACATGGATTGGTTATGAGTAGAATTACCAAGATACCCCTAGAGGGTGAATTACCAAAATACCCCTAAAAGGTAAAATTACGGTTATACCCTTAGAGGTTGATTAGCATGATTGTGTTGTATTATGTTTATCTGATTATGATAGTAATTCATTCCATACGTGATATTTGAGATATGATTTGGATACATGGCATACTGCATACACGAATTATTATGTCATGACATGTTGCATGAGATTGAGTATGATGAGTGGAGGGGGAAGGTATGATTATCAGACGGTCACCAGTGGTTTGGTACCACAAAGTGGGTTGGCCCCCCACATGATATTTGTTACTACGGTCACCAGTGGTTTGGTGCCACATATGATTTTCTTGTGACACGTCCCAGTGGTTAATACCACAGTGGGTTGGCCCCACATAACATCAAAGGGGATCGTCATCAGTAGTTTGGTACTATAAAGTGGGTTGGCCCCACATGATTATTTGTGACTCGGTCACCGTGGTTGATACCACATATATTTATTTGTGACTTGGTCACGGTGGTTTGGCACCACCAAGGTTTGGTACCACACGGGGTAGATTTGGGACACTCGGATGGACATTTAGGGTGGTGGGATTGCATGGCATGCATATTTGCATATGAATCTATGTTTGAGCTTAATATATTTTGGATGGAGATTTATGCACTGAGTCTCGATGACTCACCCCTTAGTTAATTTTGCGGGTAATCATTAGATCATGGATTTGGGGGCTGAGGCAGACTCGTGGAGGCCATACATTGCTTTCTCATAAACTTGTTCTCTTATTTCAAACTTATTTTTAATTCGAGATTTTAAGTTGTAATAAGGCCACTATAACTTTAATTTTGGTATTTTGTTTGGTTTAGTTTTTAATTTGATTACTGCCTATTATTATTAAATGTTAAATACAGGAATTTCCTAAACCCTTAATAATCATTTTCCAAAATGTTAACAGAAGGATCACAAGCGAATAAATATTTAAACTCAAAATTTTTAACAAACGCGTAGTTTTTAAACAACCCTTTTTATGTGACATGCTAGATCAAGTCGTAACATTTAGGCCGGGTTGGGGTGTTACAATTATGGTATTAGAGCAAGGTTTCAAAACTCGGTCGTGGAATGGGTTTGTCAATGTTTTCCAAAAATTGGTTTGAAATATTTTTTAAGAAATATATGCTTTACTGGAAGAATGGCACCCGAGTTTCCAGCACCAAATCCGTATGTTTCCTATTACTTTGCTTTGTTATATGCTGTATTTCTGGTATCTATTCTGAGTATTTGGTTTGGATGTGATATTCGGATATAGAATTGGTTGCATATAAAATGTTCCTCTGTTTTACTGGTCAGGTGTTTTGAGTATGTGTAGGGAGTTCTAAATACTAGTTATAAGCATATTAGTTTTATTAAGATCAGAGTCTTGTGACAAGGCGTAGTGTGGTAGGTTAGGATGTGTGACTGTTAGTTAGTTGGAAATTTCGATGACGAAATTTCTTTAAGGAGGGTAGATTTGTATCATCCTGAAATTAGGCCTAGTAGAATTGGGCCCAATGGGCCTTGAGCGTAGTAGCATTTAAAATTTTTGGAGAACAAGAGATCGGCTAAAATGCAAGTTGGACCTATTAGGTGAGTGATTTTGGAAGGTTAGGGGGCTTTTATGAAGTCCCGGGATTGAACTTTGGCTTTGGAGAAATTTTGGTTTTAGGTGAAAAAAAACCCTGGAAGTTGGCAGGTAGGCCTTAAGAATAAAATATGGGAAAAAATGACACAAGTGGAGTGTGTGGTGTAGTGGCAGAGTGACGCCACTTAGGGGACAAGGGAATGACGCCACAAGGAAGGAAGGAGGCCCAAGGTTCTAGTTGTAGCACTTACATTCCTTTTAGATTATTTTTATTAAATGAATTTAGACCTTGGCCATAGGGTTATATTTAGTTGCGCATGGTTTAAGACACAAGGAGCTAGTTGGTAAAGTGGCTAGTGGCATGGATTATGTGGCAAGGGAGCCTGGTTTCGAATCTCATGTCAAGCAAGGGAGTATTTATTTTGCTAAGTTGGGGTAGCAAGAGTTTGAGTTGGATTTAAACTCTGCTAACGGACGGATCCCACCTCGGAAAGATACAAGGAATGAAGGTGAAAAGCTAGCTATATAAAGAGCATTCTAGGAGGAGAGATAACATAACTTGGTGGGCGTTTGGGCGTAGGAGTGGTTGCAGCGCGGTTTAACACCAGACTTCTATCAGGTTGTAACTCTCTATACTCTAGTTGTAGAGCGGCAAATGCCGAAGTGCCGGTCACGGCAATAGTAGCCACACGAGCGTGCGAGCGCACGTGTGGGGGCTTTGACGTAATAGTTGAGGCCCCATTAGTATTATTGTGGGTCGAGGCTGCTTGGGCCGCGATGGGCCGAAATGGGCCCATGGGCCCATGGACCTATTTGAGTAAATTGTATGATTGTTTAGAATATATTGAACTAGACTAGGTGAATCTTATATACGTGGCTAGATTTGTGCTAGGTGGGCCTCATGAACTTGTGGGCCCGTATAGGTCGAAATCGAGTTTAGGCCCAATAGTCCGGTAACAACCGAAAGTGGTAGCTAAGTCGTTTGGGACAACATTGGGCCTTCAGGAAAGGCCAGTATAGGTATAAAATTACCAAAATACCCCTGGTTTATGAAATTACCAAAATACCCCTAGTTTACAAAATTACCAAAAATACCCCTAGTTTATGAAATTACCAAAATACCCCTAGTTTATGAAATTACCAAAATACCTCTGGTTTATGAAATTACCAAAATACCCCTAGTTTATAAAATTACCAAAATACCCCTAGTTTACAAAATTAGCAAAATACCCCTAGTTTATGAAATTACCAAAATACCCCTGATTTATGAAATTACCAAAATACCATTAATTTGTGAAATTACTGTTTTACCCCTATACGATAAAATGATCGTTGTACACTCGTGGTAGTATTAGCGTTGTATGTGTTAATTGTATGATTGACTATGTTTGAGATGCGTTGCTTACATGGACTGGTTATGAGTAGAATTACCAAGATACCCTTAGAGGGTGAATTACCAAAATACCCCTAGAAGGTAAAATTACGGTTATACCCTTAGAAGTTGATTAGTATGATTGTGTTGTATTATGTTTATCTGATTATGATGGAAATTCATTTCATACATGATATTTGAGATATGATTTGGATACATGACATACTGCATACACGAATTATTATGTCATGACATGTTGCGTGAGATTGAGTATGATGAGTGGAAGGGGAAGGTATGATTATCAGACGGTCACCAGTTGTTTGGTACCACAAAGTGGGTTGGCCCCCCACATGATATTTGTGACTACAGTAACCAGTGGTTTGGTACCACATATGATTTTCTTATGACTCGTCCCAGTGGTTAATACCATAGTAGGTTGGCCCCACATAACATCAAAGGGGATCGTCATCAGTAGTTTGGTTCTACAGTTGGCCCCACTCATGATTATTTGTGACTACAGTCACCAGTGGTTTGGTACCACATATATTTATTTGTGACTTCGGTCACCAGTGGTTTGGCACAACCAGTGGTTTGGTACCACAAGGGGTAGATTTGGGAGACTCGGATAGACATTTAGGTTGGTGGGATTGCATGGCATGCATATTTGCATATGAATCTATGTATGAGCTTAATATCTTTTGGATGGGGATTTATGCACTGAGTCTCGATGACTCACCCCTTAGTTAATTTTGCAGGTAATCATTAGATCGTGGATTTGGGAGATGAGGCGGACTCGTGGAGGCCATACATTGCTTTCTCGTAAACTTGTTCTCTTATTTCAAACTTATTTTTAATTCGAGATTTTAAGTTGTAATAAGGCCACTATAACTTTAATTTTTGTATTTTGTTTGGTTTAGTTTTTAATTTGATTACTACCTATTATTATTAAATGTTCAATACAGGAATTTCCTAAACCCTTAATAATCATTTTCCAAAATGTTAACAAAAGGATAACAAGCGAATAAATATTTAAACTCGAAATTTTTAACAAACGCGTAGTTTTTAAACAACCCTTTTTATGTGACATGCCAGATCCGATCGTAAAGTTTAGGCCGGGTTTTGGGTGTTACAAGGAGGCCCCAAACATACTTTCGAAAGGTATTGGGATCTTTCCGGGAACTTTCGTAAGTTCAAAAATCTTTTAGATGAAACAGATGCCACACGCCCGTGTAGGCCTGAAGCATGCCCGTGTCTTCCACCCGTGGTCGACACTGACTAAATTCACACGGCCATGGCGCGCCCGTGGCCCTGGCCCATGTGTAAAACCTTAGCATTCTGACTTCTCCATATGACCTATACACAGGCCCGTGTACCCCAACCATGTGGTGATTTAAATCTTAAGTGCAAGGTGCAGACTTCACACGGCCTGGGTGCACGCCAATGTGCTAGTCGTGCTTCCCACACGGCCTAGACCCACTCTCGTGTGTCTACTTATGTGGTTAATTGGTAGGCTATATACCAAGCCATTTCCACCCTAGAATGTACACATACATACTTCCATTCAAAAATATTACAACTCCTATTCCATAAGCAAGTCTAAGGACCCTTTCCAACATACAAAATAATTAAAAGGATAAACACTTCATGAATTTCATCTTCATTAAGCAAAAGAATTTCCCAAGTATTTGCCTAATAAATAAGGCCATTTACAAAATAACTTTTACAAACTTATAGCCAACACTTTGACCAACAATTACAACTTAACAAAATACTCAAGTCCTATACATGCCATATTCAAAATAAGTCTAAAATTGTTATACCAAAGTGTTGTAGATAGCGTGATTTATAAACTCCTGCTTCCACGATCCTCGAGTTACCTTGTCACTACTATAAGAAAGAAGGGAAATGAAAAAGGGGTAAGCATAAAGCTTAGAAAGTTGCATGGAAATAAATAATAATAATAATGCTCATAAAATAATCCATCCACGGTATTAGCTAACCGTACACAAGTCAAGGTTTCTTGACAATACTCACTTCTAGTTGCCCTTATCTAACACATTTCATGCCATGTATCGAAACTGGCTCCTCGTGACTCATTCACGAGTACCTGTATTCACTCATTCACATGACTTAAACATCCTTCACATTTCTACTTCTAAATTCATCTACTTATTCCACTACTCACAAGAGATAGCCAAATTCGTGCCTTTATCATCACTACTGTAAGTATAAAGCCATTGCCACATCCTCGAGATGGTCTTACATGGAGTCTCCCCTAGATGCCAATGCCATGTCCCGGACATGGTCTTATATAGAATTACCTCTAGGTGCCAATGCCATATCCCAAATATGGTCTTTTATGGAATTACGTCTCTTATATCGATGCCATATCCCAGATATGGTCTTATACGATTTCCATATTCATTACCGAAGCCATATCCCATATATGGTCTTATACGAGATTTCAACTCAGTGCTGAGGCCATGTCCCAGACATGGTCTTATACGGAACCTTATCTATTTCATATCTCAATGATGTCATTTCTCTAATCAATATGGCCCATTAAGACTTCAACATCTCATTCATTAAAAAAATGACAAGCATTTCTCAACATGCTAATAAAAATGTTGTTTAAATCACATACAACTTACCTCGATTTCAAAATGAGCTAACTCGTTGGTTTAGTCAAGGACTTTGTTCTTTCCCCGATCAAGGCGGGTCCTCGGTTCTTCTTGCTCTATAATAGCAATTTAGCTCATTTTAATCATTATATTAATAAAAGCATTTCAAAAAATAATATTTAGACAAAATTACTATTTTACCCCTAGACTTTGGGCAAAATGACCATTTTGCCCTTAGGCTCGAAAATTAATTCTAATCAGATTTCTACCTTCAACAAGCATTGGTGAACATATAATACTCTTATAGCTATCATCAAAAATCAACATTTCACATAATTACTACAAATTTATAACATTTTCATCAAGGTCCAAATTAGGTGTTTCCAAGACAACACCTTTCACAAAAGTTGTTCATCTAACAACTAAGACTCAACTTTTTCCATAAAAATGCAGCAAATAACTAAGATAGTTCTCATGGTAGAACTCTAAACTTTTCACAATATTGCACAATAGTCCCCTCATTTGAAAGCTTAAGCTTTGGGGGTCTCAAAAGTACAACTATTTTTAAGAAAATGTCACTAGAACACTTACTTGAATGGATGAAAGCTTGATGAAATTTTTTGGAAGCTTTCTACCCCTTATTTGCTGCTTATTTTTGGTTGAAGAGATGAGCAAGAAAGATGGATATCATCTTTTCTTTATTTTATTACTATTAGTCAAATTAGCCACCAACTATCAACAACTTTGACCAATTTAGACACAATTTGTCTCCTATGGCCGGCCATGCTATCTCTAAGGGTCTAATTGCCTTTTAAATACCTCCAATTAATAATCTATGGCTATTTGGAACCTTTAGCTAATAGAATGGAACTTTCACTCTTTATGCGATTTAGTCCTTTTTCACGATTAAACACGAAATCGCTAAAATTAAAGCACCAAAATTTTCATGCATCTGTACTATCATGTTCTAACTCATAATATAACATGAAAATAAATTTCTCAAATCTCGGATTAATGATCCTGAGATCACTATTTCGCTAGCCCCTAAATCGGGCCATTACAAGTAAGACACAGTTCCAACGTGTCTTCATGCATAATTTCCTGAAAAGAATCTTGAATAAAATGATAAATAGCATAAATAAAATAATAGGAATCATCTTTCTCTCTAGAATATCACACAACATCATAAATTTTAAAAATAATTTCCTCGTCACCTACCCTTAGCACAAGTTTACCATCACCTACATCGATAATAGCTTTAGCAGTAGCTAAAAATGGGCGTCCTAAAATTAAAGGCACCTCAACGTCCTCATCCATGTGAAGCACAACAAAATCAACAGGGAATATGAATTTATCAACATTTACTAAAACATCTTTAATAATTTGCCTAGGATATTTAATAGATCTATCAGCTAATTGAATACTCATCCTAGTGGGTTTTGGTTCCCCGAGACCAAGTTGCTTGAACATTTTATAAGGCATTAAATTAATACTGGCACCTAGATCAACTAATACTTTTTCAATATTTAAACTACAAATTAAACAGGGAATAGTGAAACTTCTTGGATCTTTCAATTTGGTTGGTAGCTTATTTTGGAGAATAGCTGAACATTCCTCGTTTAGTTCCATGGTCGATAGCTCTTCAAACTTCCTTTTATTTGTTAGGAGCTCTTTTAGGAATTTTGCGTATGTCAGTATTTGTGATTGTTTAAAAAGTTCAAGAAATTTACCATATTGTGCATTTATGCGGTCTTTCCTCAACTTACCAGATATGGGATCGATGGTTTATAATCTTTAAGTACCGGTGTTACATTCTCGTTTACTTTCTCACCCTTTTCCTTATCAGTTTCTTATGGCATCTTCTTTTTAGCTTCAACCAATACCTTCCCACTCCTTAATGTAACTTCCTTCACATGCTCTTTTGGATTAGGTTCGGTGTTACTAGGTAAACTACTAAGTTGCCTTTCGGAAACTAGTTTAGCCAGCTGTCCAATTTGATTCTTAAGCCCTTGAATTGATGCTTGCTAATTTTTCAACATTGTTTCGGTATTCTAAAAATGAGTTTCTAACACTGAAATAAACTTTGCTAGCAAATCTTTAAGGTTCAGCTTTTTCTCTTGCTGGTATGGTGATTGAAAGCCTGAAGGGGATTGTTGTCTCTGATTTCTTTGTCTACCCCATGAAAAGTTTGGGTGGTTCCTTCAACCTAGATTGTAAGTGTTTCTATAAGGGTTATTTTGAGGTCTAGAATTGTTACCCATATAGTTCATCTGTTTGTTTTCCATGCCAGGGTTGTAGGGTAGGTATTTTGTATTGTTCATTCCTCCTCCATTCGTATCGTACTGCATCATTGGATATACCTGCGAAGAACTATACAAACCATCAATCTTTTTATTTAACAGTTCTACCTGGTTTGAGAGCATGGTCACTGCATCGAGGTTGAAAACACTAGCGGCTTTTGTTCGCTTTGTCTTCATAACTTGCCACTGATAGTTATTCAGTGCCAACTCGTCTATGAACTCATAAGCCACTTCAGAGGTCTTGTTATTTAGGGTTTCACTGGCGGCTGAATCAATCTTCACTTCTTGTTTAAAATTATTATCTCCTATCCCCCTTTTCTCTAAAAGCCAAATATTTCTGCTACTCATGGCCTTTGATTGGGGTCCCTTCCTCTTGGTGTGGTGATCGTTGGGTTTTAGGTGTTCCCGAGGAGTGGAGAAGTGCAAAAGTTACTTAAGTCGTCAAACCCTGTCTTCCATTTAAGGTAAAGACATTATCTTACCTTTTGAATAGGTCGAATATCTTTTTATATTTTTGTAAGACCAATACTTATGGAATTAAGCCACAGTTATGATCGGTCCCATCCGTTAAAATCTTTTGTTATTGTAGTTTATCGACAAGAAAAGTGTTATCAAGGTAAAAGGAACAGGCCTTAGTTCTTTCTATCAGGGTAAGGTAGTAAGTGCCTTTTTGGGAATAGATGTGATAAGAGGGTGTTTTACCCTAACATATTAAGGATTAACATTTGATCTTGATGATTTTAGGTTGGGTGCTTATAGATCTTGGAACGACTCCATAAAAAGATGTGTGATTACACTGTCTCTGCTAAGAATTGCCAAAAGCCGAAAAGCCAAAACTTCGGCATTTAGGGCCTCACGAGCGTGTGATAGCTCGTCTGGAAAAACTAAGTCCACAACAGAGGGCGATAGACTGAAGAGGCCACTACGAGTTTTCTCGTGCACTTGGGCCGTATTGGGCTAAAATAGACCGTGTGGGCCCAATGGGCTCGTGGGCCCCACACGTGTAAAATTTATGAAAAGTGGCAGAAACTAGATTGGGCTATGTAAATCACATAGTCGTGATTGAATTTGGGCCAAATGGGCCACACGAGCGTATGGGCCTATTTGGGCTGAATATTAGGCTTTGAGCCTATTTACACCGTTATGACCATTTAAATTATATGTGTCGCTCGAGGCGACTGTAGACCTTTGGAAAGGACATTAACTGTATCGAGACCCCTAGGGAGTTAAATGACTGAAATACCCCTATAGGGTAAAACGACTGAAATGCCCCCATAGGGTAAAATGACCGTAATACCCTTGTAAGGTAAAATGACTGTAATGCCCCCATAAGGTAAAATGACCGTAATACCCCTGTAGGGTAAAATGACTGTAATGCCCCATAGGGTAAAATGATCGTAATATCCTTGTAGGATAAAATGATCGTAATGCCCTTAAAGGGTAAAATGACTATTTTGCCCCTCGACGGTAAATGATTGATTTATCTGCGATGTAAATGATTGATTTGTCTATGACATAAATGACTGATTGTTTGTGATTTATATGACTGATTCTAAGCATGGCATTTTGTATACACGACATACTGCATGGGGTTGGGATACTGCTATGGAGGAAGTACTGTACTGGTGGCTCTACCACAATCACTGCTACTGATGGCTGTATGCCGATCATATCACTTCTACTAATGGCTTTGTGCCAGTCATATTACCGTTACTGATGGTTGTGTGCTGATCATATCACTGCTACTAATGGCTTTGTGCCGATCATATTACCGTTACTGATGGTTGTGTGCCGATCATATCACTACTACCGATAGCTTTATGACAATCATATTACTGTACTCATGGCGTTATAGCCATCCTATTTATGGCTATTAGTCATTCTGATTACTGGCAGCGTTGCTGTATACTGGTTAGTGTCGCAATCGGTGCTGATATTGGTGTGTTGGTTGGGTGGGTCGATTTTATCCTATTTACGGCTCTTAGTCATTTCTGTTACTGATACTATCACTGTATTGGGCTTAGGCCCACATGTATTCTGTTTCTGATTCTGATACTGTAATGGGCTAACGCCTATAATACATTGTTACTATTTTGGGATTAAAGCCCACAGTGTTCTATTACTGAAAAGAGCTCAGGCCCAGACTGTTACTGCGTATATTACTGACTGAATGATAAGGAATTACACACTGAGCTTTCATAAACTCACCCTTTCTGTACAGGTAATTCCTAGCCTTAGATGATTCGGAGCCGCGAGGGACTCGGAGGTGGCCACACGTTCATTGATGGTTGTTTTAGACTTATTTATTTCTTTTATATTGGGCTACCGATTTTGGTAATAAGGCCTTTGGTGGACTTAATTTAAATTTCATATTGGGCTTTGATTTCTTATTTTGAATTGCCAACCTGATACAAACAAGTTTAACAATAATAATTGTTTTGAAGACAAACACGCATTTTCAAACTATAAGATGATTTTTATTAGAGTAGCTTCCGCGAATTTTAATAAACTAAGAAACAAACAGTAACAAACACGGCAATCGTTTTACTAAGTGGTGGTTTTTATAACTTACCAACTATTTCTAAGAAATAATAACTAAATAGGTTTTTCCTTAAAAACGGTTTTCTATCAACAAGCCTTGATTTTGAAAGACACTTCGATGTGACACGTCAGATTTTGTCGAAGCGTCTAGGCCGGGTTTGGGGTGTTATAGTAGTTGTAAGAGAAATGAATGTTCATCCAGGCTTGTTTAATGAGAAAATATGATGAAAAATGATTTACGAGCCTAGAGGTAAAATCGTAATTTTGCCAAAATATAAGGGAAAAATGGTCATTTTTGCCTAAGTAGAAATTTTGGTGTATTATAATTAATAAAGTGATCGAATGAGTGAATTTTATTATTATAGATCAAGAAGAACGCTGAATAAACCTTGACCGAGGAAACAACAAGGTTACGGACTAAATCGTTGATCAATACATTTTGCACCGAGGTAAGTTTATGTGTAAACGATACATCTTTATTATACAAGTTGTTGCTTATTGGTGCATTGTATGAATGAGATCAATTATGATTGAGAATTATTGGATTCAATAGATAATGTGTAATTCTTGTTTGAACCTCAAAATTGCTATGTAAGTGCGGAGAAGTATCCATAATAATCATTTGGTGGGCTATGTGCGATATCACCGTAATTATTCTTTTGGTGGGCTGTGTGCGATACCACCTCTTTACTTGTTCACTATGGGCTGTGTGCGATACCATTGTTTATATTATCATTTGGTGGGCTATGTGCAATACCACCGTAAGTATTCTCGTAGGTGGGCTATGTGCGATACCACCCTATTATAGATTAATGGTGGGCTATGTATGAAACCACCGAGTGTTTACTATTATTTCAAATGGTTCATTGAGAAATGGTTAAGTGTTGTTTCATATGATCTTGTGGTGATAAGTGTAGGGGTGTACATTAATAAATGTGAGCATTATGTTTGTGATATGGTTGGAAGGTGGTAAGAGATGCAATGAGTAAGCATGATTATGGACTGTGGTTTGTCATTGCTTAGTATGTAATGCTTTTATATGATTAGCATATATTATGATGTTTATTGTTTACATGTAAACTTACTAAGCTTAAAGCTTACTCCCTTTCTTTTCCCTTATTTTATAGTGTCAAAGAGTCGGGTCAGGATTCGAAGTTAATTGGTCATCTTGGTATATCTAGACTTAACATTTTGAGTATGCCATGTATAGGGACTAGACTAGGTGAATTGTTTTGTTATTTTGGCCAAGTGTGTATTGGCTCCTTTAAAGTTGAACTCTTTTGTATATTGCCATAGTTGATGGCTTATTATGACAAATTTATGAAAAGATGAGGTTATTCATGAAAGTGTATGTTGCAAAATTGACTCGTTTGGTGATTTGTTGAATGGAATTATGTTGTGTGAGCTAGGGTGACAAAAAGAGCTTGGCAAATAGCCTTGTTCATGTCCACACGGGTAGGCACACGGGTGTGTGACTAGGCCGTGTGTCCCCTGCATGCTAGCATTGCAAGTCAGTGTTGACCACGGGCTAGCCACATGGGCGTGTGCCTAGGCCGTGTATCCCTTATGGGGTTGCTGACGTCATAAATAGAATACCTAGGTTTTTACACACGGGGGAGGACACGGGCGTGTCTAGGCCGTGTGGAGCACACGAGCCAAGAAATCGACGTGTGTCCAGCTGTGTGAAAACCCCTGTAGGTTTGAAATGAAAATAAATCCCACACGGGCTAGGGACATGGGCGTGTGTGATGACCTACCTATACCGACGTGTCCCATTACACACGAGCATGTGGCCCCTGTTTAGACAAAAAATTTTAAGTGCACAAAAGTTCCCGGTTGGGTTCCGAAAACCTCCGTATACATGTTTAAGGCCTTGTAGGCCCTTAATGAGAATGTTTTGGTTGTAAATGAGAAGTTTTTAGTTGGAATGAAATTTCATAGTCGAAAGTTGTATGACTCCGGTAACGCCTCGCACCCGGTTTCGGCGTAGAATACGGGTAAGGGGTGTTACAGGAATACCTACCCTCTTGAAGATATATAGCTTCTATTAGACCAACGGTCGAAAGCACATGTAAGTATTTATTTCATTTTGAACTATATATACATAACATATTTGATTTCATATTTATTATTTAGTATTATGTATATAATTAATATTTTATCATGTTCATATAGTTTCAATGGATACTATATGAGGATCCAAAAATTCAAACAGTAATTTCGAATGAATTCTTACAGAATTCGAACATCTGACACATTTGGGTCCTATTGGTCAGTTACGCTACCGTTGAGATGCACCAGACGGATAGAGTGTTACAGCAATTTGGATTCTGACAACCAATTCCCATGGCATTTGAGGTGCTCGATGATGAGCACAAAATTGACTTTCGATGATCAGATATGCATTGGCCACTTTTCCACTCAGAATATATTGAAATGTGGGAAAATCAGTACGATAATATACCAACTCACAAACCGATTATCGTTCCGGAGTTAGCATTCGATCTAGATTACATACCATGATTTAGGATCCATGGCAAGCCATATTTACTCTCAGAAGAGGAGAGGCCTCGGCAAATCCGTGTCGAAAGGGAACAACAGGGACCTTTAAATCCAAGGACAAGGGGTAGCGAGGCAGACCCATCAATAGTGCCCACGCAATTACCAGCCCAAACGGAGTAAACGACATTGCCCACATCACAGCCCCTTCAAATTATGCCAGGTGCGTATCCGATGAAGTTCTTTATCTCCCACAACCTTGTCATCTTCTTAATCGAAGCCATGATTTTTCATGAACATGTATAGTCTCGCACTGCACACTTGGCCTTGAACTTCTCATATTTGGATTTAACCTAGTAGTTAACCCCGTTCTTGATGCTATATTGCTTCAATGCACCGAGAAAATTATCCTTACTAGAAAACTCCTTACCAACTTCCAAGTTACCCGAATCCAACGACGAACTTGTATGGTTATGCCTCTTATGTGGTAGATCTGGAAACTCCAACACATCATCTGCTGATATACAAAAATTATGCATGTGGGCTAGAGGAGAGTACACTGTGAATCGTGGATCTTCATCATCATCATCTGAACCCCTTTTACCATCTTTAGATTCGGTTGGAACAGGCTTCGATTCAGAAAATAATGCAAGTTTTGCATTATCGACATTGGGCTCCCTGGGTGGATCTATATCGGACACATCATTCGGCCCACCAAAATCTGCCATGTAGGAGGTCCCCATCGGTGGACGTCGTAGGGAGTACATCATCTCTTCTCATGTACATTTCAGAATGTCCCCAATCAGATGTGGATTGCCAACCACTAGAAGTTGATGCCATTCCCTATTAAGTATTTCCAGCATTGAACATCGACCCATCGAGATACATGTCCCATCCACTAACGGAGTGTCGTGTATTCCATCCTACCACCAAAAATAGACGATTCCATGTTCTGCCTCTCACTAACGGAATGTCGGGCAAGAGCTGTATATTCTTCTTAAACAGTAATAGATGTTGAAGTCGCAAGTGTCTCATTTGGCCTTGAAAATTCCACATATAACTCAAGATAGGGTGATCCACTAGCGAGGTACGTTTGCACCATTGCCTCCAAGCCACGATCACCTTTAACATCAAATGAGTTATATGTCACGAGATCAGCTGAAGCACAAAATCAATAGTTAATAAACAAAACTCTCATTGGCGCCGTTCCAAATATTTTGTGCCTAATTTTTTTACAAAGTTCTGTCAATTCTATGTTCTAGTTAAAAACCAATCACGTTGTGTTCTCTGATAAAAAAATGTCATTCTCAGTGTCACAAAGCTGACCACCGTAGTAAATAACAGTATTGATACATCCACTCATTTTCAATCAAATTATCTATCGAAAGAAATTCAAAACAAAAAAATATGCAAAAATATAATGATTTGTATAAATATTAACACGAAAAATCAATTTACACCTTCTCAACTTCTTTAATTTCTATTCTTCTGAACTTCGTCAGTTTCTCTAGTTGTAACTTATGAAATCAAAGAGTGAAATTTGAGTCATTTATAGCCTAAAGGATAGTGGGATGCTCATTTCTGTATAATACCCCGAATAGTGAGGGTTGAAATTTGTAGGTTGAAAAACGCTCCAAGGAGGATGCACTGTCACCAATACTATTGAAAAGGATGTCCAGCTGAGAGCTTTTTCAGTACTTTTGCTGACAGTGCATCCTGTTTGGAGCATTTTTCAACCACCACTATCAGGTTTCCCGAGAATCCTGAGATATTTTTTCAGAACCATCTTCTCAAATTTATTTTTTCAAAATCATCAGTACAAAAAAGCGTCCAACTAGAAGCTTTTTCTGCACTATTACTGACTGTGCATCCTACTTAGAGCATTTTTTTCAAAAAAAAAAAAAAAGAATCGTCAAAATAATTTTTTCTGAACACATGTAACGCCCTTAACCCACATCCGTCACTAGAATAGGGTTTCGAAGCATTACCGATCAAACAAACATAATTTCAAAACATTTCATATCATATAATATTCAAGTCAAAATCAATAAAACTCATACATATTGTCTCTTATTTGAGCCCTTGAGGCCCAAAATGTAACATCCCTTAACCTTAAATCGTCGCCGAAATAAGGTTACGAGGCATTACTGGACATATTATACAATTTACAAATAATTTTTAAATAAATAACAATCATATTATAATATAATCATAAATTCATATAAATTTTTTTTAAAAAAAATTCAATATAACCCCTTTATAAATATTTAATCTTCCTACAAATTTCAAACCGCAACCAAATCCATTCCAAGATTTCAACCAATGCATTTATATACTCAAATATACTTAAATCATACTTGACATATTGACTTAACAACTTAGTTAATGAAAACCCTATTATCATTTTTAATTAGCTCATAAAACTATTCAAACCATTTCAATTTAATACCAATGCCATAAACAACTTCTACCATTTCACTAATTTAATCATCAAAACACCAAATACCTTTCTTGACAACAAAATTATATAACATATGCAACATCCTAGAATTTGAATTTTATGTGTTGCATTATTTTTGGTGTTAAGCTAGTTAGATTATTAATTTTGTAAGTTGAGGAGCTTCTGAGAAGGCATGGGGTTGATTTGGACATGGTAAAAATTTTTGTTATTTAGCACTTTAAGGAAATGGAGTAGGTGACCTTGAAGCATATAAAAATAATTGAATAAGTAGCTATCATAATTGAACAAATAGTAAAGAGGTTATGGCATCACTTGTGGAATCTTGAGGGAAGAGGTTCGAATCCCTTGTGTATAATTCTTGACTCTTATTTTTTTCACTCCTTCCTTAAGTGTCGGCCAAGGAGTAAATATGTCAAGTTTGACTTCATTATTTTTGGTAAGGTGGCTATAAGAATAAGGCAAGGTTGAAGTTTGGGAAAGGAATCAAGAGAAATAGGAAAGAAAGGGGGACATGAGGCTTATTTCGTGGGTGATGTTTTGGAAAGTTTGGGTGGCTAAACTCTTATCCTAAGGGGGATGCATGTGGACGGTTTTGGGGGAAGATAGATAGCTGAATTTTTATTTTGGCATTTGGTAAAGTCTTAGTTTTGTTTTGGCCAAAAATCCCTTTGATAACCTTGAGTCATTCTCTCCCAATTTTGCAACTCTCCTTGCCGAAACATATTAGCACAATAGTGCATTGTTTGCCTCTTTTGTTTGGTCACATACTTATTTTCTTTCCACCTTCCTTGATAGCCGAATTCTCCTTTGCCTTTTTGATTGAATTTTGGTGCTTGTTAGGCCAAAAACCTTTCTCATTGCACTATTTGGTATTCCCCAAATTTCTTTCTACCTTGTGCAGAATTTGCAAGCCACTAAAGAACATATTTTCTTCCTCCTTTTTTCTTGTTGCTGAACGTATTCAACCTTTGTGACCAAATCATCCTTTTTTATCACTTTTGGAAAATCAAAATTAGTTTGCATCCTTTTTCTTCTTTTAATCATCTTTCAATTCTTCTTCCATTTCTTAAAAACAAAACTTCATCTTGATCAAAACTTTTTCTTTCATTCATTTCCTCCATAATCGAATCTAATAGTAAATTAACTCTCCACTATTTCTTCTTTTTCCTTCGTGTTTGAACATTATTTTTTTGACAAATTGGTAAGTAATATTTTCTTCTCAATTTCTTCTCTATGGCCGAATGTATGTTTTTGTCTTGGGATGATTCTATTAATCGAAATCATCATCGTCTTTTCTCTCTCACAACATGATCATTTTTGCTTTTGGTAGAATCCTAGCAGGGGGCCGAACATCACTCTAAGTCTTAAGTCGAACGACAAACATCAGATCCAATATCGTATGGTAAGAAATCGTCATGAATTATTAATAGTACTCAATAAGCCGATTGATGGTCTAAGGAGTAATAAATTGTTGACTTTATGTTTTAGGGAAAAAATCGTTTGACCTATCCAATCGTTGATCATTCGGGATTAGTGGTAAGCTGATCTTCACCCTTTTTGATAAATTCGTACTTATCGTAATACTAAACGATGGAGGCTTGTGGTTACGATTTGAAAGGAAAGCCGAGTGGAGATTTCAAAAGGAGTGGATTGACGATCCCAACTCCTAAATTCAAACGAAGGGTTGTTTGGGCGATTCGAGACTTTCCAACGGGTTGTGGACCGTCAATTGGAGAAAATCGACAAATCGTAGTTGTTCGCGATCCCGAAGGTAAAATCTTAAATCGTTTGTTTTAGAGTAGATTTATTAAATAGTGTACATTGTCTAATCGAGCGTTAAAATATTTTTAGGTGTCAACGATCAAGAAAACATAGTGCTTACCGTAATCAGGTGTGTAATCTCACACCGTGTTTCATGGTTAAAAATTTATATCGTGTTAGTGGTAAAATTATGAAATCGGTATTAAGACCGTGAAAATTACGAAAATGCCCTTGTGGGCCAAATTGGTATATTTGATATGTGGGCCAAATTGGTATATTTGATATGTAGGCCAAATTGGTATATTTGATATGTGGGCCAAATTAGTATATTTGAAATGTGGGCCAAATTGAAATAAATTGCGAAAATGGGCCACAAAAATTGTAAGAAATATTTGTTTACATTGTTGTGAATTGTTAAGCATTATATACATGTTTTGCATGGGATGGGGATAATGATGAAGAGAAGTTCTGGTAGCTTTGCTACATAAATCTGGTGGCTCTGCCACAAATCTGAAAAAAATGGCAATGCCATGTAAATTCTGTTAATATGGTGGCTTGACATCAAATTTGATATAAATGGCTTAATGCCTACTTTTGGTGTGTTGGCGGGGTGGGTGACTAAAGCTCCCCACAGGTGTGTTGGTTGGTACGGGTGGTGTGTAGCGGATGGAAAATTAGATTTGGTTTGGAAATTGCATATCATATGCATATTATATATATGATACATTTAAATTATTGTAAATAGGCTTTGGCCCAAATATGCGCTTAATGAATTTTGGTCCAGTGGACAACGGAAAGTGAGTTACACACTGAGTTCTAGTGACTCACCCCCGTTTCCTTATCCCTTTTAGGTAATGATCAATGATGGAGACTTGGACCGTGGATATCTTCGTGGAGGCCATACTTCAAAACGGTTAATTTGAAATTTTGGATTTTATTTAATACTTTTAATTATTTGGCTATTTGAATTAAGGTTGTAATAAGGCCTCTAGATTAAATTTTTTGTTTTATTTATTGTTTGATGAATTTATAAACTGCTTAAAGTATTTTAATTACTAATCAAACTTAAATAATCAATTTATTCAAAAATGAATATTCAAAAAGGATTTCATAAAAATTTTCATATTTCTTTACTCGGAAATTTACTCGTAAAAGTTTTATCAAAGCTTTTCAAACTAAAATATTTTTAATTCCTTATAAAATTTACTCGAATCGTTAACTTTATTTTCAAAATATCGATTTATAAGATTTTGTATTTCAAGTTGTCGATTTATGAATCAAATCAAATTTTAATATTTCGTCTAAATTTTGTAGTCTGTTTTACTTGATTTTTTCAAAGATTTAACAGTTTTTTATATGTGACATATCAGATCTGACCTTAACGCATGGGTCGGGTTTGGGGTGTTACATTTTTTGGTATCAGAGCCCGGTTCAAAACTCGGATGTGGCTTGGGTTCAAAAATGTTTTCCAAAGTTGTTTTGAATTGTAAAGTTTAAATGCATGTTTCAAAAAGTAAGTATGGCACCACGAATATCCAGCACCAAGTCAAGTAAGTACATGTTATTAATGAATGATTATGATTATTGTGATACAACCATAGGAACACTCTAGAACTTTTAGTTTTAGGTGTTAAAAACTATAGAGATTAAGACTATAGGATGCGATTGCGAAAACGACTTTGCTTCTTATGTTTCATAAAACATTGTTTAATACATATAGAAACAGTATACTAATTCATAGGACTTTTAATCAGATTAAATCGAATTAACCACTATGAGCGCTAGAAGACATGGATGTGGTAGACGTGGCCATGGTAGAGGCCAAGGTGCGAGGGTTGCATCTGAAGCGTCGGGACACATGCCAGAAATGGATGCACCTGCGTCACCCAGGACTGAGACTGGATCACATGATCGTATGAGGGAAGACATTGCTCTGTCCCAAGCAATGTTGCGAGTCTTAAAAAGGGTTGCTAGGGCTAGAGCTGGACCAGCAACTCGTGATTCAATTTCAAAACGACTTAGATCAAGTGGTGCCGAAGTTTTTAAGGGTGTCTCGGGAGTAGTACCAAATGTAACGGAGTATTAGCTCGAGGCAATGGAACAGAGCATGGATGATTTGGAGTGCACCATGGAGTAGAAACTGAGAGGAGCTATGTCCTTGTTGAGAGACGATGTGTATCAATGGTGGCTTACTATTTGGGAAGGCACTCAGGTTGATCGTGTTACTTGGGATTTCTTCAAAATTCATTTCAAGGAAAGTATGTTAGGGCTAGCTATGTAGATGCCCGAAGGAAGGAATTCCTGAATCTGGTCCAAGGAAATAAGACTGTGGTAGCTTACGAAGTAGAATTTCTGCATCTGAGTCGTTATGCCTGAGGTATTGTACTGACTGACTATGAACGCTGCATACGTTTTGAGGACGGGTTGAGTGATGAGTTGTGGGTACTGATAGCCCCACAACAAGAAAGGAATTTTACCACACTGGTGGAGAAAGCAAAGATTGCTGAAGAGGCTAAGAACTCGGAGCGGTAAAACCGAGAAAGAGATAGAGGCAAGAACAAGAGGGACTTTAAGTACTCAAGTTCTGCTAGAAGGTTTCAGAAAAGGCTCAAGAATGATGAGCCCGCTTGAGCTAGAGCACCTGCTACCACCAATCAAATACAACCATGTGTTGATTGTGGAAGAAGACACCCTAGTGAATGCTGGAAGAGAACCGGTGGTTGTTTCAAATGTGGTTTTAAAGACCACCAACTTAAAGATTGACCTCAACGGACCGCTCCAAATCAGAAAGCTCGAAACTATGATGCGCAGCCAGCTAGAGGCTCTCAGCAGCCATCGAGAGGGCGTGGACCAGGTCGAGGTGGTAATGGCGGAGGACGAGGTCAGGGTTCACCGGGTAGAGGAATTGGCCTCAGGGGTAACGCGGAGGCGAGGCAGTCAGGGTTGGTTTATGCGGTCAGACACCGAGAGAATGGCGATTCACCTGATATCATAACAGGTACGTTCTTCATCTTTGATGAACCTGTTACTACATTGATAGATATCGGATCTACCCATTCGTATGTTGCTAGTGTTATATCTGGAAATTTAAACATTGGATTTGAGATTACTGCTAGAGAGATGACAGTAATTAGTCTCTTAGGACAGTCTGTATTAGTGAATAGATTGTTTAGAGATGTGCCTTTAGAAATTCTGGGAGAAACATTTCTTGCGGATTTGATGGAACTTTTTTTCGGTGAATTTGATCTTATTTTAGGCATGGACTGGCTGGTGAAACACCGTGCGAACTTGGATTGTGCTGCAAAGCGGATGACGATAAGGACTTTGGAAGATAAGGAAGTGGTGATGATAGGTGAAAGGAGAAATTATCTATCGAATGTGGTATCTGCTTTAAAGGTAGAAAAGTTGGTGCGAAAAGGATGTGGAGCATTCCTAGCCTTCATTAGCAAGTTGGATGCCAAAGAAGTATCAGTAGGAAGTGTTAGAACAGTAAAGGAGTTTACGGACGTCTTTCCCGAAGAGCTTCCTGGCTTGCCTCCAGATCGAGGGGTAGAGTTTGACATTGAGCTATTACCGGGAATGGCTCCGGTGTCCATTGCTCCTTATAGAATGGCGCCTAAGAAGTTAGCGGAGCTTAAAGCCCAAATTTAAGAGTTGTTGGATCGGGGATTTATTCGATCGAGTGTGTCACCGTGGGGAGCTCCAGTCTTGTTCGTTAAGAAGAAGGATGGGTCAATGCGTATGTGCATCGATTATAGACAGTTGAATAAGTTGACAATCAAGAATAAGTATCTGTTGTCGAGAATTGATGATCTGTTCGACCAACTGCGAGGAGCTTCAATTTTATCGAAGATAGATTTGAGATCGAGTTATCACCAGCTTAAGTTCAAGGAGGCGGATATTCATAAGACGGCGTTTCGAACTCGTTATGGACATTATGAGTTTTTAGTGATGCCGTTTGGGTTGACCAATGCACCAGCTGTATTTATGGACATGGTGAACCGGGTTTTCAAACCCTATTTAGGCCGATTTGTGGTGGTGTTCATAGATGAAATCTTGGTATACTCGAAGAATGAAGAAGAGCATGATTCACATCTGTGGATAGTATTGCAAATATTGTGGGAATAGAAACTTTATGCCAAATTCAGCAAGTGTGAATTTTGGCTAAAGGAAGTGACCTTCTTGGGACATGTTGTATCGGCCGAAGGAATTAGGGTTGATCCCCGAAAAGTAGAGGCCGTGTTGGATTGGAAACCTTCGAAGTCAGTGGCTGAAATTCAAAGTTTCTTATGATTAGCTGGTTATTATCGGCGTTTTGTTGAGGGGCTTTCGTTGATTGCTGCACCCCTAACTAAATTGTTGCGCAAAGGAGTACCTTTTGTGTGGTCAGATCAGTAGCAAGAAAGTTTCGAGAAATTGAAGAAGATCCTGACGGAAGCGCCAGTACTGATTCAACCTGAGGCTGGAAAGGAGTTTGTTACTTATTGCGATGCGTCACACACGGGCTTAGGATGTGTGTTGATGCAAAATAGAAAAGTGGGGCTTATGCATCTCGTCAGTTAAGGCCGCATGAAGTGAATTATCATACTCATGATTTGGAGTTGGCTGCAGTGGTGTTTGCCTTGAATATTTGGAGTCACTACCTATACAATGAGAAGTCGATCATTTATACGGATCATAACAGTCCAAAGTATCTCCTTACCCAAAAGGAGTTGAACTTAAGACAGCGGAGGTGGATAGAACTGTTGAAGGATTATGACTTCTCAATCGAGTATCATCTCAGAAAGGCTGATGTGGTGGTAGATGCATTGAGTCGTAAGGTAATATCGAAATTGAGAGTGATGTTTGTTCATTTCAGCTTGTATGAATATGGTAGTTTGTTAGCTGAACTTCAGGTGAAGCCTGTGTGGGTAGGTCAGATCAAGGAAAAGCAATTATCAGATGAAAAGTTGGGTTCCTTACTTCAGCAAGTGGAAAGTGGTGTGAAAGGGGATTTCGGAATGAATAATGATGGAGTATTATGTTTCTACGGGAGAATTTGTATGCCCAAAGATTCGAAATTGAGACAAAAGATTCTGCAAGAGGTGCATAGTAGCCCTTATGCTATGCACCCCGGGGGAAATAAAATGTATGGAGACCTCCGTGAGCAATATGGGTGGCCAGGGTTAAAGCGGGAGGTTACTGAATTTGTGAGTAGATGCTTAACATGTCAGCAAGTGAAGGCGAAACATCAATTGCCGTCAGGATTGCTGCAACCAGTGAAGATTCCCTTATGGAAATGGGAACGAATAACAATAGACTTTGTTCGTGGGTTACCCTTATCGCCTACTAAGAAAGATTCTGTTTGGGTAATAGTGGATCGGTTGACGAAGACTACCCATTTTCTACCTGTTCGTACGGATTACTAATTGCAGAAGTTGGCAAGATGTATGTAGCGGAGATCGTGAGGTTACATGGGGTACCAGTGTCTATTATATCAGACAGGGACCCTAGGTTTACATCGCGATTTTGGAAAGCCTTACATGAAGCTTTGGGAACAAAGTTAAATTTCAGTACAGCTTCTCATCCTCAGTCGGATGGTTAGTCAGAAAGAGTAATTCAAATTTTGGAAGACATGTTAAGGGGTTGTGTGATTGACTTCAGAGGTAGTTGGGAAGATTTCCTACCTTTGGCAGAGTTTACTTATAACAATAGCTATCAATCCAGCATTCAGATGGCACCCTATGAGGTGTTGTACGGTCGTAGGTGTCGTACTCCTACTTATTGGACTGAATTGGGGGAGCGACAGTTATTGGGTCCTGAGCTGATATCAGAAATGGAGGAAAAGGTTAAGGTAATTCGGGCACAGTTAAAGGAAGCTTTGGATAGGTAGAAATCATATGCGGATCTGAAGCGTAAGGATATTGAGTTTTCGGTGGGAGATCAAGTGTTTCTAAAGGTCTCACCTTGGAAGAAGATCTTCAGATTTGGAAGAAAGGGCAAGTTGAGCCCTAGGCTCATCGGACCGTATCGTGTTTTAAAGCGTGTTGGACCAGTGGCTTATCAGCTAGAGTTGCCTCCGGAGTTGAGTCAGATACATAGTGTATTTCATGTCTCAATGTTAAGGCGTTATCGATCGGATCTGTCTCATATAGTACCGATAGAAGAAGTTGAGATAAGGCCTGACTTGTCGTTCGAAGAGGAGCCAGTGCAAATTTTAGATCGAGATGTTAAGGTGCTGAAAAGGAAGTCAGTACCGTTAGTCAAAGTTCTTTGGCGTAATCATGGATCGAAGGAAGCTACATGGGAGCCTGAGGAAACGATTAGTCAGCAATATCCCCATCTCTTTTAATCAGGTAAATTTCGAGGATGAAATTTTCTTTAAGGGGTAAAATTGTAACATCCTAGAATTTGAATTTTATGTTTTGCATTATTTTTGGTGTTAAGCTAGTTAGATTATTAATTTTGTATGTTGAGGAGGTCTTGAGAAGGCTTGGGGTTTATTTGGACCTGGTAAAAATTTTTGTTATTTAGCACTTTAAGGAAATGGAGTAGGTGACCTTGAAGCATATAGAAATAATTGAATAAGTAGCTAGCATAATTGAAAAAATAGTAAAGAGGTTATGGCGTCACTTGTGGAACCTTGAGGGAAGAGGTTGGAATCCCTTGTGTGTAATTCTTGACTCTTATTTTTACATTCCTTCCTTAAGTGTCGGCCAAGGAGTGAATATGGCAAGTTTGATTTCAGTATTTTTAGTAAGGTGGCTATAAGAATAAGGCAAGGTTGAAGTTTGGGAAAGGAATCAAGAGAAATAGGAAAGAAAGGGGATATGAGGCTTATTTCGTGGGTGATGTTTTAGAAAGTTTGGGTGGCTAAACTCTTATCCTAAAGGGGAAACATGTGGGTGGTTTTGGGGGAAGATAGATAGCTGAATTTTTATTTTGGCATTTGGTAAAGCCTTAGTTTTGTTTTGGCCAAAAATCCCTTTGACAACCTTGAGTCATTTTCTCCCAATTTTGTAACTCTCCTTGCCGAAACATATTAATACAATAGTGCATTGTTTTTCTCTTTTGTTTGGTCACATACTTATTTTCTTTCCACCTTCCTTGATATTTGAATTCTCCTTTGCCCTTTTGATTGAATTTTGGTGCTTGTTAGGCCAAAAACCTTTCTAATTGCACTATTTGGTATTCTCTAAATTTCTTTCTACCTTGTGCCGAATTTGCAAGCCACTAAAGAACATATTTTCTTCCTCCTTTCTCCTTGTTGCCGAACGTATTCAACCTTTGTGACCAAATCATCCTCTTTTATCATCTTTTGGAAAACTGAAATTAGTTTACACCCTTTTTCTCCCTTTTTCTTCTTTTAATCATCTTTCTATTCTTCTTCCATTTCTTAAAAACAAAACTTCATCTTGACCAAAACTTTTTCTTTCATTCATTTCCTCTATAACCGAATCTAATAGTAAATTAACCCTCCACTATTTCTTCTTTTTCCTTCGTGTTTTAACATTATTTTTTTGACAAATCGGTAAGTAGTATTTTCTTCTCAATTTCTTCTCTATGGCCGAATGTATGTTTTTGTCTTAGGATGATTCTATTAATTGGAATCATCATCCCCCTTTCTCTCTCACAACATGATCATTTTTCCTTTTGGTAGAATCCTAGCGGGAGGCTGAACATCACTCTAAGTCTTAAGTCAAATGACAAACATCGGATCCAATATCGTACGGTAAGAAATCGTCATGAATTATTGATAGTACTCAATAAGCCGATTGATGGTCTAAGGAGTAATAAATTGTTGACTTTATGTTTTAGGGAATAAATCGTTTGACCTATCCAATCGTTGATCATTCGGGATTAGTGGTAAGCTGATCTTTACCATTTTTGATAAATCCGTACTTATCATAATACTAATCGATGGAGGCTTGTGGAAACGATTCGAAAGGAAAGCCGAGTGGAGATCTCAAAAGGAGTGGATTGACAACCCCAACTCCTAAATTCAAACGAAGGGATGTTTCGGCGATGCGAGACTTTCCAACGGGTTGTGGACCGTCAACCGGGGAAAACTGGCAAATCGTAGTTGTTCGCGATCCCGAGGGTAAAATCTTAGATCGTTTGTTTTAGAGTAGATTTATTAAATAGTGTTCATTGTCTAATCGAGCGTTAAAATATTTTTAGGTGTCAACGATCAAGAAAACATAGTGTTTACCGTAATCAGGTGTGTAATCTCACACAGTGTTTCATGGGTTAAAAATTTATATCGTGTTAGTGGTAAAATTATGAAATCGGTATTAAGACCGTGAAAATTATGAAAATGCCCTTGTGGGCCAATTTGGTATATTTGATATGTGGGCCAAATTGGTATATTTGATATGTGGGCCAAATTGATATATTTGATAAATTGGCCAAATTGGTATATTTGATATGTGGGCCAAATTGGTATATTTGATATGTGGGCCAAATTAGTATATTTGAAATGTGGGCCAAATTGAAATAAATTGCAAAAATTGGCCACAAAAATTGTAAGAAATATTTGTTTACATTGTTGTGAATTGTTAAGCATTATATACATGTTTTGCATGGGATGGGGATAATAATGAAGAGAAGTTTTGGTAGCTTTGCTACATAAATCTGGTGGCTCTGCCACAAATCTGAAAAAATGGAAATGCCATGTAAATTCTGTTAATATGGTGGCTTGACTACAAATTTGATATAAATGGCTTAATGCCTACTTTTGGTGTGTTGGCGGGGTGTGTGACTAATGCTCCCCACAGGTGTGTTGGTTGGTACGGGTGGTGTGTAGCGAATGGAAAATTAGGTTTGGTTTGGGAATTGCATATCATATACATATTATATATATGATACATTTAAATTATTGTAAATGGGCTTTGGCCCAAATATGTGCTTAATGAATTTTGGTCCAGTGGACAACGGTAAGTGAGTTACACACTGAGTTCTAGTAACTCACCCCCGTTTCCTTATCCCTTTTAGGTAATGATCAATGATGGAGACTTGGGCCGTGGATATCATCGTGGAGGTCATACTTCAAAACGGTTAATTTGAAATTTTGGATTTTATTTAATACTTTTAATTATTTGGCTATTTGAATTAAGGTTGTAATAAGGCCTCTGGATTAAATTTTTGGTTTTGTTTATTGTTTGATGAATTTATAAACTGCTTAAAGTTTTTTAATTACTAATCAAACTTAAATAATCAATTTATTCAAAATGAATATTCAAAAGGATTTCATAAAACTTTCATATCTTTACTCAGAAATTTACTCGTAAAATTTTTATCAAAGCTTTTCAAACTAAAATATTTTAATTCCTTATAAAATTTACTCGAACTGTTAACTTTATTTTCAAAATATCGATTTATAAGATTTTGTATCTCAAGTTGTCGATTTATGAATCAAATCAAATTTTAATATTTCGTCTCAATTTTGTAGTTTGTTTTACTTGATTTTTTGAAGGATTTAACGGTTTTTTATATGTGACAAGTCAGATCTGACCTTAACGCATGGGCCGAATTTGGGGTGTTACATTTTTTGGTATCAGAGCCCGGTTCAAAACTCGGATGTGGTTTGGGTTCAAAAATATTTTCCAAAGTTGTTTTGAATTGTAAAGTTTAAATGCATGTTTCAAAAAGGAAGTATGGCACCACGAGTATCCAGCACCAAGTCAAGTAAGTACATGTTATTAATGAATGATTATGATTATTGTGATATAACCATAGGAACACTCTAGAACTTTTAGTTTTAGGTGTTAAAAACTATAGAGATTGAGACTATAGGATGCGATTGCGAAAACGACTTTGCCTCTTATGTTTCATAAAACATTATTTAATACATATCGAAACAGTATACTAATTCATAAGACTTTTAATCAGATTAAATTGAATTAACCACTATGAGCGCTAGAGGACGTGGACGTGGTAGAGGCCGAGGTGCGAGGGTTGCGTCTGAAGCGTCGGGACACATGCCAGAAATGAACGCACCTGCGTCACCCGGGACTGAGACTGGATCACATGATTATATGAGGGAAGACATTACTCTGTCCCAAGTAATGTTGCGAGTCTTCAAAAGGGTTGCTAGGACTAGAGCTGGACCAGCAACTCGTGGTTTAATTTCGAAACGACTTAGATCAAGTCGTGCCGAAGTTTTTAGAGGTGTCTCGGGTGTAGCCCCAAATGTAGCAGAGTATTGGCTCGAGGTAATGGAACGGATCATGGATGATTTGGAGTGCACCACTGAGTAGAAACTGAAAGGAGCTGTGTCCTTGTTGAAAGACGAGGCGTATCAATGGTCGCTTACTGTTCGGGAGGGCACTTAGGCTGATCGCGTTACTTGGGATTTCTTCAAAATTTCATTTTAAGGAAAGTATGTTCGGGCTAGCTATATAGATGCCCGAAGGAAGGAATTCCTGAATCTGGTCCAATGAAATAAGACTGTGGCAGCTTACGAAGTAGAATTTCTGCATCTGAGTCGTTATGCTCGAGATATAGTACTGACTGACTATGAACGCTGCGTGCGTTTTGAGGACGGGTTGAGTGATGAGTTGTGGGTACTAATAGCCCCACAACAAGAAAGGAATTTTGCCACACTGGTGGAGAAAGCGAAGATAGCTGAAGAGGCTAAGAACTCAGAGCGGCAAAATCGAGAAAGAGATAGAGGCAAGAACAAGAGGGACTTTAAGTTCTCAGGTTCTGCTAGAAGGTTTCAGAAGAGGCTCAGGAATGATAAGCCTGCTTGAGCTAGAGCACCTGCTACCACCAATCAAATACAACCATGTGTTGACTGTGGAAGAAGACACCATGGTGAATGTTGGAAGAGAACTGGTGGTTGTTTCAAATGTGGTTCTAAGAACCACCAACTTAAAGATTGTCCTCGATGGACCGCTCCAAATCAAGAAGCTCGAAACTATGATGCGTAGCCAGCTAGAGGCGCTCAGCAGCCATCGAGAGGCTGTGGGCCAGGTCGAGGTGGTAATGGCAGAGGATGAGGTCAGGGTGCACCGGGTAGAGGAAATGGCTTCAGGGGTAATGCAGAGGCGAGGCAGTCAGGGTTGGTTTATGCGGTCAGACACCGAGAGGATGGTGATTCACCTGATATGATAAACGGTACGTTCTTCATCTTTGATGTACTTGTTACTGCTTTGATAGATATTGGATCTACCCATTCGTATGTTGCTAGTACTATATCTAGAAATTTAAACATTGGATTTGAGATTACTGCTAGAGAGACGACAGTAATTAGTCCCTTAGGACAGTCTGTATTAGTGAATAGATTGTTTAGAGATGTGCCTTTAGAAATTCTGGGAGAAACATTTCTGGCGAATTTGATGGAACCTCCTTTCGGCGAATTTGGTCTTATTTTGGGCATGGACTGGCTGGTGAAGCACCGTGCGAACTTGGATTGTGCTGCAAAGCGGATGACAATAAGGACTTTGGAAGATAAGGAAGTGGTGATGATAGGTGAAAGGAGAATTATCTATCAAATGTGGTATCTACTTTAAAGGCAGAAAAGTTGGTGCGAAAAGGATGTAGAGCATTCCTAGCCTTCATTAGCAAGTTGGATGCCAAGGAAGTGTCAGTAGGATGTGTTAGAACGGTAAAGGAGTTTACGGATGTCTTTCCCAAAGAACTTCCTAGATTGCCTCCAGATCAGGAGGTAGAGTTTGACATTGAGCTATTGCCAGGAACGGCTCCACTGTCCATTGCTTCTTATAGAATGGCGCCTAAGGAGTTAGCGAAGCTTAAAGCCCAAATTCAAGAGTTGTTAGATTGGGGATTTATTCGACCGAGTGTGTCACCGTAGGGAGCATCGGTCCTGTTCGTCAAGAAGAAGGTGGGTCGATGCGTATATGCATCGATTATAGGCAGTTGAATAAGTTGATGATCAAGAATAGGTATCCGTTGCCGAGAATTGATGACCTGTTTGACCAACTGCGAGGAGCTTCAGTTTTCTCGAAGATAGATTTGAGATCGAGTTATCACCAACTTAAGGTCAATGAGGCGATATTCATAAGACTGCGTTTCGAACTTGTTATGGACATTATGAGTTTTTGGTGATGCCGTTTGGGTTGACCAATGCACCAGCTGCATTTATGGACATGATGAACCGGGTTTTCCAACCTTATTTAGACCGTTTTATGGTGGTGCTCATAGATGACATCTTGGTATACTCGAAGAATGAAGAAGAGCATGATTCACATCTGCGGATAGTATTGCAAATATTACGGGAAAAGCAACTTTATGCCAAATTCAGTAAGTGTGAATTTTGGCTGAAGGAAGTGACCTTCTTGGGACATGTTGTATTGGCCGAAGGAATTAGGGTTGATCCCCAGAAAGTAGAGGCCGTGTTGGATTGGAAACCACCAAAGTCGGTGGCTGAAATTCAGAGTTTCTTAGGATTGGCTAGTTATTATCAGCATTTTGGTGAGGGGTTTTCGTTGATTGCTGCACCCCTAACTAAATTGTTGCGCAAAGGAGTACCTTTGTGTAGTCAGATCAGTAGCAAGAAAGTTTCGAGAAATTAAAGAAGATCCTGACGGAAGCTCCAGTACTGATTCAACCTGAGGCTGGAAAGGAGTTTATTGTTTATTGCGATGCGTCACACACGGGCTTAGGATATGTGTTGATGCAAAATAGAAAAGTGGTGGCTTATGCATCTCGTCAATTAAGGCCGCATGAAGTGAATTATCCTACTCATGATTTGGAGTTGGCAGCAGTGGTGTTTACTTTAAAGATTTGGAGGCACTACCTATACGGTGAGAAGTCGATCATTTATACGGATCATAAGAGTCTAAAGTATCTCCTTACCCAAAAGGAGTTGAACTTAAGACAGAGGAGGTGGATTGAACTGTTGAAGGATTTTGACTTCTCAATCGAGTATCATCCCAGAAAGGCTAATGTGGTGGCAGACGCATTGAGTCGTAAGGTAATATCAAATTTTAGAGCAATGTTCATTCATCTCAGCTTGTATGAAGATGGTAGTCTGTTAGCTGAACTTCAAGTGAAGCCTATGTGGGTATGTCAGATTATGGAAAAGCAGCTATCAGATGAAAAGTTAGGTTCCTTACTTCAGCAAGTGGAAAGTGGTGTGAAAGGGGATTTCGGAATGAATAATGATGGAGTATTGTGTTTTCGCGGGAGAATTTGTATGCCCAAAGATTCAGAATTGAGACAAAAGATTCTGCGAGAGGTGCATAGCAGCCCTTATGCTATGCACCCCGGGGGAAATAAAATGTATCGAGACTTCCATGAGCAGTATGGGTGGCCAGGGTTGAAGCGGGAGGTTGCTGAATTTGTGAGTAGATGCTTAACATGTCAGCAAGTGAAGGCGGAACATCAATTGCCGTCAGGATTGTTGCAACCAGTGAAGATTCCCTTATGGAAATGGGAACAGATAACAATGGACTTTGTTAGTGGGTTACCCTTATCGCCTACTAAGAAAGATTCCGTTTGGGTAATAGTGGATCGGTTGACGAAGACTGCCCATTTTCTACCTGTTCATACGGATTACTAATTGCAGAAGTTGGCCAAGTTGTATGTAGCGGAGATCGTGAGGTTACATGGGGTACCAGTGTCTATTATATCAGACAGGGACCCTAGGTTTACATTGCAGTTTTGGAAAGCCTTAAATGAAGCTTTGGGAACAAAGTTAAATTTCAGTATAGCTTTTCATCTTCAATCGGATGGTCAGTCACAAAGAGTAATTCAGATTTTGGAAGACATGTTAAGGGGTTGTGTGATTGACTTCAAGGGTAGTTGGGAAGATTTCCTACCTTTGGCAGAGTTTGCTTATAACAATAGCTATCAATCCAGCATTCAGATGGCACCCTATAAGGTGTTGTACGATCGTAGGTGTCGTACTCCTACTTGTTGGACTGAATTGGGGGAGCGACAGTTATTGGGTCCTGAGCTGATATCAGAAATAGAGGAAAAGGTAAAGGTAATTCAGGCACGGTTAAAGGAAGCTTTGGATAGATAGAAATCGTATACGGATCTGAAGCGTAAGGATATTGAGTTTCCGGTAGGAGATCAAGTGTTTCTAAAGGTCTCACCTTGGAAAAAGATCTTCAGATTTGGAAGAAAGAGCAAGTTGAGCCCTAGGTTCATCGGACCGTATCGTGTTTTAAAGCATGTTGGACCAGTGGCTTATCAGTTAGAGTTGCCTCCGGAGTTGAGTCAGATACATAGTGTATTTCATGTCTCAATGTTAAGGGGTTATCGATCGGATCCGTCTCATATAGTACCGATAGAAGAAGTTGAGATAAGGCCTGACTTGTAGTTCGAAGAGGAGCCAGTGCAAATTTTAGATCGAGATGTTAAGGTGCTGAGAAGGAAGTCAGTACCGTTAGTCAAAGTTCTTTGGCGTAATCATGGATCGAAGGAAGCTGCATGGGAGCCTGAGGAAACGATTCGGCAGCAATATCCCCATCTCTTTTAATCAGGTAAATTTTGAGGACGAAATTTTCTTTAAGGAGGGTAGAATTGTAACATCCTAGAATTTGAATTTTATGTGTTGCATTATTTTTGGTGTTAAGCTTGGGGTTTATTTGGACCTGGTAAAAATTTTTGTTATTTAGAACTTTAAGGAAATGGAGTAGGTGACCTTGAAGCATATAGAAATAATTGAATAAGTAGCTAGCATAATTGAACAAATAGTAAAGAGGTTATGGCGTCACTTGTGGAACATTGAGAGAAGAGGTTCGAATCTCTTATGTGTAATTCTTGACTCTTTTTTTTGCATTCCTTCCTTAAGTGTCGGCCAAGGAGTAAATATGGCAAGTTTGATTTCATTATTTTTAGTAAGGTGGCTATAAGAATAAGGCAAGGTTGAAGTTTGGAAAAAGAATCAAGAGAAATAGGAAAGAAAGGGGGACATGAGGCTTATTTCGTGGGTGATGTTTTGGAAAGTTTGGGTGGCTAAACTCTTATCCTAAGGGGGATGCATGTGGACGGTTTTGGGGGAAGATAGATAGCTGAATTTTTATTTTGGCATTTGGTAAAGTCTTAGTTTTGTTTTGGCCAAAAATCCCTTTGACAACCTTGAGTCATTTTCTCCCAATTTTGCAACTCTCCTTGCCGAAACATATTAGCACAATAGTGCATTGTTTTTCTCTTTTGTTTGGTCACATACTCATTTTCTTTCCACCTTCCTTGATAGTCGAATTCTCCTTTGCCTTTTTGATTGAATTTTGGTGCTTGTTAGGCCAAAAACCTTTCTCATTGCACTATTTGGTATTCTCCAAATTTCCTTCTACCTTGTACCGAATTTGTAAGCCACTAAAGAACATATTTTCTTCCTCCTTTCTTCTTGTTGCCGAACGTATTCAACCTTTGTGACAAAATCATCCTCTTTTATCATCTTTTGGAAAACCGAAATTAGTTTGCACCCTTTTTCTTCTTTTAATCATCTTTCAATTCTTCTTCCATTTCTTAAAAACAAAACTTCATCTTGATCAAAACTTTTTCTTTCATTCATTTCCTCCATAACCGAATCTAATAGTAAATTAACCCTCCACTATTTCTTCTTTTTCCTTCGTGTTTTAACATTATTTTTTTGACAAATCGATAAGTAATATTTTCTTCTCAGTTTCTTCTCTATGGCCGAATGTATGTTTTTGTCTTGGGATGATTCTATTAATCGGAATCATCATCCCCTTTGCTCTCTCACAACATGATCATTTTTCCTTTTGGTACAACCCTAGCGGGATGCCGAACATCACTCTAAGTCTTAAGTCGAACGACGAACATCGGATCCAATATCGTACGGTAAGAAATCGTCATGAAATATTGATAGTACTCAATAAGCCGATTGATGGTCTAAGGTGTAATAAATTGTTGACTTTATGTTTTAGGGAATAAATCGTTTGACCTATCCAATCGTTGATCATTCGGGATTAGTGGTAAGCCGATCTTCACCCTTTTTGATAAATCCATGATTATCGTAATACTAATCGATGGAGGCTTGTGGTAACGATTCGAAAGGAAAGCCGAGTGGAGATCTCAAAAGGAGTGGATTGACGATCCCAACTCCTAAATTCAAATGAAGGGTTGTTTTGGCAATTCGAGACTTTCCAACGGGTTGTGGACCGCTAACCGGGGAAAATCGATAAATCGTAGTTGTTCGCGATCCCGAGGGTAAAATCTTAGATCGTTTGTTTTAGAGTAGATTTATTAAATACTGTACATTGTCTAATCGAGCATTAAAATATTTTTAGGTGTCAACGATCAAGAAAACATAGTGCTTACCGTAATCAGGTGTGTAATCTCACACCGTGTTTCATGGGTTAAAAATTTATATCGTGTAGTGGTAAAATTATGAAATCGATATTAAGACCGTAAAAATTACAAAAATGCCCTTGTGGGCCAAATTGGTATATTTGATATGTGGGCCAAATTGGTAGATTTGATATGTGGGCCAAATTGGTATATTTGATATGTGGGCCAAATTGGTATATTTGATATGTGGGCCAAAGTAGTATATTTGAAATGTGGGCCAAATTGAAATAAATTGAGAAAATGGGCCACAAAAATTGTAAGAAATATTTGTTTACATTGTTGTGAATTGTTAAGCATTATATACATGTTTTGCATGGGATGGGGATAATGATGAAGAGAAGTTCTGGTAGCTTTGCTACATAAATCTGGTGGCTCTACTACAAATCTGAAAAAAATGGCAATGCCATGTAAATTCTGTTAATATGGTGGCTTGACCACAAATTTGATATAAATGGCTTAATGCCTACTTTTGGTGTGTTGGCGGGGTGGGTGACTTAAGCTCCCCATAGGTGTGTTGGTTGGTACGGGTGGTGTGTAGTGGATGGAAAATTAGGTTTGGTTTGGGAATTGCATATCATATGCATATTATATATATGATACATTTAAATTATTGTAAATGGGCTTTGGCCCAAATATGTGCTTAATGAATTTTGGTCCAGTGGACAACGGTAAGTGAGTTACACACTGAGTTCTAGTAACTCACCCCCGTTTCCTTATCCCTTTCAGGTAATGATCAATAATGGAGACTTGGGCCGTGGATATCTTCGTGGAGGCCATACTTCAAAACGGTTAATTTGAAATTTTGGATTTTATTTAATACTTTTAATTATTTGGCTATTTGAACTAAGGTTGTAAGAAGGCCTCTGGATTAAATTTTTGGTTTTGTTTATTGTTTGATGAATTTATAAACCGCTTAAAGTATTTTAATTGAAATTTTAATTACTAATCAAACTTAAATAATGAATTTATTCAAAATGAATATTCAAAAGGATTTCATAAAATTTTCATATTTCTTTACTCGAAAATTTACTCGTAAAATTTTTATCAAAGCTTTTCAAACTAAAATATTTTTAATTCGTTATAAAATTTACTCGAACTGTTAACCTTATTTTCAAAATATCGATTTATAAGATTTTGTATCTTAAGTTGTCGATTTATCAATCAAATCAAATTTTAATATTTCGTCTAAATTTTGTAGTCTGTTTTACTTGATTTTTTGAAAGATTTAACGGTTTTTCATATGTGACATGCCAGATCTGGCCTTAATGCATAGGTCGGGTTTGGGGTGTTACAACATACCAAAATAACCATTATAATCTCTATGTACATGCCACTTTCACTTAAAGGAAGAAAACATCAGCAAAATCTTTATGCTGGAGTTGGGATCGTTCGGATCTTTGGACCGGACACGGACTCCTATCAACTGCATGCATCGAAAACAATCAGTCACGAGTATTTCATACTCAGTGGTATTACCATAATTCAAATTATAATACAATAACCAAGTAAATTAAATCATATAACTTTAAGATTTACCAAACTAGTTCATATTATAACTTTTCATTTTCTCAATATTTACAATTCAATTTAGCTTTTTATTAGTTAACATCATATACTTTCACATTGAGCCATTATTTATCTCATGAACATTTAGTTCATGCTTTCCCTTTACATTTTCATATTCAATTCACATTTTCAAATCATATTCCACAATCACATTTCTTTCCAATAGCTCAACTGATTCATTTCGTTCAATTTAACTTTTCATTTAATTACCTCTATTAATGGACTCGGACTTTGGCGGATACATAGATCCAACCATACACACCAAATTGGCACCCAGTGCCTCATCAGAAAGTTTGAAGCAATATTTGACACCCAGTGTCTCATCGGCCAAGCCGAAAAATGTTGGTACCCAGTACCTCATCGAATCTTTCTGAAGTAATATAATGACACCCAATATCTCATCGACTCAAAGTCGAAGTAACCCTGAACATTTCCAATCCTATGGAATGCCAACTATATCCGACTCAGCACGACTAGTTAATAGGGTTTCCAATTCTCAATCCAAATTCACTTTCATTTCAAAATTCATTTTCAATATCAAACTCACTTTTCCATTCACTAATCAAAATACAATTCAATACTAGCACATATTTCTCATCCAATTCAATTTTCTAAATTTAATTCAATAAAGTTACTTACCTCAATATTTTCTTACCATAAAATAAATAAATTTAAAATTTGTATTTAATAATAAATAACTTGAATTATAGTAATACAAACCCGGATTTGTTCGATTACTCCTCGACAACTTTTTCCTTTCCTTTCGGTGTCGATGCCTCGAGTTCTTTGCTAGCTACGGAAATTAAAATAATTATACTATTAATTACAGCACTAATTATAATAAATAATTGAATTTCTAATTAGTTCCTACCTTACTCCCAATTTAATCCTAACTAAATTTACTTACTTTTCTAATTCAATTCACACTCTATTTCTATTCAAATTTCATCCAAACTCAAATTTAACTATTAAATTTTCAGCATATTTTCCTAATTTCAAATTTTCCTCAATTTAGTCCCTAAAACATAAAACTTATAGCTTACTTCACAAATTAATCCTTTTATCAATTCTAACTTGAAATTCATTCAATTAAATCCCTAATTCATCTTTTTGTTCAACATAAACTATACTTGAAAACCTATAAACTCTTAAAATATCAATTTAATTTCAATAAAACCTTGTTTTAAAGCTTTTAAAACATCAAAATTAAGTAAAAATGACCTAATTGACTTACCAAATTAAACTCCAAGCTTCAAATCCCTAATTTTCCCTTTCTTCTTTACTTTCCCGTTTTCTTTTCCCCCGTTCGAATGCTTCTCTGTTTCTTCTTTCTATCTTTTGTTCTTTATTTCTTTTATAATTTATTTACTTTATTTTATTTGTTAGCTTAACATATATTAATAAATTTTTAGTCTAAATATCTATTAAATATTTAATCATATATTCACATTTGTACACCATCAATACCATACAATTGCCATATACTTAATTTATTTATCAAATAAAATCCCATAATATAATTATTTAATTAATAATTATCTTTTACTTAGTTTTCAAGTAAATAAATAAATATAATACAAATGTATATATTTTCATTATTACAATTGTCACTACTTAATTTGTTTATTATACAAAAAAATCTCACAATTTAATTATTTATCTCATAAATATTTTTAATTTAATTTAATGATAAGAAATATCTATTTACTAATTAAATAAAAATATTACAAATGTACATACTTAAATTAATACACTTGTATTTTATCTTTACCATATACTTAGCAAAATCATAATTTATTATCAACCAAAAATCTTATACTAATTATTTAATTATTAAATATCTTTTAATTTAATAATAATAATAGATAATAGATAATAAATATTTTATGCTTAATTTAATAATAATAATAATAATAGATAATAGACAATTGTATACATATTTTAATTACACATGTATTATTTTATCACCATTCATTTATCAAAATCGTAACTTATTTATCATGTAAAAATCTTATAATATAGTTATTTTAAATTAATTTAATATAATTTATAACTAAAATTATATATTTATAATTTATAACTTAATAAAAATCTTGTTTTAATGTTGGCGCCTCATATTCCAAATATTACTGAATTGCCCATTTGATCCTTTATGATTTTTTTAATCTATAATTCAACTTTTACACCTTATTCTATTTAGTGTTTTTTTCTTAATTATTCTTAATTAGACTAAATTCACCTAATTAAAACCTAATTAAGCACACTACTAGACTCCTAAATATTTCTAATAATTGTTTTCAAACTCGATTTACTAAGACAGAGGCCTATAACTCACTTTTTCTGTGCCCGTGAATTTTAGGTTATTACACAAAATATGTGATAGAAACAAGTCGGGACTAATTCTGAAACTCAAGGAATTTTTTGTGAAATATTAAAAAATTTCAAAGCTGTAGGGTTCACACGGCCGTGTGGTCAGGCCATGTGCCCTTTCGAAATGGCCTCGCAAACCCGTGTACCACACACGACCCATTCAAACGCCCGTGTGTCTGGCTGTGTGGACTCAAAATGTAACTTAAATAACAAGTTTACCATTCCCTGCAAGCTTGGACAATAAACAACTCAAAAATCATTCATTTAACCAATTCAAAACACGATCAAACACATCCAAAACATATCAAAACAGTCATCCTATGTGCCTAACCAATGTACCCTCATTGGTACCATAATTATATCATCAAATCATATCATTAAAGTATCATTCATGTCTAATTTGTAAACATGTCAAATTTAATCTATTTTGCCTATTTCATGTTCATTTAAACATTAACTTAAACAATCCATAATATGACCTCAAACATAAACACATATTTAGATGTATATAACCAACCAATATTAACTTATAATCTTATTTACAATCTGTCGAAACCATTTTAAAATCGAGTTTTGAAAACTGGGATCGACTTTAAAAACGAAAAAAAATGGGAGTCACCACCAATCTTTTTTACTTAGGTGTGATTGCATCACCTTGTAAAACGTTTTATAAAAAAAAACATTCAATTTTGGTCCGCAAAAGAAACAAGAAAATGGGTTCGGGAGTCGGTTACGTATGAGGAAGGGTTAGCACCCTCATAACGCCCAAAATTGGTACCTAATCGATAAAGTCATGTCCTAATGTTAAAAATTAAGAAAATTAGAAAATATGATCCTTTTATTAGAAAGAAAACCAGGACTTACTTATCACAAAAAAATAAAGTACTTTACCCAATAAGTTAAGGTATAGCACCTCATGACTTTGAAATTAAGTTCGTCTTTATTTTAGAAAATTCCTACCTCGAGACTCAAAACGTCGAACCCAATAAGTTAAGGCACGACACTTTGAATTCCTAAGAATAGGTTTTTATTTAAAACTTGAGATTTCTTTATTTCGAAGGAATATAAACATCACATCCAGTACGTTAGGATACGATATTTTTTAAACCCTCGTAATTAAAGTCATCTTATAATTTATAAAACTTGTTAAAAGGGTATTTAGTTATTTAGCTAAACAGAAAATCGCAACCCAGTACGTTAAGGTACTATTTCTCAATTTCTAAATACCAAAACATTGCCTTATTTCAAAAACCTTTAAATAAAATATCAATTTTGCAAAATGTATTTTTATATTTTAAACAATAACTATGTAACAATATTGTATTTATACATTATCAAACATAAATATTAAAAGTACAAAATAAAACTAAAATAACTACACTATAGTAACCATAAAATAATAAATAAATAAAAGGGCATTACATAGATAAATAAAATATATAAAGTAATACATAAAAATACAAAATAAATATTATAATAAATATATAATTAAATACATATAAAAGATAATACATAATAATATATATATAATAATTTTAAATAAAGATTTTTTAAAAAATATATAAAAATTTATTAACAAAAATAAAATAATAAATAAAATGATTTAGTGCAATAAAATATAATAATCTAATACATATATAATATTAAATAAAAATAAAAATGAAAAGAATAAAAAAATAAAAAAATTAAACCGAAAGAAAAAAAAAGGTAAAAGTGTAAAAGGGCCAAATTTGAACACATGTCATAATGTAGGGACTGATTATGCAATTAAGCCTCGTCTTCATACGACGTCGTTCGGTATCCTGTCTTGGAATAGTCTAAAGGGTTAAATTGAAACAAAAACAAGCATCTAGGGCCGAATTAAAAGTAAAAAAAACCTAATTATAAAACCAGAAAAAAGCGGAAGGGCTAAAACGCAATTAGCCCTTCCTATGAAAAACGCGCGGATCTTAGGCTGGAGCGGGTCGGATGTAACAGCCCAAACTCGGCCCAAACGTTAGGACCGACTATGGGTCGTTACGGAGAAAAACTTTTTGAAACCCATTTAAAATTCAATTCAAGTTTTGCTGAAAACTTCTCATCTTTTTGGTTATCTTGCTGAAATCATACTTAGATTAATTTCGGAAATCTAATTGAAGTCAAGTTGTTATACCAAATTTGAATGTGTCCGCTGACACGATAAAACATTTTCGTGTTGATTTAGGAAAACATGTGGTTTTAATTTAATTTTAATAATGTAGCTTTAAACAAGTATCCGACATATGAGTAATAACAAAAGAAATAAAGTTTATGGAGGCCTTATTACAACCCAATTTAAAATCAAACCAAATAATAAAATAATATAACTAATTTAAAGTTCATTCATTTCAATTCCACCGCATGGCCACCTCGAGTCCCTCCGGCTCCATATCCGCGATCTATGCATCACCTGGAAAAAAAATAATGGAGAAGGTGAGTCACCAAGACTCAGTATGTAACCCTTCCCCGTTTTAAAACATTTTCATACACAACACATAACCATTAATATGCGTAACATTAGATACCCATCCTAGCCATCCAAACGCCATCGCTCACCCCTGTTGTGGTACCAAACCACCGGTGGTGCCAAACCACCGGTGACATATAGTCACAATGTGTTACCAAAACACCGGTGTCCGTGAGACACGGATCAATTGATGGGGCCAACCCATCGTGTGATACCAAATCACCGCGAGACGATCCCATATCTCAAGTGGGGCCAACCCACGGTGGTGTTAACCACAGGGACAAGTCGCTATGAGGTGCCAAACCTCCTGAGGTACCAAACCTCGGTGACCGTAGTCACGGTGTGTTACCAAAACACTGGTGCCCGTCGGCACAATAATACGCCCTCCACTCACTAATCCCACATCACTCATATATACATATATGTTTCATGCCATCACATGCTTAAATCTCATGCATCAATACATCATGCTTACCAAAAGCATCAAATAGCATATTCAAACAGGTACTTACCTGAATTGCCAACTATACCGATATGGTATATTATCCAATGCTACAATAACCAAATTAGCATTCACAATATTTAGCACATTTAATAAGTTATACGTGTGTATGTACACACTTGACACCAACGAGGAGTCTAGATCCCAAAAGAGGAGTCGGCCACCTAGATCTATCTGCACCTATATTCGGCCAACTCTTTAGGATTAATATTATGGCCTAATCGGCCAAACCAAATTATTGAAAGGGGTTCCTTATGAACCCGGTATCTTACCTTTCCTCGCTTTGGCTACTAACCACGGCACCCGATACTTAAATCTGTTTTTTCCAAAATAATCGATTAGTCATTATTACTCATAACCAAAGCTTTCGGCTTTTGAATACTAACATAGGCCTTACCCACACTTACCAACTTCGGTTGACGGAGGATAGAGATTTAGATCGAATACCTTAGAATCCCGACACCTAAACAGAATCGTTACCACATTAGTTAGCCACCAAGATAATTCGGCTTTTCCCTTTTGACCAAGTCGACATAGGGAGATAATAAGATGAAAGATTTTCGAGATACTTACCCCTTGCTAATCGATTCAAGAAGAAATCCCGAGAAACCCTTATGACCTCCGATATTCTACCAAAGTGAGTAAATAGAAGGAAGGAAATCGGCACTTCAAGGGAGTATATTCGCCAAAACTACAAGGGAGTAGTGGGAGGTTCGACTAGAGGAAGAATAAAAGAAAAGGGAATTGAGAATGGGGATTCGACAGGAGAAGTAGAGAGGGTTTCGCTAAGGTTTTGAGAGAATGGAAAAGGAAAAAACCGTAAGAAAGGTGTTGAAAATTGCTAACAAACTGGAAAAAAAGAAAACAAAGTGACCAAATGGGTGCTTTTATAAGCATTCGGCACCCCCTAGTAGCCTTGCCGTCCAACTCTTCAACCAAGAATTCAAAATCCATCCTACTTCCTTAAATTACTCTAGACCACTTGTTTGATTAAATTCAAAATAATTTGAATTAATCCCCAAAATAAATGAATAATCCCAATAATATCTTCTTTATGTTCTATTATCCTTGGAATTAATAATAAACAAAATGCTCCTATTATCCTTAACTATCTCATTAAAAAAAAAAAGAGTATAAAGAGAGAAAGGACTCTCCCTTCCCATGCCGTCCAAAAGAAAGATAAAAGGGGAGAATTGTGACTCGAACCAAGGCTCTCCCTTGTTCTTGATGGCATCATATGTAGCTCCCAAGTGGCCCTCCCTTTGCCACTTATTCTAGGCTCATTTTATGTCAAATGTTCCCTTATTTATTCTTATAACCCCTAACCACTAAGGCTATCCACCTTTAAAGCAAATAATATATATATTTTTCTACCATTCCGAGCCAACTCAAGGCCTTTAATTAAGCTCTATTATTCCATAAATAATATCACAGCTGTTCATACATAAGAAAAGTAATTAAATTCCAAATAGCCCCATTTTTGGGATGTTACATCGGATCGGGTCGGCTAGGGACGATACGGCGTCGTTTTGGCTCTGAAATGCTCGGGATGAAACGGCGTCGTTTCTTCAATCCTATAAAAGCCCAAATTTTTCTAAAAACATTCATTTCTTCAGCTTTTTAAAAAAAAAGGTTTGTGCCCTTCAAAACATCCTCTCCTGAGCGATAATTCGGTTCCCACTCCGGCATCAGACCACTACCTCGGCCATCGTCGCCGACCACCGTGCACGGTGGCCGGAATTCAAGAAAAACGTAAGTTTCTCTCTTATTCTTTTTTGAGTTTTATAAATATATATATTATATATAGCCTTCAGCAAAATAAAATAAAAATATTCGAAAATAAAAAGAAAAAGAAAAAAACAAATAATAAAAACCTTTGCTTTTATTAATAACTGTATACTCTCGATGTATTTGCCTCTATCTTTCTTTTTGTATTCTGTCTATTGCGTGTTTCTGTGTGTATTTGTGTATCAGTGTCCCCCCTTTTTACCGATTTTACATGGGGTTTTATAACCCTTGAAATGAAAAAAATAAAAAGGAAAAAAATCGGTCCATATTTGCTGTCGATTTTCTTTCTTTTTGTGCAGGAGAAACGGAGATCTCGTGGTGATGACTAGGCACGCTAACTGTGGCACGATTCGGTGGTGCGCTAAATATGGCGTGATCGGAGGCCAGACAAAACTGCGGCGCGAAGGCTGGACGCTATGACGCGACGATCGATTGGAATGGCCCCTGTTTGCGGCGCCTAGGGTTTCAGAAAACCCTAGGCCATTCTGTCTTATGTTCATGGATTTGGGCCTTTTGGGCCGTGTATTTGCTTGGGCTAATGGGTCACAAGCTTAGGTATTAGGTCTGTTGGGTAGTTTAGGACCTAGGCAATTTGGGTTAAGGTGTGACGGGCTTGGTTGGGTCCGGTAAGTTAGGTCTGCTAGGTTTGGGTCAAGGGGTGTAATTGGGTTTTTGTAAATTGATTTTGGGCCAAATGTTGTAACTGGACTGTTTAAGGATAAACACTGGTTTTATTTATTTTGGTTTATTTTAAAGCCCGGTCAAAATTGGGCTATTACACAATCAATCCACAAAATGATTAATAGTTAGATACCCTAGGTACATGCCGACACAAAAGAATAAACATCACTACGTTTGAGATTGGGATCGTTGTTGGATGTTGAATCGGCGATCAAAATTAAGTACCTAACCTACGCACGGAAAACAAAACATTACGCTGAGTAAAAACTCAGTAGTATTTCTATAATCCAAATCTCAAAAGATATGAAATCACAAACATACAATCTAAATATTATAATAACCATATCACATTGCATTTGTTTCACAATATCTCAATTCTCATACTTGCTGTATAAATAGCTTTTCACAATATAATACACATATCATCTAACATCAATCATAATGCAATTTCAATTAATTACCCCTATTAACACGACTTGGACTCAGACTCGGACTCGGATGGAGACACGAATCCAACCAAAACACACCAGTTTGGAACCCAGTGTCTCATCAGATAACTCGAAGTAATAATTTGACACTCAGTGTCTCATCGGCTAAACTGAAGAAAATTGGCACCCAATGCCTCATCGAATTATAACATACTAAATCAATCCATTTCGATTGCAAAACACAATAATTCTCACCTCAACACTTACCATATACATTAAATTGAATTATAACAATTCACAACTAATTCGAATTATAGAAATATAAACAAAAAAATTCGAGCTATTCCTCGTCGACTTTATCTTTTCCCTTTTTAGTTGAGGGTTCTGGTACGACATTAGCTACAAAATTAAAAAAAAATTAAAAATCATCAATACAAACAATTCAATTTCATATTGAATATTTCAAATTTCAATTTTTTTTACTCAAATATTGGCTAAATTTTAATTTAGTCCCTAAACCGAGACTAACTTTTATTCTTCACATTAAATTCTTTATTTTCATTCAATTTCCATTTTAAACTAGATTTAACTCCCTATTTTCACATGAATTCCTAAATTTTAAAATTTTCACAATTTAGTCCCTATTACACAAAATTTACTATTTGTTCTACAATTTATTTTTTTATTTCTAATTTAAAATCTATCAATTTAGTCCCTAATACTAAAATTATTTAACATTAACAACGTCTAAAAACTCAATAATTTTTAAAATTTTGACATGAGTCGAGTAGTATTTAATACCGAGATTTCAAAAACATAAAAATATAAGAAAAGGGACTAAATTAACTAATCAATTAAGCTTGAAACTTTAAACTCTCTAGTTTTGGCCTTTCTCCTTTTCTTTCCTTTTCTTTCTTTTTTTTTTTCCTTTCTGCTTCGTTTCTATCTTGTTTCTTTTACTAATTCTTTTTCTTTTATTTAATTGTTTTATTATTACATAATATATTATTATAATATATATACTTAAATGTTAAAGTAAATATATTTTATTATAATATTATATTAAATTTTACATAGATTTTTTACTTATGCCGCCTCATTTAAAAAATAGCATAATTACGCCTTTAGTCCCTTTAATTTTTAATCTATAATTCAATTTTCAACTTATATGCAATTTAGTTCTTATACCTAATTACTCTAAATTCATGCAAATTCACCTAACCAAAACTTAATTAACCACACAACTAACTTCGTAAATATTTCTAATAAATATTTACAAGTCTAATCAAACCCAAAAACCCTAAACCTAGGCTCTAATTAGCAAATAACCCGCTGAGAATTACACGGCCAAAAACGCATCCACGTCAGTACACTTTTGCCTGAAATAAGGAAAAAAGCGTTGATGTGGACACGTTTTTCTAGATTATCCCCTAAAAATATGTCTATGTCAATACATTTTTTAGTTTTCAGTCCATTTCCGTTATTATTTAAAAAACGACCCATTTCTGTTAATAATGTCGGAAATGGGCCTTTATTGGTACTAAACCCTTAATTTATGGGTTAAAGCTTAAAATCCCAAGTAAATTTCTTCTATTTCTTTTCTGTCTCTTTTTCTTGTGCATAGAAAGACGGAGAAGACATATTCTCTCTACTTCCACTTAAATCATTTCACCTTTTTATTATTTTTTATAATAAATAATAATAATAATAATAACCTAACAGCCCCATTTTATAGCCACAAATTTGGGCAAATATCCCAAAAATACCAAAAAAAATAAAAAATTACCGGAAAGGACAGGTTTCAAAAATATTGACCTAGGAAAGGGCAATTTCCCCAAAATCGCGTCCACGCCACTCATTTTTTGGGAAAGCGTTTAAAGACGTCCACAGGGAGCGCTTTAGGCCATCTCAACAAAAACGCCCCACGAGGGCGCTTTTTGAGGTGGCCTAAAGCGCCCCCAGTGGACGATTTTAAACCATTTTCCACAAAATCTTGTTGACGTGGACGCCATTTTGGGGAATCTTCCCATCCACTTGCAATGTGAAAAATGAAATAAGTTTTTGGGCGGTAGTCTCCGGCAAAATAATTTTGAGGAGACGTTTCAAAACAAACCGTGGCTGAAAACGTTCTCACGTGGACGCGTTTTTGCTACAGTGGTCTCCGTAAAATTATTTTGAGGAGACGTTTCAACAAACAAGCACAAAACGCCCAAATAGGTGCACTATTACCAGGAGCACTGAAAAGCGCTCCCACGTGGACGCACTTTTGCTACAGTGCTGTCCGGCAAAATTAGGCTATAAATCAGCCAAATTGCATTCTCAGTTGGCAGAAACAAATTCAAGCAAAAGGAAAAAAAAATTGAAAATGAGTGAACGTATTAATGCTGTTATTTACTACGATGGTGAAGTGCGTGACACCGAAGATGGTGTTGTTTTCTTATCGGAGAACACAGCACGATTGAGTTTTAATCGAAACGTCGATTTGGTAGAACTTCGCAAAAGAATTAGGCGTAAAATATTCGAAACAACGCTAATGAAAGTTCAGTCTATTAAGTATAGATTTTGCGCTTCGGTTGATCTGGTGAGATATGACGCATTCGACATCAAAGGTCCTCGAGCCTTGAGGCAATGGTGGAGACTCATCTTGCCGATGGTTCACCCTATATCGAGGTATATGTAGAATTTTCATCTTCAAGTGATCTCGTCCGCGACCTCAACATCTAGTATCGTTCGAGGGAATACACGACCCCAAGTCGACACTGTAAGTGGGAGGTAAAACACGAAGTGCCCGTGTGCGGTGGTAGTATGGAAAACATAACCCCGCACGAAACTCGGTTGGTGGATGGGACATGCATATTCGTCAATCGACGTCGGATGACAGAAATACGTATTGGGGACGTCATCAACTTCTAGTGGATGGCAATCCACATACGATTGGAATCTTGACGAAAGATGTTTAAGGAGGGATGATGTATTACCGACGGCATCCACCAAATAGGTCCTCGTTTGTTGCGAGTTATGTAGGATCGACGATGAATCCGATGTGGATCCACCTCGGAGCCAAAATGACGGTGCGAAGTTGGACTATTTTCTAAACCGAGCCCATTCCAATTGTACCAAGATGTTGAGGCGATTCGAGACGAAGAAGAAGAAGATCCGCTATTCGTGGCATACTCGCCTCTATCGCACATGCATAATGTCGATCTATCTCAAGATGATGCATTGAGTTTCTGAACTACCACACGGACGCGTGACTGCACAAATTCTTCATTGGATTCGGACCAATTAGAAGTTGGTAACCAGTTTTCCAACAAGAACACTTTTCTTGGTGCATTGAAATAATACAGCATCAGGAACGGGGTTAACTACACTATGGTTAAATCAAAGCTCGATAGGTACGAGGCGAAGTGTGCTGTGCAAGACGGCACATGTGCATGGAAAATCATGGCGTCGTTGAGGAAAAGGACGGGGATATGGGAGGTGAAGAAGTACAAAGGTCCGCATACATGTCTTACCGGTACAGTACCACTATGTGTTCAATGATTTTGAATAACACTAATATTATATAATGTTGCATTATTTAACGTACTTCATTGACAGGTGTAACACAAGATCATCCGAGGATGGATTCAGACATGTTGGCTGATTTAATAATCCCGACGGTGAAGGCCGATCCCAAAACTACAAGGTCTTGGCCTTAATTGGCAATATTCAGAGCTAAATGGGGTACACGCCTCTTCTGAAAAGGCTTGGATAGCCAAGCGAAGGCATTGGAAAAGTTGCACGGTCGGTGGGGCGCTTCATATAATGAAGTGTGGCGGTGGTGTCAGTCTTTGAGAGATATGTCCCAGCAAGACAATGACATTGAAACGAAACCGGCGATTACAACGATCATCTCGCTCCGTGGATGCGCAGTGTTCAAGCGCTGCTCGGACATTTAAGCAATCTTTGAGATGCTTTTACATACCGCAAGCCATTGGTACAAATTGACGGTACCTTCATGTATGGTAGATATACGCGCGGCTATTGCTAGTCGTGGCACAAGACGGTACGTGGGAGAATCCTTCCGATTATGCTTCGCAATAACACCGAGAGTCACCGATGATCGGACTTCTTCCTATTAGGTTAAGGAGGCATGTCCGCCTCAACCTGACATATGCGTTATATCAGATCGGGGCCCTGGAATACTTGCGGTAATAGAACAACAGGGAAGCATGTGGCATCTCACACACCATCGATATTGCCTGAGGCATGTTTCATCCAACTACTATGGGCAACACCGATCTAAAAGACAGAAACGGCAAGTGACCGATATGGGTATGAAATATCTATTAATATAATTTCTTTTGAAATTTTCAATTTATTCGCAATTGAATAGTGGTATGTAATATTCGTTATCAACGATATTGGCGAGGTACGAGATCAATAAAGACCATTTTCACGAGATGTTGGCGGTTTATGCTTGCAGATAACGCCAAGGTGCAGAGTACCTGTGCAATATTCCTTTTGAACAGTGGACACAAGCATATGACGGCGGCCTACAATATGGCCATATGACCACAAACCTGGCCGAATGCATAAATTCTGTGCTAAAAGGAACCCGTCATCTGCCGATTACAACGGTTTTGTGGGAGACATATTTTCGCTTTAGCGGCACTATTTTCAAGAGAGCAAATGAGTTATCGAGGCGATGCAAGGAGGCCATGTATGGAGCCGAAGGTCTTGCAAGAAATTAACCGTGGAAGGCACGGCGAACACCATGCACACAGCTTTGTCACGACCATGACAACCTATGGTTTCGTGTCACGGAGTTTGATGAGATCAACCAAGGTATTGTTGGCGGGCATTATCGTGTACACTTGACAAATAGGACATGCGACTGTGGGATATTTGATGCACTTCGTTACCCATGTGCTCATGTACTTGCGGCTTGTCATAATCTTCGTCTTGACCCCATGAGCTATGTCGACGAAGTCTACAAATTAGAAAACATGTACAACGTGTGGAGACACGTATTCCCACCACCAGGATGAACGTAAGTGGCCATCGATGATCGCTTGCACCGTATAAGTCACTTGTTTGGATAGAGAATTGAGACGAAACCAAAAGGTCGACCTTCCTCGACTAGAATACGCAACAATATGGATATCCGAGAACCGACCAACCAAAGCTCGGCGGTCTTGGTGGTGTAGCAACCCGCCATACATCTCGCCATGTCCAAATCGGACTAGTTGACCGTGTTCTTAGCTTGTTTGTCTCTTGCTGGCTATGTAATTTCTGTTTTTTTGGAGGAAAACGGTGAACTTTTGTACAATAACTCAAATTTATTAAATATAAGATAATTAAAATTAAATTACAAACACAAATAAAAAACAACTTTTTTATTCAAAAAATAAAAAAATTATTACAATTTAAAAAATAAAACAGCCCATCCTAATCAACGTTGATGCCGAAATAAACCAAATTTTTATTTTATTCAAGTTATTAAAATTAAATTAAAAATTAAATTAAAAATTAAAATAAAAAATTAAAATACAAAAGAAATAAAATTAAACTCAATTTTATTATATAAAAAATTAAATTTAAAAAATTAAATAAATTAAAAAATTAAATTACAAAAAACTCAAATTTTATTAAATATATTATAACTTAATTAAAAAAATAAACCAAACCTATTTTGTCAAAGTTATTAAAATTAAATAAATTAAAAAATTAAATTACAAAAAAACAATCTCAAATTTTATTAAATATATTACAACTTAATTACAAAAAAATAAACCAAACCTATTTTGTCAAAGTTATTAAAATTAAATAAATTAAAAAATTAAATTACAAAAAAAAAGCAAACTCAAATTTTATTAAATATATTACAACTTAATTACAAAAAAAAATAAACCAAACCTATTTTGTCAAAGTTATTAAAATTAAATAAATTAAAAAATTAAATTACAAAAAAAACAAACTCAAATTTTATTAAATATATTACAACTTAATTACAAAAAAAATAAACCAAACCTATTTTGTCAAAGTTATTAAAATTAAATAAATTAAAAAATTAAATTACAATAAAAAAGCAAACTCAAATTTTATTAAATATATTACAACTTAATTACAAAAAAACCAATTCTATTTTGTCAAAGTTATTAAAATTAAATAAATTAAAAAATTAAATTACAATAAAAAATAAACTCAAATTTTATTAAATATATTACAACTTAATTACAAAAAAAATAAACCAATTTTATTTTGTCAAAGTTATTAAAATTAAATAAATTAAAAATTAAATTACAATAAAAAACAAACTCAAATTTTATTAAATATATTACAACTTAATTACAAAAATTAAACCTTAATTACAAAAAATTAAACTCAAATTATAAATTAATTTACAATTACTCAAATTAGGGGTTTAGGGTTTAGTGCGGATGCTTGTGGGAACCAAGTGCCACAGGCGGTCGACGATTCGTCTTGATTCCTCCTTCTTCTAGCTTCCCATGGGTCGTGGAACCTCGAAGGGAATCCGGTTCCTCCCAAGGTGGGTCCAGTTCAGGTGTTGCGATGATGACCCACCTTGATAAAATAATGACCCGGAGGTGTTTGCATAAACCACGGCGGGGTGATCGCATCCGTGCATTTAAAGGAGCTCGGTAGAAAGAATCGCTCCCGACGGTGCCTCCTCTAATCCCACACCGACGCCGGCCTCACGATCGGTGGCTAAAAGGAGTTGTTTGAACGGACTCGAACCCGACCATGCATTCCAACCTGGGGGACTAGAAAAGGAAACATATATGGGTTAGGAGGATACATATAAGGGGTAGGGTACGCACCTGGCATAAACTGTGGACGCTGTGTTGTCGGTGTTGTCAGCTAAACTGATGGGCCCGGTGATTGTGTAGGCGCTGTTGATGGGCTCGGTGATTGTGTAGGCGCTGTTGCTGGGCCCGTCTCATCACCCCTTCTCCTTGAATGTAAAGGGGCCCGACGTTCCCTTCGCCGCGAATTTGCCATCGCCTCTTCATCCGGACAACAGATACGGCTTGCCATGGATTCTAAACCATGGCATGTAATCCAAGACGACGCTTAACTCAGAACTACGATCGGTTCCGGTTAGGTAAAAAGTCATACCGGTTCTCCCACGCCTCGATATGTTCTGACCAAAATATTGGCCAATCCGTGTGCTGCCGCCGTAAGTCCACACTATGCTCATCATCGAGCACCTCAGAGCCACGGAATCGGTTGCAGCATCCAAATTACCGCAGAACCCGATCCGACTGGTGCATCTCCACGGTCAGCGTAGGTGATTAGCGGGACCTTAACGTGCTAACTGCTCGGATTTTGGAGGAACTCCCTAATTACTACCCGAATTTCGGGATCCTCGTCTGGTGTCCATTGAAACTATATTAACATTACCAAAATATTAGTTATATACATAAATACTAAATTATAATAACGAAATTGACACTTACTTGTGATTCCGACCGTTGTTCCAATAGGAGCCAGATATCCTCAAGCGAGTCGTATTCCAACATGACTCTTGGATGGTTCCACCTAATTAAATAAATTTTAGCATGCAATTATACTATAAATCTACGACATAATTGTAAAATATAATATTAAATTTACCTCGTTATCGGTGGGAATGAATATGGTCGGTCGAGTCGAGGACGTAAAATGGAAATCGAAACCATGCCCATGATCAGTAGTGATAGGCAACCTCCGATTTTTACTTTACTCAAGACCGTCGCCCAAGACATCTCCCGGTACAACCTCGATAGCACGGCGGACCCCAACTCAATTCACCGTACCGCTCAAATCAACAAGTTTCGTGATCCATCTCGTGGACGAGGTTTCTAGAGAGGTCCCAGATCGATAGCCTCCAATTATTCGAAGCATGTATGCTTGCGCATACCGTATTCTTTCTTCTTCATCGAACCTTCATTCATTTGCGGAATGCGTCTCGTAACTGCACCATATCGATCCGACCTCCTTGCAATTTATCCGGAATGGCACCGAGAGCTCGTAGCATACGGCCATCCAATCGAGAGATGTTACGGGCCCAGTGACTACCGACCCATCCACCGGTAATCCCAATCAGAATCGCACATCTTCTAAGGTGATGGTACACTCTCTCGGGTCTCCACCTCTCTATCAACGCGCTGATCAAAGTCGGGTCCAACTTGAACCCCCAGCCTATCGTGGCCACGTGCCAAAAACTCGCTTCCCGCAGGTAATTCTCGATCAATGGCGATGGGGACCGTGCATGTTGCGAATATAACATTGCAACACCCGATCTACAGATCGTTTAAAAATTATAAAATTCAAAATTAATTAAAATTGCATAATTAAAAAATTTAATAATGTTGAAAATTAACATTCAAACTTACCATTTTCAATTGCTCGACGCCAATGTGATTCTTTGTCTAGGCGACGTAATTCCCGACCAAGGTACTCGATAAAGAATTTTAAATTTTCCAAAAAATAAATATATTAAAAAATTATAAAGGGCTTTTTCAGAATAGTAGAAGACTATTTTGAAATTTAAGCGTAAATTTCAAGGACTTTGAGAGAAACTTGAGAGAAAATTGAGAGCAAATTGAGAAAAAATTGAGAGAAAATTGAGAGAAAATGAGAAAGGATTGAAGTGTGAAAAAATGAAGGGTTGGGGGTATTTATAGTTTTTTTTTAACCGTTGGTTTTGACCGTTGGGGTCCAACGGTCAAAAAATTTGATTACAGACGGCTAAAAGCGCGTCCATGGGGAGCGCTTTAGGCCACCTCAAGCGCGCGCCTCGTGGGAGCATTTTTTTTGAGGTGGCCTAAAGCGCCCCCATGGACGCTTTTTAGCCTTTTCCCAAAAACGCTACCGACGTGGACGCGATTTTTGGGAAAATTGCTCTTTCCGGTCAATATTTTTGAAACTTGTCCTTTCCAGTAATTTTTAATTTTTTTTGGTATTTTTGGGATATTTGCCCCACAAATTTGGCATGTTTATTGCCATATTAAATTTTTGGGCTATTGGCAATTTTAGTCCTTTTAACTATTTTCAAATTAAAATTTATAACTATCTAACTTTATAATTTAATCTTTGGACTAGATTTTATACTCAAATCAATTAAAGTACTTATCATCTATTCAATTCATTTATAATATAACTCCGTCAATATTTTTATTAATTATTTACAAACTCAGTTCATTAAAACGAAAAAAGATGATTTTGCAATAGGAAAAAATATTTCTTCAACTTAGGACACATTCAAACCGAGGAGAATACAGAGGCCACAAGTATTGAGGTTGCCACAAGGAAAAATCCTCCGAGACAAAAAGCTACCTGATCATTTGTTAAATGATGTAGTTGAGTTGAATCATTTTTCTATTTTGTCTTGTTTTTTTCATGAGAGATCCATGTGAAAATGAGCCAAAATAGTACAACGAAGCTAAAGGAGTTCCAGAACAGGAAAAATGCAATGGTAGAAGAAATTTCAACACTCAACAAGAATGACATGTGGGAGCTTGTACCAAAATCATTGGATGTTGATTTTGTTATAAGTGTTCGAACAATCATTTAATATTCGGTTGCTACTAGAGGCTGAAAATTGTGGCAGCTAGATGTAAAAAATGTTTTCTCTATAGTGAGTAAGATTGTGAAATTTTCATGGAACAACCACAAGGATTTATCTCTAAGGAATACCCAAATCATGTGTTCCGGCTCAGGAAGGCGTTGTATGGCCTCAAGCAAGCTCCTCATGCTTGATTTGGTAAGATTGCTCAATATCTTGATTTTTATGGCTTTAAATCTTCAAGTGCTTATCGAAGCTTATTTGTTAAGAAAACACTCACTTTGTGCACTTTGCTCTTACTTTATGTGGATGATAATATTATTACAGGTGATGATAGTGTTGAAATTAACAGTCTTCAAGATGCTTTCCCGATTCGTTTTGAAATAAAAAGTTTGGGTGAAGCTAGTTGTTTTCTTAGTTTGGAAACTAAAATATGTGATTGTTATTTTGTCTCTCAAAAAAGATATGCAACAAGTTTATTGCAGCGGTTTCGTATGGAAGAGTCAAGAGCAAAAACTACTCTTATGGAACCTATCTGAAGTTAGCTAAAAATGAAGGAAAGTTGTTGGAAGATATGACACTTTTTCGTCAAATTGTTGGTAGTTTATTCTATTTAGCTATGACACGACCTAATATTGCATTTCCTGTAGGAATTATTTCACAATTCATGGATCAACCATGTGAGATTCATTTAATTGCAGTGAAGATGATTCTTTGTTATGTAAAGGGCACTCTAAGTTATGGATTAATGTCTAAGAAATCTAAGTCATTTTCTTTTAAGTGGCTTTGTAAATGTAGATTGGGATGGTGACATTAATGACAGACGCTCCGCAACAGGTTTATATTTTACAACAGGCTCAGTTGTAATTTCATGGTGCAGTAAAAAAACAAGTTGATGTGGCTCTTTCAAGTTGTGAAGTAGAATATGTAACAACTACAATGGCTACTCAAGAATGTTTGTGGCTCAAGAGACTTATTCAAGAAATGGTGTCTACTCTCAATCATTCAATTCAGATTAATTGTGATAATGAGAGTGCGATGAAGCTTGCTAGAAATCCAGTGTTTCATGCTCGTATGGAACACATTGAAACCCATTATCATTTGGTTCGAGAGGAAGTGTTAACTCAAGATATTAAGCTGCTAGAAATATGAACAGAAAAGCAAGTTGTTGACATATTTACTAAGACACTTGCCAAAGCTAAGTTTGAAAGTTTTCATGAAGTTCGTAGTTAGTATCGTTAACAAGAAGTTTGCACTAAGGTTGAGTGTCAGAATTTAGTGCAACTTTTTTCAGCTAGTTATGATGTAACACCCTGAATTTTGGGTTAGAAATTTTGAGTTTGTGGTTATGGTCAGTGAGAATATTGCATTACTATGTTTAGTTGTACATTTAAATGATAGAATAGATTTGCTCGTCTGGTAGTTGAGTGAGTATTAGTGAACCTTTGAGTTTTGGGTTCAAGCCTTTGTATTTGCGTTTTGAGTAATATTTTTTATATTGTTAAATAGTGGACTTGTTTTAGTTTTAAAATATAATTATTAGTTTTATTTTTATGATTATTTTCATTTTATTTTTCTCCCTGGATGTACTCCTTCTTTTTTTGTTTTCTTTTTGTTTGTTTCTTCTTCTTTTCTTTTTCGAAAACAGCGGGGGTTGTTTCTCTAGAGAGCTTCAATTTCTTGGTCATCGAGTCGGGTTTTGGACATCTCTGATCGCGATTCAGGTGTGGGATTCGAACCTTATCTATTCTATTTTTTATTTTGCGAACTACTGTTTCGACATTTCTTGAGTGTGCGCTAACCCCGTTGATTTTGGGTTTTTAGTCATTGAAAAAGTAAGGGGAATACTCTATTTTCCAATATACCCTTTTTATTGCAAAGGTTGGGTACTGCTTTGATGCCTAAAATGGCGATTTTGGCTTGTTCCAAGGCGGTTTTGTGACCAAACGGGTGGCCACATGGGCGTGTGTCGGTTCACAAGACCATGTGCTTTTTAGGAATTAGGATTCTCCAGCAGGTTTTGGTGCCACATAGCATGGCCACACGGCTGTGTGGCCGATTGGGGATTTTTGTTGTTTTTCACACAGCCTGTCCCCTAGGCACACGGACATGTGTGTTTGGGAATTAGGGATTTAGTGTCTTGGCACCATACGGCCTAGCCACACAGCCTAGCCAGATGATCGTGTAGCTAATTTGGGGATTTAGGGCACAATTAGGGCACAATTTCTCGGACTTTCAAATACGAAACATTGCCTTGTTTTCTGAAATCCTTATTCTGAAATAACAAAACATCAAATCCAGTGAGTTAGGACACGATAATTTTGAATTCTCGAGAATAAATTTTTTATTTAAAAATTTATGAAATTAAAAAGAGGGATACTTAATATTTTAAGTTCAACGATAAAAATTGAAACTCAGTAAGTTAGGGCACAATTTTTTTCAAAGTCCCAAATGTAAGACCCAATTTATGCCCAGGCCCATTTTATAACCAAAAAACCATTAAACAGAAAACCAATAATAATAAACAGTCCATTAAATGTCCAATAACAGTCCAGAATTTAAAATTTAAAGCCCAAATACACTAAACCCTTGACCCATCACAAAACCTTTGACCCATTGTAAAAGGCTGAGAGAGCACCATTGTAAAGGGTTTTTTTTTTTTACGCACATTGTATTACTCATATTGAATACAGAAAATACAAAAAGAAATCAAAAATACGAGGTGATTATCGGCTTTCTATACCTTTTTTTTTCTTTTGGCCCTTGTTGCTTTTTTGGAACTTTTTTGGTGTTGTTTGTTTGTTCGTGTGAAGATCTAAACAGAAAAGAAAGGGTTTTACCTTTGCAAACGAACCGACGAACCGCTTTCTTCGTCAAAATCGAGCAAAGGCGGCCGTTGAGGTCGGAGACGATGAAACATTCGGGTCGATTTAAGAGGGATCCTGTAGGCGTCCATAATCCACCACTAATCGCAGGTTTCCATGGCGCTTTGGTGGTCGGATGTCTTTAGAGGCGGTCGAAAGAGAGAGCAAAAAAGGGGTTAGGGTATTCTGAGTTCGAAAGAAAAAGGGAGGCGCTGAATTTTTAATCAGTTTTTAGGGTTTATTAACCTTTTTAAAACATGTGAAACGATGCCGTATAGACCATTAACCGAAGACCCGACCCGATTTCAGCTTAGGTCCGCGTGTTCCTGCAATTAACGGGGAATTTGCTCGTCTAGTCCCTTCTAGTTCTATATTGCTTTTAATTTGTTCCGTTACATGTCGCCTTTATTTCTTAATTAGTCTCTGTAATTTAAGCGTGTTTTTCAATTTAGTCCGAATCGAATGCTGCGTTTTAGGTTTTGCAAATATTTTTGTTCTGGTCCCTAACTGTTTACACGGACATTAGTTCAGTCCTTAAATTTGTTTAAATTTTTTTATAAAACAGCCTCATAATTTTAGTCCTATTTCAATTTAACCCTGTTAATATATTATTGTTTTATGCGCATATATATTATTAGCTGTATATAAATCTGTTTATGTTTTTTAAGATTATATATAGTTTACCTCAAATCCTCTTATGTGTATATATATTATTACTTATATGTATTACTATATATATTAAAACCAATCTATTATATACATATATATATATATATTTGTAGTATGTACTTTAAATCCTTTTATATACTCTTATGCATTCTTTTGTATATTATAAAGTTATTTTTATTCTTTAAATCATTAATATTTTATTGTATATAAATCATTTGCTTTGAAATTTTATATAGATTCTAAACACTTTGCATGCATTATTACATACATAAATTTTTATTTGTTATCATAATATATTTAAAATTACTTTTGTTTGTTTAGAACATGACTTACCTATGTTATACTTGTATATATGTTAATTAATTTTCCTTACCATTGATCTAATGTTTGATAATTATTGCTATCATGTACGTTTTAATTCTCGTTTTATATTTATTTGTTGCTTGATATTCAATAGCATTATATTTCATTTATAAATAATTGCTTCGCATTGTATATGCCATCGCATTTTATTTCGATACCATTTAAGTTTAAAAATCGTTTTACTCAAAACTAAAGGCAATGTTCGTGTTTAGTGGTTACAAGAAAATCGTGCTCTAACTTATTGAGTTCCGATTTTCTTCGTTTAAAACCTAGCAACCGAATATCCTTTCTCTTTTAAATCAAAATACATAATATTTCAAAAAAAAACTTATTCTTGGGATTTTCGAGATATTGTGCCCTAACTTACTGAGTGTGATATTTTATTATCTCGAGATAAGGTTTTTAAAAGAACAAAGGCAATATTCCGTATTCGAGAATTTCGAGAAATAGTGCCCTAACTTACTGGGTTGCGATTTTTCATTTGACCCAAATAAGGGAATATTCTTCTTATTTTTTAAATATACAAGTATTAAATGTTGAAGGATAAATCCAACTTTGAGAATGTAAGATGTTATGCCCTAACTTACTGAGTATGGCATTTTATTTCTCCGAAAAAGGGAGCTTTGGCATCCAATATGGTTCTTGTCCAAATATATATATATATATATATATTAAATAAATGGATCGTAATCTAGAATCTTTTCAAATTTTTGACATTAAGACATTAATTAATCAATTCGGTACCAATTTTGGGCGTTACGGGGGTGCTAATCCTTCCTCGTACGTAACCAACTCCCGAACCTGTTTTCTTAGATTTCGTAGACCAAAATTATTGTTTTAATAAATCAAAATGTTTTATTAAAATAATTCATCTCAAAGTTATCCGATCACATCTGAAATAAAAGATCGGTGGCGACTCTATTTCCATATTTTTAAAGTCGATCCCCGTTTTTCAAAATCGATTAAAAAAAATGGTTTCGACAGCTTGGCGACTCCACTGGGGATCGAAAGAGAGTCAAGCTGTAAAATTGATTAATTTCTGTCCTCTTGTCAAAAATTGAAAATTTGATTTGAAAATTTACGATCCTTTTATTTGCATTCGCTTGCGTCATCTCATTTGATTGTTATGGTTCGAGTCTTGTAAAATACTTTGGCATCATATTGCATGACCGCTGGGTCACACATTTAAGTGGGAGTGAGAAACTACTCCTTCGTGAGGTTTTCACCTCCGTGCAGGATAGTGAATCACTTCTGGAATATATCCGTACCTATGTCTTCGTGAGATTGTCATCTCTGTGCAGCCATAGGGAAATGTATTCCCCTAAACTGAACTCGATCCATATGAGCCTATAATGGGTGAAGATTGAAGAATCTGCTGGTTCAGGTACCCTCAACTGTAGAACTCAAACCGCATATAAAAGACCCTAAGAGCTTACCCTAGATGGAGTTGCGATAAACCCTAGTGGTCACCCAATAGGTGCTTGAATATTTTATATGCTTTGAATTTCGTTTCTATTGTACTGACTATTTGTTATTTAGCATGCATTTTCATATTAGAGAGTGATGTCTATTTGGGTTCGATTGCTAAATTAGGGAGCTCAGCATAGAGAATGAATTTCTTGATGAAAAAAAAGACAATACGGATGTTCGTATATTTGTAGTCCATTTCATGTAAAGAGCTTTGTCCTTTAGTAAACTTTTCTAAAAGAAATTGAGGTAGAATTGACATCTCTTTACATTCATTTCATGCATTCACATAGCATTACATCACATGCATTAGATTTCATTAGAGGACCCTGATTGGTTGAAATTATTTCAGCATTAACCTGGACACCGGTAAAACCAAACATCCCTAAGGTACCCGAACCAAGATGGAGGATATGGATCAGAGAATAGAGAAGCTTGAACAACTCCAAAGGGAGATGCAAGAAAAACTTCAACTACAAATGCAGGAGCAGCTAGCTAAAATCCAACAGGATATGATGGATCGAATGATGGAATCACAAAAGAGTATGATGACTCAATTAACTCAACTACTGGCAGGAGGAGTAGACAAAGGGAAAACCTCTATTGTTAGCACTGTTGAAGATAGTAAAGAGCGATTATATGCCCCGGGTTTTACCCCGACACATCCTGAAGTGCATCCACGAAAGACATCCGTCATAATTAAACCTCAACAATTTCAAGAAGGTGTCTCGATACCACCAAACTTCCAAGCTGGATCAGGTTCTAACTTAGTAGACCATCCGATTAATGTTGTAGCAGAGAGAGAAAGGGTAAGGGTTGAATTGCCAAAATAGTTAGAGGAGAGATGCAAATGGTTGGAAGACAAATTTAGAGCCATGGAAAGCGTTGATAGGCAATATGGAATTGACGCTAAAGATCTGAGTTTGGTGCCAGATCTACTGCTTCCTCACAAATTCAAGGTGCCAGAATTCGAAAAATACTGTGGGACTACTTGCCCAGAGGCTTATATAACTATGTTTTGTCAGAGAATGAATGGCTACGTTAATAATGACCCACTGCTAATTCATTGCTTCCAAGACAGTCTGGCGAAAGCAGCATCTAAGTGGTACAATCAGCTGAGCCGTACCGAAATTGGTTCTTGGAGGGATTTAGCATAGGTATTTATGAAGCAGTATGGTCACGTAATAGATATGACCCCTGACAGAATTACCCTACAAAATATAGAGAAGAAACCAAGCGAGAGTTTTCAGTAATATGCACAAAGATGGAAAGAGGTCGCCATACAGGTTCAACCACCTCTTCTGGAGAAAGAAACCACTATGCTCTTCATCAACACCTTGAAAGCCCCATTTATCAACCATATGTTGGGGAGTGCCACGAAGAGTTTCTCGGACATAGTAATGACCGGCTAAATGATCAAAAACGCTGTGAGAAGCGGTAAAATAGATGCAGGGGAAAGTGGCAGAAGGTCAGCCCTGAGAAAAAAAGAAGACGAGGTGAATAATGTGGGAGCATACAGTAAGGGTTATTCAAAGCAAGTTACTGTGGGATCACTAAGGATGACAACTACAAACCTTCAGACTCCTTCAAAGAATGAATCTAGGCAAAGGACAAATACAGAAAAGCTTTAGTTCACTCCTATTCCAATAACATACCGAGAGCTATATCAGAAATGGTTTGATGAGCACATAGTGTCCCCTTTCTACTTGGCACCATTGCAGCCCCCATACCCCAAATGGCACGATGAAAATGCCGAATGTGACTATCATGCGGGAGTTTCGGGACATTCAATAGAAAATTACATTACTTTTAAGAAAGTCGTGGAAAGACTTATTAAGTTGGGCGTTGTGAAAGTGGCTGATATGTTGAATGCTGATAATCCGCTACCAAATGACATTGATGTTGGAGTAAATGCGATAGAGGACAAGGACATTGAAGAAATGCTGAAAAATATACATGCCATACATGAAGAAATCACTAAAAAAGGAACCTTGTCAGATATCTGCCCTTACGAACCTGGGAGTGTTCTGAATAATTGGACTGCGAAAGAAATTCATATAGATTTTAGAGCTTATTCAGAGTAACGTTCCGAACACACTTGTTGCTTTTAGCCTAGAAGTAATAAGCATCCCTTTGTGAAATAGGCTTATGTCTAAATTTCGTTGTGAAATACATACTTGAAATCATTTTGAATAAAATATTCTCGTCTTTTTGGACTTTTGTTTTGAATCATTCTCTCATTTCATTCATAAGCATATCGTGCAAATAATTATTCTCGAATTCATTCATTCTTTATATATTCTTTGGTGCCTACGACCGGCCCCCAGATACCAATGACATGAGCTACATTGTTACTGACTCCTTTTTTTGACTGAGATATGGGTCTAAGGGAGCTCAAGACTTTGAAGATGATAGAAATTGTGACATATCTTCTAATTTGTTAATAATGGATGAAAAACAGATCCTACGTCGCGAGCCAAAAAAAAGAGATGAAGATCAAAGCCTAGCTCAATGCAGAAATAAGATTTCCTATATGTGGGGCATGGATGTTATCAAGCCAGCCTCATCAAAAGCTTCTGGCCAATGTCGATTTATTTTCCTAGATGTCGGTTACTTTACTAAGATGGTAAAAGTCACTTCATATACCAATCTTATAAATTCGATAGTCATCAGAACAAAAAAGAAAGAAAGAAAGAAAGAATATTGACAAAAAAAAAGTTGAAAAGATCATATTTAACCGCACAATGTCAAAAGTTTACGATCTGTTCAAGGATCAGATGCCACATCACAATAAAGGCAGCCAAAAAAAAAAAACAAAAGATAAAAAAAAGACCGAGACTTGTAAAGATTGGCATACACAAGTTACTATTTACCCTCTACGCTTATCAAACATTGGCCAAGACGGTCACCGGGGCAGCACATTTCTCATTGGTTTCGCCCATTGAAGTTAAATTTCCTTTTTCCGAGTCTTATCAGAACTGAAGTTGGATGAGGCAGAATAGATACAATCTCAATATGATCAGTTGAATTTGAAGAGAAAATGTTAAAAGCTATCTATCATGGTCAGATGATGAGAGCTCACAACAAAAATGATTCGTCCTAGAAAATTTCATGATGGGGCTTTGAAGAAGATTCTTTCCCACGCAAAAGAGACTTCAGAAGAAAGAGGATGTCAAACTGAGAAGGACCTTAGGCAGCAAAGAAGGCCTATTCTAGGGAAGCATGGATATTGTCTGAGATAGATGACATGGACCTACCCAATCTGGAGAATTCAGATTCAATAAAAAGAATTCAAAAAAAAAGAAGAAAAAGAAGAAGAAGAAGAAGAAAGAAAAAAAAGAGAAATTTTTAGCAAAAAAAGAAGAAAGAAAAGGAGAGGCCAAGGGGAAAACCCGCAAAGGGCGCTTTGAGACCAATGGGGATTTGAGTTGAAAACCCGAAAAGGGCGGCTCAAATTTTGATCAAAGGGGGAATACAGCAGTCTTGCTATGCCTGAATTAGCAATCAGGAAGTATGCTATGTCTTGGGGCATCAACGAAGTACTTCGGATCCCTAAACACATATTGAGCTTAAAATGGCCCTCAAGAAGTTTGAACAGAGAAGCTCAGGCTGCGATATCTAGGGCACCTAGTTTCCACTTTATCTATTTTAAATTTGTTATTTGTGATTATATTATTCTTTTCAAAATATGTTCACAATAAATTTCCTTCTTGATTGCCATTGCTATCTTTGCTTAGCTTATTTGTTCCGAGCTATGCTCCTAATTAATCTCTGCCTTGTCCATGGTTATGATCTTTTTCAAACACTTCGCGTTGAAATAACGATTAGTGGACTAATAATATTTTCATAAAATGAGTTTCATATATTACTCTGGTAATTTCTAAATAATTCAAGAACTCGAAATAGGACTATTGTTTAAAACTCACCAAGCTTAAGGAAGAGTCTAAATTGAGGCTATCTCTTTGGATTTTCTGTTAAAAATATTTGGTGATACAATGTCGACGAAAGTGGGCAATGTTAACCCAGGTGTAAAAGGGGAATCATTTGCAAGAAAAATGATATTCTACACCCAAGCAAGTATCATGCATACACATTTGGCTAGGTCACTTGGAGAGCGGTCAGTTGATTGAACAAGTTACCATCCTATACCCTCGAGTTGCAGTAGTATGGATGAAAAATGATACAAATCCTGTACTTTTGAATACCAATGGGAGGAATTGAGGAAGAAACAAACCTACATTTTGAAGTCACAATAGGATAGATGGGAAAAGATTCAAATCTTATACCCCTAAGTCACAATGAGATGAACCTTGAAGTAACAGTGGGGCAAGTCTGTTGAGTAAAATATTTGTTTTCTCGGGTTTTCTGTCAAGAATACCAGCACGAACAAGAGGGTAGCATATTACTCTGATGAACAATGAACGATGACACCTTAATCAGGGATCATTCTCATGAAATTTTGCATTCATGCAAAACACATTTAGTTAGGAGCATTAGATTCATTCCGATCAGTGCATCCTAATCATTGTAGGAAATCATTCTCATGACATTCTGCATTCATAGAAATGTCACCCATAAGACACATTTAGTTAGGAGCATTTGATTCGTTCCGATCATTGCATCCTAATCTTTGTAAGAAATCATCCTCATGACATTCTGCATTCATACAAATGTCATCCATAAGACACATTTACTTAGGAGTATTTGATTCGTTCCGATCATTGCATCCTAATCTTTGTAAGAAATCATCCTCATGACATTCTGCATTCAACAAATGTTATCCATAAGACACATTTATTTAGGGGCATTTGATTCATCCTGATAATTGCATCCTAATCTTTGTAAAAAGACCATTCTCATGACATTCTGCATTCATACAAATGTCGTCCATAATGCATTTAGTTAGGAGCATTAGATTCATTCTGATCATTGCATCCTAACCATTTTGCATAAGCATAAACACATAAAACCATTTTACAGGACAGGTCCCCCAGAGGACGGTGTCACAACATCGGTGAATTAGCAAATCTTATTTCCTTGAGTTTGCAGTGGAGCAAATTGAAGATAATAGATTTGGCATTCTTAAAGTTGCAGGAAGCAAATCGAAGACAGCAGATCTTGTCTCTCTGAATTTGCAGTAGAGCAGATCGAATATAGCAGATTAGGCATTCCTGATGTTGTAGGAAGCAAATCGAATATAGCAGATTTGGCATTTCTGAAGTTGCAGGAAGCAGATCAAAGATAGCAGATCTTGTCTACCTGAGTTTGCAGTCGAACAGATCGAATATAGCAGATTTGGCATGCCTGAAGTTGCAGGAAGCAGATCAATGACAGCAGATTTTGTCTCTCTGAGTTTGTAGTGGAGCAGACCGAATATAGCAGATTTGGCATTCCTAAAGTTGCAAGAAGCAGATCGAAGATAGCAGATCTTGTCTCCCTGAGTTTGCAGTAGAGCAGATCGAATATAGTAGATTTGGCATTCCTGAAGTTGCAGGAAGTAGATCGAAGATAGTAAATCTTGTCTCCTTGAGTTTGCAGGAGCAGATTGAAGATAGCAAATCTAGCAATCCTGAGTTTACAGGAGCAGATAGCAGATCTAGCAATCCTAAAGTTGCAAGAGCAGATCGAAAACATTAGATCTTATCTCCCTGAGTTTGCAATGGAGCAAATTGAAGCTACAAGTCTAATTTCTTGGAGTGTATCGAAGCGTCTGTTCTTGGGCCCTCAAGATGCAATGGATGGAACGGTTACTCAAGAAGAAAAGCATTGAATGAGGCATGACCGGACAAAATTGGCTCCTTTTGAAGTCTTTGCTCTATTCTTGTTACACGACAATGAGCAAAGAGGGGCAGCTGTAAGACCCAATTTATGCACGGGCCCATTTTATAACCAAAAAATCATTAAATAGAAAACCAATAATAATAAACAGTCCACTAAATGTTCAATAACAGTCCATAATTTAAAATTTAAAGCCCAAATACACTGAACCCTTGACCCATCACAAAACCTTTGACCCATCACCTAAACCGAATGGCCTAGTTTGCTAAAGATGGCCCAAATGGCCCAAACAAAAGGATTTTAGAAACCCTAAAAACCTTCCAGAACGTTCTAGTACTGCAGCCTTCACCACGTGCGCCTCTTGGGCTACCACGTGCGTCCACGCGCGCGACCACACGTATTCCCACACGCTGCATTCACGCTGGCCTTCACGCCTCACCACACTTCCAGACATTCAAGACGCCTCGCCGAATGACACGTCGCCTCCATATGCTACGTCCGAGCCTCTGTGTGCCACGTTTGCCAGCTACACCTGCGAAAAAGTCGAACCACGACGATAGAGAGAGAGCAGCAGAGAAAACAAAAAGAAAAAAGTTGTAATTTTTATTGGTTTTTCTTGAGATTTTCAGTTTCGGCTTTAAAAGGCTGAGAGAGCACCATTGTAAAGGGTTTTTTTTTTACGCGCACATTGTATTACTCATATTGAATACAGAAAATACAAAAAGAAATCAGAAATACGAGGTGATTTTTAGCTTTCTATACCTTTTTTTTTCTTTTCGCCCTTGTTGCTTTTTTTGGAACTTTTTGGTGTTGTTTGTTTGTTCGTGTGAAGATCTAAACAGAAAAGAAAGGGTTTTACCTTTACAAACGAACCGACGAACCGCTTTCTTCATCAAAATCGGAGCAAAGGCAGCCATTGAGGTCGGAGACGATGAAACATTCGAGGTCGATTTAAGAGGGATCCTGTAGGCGTCCATAATCCACCACTAATCACCGATTTCCATGGCACTTTGGTGGTCAGATGTCTTTAGAGGCGGTCGAAAGAGAGAACAAAAAAGGGGTTAGGGTATTCTGAGTTCGAAAGAAAAAGGGAGGCGCTGAATTTTTGATCAGATTTTAGGGTTTATTAACCTATTTAAAACATGCGAAACGACGTCGTATAGACCATTACCGATGACCCGACCCGATTTCAGCTTAGGTCCGCGTGTTCCTGCAATTAACAGGGAATTTGCGTGTCTAGTCCCTTCTAGTTCTATATTGCTTTTAATTTGTTCCGTTACATGTCACCTTTATTACTTACTTAGTCTCTGTAATTTAAGCGTGTTTTTCAATTTAGTCCGAATCGAATGCTGCGTTTTAGGTTTTGCAAATATTGTTATTCTGGTCCCTAACTATTTACATGCATAGTAGTTCAATCCTTAAATTTGTTTAAAATTTTTATAAAATGACCTCATAATTTTAATCCTATTTCAATTTAACCTCATTAATATATTATTGTTTTATGCATATATATTATCATTTGTATATAAATCTGTTTATGCTTTTTAAGATTATATATAGTTTACCTCAAATCTTCTTATGTATATATATATTATTACTTATATGTATTACTATATATATTAAAACCAATCTATTATATACATATATATATTTGTAGTATATACTTTAAATCCTTTTATATACTCTTATGCATTCTTTTGTATATTATAAAGTTATTTTTATTCTTTAAATCATTAATATTTTACTTGTATATAAATCATTTGCTTTGAAATTTTATATAGATTCTAAACACTTTGCATGCATTATTACATACATAAATTTTTATTTGTTATCATAATATATTTAAAATTGCTTTTGTTTGTTTAGAACATGACTTACCTATGTTATACTTGTATATATGTTAATTAATTTTCCTTACCATTGATCTAATGTTTGATAATTATTGCTATCATGTACGTTTTAATTCTCGTTTTATATTTATTTGTTGCTTGATATTCAATAGCATTATATTTCATTTATAAATAATTGCTTCGCATTGTATATGCCATCGCATTTTATTTCGATACCATTTAAGTTTAAAAATCGTTTTACTCAAAACTAAAGGCAATGTTCGTGTTTAGTGGTTACAAGAAAATCATGCTCTAACTTATTGAGTTCCGATTTTCTTCGTTTAAAACCTAGCAACCGAATATCCTTTCTCTTTTAAATCAAAATACATAATATTTCAAAAAAAACTTATTCTTGGGATTTTTGAGATATTGTGCCCTAACTTAATGAGTGTGATATTTTATTATCTCGAGATAAGGTTTTTAAAAGAACAAAGGCAATATTCCGTATTCGGGAATTTCGAGAAATAGTGCCCTAACTTACTGGGTTGCGATTTTTCATTTGACCCAAATAGGGGACTATTCTTCTTATTTTTTAAATATACAAGTATTGAATGTTGAAGGATAAATCCAACTTTGAGAATGTAAGATGTTATGCCCTAACTTACTGAATATGGCATTTTATTTCTCCAAAAAAGGGAGCTTTGGCATCCAATACAGTTCTTGTCCAAATATATATATTAAATAAATGGATCGTAATCTAGAATTTTTTCAAATTTTCGACATTAAGACATTAATTAATCAATTCAGTACCAATTTTGGCGTTACGGGGGTGCTAACCCTTCCTCGTACGTAACCGACTCCCGAACCCGTTTTCTTAGATTTCGTAGACCAAAATTATTGTTTTAATAAATCAAAATATTTTATTAAAATAATCCATCTCAAGGTGATCCGATCGCATCTTAAATAAAAGATCGGTGGCGACTCCATTTCCATATTTTTAAAGTCGATCCCCGTTTTTTCAAACACGATTAAAAAAATGGTTTCGACACCAAATATTAAATATCACCTTATTTTTTAAAAAACTATTTGAAATAAATGCATCAATTTAAAAGGTACTTTTATAGAAAAATGTTTTGAATAAAACATTGCATGAATACATTACTACATATATTTAATAGTAATTCTACATGTCTACTTAATTATACTAACAAGAAATAATAAAATAATATAACAATAAAAATATACAAAGAATTATGTAAAGAAAGAATATCGATTAAAAGGGACATAAATAAATTAAAACTTCCACGAAATAACAAAATTAAATGAAAAGAGAATAATATATTTAAACCTAAAAGAGAAAATGATGATTTTAAAATGATATAATATGTATGTAAATAAAAAGTTTTTAAAAAAACTTATAATAAATATATATATAATTAATGAAAAGATACTTATATATATAATTTAATAATTTAATACATATATATATATATATATATATATATATATATATATATATATATACATATAAAAATAATTAGTAAATAGTATAAATATTTCTATATATATGAAAAAACATATATATAGTATATTAATCATAAAATTACATGCATAATAAATACAACATAAATATTAACAATCTCATATAATATTAAAAATTAGAAGTAATATAATAATATAACATAATACTATATAATATAAAAATTTAAAATATATAATATAATAAATAAAAATAATATATAAAAGAAATAATATTAAGCTAAATAAAATAATATATATAAGGATATTATATATATAAAATATATATATATATAAACTTTATACTATGAATAAATTATAATAAAGACAATAATATGAATTATTTAATATAATAAAATAATTTAATATAATGTAAAATAATAAAATAAAATAAAAAAGACTAAAAATAAAAACAAAGAAGACAGGGGTTAATAAGCAATTAAAAAAGATTGAAAAGGATTGAAAAGAAACACGCTTTAAATCCCAGGGATTGATATGGCAATTATGCTTCTTTTTTAAAACGGCGTCGTTCCGATTTTTACCTTTAAATGGCTCGAGGATCAGATTAAAACGAAATAGAAATTTCAAGGCCAATTTAATAAAAGATAAAAGTTTGAATTAAACTAAATTGAAAACAATGAAATTGCGGAAGGACTAAATGGATAAATTTCCCATTTTTTGAAAACACGCGGATCCTATTCAGGTCTCCGGATCAACCCGCGGATCTGACCCTCCAAACGGCATCGTTCTTCTTTGCTTATATAAATCAGTTTTTTTTTTTTAAAAAAATCATTTTAAATCTTTTTTAAAAAAAAAACTTCAAAATCCTCTGAAAGCTCCTTTATCCCCTCGCCTGGTATTGGTCGTTGAACCTCTGGACTGTCGCCTCCACGCACGTCACGCGCCTCCATTAACGGTTGCCGGAAGCCTAAAACCTCCGTTTCGAAGGTAATTTTCTCATCCTTTCTTTATTTAAAAATATTCACAAATCAAAAGAAGAAAAAATAATGCGAAAATAGAGAACATAAATCACCTCTGAAGATCTTGGTATTTTATTTCTGTGTGATTTTTGAATATTTTTGTACTCTCTATCTTTGAGTATTTGTGTGTAAATCTGTGTAGTCTCCTCCTCCCCATTAGAGGTTTTTGATGGGTTTTTTATAACCCGAAAATAAAATAGGAAAAGAAAAAAAAATGCCATTTTTTTTGTGTTCTGTTGCTGTCATTTGGTGTCCTTTCCTTTTTCGTGCAGGCAATCAACGAAGATCGCGGCGGTGAAGGGCGTTACTCGCGTGAGGGTTGCGGTACTAAGGCTGGAATCCTGCTGGGACGCTTGCGGCGCGAGGGTGTCAAGAAACCCTAGGTTTCTGTTTAGTCACTGGGCCGTGTAGGTTTGGGCTATAGGTTGGCTAAGGATGTAATGGGTATGGGTAGGCATTTTATCAGGTCTGTTAGTAATTGGGCTAGGAGTAATCTATTTTTAGGTTTGGGTTAAAGTGTAACAGGCCAATATTTGGGCTTGTTTGGTTTAGTAATAAACTGGGCTCTGTAAAAAAAAAAAAAAAAAAAGGACAATAGACATTATTTTTATTTTTTGTTTTGGTTTTATTTTGGTTTATTTCATCTCGGGCAAATTAGGCCTATAACACTGACCTTATAATTAAACCCCTTGAATTGTAAGTACTATTTTAAAAACTGAGGTATGAAGTTTCATGTTTTACGCACGTAAATGTCATTGAGATTGTATTTTCTGTTGAGAAATCAGGAATATATAACTGAGAATTTTACATGACTTTAATATTGCAATGTTTTTTTCGGTTTGTTAAACTAAAACTTTTCTTCGATCACTTCGGTGGTCAATATAACCTCCGAGATTCGATTCGGACTTTTAAGTCGGGTCTAGAGTCTTACATATGAATTAGTCAAGTTATTCATTTTTATTAGGAGTCGGTTAACATATTTGGTCCTTTATTTGTGCAAATAAAACAGGAGCACGTTAGCTTCTTACAGTCAAAGTAGTTTTGTTATTTTAGGAAGTTTTTGAGTATAAATAGATGTCTTACACTGAGCTAAAAGTGTAGCACTTCAATTTCTGTTTTCTTTGTATTATCTTGATTGAGTAATAATAATATTTAACTTTGTTTCTATTTAGAGTATTTTTATGTAATTGTGTCAAAGTAATAGTATTACATTATTTGGTTGAGTAAAATGGTTTAAGGAATAAATTGAAAATAGAGATTTTACCTTTTGATAAAAATAATATTTACTTAATATTAATCTTATACAAAATTAAATAAATTAATCCATTAAAACATAAACTTATCATCAAAAATCATGTTAAAATTTGTTAACCTAATTTATTACCATATTTTTATAATTATATTAAAGTAATATTAAAATGGGGTTATAAAATTAATAATTATGTAAAATTAAATTATTATATATTCATAATTATTTTTTATTAAATAAAAATATTTAATATTTAATATTTAATAGTAGACATTAAAAGTAGTATTGTACTTTCATTAAACAAATAATTTTATTATAATATATATAAATAGACTTGTCCATAGATCCAATGGTCCATATGTTGTAATAGGTTTAATTCGATTTAGGTTGAGTTTAAAAATATTTTCATTTTCCAAGATAGTCCAACTTGACCTGAATTCTATTTAAATAATAAAATTAATTTAACATTAAATTTAATTATAAAATATAAAAATTAATATAATTTTTTATTAATATTTAAACATGCTAACAACTTGGGTTGATCCACTCAAAAATGAGCCTGGGTTTAAATTCTTTTTGATAAATTGAATGAATTTGCTGAAAAAACACCTGAATAAGGGCCGACCAAACATGCCGTAAAGGTTTTACAATTGAATCAAGCTTTCAACTTGTAATAACACATGCTTATTCAAGATTTTTTTTTAAATTTTTAATAAATTTTTAATCAGTTAATTAAAATAATTATATTAATAAATTAGTAATCTGACCGATTCGATCATTAATTTATTTTAAAAAGAAATTGGTTAAGTACCAAGCAACTCGGAACACAAGCATTATCATCCCTTAGCTTACTTTGTAGGAATCTAAAAATATTTACGTTCACCTCCCTTTGCTACCAACTCCATTTCCAAACCCCATCGATTACCAAACTGATACAAGTACATGTACCTATACTATTATTTAAATTATTTAGTGAGTTGGTGCACTAAGCAATTGGGATCCAATTTGGTTAGGGGAATTAATAAAATATTTTTTTACATTAAAAATAAGTTATATTATTCAAGAGTCTTTTATTTTAAAACAATAAAAATATGCATATAGTGAAATTTGAACATATGTTAATTGCATCAATAAAATTTTAAATTTATCATTCAACTAAAATATTATTATAATAGTTCATTTTCACCCGGGCCCAATATACTCAAATCTGACAAAATAAAATCAAATCAATAAAAATTCAAAAAATTTGCAGTCCAATACAAATATCAAGGCTTGATTAACCCAAATTAAAAGTACCCAAACCCAATTTACAAACTCTAACAGCCCAAACCAAAAATAATACCCAAACCCAATAACCAAAAAACCCTAACAGCCCAAATGGCCCAAAACTAATCTTAACCAAATCTGAAAAAAAAAAAAAAAAAAGAAAACCTTAGCTAAGGTGCGCCGCACGCCTCCACCGCCGCACGCCACGTTAGCACCACCATACGGCCTTCGTACCTGCAAACCAAGCAAAAGAGAATAGCACAGCAGGAGCAAAAAACAAAAAACAAAAAAAATTGTAAAAATCAGGCTATAAAGCCGATTAAAATTCATTTGTAAAAGGGACCTTTTTTTTTAAATACAAAAATAACAGATACATCAGAGAATCAGAAAAATTCCGAAAGGTTATATTTTTCATCTCTTCATATTTTTGTTTCTTTTATTTTATTTTCTCTTAGTTTCTGTTTTAGTTTTCATTTACAAAGAGAATAAAACAAGATACAAAGTAAAAAAAAAAAAAGGAGAAATCTAACCTTTTTTCCTTGCGTTTCCGCCGCCGTGGATGGCCGGCGATTGCCTTCTCCGATGAAAGAGGGCATTTTTTGGGCTAGGGAGTCGAAAAGCTAAAAAAAATGAAGACTTTTCATTTTTCGGCCACTGTGGACGCCGATTGGAGTCCGGCCAAAATTCAGAAGGGGGGAGAGAGTCTTGAGAGGTTTTCTGATTTTTTTAAAGAGGGGGGCTAAAAATGAAATAAAAATTTTTGGGGGGCTTTTATAAAGCAATAAAACAGCGTCGTTTCAATAAGTGCAGAAAAGCCCCAAAACGACGTCGTTTTGGGGAGGCCGACTCGATCAGACCCGTTTAGGGGATCCGCATGTTTTTAATAATTGGGTCATTTACCCTTTTGGTCCTTCCGCCTTTTTGGGTTGTTTTAATTTAGTCATATTTGCACTTTTTATATTTTATACATTTCGCCCTGAATTTTTTTTACTATTTTCAATTTAGTCCCGCGTCTTTTGAAGGGAAGCGTGTCCCAAGACTTGGGATAATTTCATATTTAGTCCCTTTCTTCTTTTATTTTTTAGATTCCCCCCCAAACTTTGGTTTTAAGTTAAATTTATTCTTTTTTTTTATTTCTTTGGTTATTTTTGCTATTTTATTAATTAATTTTAAAATTACTATTATTATTATATTTCTTACTACTACTATTATTATTATGGCTATTATTATTACTATTATTACTTATTATTATTATTATTATTATTATTATTATTATTATTATTATTATTATCATCATCATCATCATCATCATCATCATCATCATCATTATATCTCTTTTATATTTATTTAACTAATATCTCTTAAATATGTTTATTTTATTTTATCACTTTATTATTTAGTTATTTATATTCTTTTATATGATTACAAACTTTAGATTATTCGTTATTTTTATTATTGTTAATATTATTCTCATTATTATTATTATTATTATTATTATTATTATTATTATTATTATTATTATTAAACCTCATATATACCATTTATTCATGGAGTTGTTTCTTTTCTTTTCTTTTATTTTATTTAGTTTTCTTTTTATATATAATTATCCCGTTTGTTTCGTTAATTCTTTTATTCTCGTCCTTTTTATCATTTTCTATTAACACATTTTTTATTACGCATATCACCATTGCGATTTATTTACACAAAATTAGTATTACATTAATTATAAAATTTCATTTTTAAGCAATATTCCGTATTTGAAAATTCAAGAAATCGTTCCCTAACTTACGTGGTTTCGATTTTCTCGATAAATCTGAATAAACGAAGATTTTTAAGGCATAAATTTTTTGATATTATCGGGAATTAAGAAACGATCGTGTTCTTACTTACGGAACACGATTTCTTTCTAAAACTGATATAATCGAATATCTTTTAAAATAAACAAATTTTTTTTTGTGTTTATTCTCGTTTCGGGATTTAAGATATTGTGTCCCAACTTACGGGACGTAATTCTTTATTCTCAATTAACGTGAAATACGCCCTCTTCTCAGAAAAATTTTCAATTAAACAATGCTTTAACAAAGGATCGTATTTTTAAAATCTCTTCAAATTTTTGATTTTCGACACCAAGACACTAATTAATCAACTATGTACTAATTTTGGGCATTACGAGGGTGCTAATCCTTCCTCGTGCGTAACCGACTCCCGAAGCCGTTTTTTCTGAATTTCGTAGACCGAAAATTATCGTTTTAGTAAATGTAAACTTTTATTAAAATGATGCGGTGATCCGATCATATCAAAATAAAAAGGATCGGTGGCGACTCCATTTTTCGTTTTAAAAAGTTGACCCTGTTTTTTTTTAAAGAAGAAATGGTTTTGACAGCTTGGCGACTCCACTGGAGACCGAATAAGAGAGTCAAGTCATAAATTGATTAATTTTTGTCTTTTTATCGAAAAATCAAAAATCTATTTTAAATATGCGAATGCTCCCTTACATTTTGTCTGTCATTTTTCGAGGTTTTCATCATAGTATGCTTGCTTTCTTGGTTTAAATCTGTTGACGTGTCTCTGCATTTTGCATTGCATAAGTCGATCAATTTTACCCCTTTAAGTGGGAGTGAGAAGTTATTCCTTTGTGAGGTCCTCACCTCCGTATAGGATAGTGGACCGCTTTTGGGATACATTCGTACCTATGTCTTCGTGAAGGTTTCATCTCCGTATAGCCATAGAGAAATGTATTCCCCTGAACTGAACTCGGTTCGCATGAGCCTATAATGGGTGAGGGTCGAGGAATCTGCCGGTTCAGGTACCTTTACTTTAGAACCAAACCCCATATAACGAGCCTCAGGAGCCCACCTTAGGTAGAGCCGCGCCAAACCCTAGTGGTCAACTGAGTAGGTGCTTTATTTATTTTTCTTTGCTTACTTTAAATTGAGTATGAAGTACTGACTTGCTTTGTTTTTTCTTTGTTTGTAATTACATGGCATTTTTCATCACAAAAGAGGTGTTGATTCACATTCGGTTCCTAAATAGATAACTTATCATGGAAAATAGGTTTTTTGATAAAGTGGAGGTTAACGCAGCCACCTGAATTTGGGCCGAGACAACACAATAAGAATAAGGTGATAGTCTGACCGAGGGATACATATCAGAGTTGTGAGATTTCACCCGTGTCAGCATGACTCAGAATAATATTCAAGAATTAAAGGAGATATGGTGTAACATCCTAAATTTTTGGGCCTATGCGTTTAATGGGTGAATATGTGGAATGAGTTAATTTAAGTGTTAGGGGTCCAAACTGGGCTCAGGGTTAGGCAGAGGCCTTGATTAAAATTATCTGTTTGGGCATTATAGGGTTTAAAAGGTAGTATCTATGTTTAAAATACCAAAGTGGGCTTGTGGCCCAATCTTAGGAGGTGACGCCACACACAAGGAGTAAGGGGCCCAAATTTAAGTTTCATAGAGCCCAATTCTTTTAATTTAAGTTAGCTAAATTTTGGGCATTAGGATTAGGTGGAGTGGATGGCAACAAGGCTAAAATTTAGGGGTTTTAATGTTTAAAATATGTGGATAATAAGCAGATAAAGGCTATTATTTAGGAATTTATTTTATGTGGATAATAAGCAGATAAAGGCTAAGATCTAGGGATTTTATGATTAAAATATGTGGATAATATGTTGATAAAGGAGGAGGAGTTAGAGATAATTAAGTCTCTTTTAGATGAGCTAGTAGATTAAGATAAAGGAGAAAAGTTAGAATTTATCTACAAAGAGAGTGATGGCCAATAATCCATCATTGAGAGGAGTAAAGAAACCACTACTACATGGCAAAGGGTTGTCAATTTCCTATAAATAGGGGGCTAGCTCCTTGTTTCGACATTAAATCATCTCCCTTTTGTGCCGAAATTCCTTAGCTTCTTTTCACCAAATTTCTTTCTCCAATTTCTCTAAAAGTCGGAAACTCCATTATTCTCTTCTTTCTTCTAAAAGCCAAAAACTCCATTATTCTCTTCTTTCTCCTAAAAGCCGAAAACTCCATTATTCTCTTCTTTCTTCTAAAAGCTGAAAACTCCATAATTCTCTTCCTTCTCTAAAAAGCCGAAATCTCTATAGTTTTTATTTTATTCATCCTATTTTAGAAATTGTTCTATACTTTCGGCATTTAAATCCTCCATTGACATTGTCGAATTCTCTCTCTAGTACTAGCCGAATCTCCTAAGTTAAGGTAAGAGTAGATTTTTGATTAGTTCTCATAATCTATTCCCGATTTTTGAAAAGGCAAAAGCCGAAAGCTAATAGTTTAATGGTTTATGATGGACGACAAGTCCGGATTTGAAGGAAGCCTAGTCGACTAGATCTAAAAGCCGAAATTCATAAGTCTCCAATTTTGGGATTTTTAAGGTAAGAAGATTTTCCTAGATTTCTATTAGATTTCATCAGTATATACAAGATTTTAACTTTATAAGGAGGATTAACGATTAAATATTATTATAGTAACTCTGATAAGGATTTATGATGGAATTAAATATGGATCAAGCAAAAGAAAGAAACCTAAGTTTAAGAAACGAAATGATCTGCTGCTCGAGATTGGCCAATTGGTTGTGGACCGCTTCAACAACACCTTAGGCAGATAGCGCTTGTGTCGACTAAGGATAGCGTCGATATAGAAAGCCTCATTTTATCAAGAATCGTGTGTAGATTCTTGACACATAAGCTTTGTTATATTATATGTATGTTATGGGCTAAAAGCGGAAAAGGTGTGTAGATCTCTATCACACTAGTTAATCTGAATTATATGTATGTTATGGGCTAAAAGTCAAAAATGAGGTGTATGAACAATCAGATTACCCGAAAAGGTAGGCAAGGGATGCAGTGCGTAATCATAGAAACTTCTCTGTGTATCAAGTATGTAAAAATATGTGATCTGCTTAGATAGTTTAATGTTCTAATTCTTGCATGTATGCATGGGATGGGATTGATTGATTTACTGGAGGGAAGCGTGTCGTGAGGCGATCGGTGGCTTTGCCACATAGGTCACATAGTGATCGGTCTTTATGATGACAAAGACATCTATCGATATATTATTAAGGTCGATAAGAATTGGTGGCTTCGCCACATAGGTCACATAGTGATCGGTCTTTATGATGAAAGATCAAATTGTCGATATGGTGTGTAGCGGATGGAGGGTTGATTGTAGAAATCCCCACGGTGTGATGGTTGGTACAGGGGTGTGTAGAGGATAGACTCATAGGTTTGGGATGGGCCATGCTGCATATTTTGTTACCCTTGTATACGGGCCAAGGCTCATAATATGTTTGTAGGCCTCAAGCCTTTTTATGTGTTCTCGGGATTTGCACACTGAGTCTTAGTGACTCAACCTTTTATTTTTCCCAACATTTCAGGTGAGCAGTAGATCGTGAACATGGGAGCCGAGGTGGACTCGAGGGGCCATCAAGTTTTATTTCTACAAATTATTTCGGGATTTCTTTAAGTTTATTTTATTTTTATTTGGGATTTTTTAAAGGCCCCTAGTTTTTATTCAACTAAGAAGTTTTCAATGTTATGCAACTTATAAATTGTATGTCAAGGTTTATTTATACTTAATAATACTAATATAAAATTTTATTTTTAAAATGTCACTTATTTACTCTAATAATGTCTAATTAACTTACGACTTCCAAAACCAACAAGGCAAAAGTTTTCAATGTACAAGCCGTGACACGCCAGATCTAGTCGAAACGCATGGGCCAGGTTTAGGGTGTTACATATGGGACCAATAGAATGATGAGATCAGCAATTGTTTCATCAGAATTATGGAGATTTTCCCTATCTGCTCGACGTGAAGGTAGACAAGCACTTATTTCGAGCCCTCGCCCAGTTCTAGAATCCTGCCTACAGTTGTTTCACTTTTAGGAAAGTTGATTTGGTACCTACCGTGGAGGAGTATATGGCCCTACTTCGTTGCCCAAAAATTCAAGCCGATAAAGCATATTCAAGAGCCGCTAATGTCCTAACCTTTTTGAAAAAATTAATAAGTATCACAAAGATGAGTGAGCAGTGGGTGGCAGCCCGGATCAAGCAGAAAGGAGATAATAAGTGTATCCCTCGAAAAAACTTGAGGGATCTAATTCTAGCACATCTGGATGTGAAGAAAAGGGTTGATGTGTTTGCTTTGAGTATCTACGATTTGGTCATATTCCCCAAGGCATTGGGGCATGTAGATGAGGCAGTCTAGGATCTCTTTGATCGACTTGATAAAAGGGTCACGCTGGTTCCTGCAATTTTGGCCAAAACTTTCAAATCCTTGAACGCGTGCCGAAGAGCGGGTGAGGGCAGATTTATAGGGTGTGCACAACTGTTGTTGGCATGGTTCCATAACCATTTTTGGAAAGTAGAAAAGGTCTCCTATTAATCTTCTCTGAAAACTATTCTCCCTTGAAAGAGATAGTAGCTATGCCGAGACGGGATGATATCACGGAGGAAAAATGGATGATGATCCTCCAAAGTCTTCAAGAAGAAGACGTCGAGTGAAGGGACCCTTGGATGGTCCTCGACGAGATCTTGTATCATTGTGGAGATTTTGATTAGGTTCCTCTGCTTGGGGTATGGGGGGCTGTCAGATATGCTCCCCTACTAGTGTTAAGGTAATACAGGTCAAGATTGCTCACACCAGCAACACAAGGGTTAGCTTAGTGTGAGTTCATATACAAGGGAGATAACTACAAGAAGAAAGTTCGTGAGATATTGAATGCCTGGAACCAAACTCGTAGAATGAAGAGGTTTGCTGCTAGTCCAACGACTACCCTTGAGTATGACAGGTGGTGGCGTCAGAGAATCAATGACAACATCCCCACATCGGATCAAGAAAATATTCGATTATTAGAAGAACACTTACAAGTAGTCCCGTCTGAACTAAAGATCATCAAACAGGATTTTGAGAAGAAAAGTTCAGAACTAGGAAAAAAGATCGAACAATTGAAGAGAAAATACAGTTGGGGTTAGATGTCGATATCCAAAAATTAGAAGCTAAGAAACTAAGTAAGGGAAAGAATAAGGCTTAAGAGGATTTGGACAGTTTGAAGACAGATTACAAGAAGTTGCGCACGTCAATAAGAAACGCTGGTTTAGGTAAAACGTTTGAGCAATGTCGATAAGAAATCCAAGAAGAAAAGACTAGAACTGATCAGTGTGAGAAGAAGTTTCATGATGCTCGAGTACGAAAGGGCGCTTTAAAGAAAAGTTTGTTGGAGAGCCAAAATGACAAGGAGAAGCTAAGAGCTCAGGTGGCAGAGTTAGAAAAGTCACTACACCAGCATAGTAGTCGCAACTCCATAATCGAAATAAGGGCCAGACTAAGTAAGATTAAGGAACTAAAATGGAGGATAGAAGAACTTGAAACCGTACTACAAAAATGTGAACTCAGGGTTGAACTACTGGAGGCAAATAATGAACGGTGGAAAGATCAACTTCATCAATCCCAAGACCAGGTCAGGGATAGGGATTACGTCATGGGTGAAGCTTTGGCTCAAGTACGAGAGGTGGCTAATCATATACAAAGCTTGGCAGTCCAGGCTGATGTACTGAGTTTGAAATATGAGTCAAAGGCAGATCGAGGCCAAGAGTTGGCTAGGCTTCTTAAGCAAGTCAAAGCCTTAAGCTTTACGGCAAAGCCATATATGTAATCCATTTTATGTAAAGAAATTTTTTTTCTAGAAAGGTTATTCTAATGAAATTGAATCAGAATCAATGCCTTTTTTCTTTTGCATTCATTGCATTCACGTATTAGCATTGCATTACATTGCATTGTGTGTACTAAAAATCACAAAGAAACTCTAAAATCGTGGCAGTTACCCTAGAACATCACTATTGTACACGAAGAAAAACTAAAGCCATGGACCAAAGGTTAGAAAGATTGGAACAAATACAAGGAGAAATGCAGGATCAACTGTAAATACAGATGCAAGGACAATTGGCCGAAATCCAACAGGATATGAGGGATCAAATGCTAGAATCCCAGAGAAACATGATGAGCCAGTTAACGAAGTGACTAGCTGGGGGGCTAGAAAAAGGAAAAAGCCCTATGATCAATACCAGGGACGATAACGAGGACTCTGCTTATCCTCCAAGCTTTACCCTAACGAACACTCAAGCACAGCCATAAAGGGTGTCAGTCAACATTAGACCCAAAATCAGACCGGTACTTTGGCACCGATAAACTTTTCAACGGGTTCAAACTCTAACCCCAGAGACAATCCAGTAAATCTCGTCGTCCCTGACCTTGATGATATAGCAAAAATGGGAAAGGCGAGAGTTGAGGTCCCAAAGTAATTAGAAGGCAGATGCAAATGGCTAGAGGAGAAATTTAAGGAGTAGGAAAGTGCCGATTACCATTGTGGAATTGACGCTAAAGAATTGAGTCTAGTCTCAGATCTCGTGCTCCCTCCAAAGTTCAAAATGCCAGAATTTGAAAAATATAATGGGACCAATTTCCTTAAGACTCATATTACGATGTTCTGTCAGAGGATGATCGGATATATCAGTAACGATCAGTTATTAATTCACTGTTTCCAAGACAACTTGATTGGAGCTGTGGCAAAATGATATAATCAGCTAAATCGTGCCCAAATTAGTTCATGGAAGGACCTCGCACAGGCCTTCATGAAACAATACGACTACATGACAGATATGGCGCCTGATCGAATCACGTTAAAAAATATGGAGAAAAAGCCAAACGAAAGTTTCAGACAATATGCTCAAAGATGAAGGGAAGCTGCCACACAAGTCCAACCGCCGCTACTAGAAAAGGAAACCATGCTCTTCACTAATACCCTGAAGGCACCTTTTATCAATCACATTCTGGGAAGCGCAACTAAGAGCTTCTCAGACATGGTGATGTCAGGTGAAATGATAGAAAATGCCATAAAGTGCGGGAAAATAGAGGTCGGGGAAAGCACGAAGAGGTCGGCCCTAAGAAAAAGAGAAAAATGAGGTAAATAACGTGAGTACATATAATAAGGGTTACTCGAAACCAATCATTGCGAACCAACTAAGAACGGTAACCACTAGCTATCAAGGCCCACCGAGACAGGAGTCCAACACGAGGCAAAATACGGAGAAACTCCAGTTTACGTATATTCCAATGATGTATCGGAAGTTATAGCAAAGTTTATTTGATGCACACGTTGTGTCCCCTTTCTACTTAAAGCCAATACAACCCCTGTACCCCAAGTGGTATGACACAAACACCCAATGTGAATACCATGCGGGAATCACTGTGCACTAGATAGAAAACTGCACTGCTTTCAAAAAGTTAGTCGAAAGACTCATCAAAATGGGCATTGCGAAATTTGATGATCCATCGGGTGTAAAAAATCTGTTACCAACCATGCTGATAATAGAGTAAACCCGATAGTCGAGAATGTAGGGGAGAAAATCAAAATGAATGTTGCAGAAGTGAAAACCCTATTGAGAGAAATATAGAAGAAAATAGTAGAAAGAGGGTTAATCACATAAGTTCCGAGGAACAGGTCTCAAGAAACAAGGAATTATTGTGAGTTCCATTATGAAGGAGATCATGATATTCAAAAATGTAGTGAATTCAGGGCCTTAGTATAGGGTCTAATGGACAACAAAGAGCTCGAGTTCTTCGAGTACAGTGAAGGAGAAGAGGTGTGCACCTCAGAGAGACGACAGAGAAGGTCCATGAAGCCAACCATCCAGTAGTAATCATCTCACGACCAAGAATCAACGAAGCTGAAACAAGACTTGCACCAAGAATTGTAATCCAGAAACCTGTTGCTTTTCCTTACAAATATAGCAAAAGGGTACATTGGAATTATGACTACAATGTGATAGTCCCGAGTGAGGTGGGCCTAGTCAGCGCGCCAGAGGAAGGATAAGATGTGGGTTTCTATACACGTAGTGGAAGACGTTATGATACCCCAAATACAAAAGCTGAACCTATAAAAGGGAAATTCGTGGTGGTCAAACAAAGGAAAGAGAAGCCAGAACTACCTGTTAACGAACCGGTAAACGAGAAAGAAGCTAAAGAATTCTTAAAATTCCTAAAGCACAGTGAGTACAATGTCGTGGAACAACTACACAAGCAGCTAGCTTCATATCGGTACTGGCTTTACTCTTAAGCTCAGAGACACATCGTAACGTGTTCATGAAGGTGTTAAACGAAACATACGTCACTGATGATATTTCGGTACACAAGCTAGACCGTCTTGTCAATAACATAAGCGCTGATAATTTCATCTTCTTTAATGATGATGAAATACTACCGGGGGCATGGGATCCACTAAAGCCCTACACATCACCACCCGCTGCAAAGGGTATACATTATCAGGGGTACTAATTGACAATGGATTAGCACTAAATGTATTGCCCTTGTCCACATTAAACAGGTTGCCAGTGGACAGCTCTCATATGAAGACATGCCAAAACATAGTGAGAACATTTGACGGCATTGAAAGGAAGGTAATGGGAAAGATTGAGATACCTCTCTTGAGCGGTCAAAACACATACGAGGTAGACTTCTTAGTGATGGACATTAAACCTTCTTATAATTTCCTATTGGGTAGGCCTTGGATTCACTTAGCGGGGGCGGTACCTTCATCACAGTACCAAAAGCTAAAGTTGGTAACAGAGGGCTGACTGATAACAATAAATGCAGAAGAAGACATTATTGCGTCTATTACCAGTAATATGCCATACATAGAGGCTGATAATGAAGCGATAGAATGTTCTTTTCGGTCGCTGGAGTTTGTGAACGCAACCTTTATCATCGAGAGAAGCAAGATCCCAATGCCCAAAATATCCAAAGCCACGAGGATGAGCTTACAACTGACAGTGGAAAAATGAGCATCGCCTGGAATAGGACTTGGGAAATACCTCTATAGACAGGTCAAAATACCAACCTTGACTGACAAACGGGATCGTTTTAGGTTAGGGTATAAGCCAGAGGCCAAGCAAAGAAAGAAAGAGTTGGAGAAGAAGTAGGAGAGAAGAAGAGCGCCATTAAACGGGGCAAAGGTCAAGTGGGAACCAATAACCTTCTTCCATGTATCCAGAACATTTGTATCAAGAGGAGTTATTCACCCTGAACAAAAGATGATAAGGAAAGATGTAACACCTCTTACCCGTAATCCCCGCCAGAATCCGGCACGAGACGTTACCGAACAATTTACCTGATCGCCACTTAGGCTCAACGTGACTACTCTTCTCAAATCGCTTCAACTACTTCACACTCAACCTATGAGATCTTAATCGTACCTACGAGAACTCTCAAGACCATATCAGAAGTTTTACGGTCCATAAAAGTTTTTTTCATCTAAACAGGGAGTGCACGCCCGTGCTAGGTGACACACATGCCTGTGTGTAGTCACACACGCCCATATGCTCACACCGTGCCCAAAAACCCCAATATTCTGCCAAAACTCACATGGCTAGGGCACGCCCATGTGAAATGGGGGCACGCCCGTGTACCCTAACAACATGCCCGTGTCTTTCGCCCGTGGGAAGTTACTGACTAATTTAGCACGGCCTGGACACACCCGTGTCTCCTAACCGTGTGGAGCTACTGACTTGATCCACACGGCCTGGGCACAAGCCCATGTCCCTACCGTATGTCTTACACGGTTCATACACACGGCCGTGGGATTTGCTCGTGGCCTATTCTAATTAGTAATAATAAGGTGCAGGGTTAGCACTGCCTAGACACACGACCGTGTGTCTACCCGTGTGGCACATGAAGGCTATTTGCCAAGCTTCTAGCATCCCTATATCATACTCTACATGGGTTTATTCAACAAACTAACAAACCTCTCTTAATTCACATGCACTCACATTGATAACATTGAAATTTCATAAATGATAAAATATGCCATCACTCTTGGCAATTTACAAAATTAATGTCTTAGCAAGAGCCAATACACCTTTGGTCAAAATAACAAAATAATCTAACTAGTCTAGTCCTATACATGCCATATACAAAATCACTAATCTAATTATACCAAAGGAAGCAGATAGTGTGGGCGGTCTTCTAGTTATCGGCGTATCTCAGCTCGGCTCTTAAGTCCTATAAGACAAGGGAAAAGAGAGAGGAGTAAACCTAAAGCTTAGTAAGTTTACATGTAAACAATATAACACTCTAAAATGAATGAACATTTTTATAGCATTATTTACTAAGCAAGAAATCAATCTACATTCAGTATTAGGCTTACTCATTTCCTCCATTCACACATCCTAATCACATCACAAGCATGATGCATATATTCAATAACGGTTTCCCTGTACTAAGCATCACAAGGTCACTTAATGTAACACATCACCATCTCAAAATACATTACCCGGTGGTTTCGCTCTTAGCCCACCATCAGTCTTCATTAGGGTGGTATCGCACATAGCCCACTAAGGAGGTTAATTATGGTGGTATCGCACACAGCCCACCAGAAAGATTAACAGACGATGGTATCGGACACAGCCCATCGTAATTAAACAACAAGGTGGTATCGCACTTAGCCCACCATCAAAGTTTTATATAACACACCTACCTATCTATTCCATCATTCATACAATAATTATTCATTAACTACCACTTTCTATCTAATTGAATTATACATGTTCTCAATTATGCTATGCACTGATTAACAACAATAGTGTGCATGTAAAATGCATCATTTACACGTAAACTTACCTCGATGCAAAACGTGTTAGCTAGTGATTTACTCAATCACCTTGCCTTTCCCACGGTCAAGGTTGATTCTGCGCTCTTCTTGATCTATAACAATGAAATTCATTCGTTTAGTTCATTCTATGATCATAATACATCAAACTCTACACTTGGGCAAAAATTACCATTTTGCCCTTGTACATTGGCAAAATTACGATTTTTCCCCTAGGCTCGTAATTTATTTTTTCATCACATTTTCTCAATAAAAAAGCATAGATGAACATTTATTTCTCTTACAACTACTCACCATTTCAACTATTTCATGCATTTATGACACAAACTAAATCTTTGCATTCAAGTCCTATTTAAGTGTTTTCATGCTAACACCTTTCACAAAAGTTGTTTCTCACCTCCCTAACATCCATTGTCTTCCATAAAAACTCAGCTAACAACATAAATACTCAAATGGCAAGTCCCTATACTTTCAACCATATCTCAAATTAATCCCCTCATTAGCTAGCTTAACCTTTAGGGACTCCAAAAACACAAAAATTATTAATTAACAAACACAAAAATCACTAGATGAATGGCCCAATTGCACTTTAAAATCCTCCAAATTTATATTTTATAACTATTAGGTACCCCCACCTTATAAAATAGAACTTTCACACTTTATGCGATTTAATCCTTTTTTACAATTAAGTACTCTATTGCTAAAATTAAAGCACCAAAAATTTCCATATAGCCATGTATTAATGCCATAACACATAAAATAATACTAAAATAATTTCCTCAACCTCGGATTAGTGGTCTTGAGACCACTATTTCGACTAGCCCCAAAATTGGGCTGTTACAACTCTCCCCCCTTTTTTGGGATTTTCGCCCTTGAAAATCTTACCTGTAAAGAGGTTTGGATATTGCTCTCTCATGGCTTCTTCCGGTTCCCACGTAGCTTCTTCTACACCGTGCTTTTGCCACAACACTTTTACTAAGGCTATGTCCTTATTCCTCAACTGTTTCACTTCTCGAGCGAAGATTTTAATCGGCTCTTCCTCATATGTCATATCCGGTCGTATGTCAATTTCTGTGGGAAAAACCACATGTGAGGGATCGAAACGATAACGCCTTAGCATTGATACATGGAACACATTGTGAATTTTCTCTAACTCTACCGGTAAAGCCAACCGATATGCCACTGGCCCAATCCTTTCGGTAATTTCGTACGGCCCTATGAATCTCGGACTCAATTTACCCTTTCGACCAAATCTTAATATTTTCTTCCACAGCGACACTTTCAAAAATACTTTGTCACCCACTTGAAACTCAATTTCTTTTCTTTTCAAATCTGTGTATGACTTTTGTCGGTCTGATGCAGCTTTTAAACTATCCCGAATCACTTTCACTTTTTCCTCAGTTTCTTTAACTAAATCAATCCCATGAATTTGCTTCTCACCCAACTCGGCCCAATACAAAGGAGTCCGACACTTACGACCATATAAGGCCTCATACGGTGCCATCCGTATGTTCGATTGATAACTATTGTTGTAAGCGAATTTGACCAAAGGTAGGTATATTTCCCAACTACCTTTGAATTCTAACACACAGCATCGGAGCATATCTTCAAGAACTTGGATTACTCTCTCAGACTGACCATCAGTTTGAGGATGAAAAGCAATACTAAAATTCAACCTTGTACCTAAGGCCTCTTGTAACTTCTTCCAAAACCTCGAAGTAAATCTCGGGTCTCTATCCGAGATAATGGATATAGGCACTCCATGTAATCTTACTACCTCTGCAATATACAACTTGGATAACTTCTCTAGTGAATAATCAATACATACCGGTATAAAGTGAGCTGACTTCGTTAACTTATCAATGATAACCCATACAACATCTTTCTTTTTCGGTGTCGAAGGCAACCCCGTCACGAAGTCTATAGTGATCCGATCCCACTTCCACTCGGCAACCATCACTGGTAGAAGTAATCCCGAAGGCGTCTGATGCTCGGCTTTCACTTGTTGACAAATCAGACATCTTGTTACATACTCCAAGATGTCTCTTTTCATTCCTGGCCACTAATAGAATTTCTTCAGATCATTGTACATTTTCGTACTGCCTGGGTGTACTGACAAATGACTATTATGTGCTTCTTGTAAAATTTCTCGGATTAACTCATCATCTTTAAGTACACAAATTCTATCATAGAATATTAAACAACCATTCGAACTTACCCGAAATTCAGAATCAGCTCCTGATTCACACTTAGCTCTTTTAGCTAACATCTCATTATCATTCCTTTGAGCTTCACATATTTGCTGGACAAATAGTGGCCTAGCTCTCAACTCAGTCAGTATAGCACCATCATCGGACAATGACAAACTCATGCTTATAGTTCTCAAAGCATATAAAGATTTTCTACTTAAAGCATCTGCAACTATATTTGCTTTCCCCGGGTGGTAATCGATCACTAGCTCGTAGTTTTTCAATAATTCAAGTCATCGTCGTTGCCGTAAATTTAACTCTTTTTGATTCATCAAGTACCTCAAACTCTTATGATCCATAAAAATTCGACACTTCTCACCATATAAATAATGTCGCCAAATCTTTAACGCGAAAACGATTGCGGCCAACTCTAGGTCATGAGTCAGATAATTCTTCTCATGTGGTTTTAGTTATCTCGAGGTGTAAGCGACCACCTTACCCTTTTGCATCAACACACAACCTAGACCATTTAAGGACGCGTCACTATAGACCACAAACTCTTTTCCTAACTTAGGCTATACCAAAACCAGTGCTTCTATCAACAACATTTTCAATCTCTCAAAACTCTGTTGGCATTTTTCAGTCCATTCAAACTTAACATCCTTTTTGCAATAATTTCGTCATCGAAGTAGCAATCATAGAAAATCCCTCCACGAATCGCCTATAGTACCCCGCCAAACCTAGAAAGCTTCTGACTTCTGACACGTTCCTCGACGGTTTCCACTCCACAATAGCCAAGATCTTTCCCGGATTAACTCTAATGCCTTCCCCTGACACAACATGTCCTAGGAATCCGACCTCTCGGAGCCAAAACTCGCTCTTCCTAAATTTAGCATATAATTGCTTGTCTCTCAAGGTCTGCAAGACAATTCTCAAATGCTTTGCATGATCACACTCATATCAAGAGTAGACCAATATGTCATCGATAAAACAACTACGAACTTTTCCAAATACGGTTGGAAGATACGGTTCATTAAGTTCATAAAAATTACAAGAGCATTCGTTAAACCAAATGGCATAACCAGAAACTTATAATGGCCATACCTCGTCCTAAATGCTATTTTCGGCACGTCTTGTTCCTTAATTCTCAGCTGATAATATTCAGATCTCAAATCAATCTTGGAGAACACCATAGCTCCCTTCAGTTGATCAAATAGATCATCTATCCTCAGTAAAGGATACCTATTTTTCACCGTCACCTTGTTGAGCTGTCTGTAGTCTATACACAATCTCATCGATCCATCTTTCTTTTTCACAAATAATACTGGAGCACCCCACGGCGAAAAGCTTGGTCTTGAAAAATCCTTATCTGTCAACTCTTGCAACTAGACCTTCAGTACTTTCAACTCCAACGGCGCCATCCTATATGAAGTGATGGAAATGGGTATCGTTCCCAGAACTAACTCAACTCCGAACTCAATCTCTCTGATTAGAGGTAGTCTAGGTAACTCTTCTGGGAATACATCCGAATACTCACATACAACCAGCACGATTTCAACCTTTGCCTCAGACTCTTAACTGTTTAGTACAAAGGCAAGATACGACTCACATCCTTTTCTCAAATATTTTTTAGCTACCATGGAAGAAATCATCACCGGTAGGTTATCTGACTCACCTGATTCAACCCGAATAACATTTCCATTTTCACACTTCAATTCAATAAATTTACTACCACAATTCACTAAAACGCTATGGACAGTCAACCAATCCATACCAAGAATCAAGTCAAACTCATCAAACGGCAGCAATATAAAGTTTGTCAGAAAATAATGACCCCTAACTGTCAAAGGACAGTTCCTACACACCTTATCAACTAACACCTATTTTCCTAGGGGGTTTGATACTTTTATTACAAATTCAGTAGACTCAATAGTCATATTCAAACTAATTGCCAATCCCATACAAATATAAGAATGGGTCAACCCTGGGTCAATCAAAGCAATAACAGAGGTGTCATAGAGAGAAAATGTACTCGTTATTACGTCCGACGATGATGCCTCTTCTCGAGCGCGAACAACATAGGTTCTTGCTGACGCCCGACCCTTTGACCTCACAGTAGTGTCTCGTGATACACCTCTACCACTAGTCCCACCTCCCGGGTTCTTTTGTGGCCTACCTCTAAAAGATGCACTGCTTGATCTTACCTCCTACTTCTTTTCCTTGTCATCTCTTTTAGGACAGTTTTGAATGAAATTGTCAGAGGATCCACACTTGTAGCAATTTTGATTGTTTCCCCAACACTCTCCAGTGTGATATCTGCCACAACTTGGGCACTCTGGCTTGGACTTTGGATTGCCCACACTTGCCACTGAGGTGGCCTAAACTCTTGAACCCGAATACATATTACCTCGATCTCTCTGCGAATACTCGACTGGCATAGTCATCCGAGGGTTCCCTTCTCTAGACCTCTTCGATTGAGATTGGTATGACTTACTTATCAGCCTCTTCCTCACATCACGAGCCTCACTCAGGGCTTTCCTCTTTTTCTTACTCAATTCTTCAGCCTTACTAGCCCGATCCACCAGTATCACAAATTGTTTTAGCTCTAAGATCCCAACTAAAAGTTTGATGTCTTCATTTAACCCGTCTTCAAACCTCTTGCATGGGGTAGCTTCCGTGGATACACATTCTTGTGCGTACTTACTGAGCCGAACAAATTCGCGTTCATATTCCACCACAGTCATTTTTTCTTGCTTTAACTCAAGGAATTCTTCCGCTTCTGGTCTATAAACCTTTGACTTATATACTTCTTTCGGAACTCTTCCAAGAAAAAGTCCCACATTATCCTCTCTTTAGGAACTACTAATGTCAACGTTTTTCACCAATAGTATGCTGAGTCCCTCAGCAAAGATACAACGTATTTTAAACTCTCCTTAGGTGTACAGGAGAGTTCATCATAAACCCTCATTGAGTTCTCAAGCCAGAACTCCGCCTGCTCAGGGTCATCATCTTTGTTAGCTCTAAAATCTTCAGCCCATTGCTTCTGAATTTTGTCTACCGGGGGCTTATTTGTCCTCACCATTTCTACACCTTGAGGAGCCATAGGAACTGGCTGAGGTATAGGAGGAGGTGGACGAGGTTGAGCATTGGGATTAGCTCGTACATACTCAGTGTACCAATTGCTCATCATTTGGAGAAAGACTTCTTGAGCCTCTTCTCCTTGACCCCTAGTCACGGGTTCACTTTGCACAGGCGCGGTCCCTTGCACAGGAGCCGGTGCATTACTAGCTGCGTCATCAGCAACCGATTAATCGGAATCCATATACTACATAAAACAAATTTTTAAAATCATCAGAAGCCACCACACTATCATTATACGCTTGTGGCATGTATAGCTAGACTCCCACACACGCTACGGTAGTCCTAGAACCGACTAAACCATAGCTCTGATGCATGATGCATACATTCAATAACGGTTTCCCTGCACTAAGCATCACAAGGTCACTTAACGTAACACATCACCATCTTAAAATACATTACCCGGTGGTTTCGCACTTAGCCCACTATTAGTCTTCATTAGGGTGGTATCGCACATAGCCCACCAAGAAGGTTAATTATGGTGGTATCGCACACAGCCCACCAGAAAGGTTAACAGATGATGGTATCGCATACAGCCTATCTTAATTAAACAACAAGGTGGTATCGCACTTAGCCCACCATCAAAGTTTTATATAACACACCTACCTATCTATTCCATCATTCATACAAGAATTATTCATTAACTACCACTTTCTATCTACTTGAATTATACATGTTCTCAATTATGCTATGCACTGATTAAAAACAATAGTGTGCGTGTAAAATGCATCGTTTACACGTAAACTTACCTCGATGCAAAACGTGTTAGCTAGCAATTTACTCAATCACCTTGCCTTTTCCACGGTCAAGGTTGATTCCGCGCTCTTCTTGATCTATAACAATGAAATTCATTCTTTTAGTTCATTCTATGATCATAATACATCAAACTCTACACTTGGGAAAAAATTACCATTTTGCCCTTGTACATTGGCAAAATTACGATTTTGCCCCTAGGCTCGTAATTTATTTTTTCATCATATTTTCTCAATAAACAAGCATAGATGAACATTTATTTCTCTTACAACTACTCACCATTTCGACTATTTCATGCATTTATGACACAAACTAAATCTTTGCATTTAAGTCCTATTTAGGTGTTTTCATGCTAACACTTTTCACAAAAGTTGTTTCTCACCTCCCTAACATTTATTTTCTTCCATGAAAACTCAGCTAACAACATAAATACTCTCATGGAAAGTCCCTATAATTTCAACCATATCTCAAATTAGTCCCCTCATTAGCTAGCTTAAGCTTTGGGGACTCCAAAAACACAAAAATTATCAATTAACACCACCAAAAATCACTTACTTGGGTGAGGACAAGTTGCTGAAATCTCAAGGCTTTCAAAACCCTTCTTTTGAGTGTAAAAATCAGTGGAAGAGGAAGAGAAGAGAAAAAAAGATGATGGCCTTCCCTTATTTTATCATATTTTAGTCAACTAGTCAACAACTATCACCAAATTTGACTAAAATTAATGCTCTTGTCCCCCTAGCTTCCTATTGCCGGCCAACACTAGATGAATGGCCCAATTGCACTTTAAAATCTTCCAAATTTACATTTTATAGCTATTAGGTACCCCCACCTTATAAAATAGAACTTTCACACTTTATGCGGTTTAGTCCTTTTTCACAATTAAGTACTCTATTGCTAAAATTAAAGCACCAGAAATTTCCATATAGCTATATATTAATGCCATAACACATAAAATAATACTAAAATAATTTTATCAACCTCGGATTAGTGGTCCCGAGACCACTGTTCTGACTAGCCCCAAAATCGAGCTGTTACAAAAGAAATTATTGAAGACATGATGGGAAGTCTGAGCATTAATGCCATATCCGAAGAGGGAGTGGTTGAAGAAAACTTATCGGGAATCTGCCCTTATAAGCCTGGAAGTGTTTTGAACAATTGGGCTGAGAAAGATATTCCTGTAGTCTTTAGAGTTGATTCAACGTAATGTTCAAACCACACTTTTTGCTCTAAGCCTAGAAGCAATAAGAATTTATTTGTGAAATAGGCTCATGTCCAACATCTTTATTTCAATAAAAAATGCATTTTTTATCACTCTAAGAGAATATTCTTTTATTCTTTTATTTCATTCATAATCATACTATACAAATAACTATTCTTTGATTTATTTGTTATTTGGATATTCATTTGTACCTACAACAGGTCCCCAGATATCAACGACATGAGCCACGCTGCTACTGAACCAGAATCTCCTTTTGAGCGAGACATGTGTCTAGAGGGATCTCAGGATTTTGAAGATGACGGAGACTGTAACTTATCTCCAGATTTGTTAAGGATGGTAGAACAAGAAGAGAAACAAATTCTACCTCATAAAGAGATAGTAGAGACTATGATCTTGGAAGAAGGAAAAGAAGTGAAAATTGGAACTTGCATAGCCAAAGAAATAAAACGAGACCTCATTCGGTTACTTTAAGAATTCAAAGATGTCTTCACATGGTCGTACCAAGATATGCCTAGGTTAAGCACTGATATTGTGGTACACTGCCTCCCGTTAAAAGAAGAGTGTAAGCCTGTTCAGTAAAAGCTCCGAAAGATGAGGCCCGATGTTATCATGAAAATAAAAGAAGAGGTTAAGAAGCAATTCGATGCTAGGTTCTTACAAGTGGTTAAATACTCAGAATAGGTAGCCAATATTATCCCCATCCCTAAGAAAGACAGAAAGGTACGAGTGTGTGTAGATTACAGAGACTTAAACAAGGCCAACCCAAAATAAAATTTCCCATTGCCTCACATTGACACGTTAGCGGATGATACGGCAAGCTACTCACTGTTCTCCTTCATGGATGGCTTATCTGGATACAATCAGATAAAGATGTATCCTGAGGATATAGAAAAGACCACATTCATAACTCTGTGGGGAATATTTTGCTATAAAGTGATACCATTTAGATTAAAAAAAATGCGGGAGCAACATATCAAAGAGCCATGGTAACCTTGTTTTATGACATGAAGCACAAGAAAATCAATGTCTACGCCGACGATATGATTGCAAAATCCCGAAGAGAAAATGAGCATGTGCAAGTTTTGAGGAAATTATTCTTGAGGTTGAGGAAATTTGTAACAGCCCAAACCCGGCCCAAACGTTAGGACCGAATATGGGTCGTTACGGAGAAAAACTTTTTGAAACCCATTTTAAAATCCAATTTAAGTTTTGTTGAAAACTTCCCATTTGTGGTTATCTTGCTGAAATCATACTTAGATTAAATTCGGGAATTTAATTGAAGTCAAGTTATTATACCAATTTTGGATGTGTCCGCTGACACGTCAAAACATTTTCGTGTTGATTTAGGAAAACATGTGATTTTAATTTAATTTTTAATAGTGTAGTTTAAAAGCAAGTATCCTAAGTAAGCATAGTAACAAAATAGAGTTTATGGAGGCCTTATTACAATCCAAATAAAAACAAACCAATAACAAAATAATATAACTAAATTAAAGTTCATTTATTTCAAGTCCACTACATGGCCACCTCGAGTCCCTCCGGCTCCATATCCGCGATCTATGCGTCACCTGAAAAAAAATAATGGAGAAGGTGAGTCACCAAGACTCAGTATGTAACCCTTCCCCGTTTTAAAACATTTTCATACACCACACATAACAGTTAATATGCAAAATATTAAATACCCATCCTAGCCATCCAAGCGCCATTTATCTACCCGGTTGTGGTACCAAACCACTTGGTGGTGCCAAACCACCGTGACATATAGTCACAATGTGTTACCAAAACACCGGTGTCTCAGAGACACAGATTATTTGATGGGGCCAACCCATCGTGTGATACCAAATCACTTTGACGATCCCATATCTCAAGTGGGGCCAACCCACGGTGGTGTTAACCACGAGGGACAAGTCGCTATGAGGTGCCAAACCTCTGGAGGTACCAAACCTCTGGTGGCCGTAGTCACGGTGTGTTACCAAAACACTTGGTGCCCGTCGGCACAATAATCTGCCCCTCCACTCACTAATCCCACATCAGTCATATATACATATATGTTTCATGCCATCACATGCTTAAATCTCATGCATCAATACATCATGCTTACCAAAAGCATCAAATAGCATATTCAAGCAGTACTTACGAATTGCCAACTATCTTGATATGGTATATTATCCAATGCTACAATAACCAAATTAGCATTCACAATATTTAGCACATTTAATAAGTTATCGTGTGTATGTACACACCGACACCAACGAGGAGTCTAGATCCAGAAAGAGGAGTCGACCACCTAGATCTATCTGCACCTATATTCGCCAACTCTTTAGGATTAATATTATAGCCTAATCGGCCAAACCAAATTATTGAAAGGGTTCCTTATGAACCCTAGATCTTACATTCCTCGCTTTGGCTACTAACCACGGCACCCGATACTTAAATCTGTTTTTCCAAAATAATCGATTAGTCATTATTACTCATAACCAAAGCTTTGCTTTTGAATACTAACATAGGCCTTACCCACACTTACCAACTTCGATTGACGGAGGATAGAGATTTAGATCGAATACCTTAGAATCCGGCACCTAAATGAATCGTTACCATATTAGTTAGCCACCAAGATAATTGGCTTTTCCTTTTGACCAAGTCGACATAGGAGATAATAAGATGAAAGATTTTGACATACTTACCCCTTGCTAATCGATGCGAAGAAGAAATCCCGAGAAACCCTTATGACCTCCTGATATTCGGCCAAAGTGGGTAAATAGAAGGGAAGGAAATCGACACTTCCAAGGGAGTATATTCGGCCAAAACTACAAGGGAGTAGTGGGGAGGTTCGGCTAGAGGAAGAATAAAAGAAAAAGGGGAATTGAGAATGGGGATTCGGCAAGGAGAAGTAGAGAGGGTTTCGGCTAAGGTTTTGAGAGAATGGAAAAGGAAAAAAAACCAGAAGAAAGGTGTTGAAAATTCGGCTAACAAATTGGAAAAAAAAAAACAAAGTGACCAAATGGGTGCTTTTATAAGCATTCGGCACCCCCTAGTAGCCTTGCCGTCCAACTCTTCAACCAAGAATTCAAAATCCATCCTACTTCCTTAAAATACTCTAGACCACTTGTTTGATTAAATTCAAAATAATTTGAATTAATCCCCAAAATAAATGGATAATCCCAATAATATCTTCTTTATGTTCTATTATCCTTGGAATTAATAATAAACAAAATGCTCCTATTATCCTTAACTATCTCATAAAAAAAAAGAGTTTAAAGAGAGAAAGGACTCTCCCTTCCCATGCCATCCAAAAGAAAGATAAAAGGGGAGAATTGTGACTCGAACCAAGGCTCTCCCTTGTTCTTGATGGCGTCATTTGTAGCTCCCAAGTGGCCTCCCTTTGCCACTTATTCTAGGCTCATTTATGTCAAATGTTCCTTATTTATTCTTATAACCCGTAACCACTAAGGCTATCCACCTTTAAAGCAAATAATATATATATTTTCTACCATTAGAGCCAACTCAAGGCCTTTAATTAAGCTCTATTATTCCATAAATAATATCACAGCTGTTCATACATAAGAAAAGTAATTAAATTCCAAATAGTCCCATTTTTGGGATGTTACAGTTCTACCCCCCTTAAAATAAATTTCGTCCCGAAATTACTTAGCTAAAACAGATGAGGGTATTGCCGCCGTATCACATCCTCAGGTTCCCACGTAGCTTCTTCCACACCATGGTTCTGCCACATCACTTTCACTAAGGGCACTGACTTTCTACGCAGAACCTTCACATCACGATCTAAGATCTGAACTGGTTCTTCTTCAAAAGATAAATCCGCATTCACCTCGATCTCCGCTACTGGTACCACGTGCGATGGGTCTGACCGATACCGTCTCAGCATTGATACGTGAAAGACGTCATGTATCGACTCAGTTCTGCCGGCAACTCTAGCTGGTAAGCTACCGGTCCCACTAAACTTTACAATCAGATATGGCTCGATGAACCTTGGGCTTAGCTTCCTTTTCGCCCAAACCTTAGTACCTTCTTCCAAGCGACACCTTTAGGAAAACCTTATCCCCTACTGCATACTCCATTTTCTTGCGCTTAAGATCAGCATAGGACTTACGTCATCGATGCCTCCTTAAGACGAACTCGAATCACCTTCACTTTATCCTCGACTTAGTTACCAATTACGGACCTAACACTGTCGTTCACCCAACTCCGTCCAACACGTCGAGTTCGACATTCTGTCCATCTGATTGCCTCGTATGGTGCCATCGAATACTAAACTTGGTAACTATTGTTGTGGCGAACTTCGGCGGAGGTAAAATTCCTCCCAACTACCTCGAAATTCCAAGACACAACCCTCGGCATATCTTCTAAGATCTGTATGACCCTTTCGGATTGCCCGTCGACCGAGGATGGAAAGTCTTTGAAATCAATCGCATACCAACGCTTGATGTAACGCTTTCCAAAACCTCGAAGTGAACCTTGGGTCCCTATCCGAGATAAGCGACTGGGCACACTATGCAATCGACTATCTCGCCACATACAACTTTGCTAGCTTCGGGTGAGTAATCCATTCTCACCCATGAAGTGAGTGATTTAGTCGACGATCTACGATTACCCAAAGCGCATCTTTCTTCTTTGGGCGTAAGGGTAGACCATCGACGAAATCCATAGTGATCCTCTCCCATTTCCATTGAGGAATCTTTACTGGGTTGAAGTAGCCCGATGGTAATCGGTGTTGACCTTAACCTGCGACCGTCAAACACTTCCCTACAATTCCGTTATCTCACGCTTCAACCCGCCACGTAACTATTTAGTAGATCTCCATACATCTTGCTTCCTCCGGATGCATAGCGTATGAAATGCTATGAGCATCTGGAGAATTTTTCGCCTCAACTCCATATCCTTTGGCATACTGGCCGTCCTTGAAAACATAACACACCATCACCAACAAACTATACCCTTCTAAACCACCATCCTGAACTTGCATCCTCTTAGCATTTAACCCTTCATCCACTAACTGTTTGTCCTTGATTTCCTCGATCCATGTTGGCTTAACTTGAAGCTCTGCCAAAAGGCTTCCATCGTCATATAGGCTCAACTGAGCAAACATTGCTCTTAAATCCGCCACAACCTTCCGGCTCAACGCATCACCACCACGTTAGCCTTACGGATGATATTCGATGGAGCGATCGTAGTCCTTTAACAGATTCAATCCATCGGTATTGTCTCGATTCAGATCCTTCGAGTGGAAGATACCTCAAACTTTTGTGATCCGTGTAAATTCATCGACTTCTCCCTATAAAGATAATGTCTCCATATTTTCAAGGTGAAGACGACCACTGCTAACTCCAAGTCGTGAGTTGGGTAGTTAACCTCATGCGGTCTCGGTGACGGACGATAGGCAACTACCTTCCCATCCTGCATCAACACACACCCCAAACCAAGTGAGATGCATCACAATAGATCGTGAATAATTTTCACCCTCGGGTTGTACTAGAACCGGAGCTTAGTCGAATCTTCCTCAACTTATCAAAACTTTCTTGCTTTCTCTAACCACACAAATGGAACACCTTTCCTTAGCAACTTAGTCAATCGGTACTGCGATCGAGAGAACCCTTCCACAAACCTCCGATAATACCTGCTAAACCCGAAAACTTCAGATCTACGCCACCGACTTAGGCGGTTCCACTCCAACACCGCTTCAATCTTGCGGGATCCACTCTAATCCTTCCACGACACTCGTGACCTAAGAAAGCCACCTCCTTAGCCAAAATTCGCACTTCTTGAATTTGGCATATAATTATTTTTCCTCAACACTTGCAGAACTATCCGTAAATGCTTGTCATGTTCTTCCTCCGTCCTTGAGTAAACCAATATGTCGTCGATGAATACCACGACGAATTGGTCTAGGTACTGTTGAAATACCCTATTCATTAAGTCCATGAATGCCGCCGGGGTATTGGTCAACCCGAATGGCATCACTAGGAACTCGTAATGCCCATACCGAGTTTGGAATGCCGTCTTGTGAACATCGGCCTCCTTCACCTTAAGTTAATGGTAACCCACCTAAGGTCTATCTTGAAAACACCGACGCCCTTCAATCGGGTCAAACAAGTCATCGATCCGAGGCAATGGGTACTTGTTTTTGATCGTTAACTTGTTTAATCGGCGGTGAGTCGATGCACATCCGCATAGAACCATCCTTCTTCTTGACAAACAATACAGGCGCTCCCCACGGAGATATACTAGGTCAAATAAACCCTTTGTCCAAGAGCTCCTGAATTTGAGCCTTTAGCTCCACCAATTCCTTTGGTGCCATTCGGTAAGGTGCTATAGACACAGGTGCCGTTCCGGGTAGTAAGTCTATACTGAACTCGACTTTCCGATCTGGAGGCAGACCCGGAAGTTCTTCTGGAAACACGTTAGCAAATTCCCCAACCGTTCGGACCTTTCCAACTACTGACTCCTTAGCTTCCAAAGCACAGATTTGAACCAAAAACGCCTTACAACCCTTCTTGACCATCTTCTCAACCTTCAAGGCAGACACCACGTTGGATAGGTAATTCCTTCTATCACCTATCATAACCACTTCATCGTTCTCGGTAGTCTTAAGAACTATGCGCTTAGCCACAAAATCCAAGTTCACTGATACTTAACCACCAATCCATTCCAGGATCAAATCGAACTCCCCAAGCGGTAGTTCCATCGGATCGACCACAAATACTACCCTTGGAGTTCTAGGGTGCGTCTCTATAAAGTTTGTCTACCACTACAGAGTGACCTAACGGACTAACTACAGTCATCTCCCTAGAAGCAGTTTCAGAGTTTAGGTCCAAAGTCTCTACCACACTACTTGCTACGTATGAATGTGTAGACCCCACATCAATTAATGCATAATAAGGAAGACCAAAAATTAGAAACGTACCGGTTATGACATCCGGTGCGTCACCCTCTCTCATGACGCTTCGCATATAGACTAAGCCAGGCTGCCTAGCCTCTGTGTTGCCTGAACCTCTGCTCTGAATTCCACGACCTCGGTTAGGACCGTTGCTTCCTCTGCCATTACCACGACCTCTCTGCGGTCCCACATTTCTATCCTGAGCACGGTTCTGTCCCTCTGGCTGGTTCTTAGCTAGTTTCCGAGGACAATCTCTGACCCGATGCTCTAAAGACCCACACTCAAAACATCCTCTATCGCCGGTCGAACAACTTCCCTAATGGGTCTTCCCACAGCGGTTACACTGAGTCAGCCTCTGATTAGCAGTCATGGGCCTTGCCGCCTGATTTGGCCCACTTGGCTTAGCCTTTTTCTGGACACTACCACTGGATCCAGCTGACCCAAATCCTCTCTTTTGATTATTCCTACTATAGTTTTGCCTCACAGCCTCCTTGATTCCTTCGGCTACCTTAGCCTTTTCCACAATAGGTGAAAACTCACGAACTTACTGCGGGGCAATCAGTAACCTTAAATCATCTCGGAGTCCGTCCTCAAAGGACCACGCGGCTCGTGTTCGATAGCCACGATGCCCCTAGCATACCTACTCGGTCTTAAAACTCCGCCTCATATTCCGCTCTCGACTTAGTTCCTTGCACTAACCTAGAAAGGCTTTCCTCGAGCATCTCAGATAACTGGTGCCCACATACTTCTTCCGATAGGTGGTTTTGAAATAATCCCAAGTCGGATCATCTGCCAGTAGCGCCATCTCGAATCGTCACCACCATCGACACGCTTCATCCTTTAGAAGCGTCGGCCCTTTCAATTTTTCTTCTTGATCAAGTCAACATCATCCATGATCCTTTCGGTTGACTCTAGCCATGATCTGTCAGACTTTGGTGCCACTCGACACACCTCAAACACTTCCGCCCGTTGGACCGAATTCGCTCGGGAGCAGATTTTGAGCTCCCAGTTTCCACTAGCTCCACCACAATCTCGAACTCGCATAATCGCTTGCGATACTGCCTCACCACCGGTCTGATCCTGCTCCTCAGCTCTAAAAGTAGGAGGTGGTGGTGGCGGTGGTACATCGTTTTCAGAACCTTGTCCCGACCTGACGGGTTCAGACACCGTCATCCTACCCCTACCGCGTCCACGGCGTCCCCGTCCTCTAGAACTCATTCTATCTACTGCGCTTTTAATCTGATTAAGAGAAATTTTATGTATTAGCATTTGTTCCACTTCATTACTCGCGAAGAAATTTTATGAAGGAATTTTAATTAGAGATTCTTCCGTGCAAACAAGGTTTCAGTCTTCTATCTTAGTTCACCCAAAGAAGTTCTTGCATCCATTCCCTAACACTTTCCATACCTATTCACTCCTCGGACATTTCTGCCCATTTCTAACCCAGGGGTATTTTCGTCTTTTTCCTACAGGGGTATTTTCGTAATAAAAGAGATTTTTAAAACTTTAGTAAAGTAGGTTGTTTTTTGCAATTCCCAACACTGGAGGTATTATTGAAAATTAATAAGGTTTGAAGTTATGGCATTATTTCGGAAATCAAGGGTATTTTGGTAATTTTGTCCATCAGGGGTAATTTTGTAAATTTTGCACGTCAAAAATGTTTTTAACCATTGTAAAACTCTGAGGGTCCCTTTGCAAATTTTCCTTTCTTAAAACGTTGATGTTTGCAAAAAGTTCAAAAGTCAAGGTCATTTTGGTAATTTTGCAGTTTGAGGGCGTTTTCGTAATTTTCTGAAACCAAAGTATTTTATTGATGATCTTCAAAGCAGGGTTGAATATTTGAAAAGTAGTTGGAATTTTGGACAAAATCATTGAGTTGATATTTTATGAACCAAGGGCATTTCCGTAATTTTACCCCTAAGGGCATTTTTGTAATTTTCCACAAATCGAACTTTTCGGGGAAAACATTGTAAAAAGAGTTGTTCTTACGTTTGAAGGAGTGATTTTAAAAGTTTTAAAACCAAGTTTTGTTGTTTCATTCCTTTTTCGAAAATCAAGGCTAATTCCCTTTCGGGTTTTAGTCATTATGTTTAGCCTATGACCGAGCCCTCTTGATCAGGGTGAACCCAAGCTACGCACCAGGCAGGTTTCGTGTGGAGAGGAGGTGAGTCACGCGGACTGCTTAAACACCAAGCTCCCACCGAACCTTTCTAGACATGCGCACAGAGGTTACCACACCGCTGAGCCCTCTGAGTTAGGGTGAACCCAAGCTACGCACCAGGTAGGATACCTGCAAAGAGGTGGTGAGTCACTCGGATTGCTTAAATACCAGGCTCTTTCGGTTCCAATCCTAGACATGCGTACAGGGGTTACCACACCCTAGCTCAGTGACTAAGTCATAGGTTGGTTTCGTTCTTTAAGTCTTATGTACTGTTTGTGTGTTTGAGTAATCTAATCCTAGGGTTCAAGTTCCTATAAGTCTATCTACGTTCCATGCTTCCTACCCTTCTACAGAATATAATTCACACAGAGGTTTAGATGTACTTACCTGGGCGGATCGGTGCCGGAGACTCGGGCCATGCTGCTTTAAAACCCAAAAACAATTAATAAGGCCTACTAAAACATTTTTGGGCCTTGGGCCCCCACAGTCGAGCTTTGAACTGGGCTCTGATACCAATTTGTAATATTTTCAAACCCCCAAATGTTAGGACCGAATATGGGTCGTTACGAGAAAAACTTTTGAAACCCATTTTAAAATCCAATTTAAGTTTTGTTGAAAACTTCCGTTTGTGGTTATCTTCTTTGAAATCATACTTAGATTAAATTCGTGAATTTAATTGAAGTCAAGTTATTATACCAATTTTGGATGTGTCCACCGACACGTCAAAACATTTTCGTGTTGATTTAGGAAAACATGTGATTTTAATTTAATTTTAATAGTGTAGTTTAAAAGCAAGTATCCTAAGTAAGCATAGTAACAAAATAGAGTTTATGGAGGCCTTATTACAATCCAAATAAAACAAACCAATAACAAAATAATATAACTAAATTAAAGTTCATTTATTTCAAGTCCACTTGCATGGCCACCTCGAGTCCCTCCTACTCCATATCCGCGATCTATCGTCACTGAAAAAAAATAATGGAGAAGGTGAGTCACCAAGACTCAGTATGTAACCCTTCCCCGTTTTAAAACATTTTCATACACCACACATAACAGTTAATAAGCAAAATATTAAATACCCATCCTAGCCATCCAAACGCCACTGTCTACCCCGTTGTGGTACCAAACCACTGGTGGTGCCAAACCACTGGTGACATATAGTCACAATGTGTTACCAAAACACTGGTGTCTCAGAGACACAGATCATTTGATGGGGCCAACCCATCGTGTGATACCAAATCACCGGCGACGATCCCATATCTCAAGTGGGGCCAACCCACGGTGGTGTTAACCACGGGACAAGTCGCTATGAGGTGCCAAACCTCCGGAGGTACCAAACCTCCGGTGACCGTAGTCACGGTGTGTTACCAAAACATCTTGGTGCCGTCGGCACAATAATCTGCCCCCTCCACTCACTAATCCCACATCAGTCATATATACATATATGTTTCATGCCATCACATGCTTAAATCTCATGCATCAATACATCATGCTTACCAAAAGCATCAAATAGCAATTTCAAACAGGCACTTACCTGAATTGCCAACTATACCGATATGGTATATTATCCAATGCTACAATAACGAAATTAGCATTCACAATATTTAGCACATTTAATAAGTTATACGTGTGTATGCACACACCTGACACCAACGAGGAGTCTAGATCCCGAAAGAGGAGTCGGCCACCTAGATCTATCTGCACCTATATTCGGCCAACTCTTTAGGATTAATATTATGGCCTAATCGGCCAAACCAAATTATTGAAAGGGTTCCTTATGAACCCTATCTTACCTTTCCTCGCTTTGGCTACTAACCACTACCCGATACTTAAATCTATTTTTCCAAAATAATCGATTAGTCATTATTACTCATAACCAAAGCTTTGGCTTTTGAATACTAACATAGGCCTTACCCACACTTACCAACTTTGTTGACGGAGGATAGAGATTTAGATCGAATACCTTAGAATCCGGCAGACTAAATGAATCGTTACCACATTAGTTAGCCACCAAGATAATTCGCTTTTCCTTTTGACCAAGTCGACATAGGGAGATAATAAGATGAAAGATTTTCATACTTACCCTTGCTAATCGATGCAAGAAGAAATCCAGAAACCCTTATGACCTCCTGATATTCGGCCAAAGTGGGTAAACAGAAGGGAAGGAAATCGGCACTTCCAAGGGAGTATATTCGGCCAAAACTACAAGGGAGTAGTGGGGAGGTTAGGCTAGAGGAAGAATAAAAGAAAAAGGGGAATTGAGAATGGGGATTCGGCAAGGAGAAGTAGAGAGGGTTTCGGCTAAGGTTTTGAGAAAATGGAAAAGGAAAAAAAACCAGAAGAAAGGTGTTGAAAATTCGGCTAACAAACTGGAAAAAAAAGAAAACAAAGTGACCAAATGGGTGCTTTTATAAGCATTCGGCACCCCCCTAGTAGCCTTGCCGTCCAACTCTTCAACCAAGAATTCAAAATCCATCCTACTTCCTTAAAATACTCTAGACCACTTGTTTCATTAAATTCAAAATAATTTGAATTAATCCCCAAAATAAATGAATAATCCCAATATTATCTTCTTTATGTTCTATTATCCTTGGAATTAATAATAAACAAAATGCTCCTATTACCCTTAACTATCTCATAAAAAAAAAAAAGAGTTTAAAGAGAGAAAGGACTCTCCCTTCCCATGCCGTCCAAAAGAAAGATAAAAGGGGAGAATTGTGACTCGAACCAAGGCTCTCCCTTGTTCTTGATGGCGTCATTGTAGCTCCCAAGTGGCCCTCCCTTTGCCACTTATTCTAGGCTCATTTTATGTCAAATGTTCCCTTATTTATTCTTATAACCCCTAACCACTAAGGCTATCCACCTTTAAAGCAAATAATATATATATTTTTCTACCATTCCGAGCCAACTCAAGGCCTTTAATTAAGCTCTATTATTCCATAAATAATATCACAGCTGTTCATACATAAGAAAAGTAATTAAATTCCAAATAGTCCCATTTTTGGGATGTTACAAAATTTCAGCTAAAGCTCAACCCGATAAAATGTACTTTCGGGGCTAAGTCAAGAAAACTGCTAGGTTTCGTAGTCAGTGAAAAGGGAATCGAAATCGACCCAGACAAAGTCAAGGCTATACAAGAATTATCTTTGCTGCGCACTCAAAAGGAAGTTCGAGTTTTCTTAAGAAGACTAAACTACATTGTCCGGTTTATTTCACAACTAATTGAGAAATGTGACCCCATATTCCGTCTTCTTAAGAAACACAATCTAGGCATATGGGATGATGAATGCCAGAAAACTTTTGACAAGGTAAAACAGTACCTGTCCAATACCTCAGTGTTGTCACCACCTAGTTCAGATAGGCTCATGATATTGTATTTGACAGTATTTGACCATTCTATGGGATATGTGCTTGGCCAACATGATGAGACCTGAAAGAAAGAAAGAGCGATATACTACCTCAGTAAGAAATTCACTGAGTGTGAAATGAGATACTCTCCAATTGAGAAATTATGTTGCGTCTTGATCCAGACAACTCAGAGATTGAGGCAGTACATGTTGTAGCATACGACGTGGCTCATCTCGAAGCTGGACCCTTTGAAGTATATGATAGAGTCGACTGCTTTGAATGGAAGGATAGCTAGATGGCAAATTCTGCTTTCCGAATTTAACATAGTCTATGTGAACCAGAAGGCTGTGAAAGGGAGTGCAATAGTAGATTTTCTAGCCAGTAGAGCTTTAGAAGATTACGAGCCTTTGAACTTTAATTTCCTTAAAGAAGATCTAATGTGTGTGGAAACTACCAAAGAAGACGCTCCAAAAGATCGTCCTTGGATATTGAACTTCGGCAAAGCATCAAACGCTGTTAGTAATGGAATTGGGGCAGTCTTGATATCCCTAAATAGAGATCATTATCCATTTACTTGTAAATTGGATTTTTATTGAACAAATAATATGGTAGAGTATGAAGCATGTATCATGAGAATCCGAGCGGCCATAGAATGCAGAATTAAAGTGCTAGAGGTGTATGGGGATTCTGCACTAGTGATCTATTAGCTCAAAGGTGAATGGGAAATAAGAGACCCCAAATTAATTAATTATCGAAAGCTAGTTCTAGAATTAACTGAGGAGTTCAATGATATCACCTTCTGTTACCTCCCGCGAGATGAAAACCAGATGGCTGATGCCCTAGCTACATTAGCTTCTATGATCAGAGTAAATAAACAAGAGGATGTGAAGCCTATCCAAATGAGTATTTACGAGGCTCTGACTCATTGCTACAATATCGACGAAGAGAAAGAAACAGATGATCATCCTTGGTATCACGATATACTGCGATGTGTGAAGAATCGTGAATACCTTGATCAAGCAACTGAGAATGATAAAAGGACTTTGAGAAGACTGGCCAGTGACTACGTCTTAGATGGGGATATCCTATACAAAAAAGAAAGGATCAGGTGTTATTAAGATGTGTAGATGCTGTTGATGCTAAGAAAATTCTAGAAAAAGTCCATGAGGGTGTTTACAGAACACATGTTAATGGTTTTACAATGGCCAGGCAAATCATGAGATTTGGATATTATTATTCTGCCATAGAAGGAGATTGCATCAATTATGCCAAGAAGTGCCATAAGTGCCAAATTTATGGGGACAAGATTCATGTGCCTCATTCACCTCTTCATGTTATGACTTCTCCATGGTCTTTCTCTATGTGGGGCATTGGACGTCATTAGGTCAAGCTCACCAAAAGCCTCTAACGGGCACTGATTCATTTTTGTGGTCATCAATTACTTCGCTAAGTGGGTAGAGGCTGCTTCATATGCCATTGTCACCAAGTCTGCAATTAGCAAGTTCTTAGAGAAAGAGATCATCTGTCGATATAGAATGCCAGAAAGGATCATATCGGATAATGCATTGAATTTGAACAACAACACGATAGCAGAGGTCTACCGTCAGTTCAAGATTAAACACTACAACTCGTCACCATATCGCCCAAAAATGAATGGTACAGTTGATGCAGCTAATAAGAATATCAACAAGATTGTGGGAAAGATGACTCAGACTTATAAAGATTGGTACGAGAAATTACCATTTGCTCTTTATGCTTATCGAACGTTAGTCAAGACCTCTACCAGGGCAACTCCTTTCTCATTGGTCTACGGAATGGAGGCAGTGTTACCCATTGAAGTTGAAATTCCTTCCCTTCGAGTCTTGTCAGAGCTGAAGTTGGATGAAGCAGAATGTATCCAATCTCGATATAACCAATTAAACCTGATTGAAAAGAAAAGGTTGAAAGCTATCCGTCATGGTTAAATGTACCAAAAGCGAATGATGCGAGCTTACAACAAAAAGGTTCGCCCTAGAGAATTCAATGAGGGGGACTTGGTATTGAAGAAGATCCTACCCCTTACAAAAGGACTTCAGAGGAAAGTGGATGCTAAACTGTGAAGGACCTTACGTGGTAAAGAAGGCCTTTTCTGGAGGAGCATTGATATTAACTGAAATGAATGGCAAGACTTTGCCTAATCCAGTGAATTCACACTCATTCAAGAAGTACTTCTCTTAAAAAAAAGGGGAGAGGCCAATGATAAAACCCGCAAAAGGCGCCTTAAGAACAAAAGGGTTTTGAATTGAAAACTCAGGAAAGGGCAATTCAAATTTTGATCGAAGGTGGGGCATGCGGTAGTCTTGTTATGCCTGAATTAACGAAGAGAAGGTATGCTACATCTTGGGGCATCGACAAAGTACTCTAGACCTATTAAACACATATTGAGATTAAAATGGTCTTCAGAAAGTTCGTACAGAGAAGCTCAGGCTGCGATATCTGGGGTACCTATTTGTTCCCTCACCTATTCCAGCAATGTTTACTTTCTTTAATTAATCCATTCTTTTCAAGATTTTGTTCCTGATAAATTTCAGTTTCGTCCATCATTATGATCATTTTCAAGCATTTTGCATTGAAATAATGATTAATGGACTAATAATACTTTCACAAAAGGAGTTTTGCATATTACTCTAAAAGCTTCTAAATAGTATAAGAACCTGAAACAGGACTATTATTTAGAACTCACCAAGCCTAAGGGTTGGAAGTATTTGAGAAGGAAGAGTCTAAATTGTGACTATTGCTTCGGATTTTCTATCAAGGATATCAATTGAACAAGAAGGCATGATAACACCTTAGTGATACAACTTTGATGAACAACGAACAATGACAACCCAAACATTAAAAAGGGATCATTCTCATGACATTCTGCATTCAAGTATCATTCATAACACATCTAGTTAGGAGCATTTGATTCATTCTGATCATCGCATCCTAATCATTTGGCATAAGTATAGACCCATGAAATCGATTCTACAGGTCATGTCCCCAGAGGACGGTGTAGCGACATCAGTGAAGCCATTAACCTTATCTCCCTAAAGTTGCAGTAGAACAGGTTGAAGATAGCAAATCTTATTTCCCTGAAGTTGTAGTGGAACGGATTAAAGCTACAAGTTATAAGTCTTATACCTCTGAAGTTACAGTAGGTCGAATCAAACCTATCATGGTGAATCTTATCTCCCTGAAATTGCAGTGGAGCATATTGAAGCCACGAATCTTATCTCCCTGAAGTTGCAGTGGAGCAGTTTAAAGCCACAAATCTTATATCCCTGAAGTTGTAGTGGAGCAAATTAAAGATAGGCTACAAATCTCATCTCCTTGGAGTAGCAGTGGAGCAGATTGAAGTCATGGATCTTATCTCCTTGAAGTTGCAATGGAGTAGATCGAAGACACCAGCCTTATCCCCCTGAAGATGCAGTAGATTAGAATGAGGCTACTTGAAGAAGATGAACACCAAGAAGTCAAGATTCGGCAAGACCGGACGAAATTGGCCCTCTTAAAGTCATTACTCCATTCTCTTTACACGACAATGAGCAAAGAGGGGCAACTATAATAGCCCATTTTCATCCTGGCCCAATATATTCAAATCAGACAAAGTAAAACCAAATCAATAAAAGTCCAAAAAATTTACAGTTCAATACAAATATCAGGGCTTGATTAGCCCAAATTAAACGTACCCAAACCCAATTTACAAACTCTAACAGCCCAAACCAAAAACAATACCCAAACCCAATAACCAAAAAACCCTAGCAGCCCAAGTGGCTCAAAACTAATCTAAACCAAATCGAAAAAAAAATAGGAAAACCCTAGCTAAGATGTGCCGCATGCCTCCATCGTCGCACGCCACGTCAACACCACCGTATGGCCTCCGTACCTGCAAACCAAGCAAAAGAGAACAGCACAGCAGGAGCAAAAAAAAAAACAAAAAAAAATTGTAAAAATCAGGCTATAAAGCCGATTGAAATTCATTTGTAAAATGGACCTTTTTTTTTTTAAATACAAAAACAACAGATACATCAGAGAATCAGAAAAATTTCAAGGGGCTATTTTTTTCATCTCTTCATATTTTTTATTTCTTTTATTTTATTTTCTCTTCGTTTCTGTTTTACTTTTCATTTACAAAGAGAATAAAACAAGATACAAAGTACAAAAAAAGGGGGAGAAATCTAACCTTTTTTCCTTGTGTTTCCACCGCCGTGGGTAGTCGAGGACCGCCCTCTCTAACGTAAGAGGGCATTTTTCGGGCTAGAGAGTTGAAAAGCCAAAAAAATGGCGACTTTTCGTTTTTTGGCCACCGTGGACGACGGTACCGTCGTCGACGGCCAACGACCGCCACGGTGGGTCGACGACTGAAGCCCGGCCGAAATTCGGAAGGGGGAGAAATTCTTGAGAGGTTTTTTGATTTTTTTTAAGAGGGGGCTGAAAATAAAATAATTTTTTTGGGGGGTTTTATAAAGCAATAAAACGGCGTCGTTTCAATAAGTGCAGAAAAGCCCCAAAACGACGTCGTTTTGGGGAGGCCGACCCTATCCGATCTGACCCGCTTAAGGGATTCGCGTGTTTTTAATAATTGGGTTATTTTCCCTTTTGGTCCTTCCGCCTTTTTGGGTTGTTTTAATTTAGTCCTATTTGCACTTTTTATATTTTATACATTTCACCCTGAATTTTTTTACTGTTTTCAATTTAGTCCCGCGTCTTTAGAAGGGACGCGTGCCCCAAGACTTGGGATAATTTCATATTTAATCCTTTCTTGTTTTATTTTTTAGATTCCCTTCCCAAACTTTGGTTTTAAGTTAAATTTAGTCTCTTTTTTATTTCTTTGGTTATTTTTACGATTTTATTAATTAATTTTAATATTACTATTATTATTATATTTCTTACTACTACTATTATTATTATGGCTATTATTATTAATATTATTACTATTATTACTTACTATCATTATTATTACTATTATTATTATTTTTATAACTCTTTTATATTTATTTAACTAATATCTCTTAAATATGTATATTTTATTTTATCACTTTATTATTTAGTTATTTATATTCTTTTATATGATTACAAACTTTAGATTATTTGTTATTTTTATTATTGTTAATATTATAGTATACAAAAGATAAGTATATTATAGTATACAATAAAAAAAAAAGATGGCAAAATTGAACTATATATTTACCTATTAATTAGTGGCCAAACATACGGTTGGTGGCTCACTGATGCAAGAAACGACATTCGGTATAATGCCCAAGACTGCAGTAGAAGACAGCAACCGCCCATTGATTTCGTAGACGACTTTGTCACTCGACAAAGCTCGCGGTATAAGCATGCTAACACTGCAGAGCCCCAACTAAATCTTTCGGAAAGCTCGAGATCCTCTAATAAGGGGAGATAAATTATTGAGACTCTATTCTGATTGACGTCCGGCAAAAGTATCCCACCTATCAGTTGAAGAATGAACGCTCTTGCAGCGTAGATAAGTCCATCTGCGTTGGACGGCTCGAAAGATGCTGTAAGTTTTCTTTTAACCAATTAAATTTAATATGTGTTAAGTGTCCTTCCTTGTTGTCTGGGAGCACTCTCCCAAGTAAACGCTAAAAGTGGCCTACGGATCGAACACTTTTCCAAGCCCGGTCACTGCTTCGCCTTCTATAGACAGCCCGAGTTGTACTGCTACGTCTTGCAATATAATACTTACCTCCCTACATGGGAGGTGGAACGTATGTGTCTCCATTCACCATCTCTCAACTAATGCCGATATTAAATTGGCCCGTAGCTCAGATATCTGAATGTAAGTGGCAACCCCAAAACCTGCGACATTCAAATATGGTATAACTCTTCGATCTGGAAAATAATTGGGATCATGCAACCGCAGTCGAACAATTCTGTATGAATCCCGCATTTATATAAAATATATAATGTTATATTTCTCATTTAAAAACAAATTAAAAGAATATCTAAAATTAAATAATACATTTTATTTATCGTTTACCTGATGCACTTTGCTTGCAATGTGGTTGTCATCATTTAAAATAGCATTTGGATTACGATCCATAGAGTGATCTGCAGAACTCGGTGGTTGTTGAAGGTGAAAAGCGGGGGAAGATGTTGAAAGTGACAAGTTGCAATTGATTAAAGGGATGAAAGTGACATGTTTCAAAGTGGGGGACGATGCCTATTTATAAATGGTGATGGGTGTTGAAAAAAAATTGCCCATTTTGATGGGTCATTTCAATTTTTTGGATTCTTGTAATGACTGACACCCTATTTTGATGGGTAACTATTAGTTTTTTTTTAATTCAAAAACTATTTTAATGTCAGTACCCTCATTTATATTTCATTTAATTTTTCTTAATATCAGAGAAATTTAATTTTGTAAAGTCTGACAAAATAATCGAGCAATTATGGGTTCAAAATACGTAGTAATTTTATTAATAATAGACTAATTTTATTTTATTCCATTAATTTTTAAATTTTTTAAATTTTAATTTTTCAATTTAAATTTTAAATTTTTTAAGAAAAAATAATTTTGTGGCTTTTTTGGCCCGATACCCCATTTGGATAAATTAAATTAGTTAAAATAAAGCTAAATTCAATTTTTTAATGTTTTATTTATATATTTTCATTTATTTATTTTTTGGTCAATTAAAATTTTATATATTTTTAAAAATATCGATTTTATTTTTTGGGTTTCTTTGGGCCTTACATAAAAATATTAGGCCTGATGAAGATAGGTCATTTCAACCCTCTTTTATTTCATTTCATTTGTTCCATTTGTATTTAATTTTCATTTCATTTCATTCTTATTTAATTTTCATTTAATTTTATTTTTATTCCATTTCAATTTCATTTGATTCCCATTTCCTTTCATTTCATTTAAAATTTAATTTTTTTCAATTTCAATTTATTTTTTCTCAATTCATATATTATATTTTAACAAAAGTTAACATTTTCCGCATTTCATATAAATTTTAAATTTTGAATGCAAAATTTTTCTCTTTAGTTTATTTAAATTTAATTTACTTCCAACATTTTTCTCATTACATTAAAATAGCCCATTGTTTTTAAATAATTACAATATTTTTGGAAGAACATGCGCTGAATAAAATATCACTCATCATCTTGGAGTCCAGCATTACGAGACGATTGACCGGAAACGTAAACACGATGTGGGCATGTTGATTGGTTGTGTCCCGATGTTCGACACACAATGCACAATTTGGGTTCACCCGTCTCCCTAACATCCATGTCATTTCTAATTCTCGTCGATTGTGGTCAACCTTTAGGATGTCTGTGAAGACTACGGTCAGGCACCATCTCGATAGGAGGCGGTGGAACTTCCCAGTTTGAGACATCGGGCATTACAGGAAATTCGTTCCCCCATATACGTAATGTCCATTGCAACGTGTAGATATCATCTATGAATTGTTCAACCTTTAAGTTTGATCTCGCACACGCTGCATGAACATGCGCACACGGATATCGAAGAGTCTAAAATAACCCGCACTCGCATCGCCTGTTTGTCAGATCAACTGCGTACGATCTAGGAGGAAGACCCGAACGATGACCGATGTACTCCTGAACTCAAAAAGTCTCCAAGTCGCGCGAATACAATTCTGCGTTCATTTTGGTAGCCCTTCGACTATTTACCGCCATGGCCTTTTGGACTGCCTCTACGTACACGTGCTCGGCATCGATCTGCTTAGCTTGTCTCAACCTCTTCCTAGGCATCAATGTCGCCAACCTATAAAATGTTGCAGAGAAAACAGCAGAAATTGGGAGATGGCGTGTGCGCCTCAATACAGAGTTGACCGCCTCTACCAAGTTAGTCGTCATCTACCCATATCGAAACCCCTCATCGTAACATTGAGTCTATTGCCAGTTCTCTATGCTGCCCAACCATATCCAGAGATTTGTTGGTAAAGATGACATCTGAGATTCAAGCCTTGCAAACCTCTGCCTGAATCTTCTTGGTTCTAACCCATGGGCTACATATTTAAATTGAAATAATCAGTTTAAAAACAACAACAAAAATTGCAAAGTAATTTTTGAAATAAATACAAACAACTTGTTTTTACCCATGTTTACGAGTTCTTTTTTCCAATCTTTATTCTTATAATCTCTATGAAAGTTTGCCGCGATGTGGCAGATGCAATAAATAGACCTCCACGAAACCCCCGATCGCCTTATCACAGTAAGTAATCCTTTCGATCTATCTGATATAAGGCAAATGTTGTCTTCTCTGACCACGTGCCTCCGATTGCTATCTTGTGCAACAGCAATCAGGAGGATTTGCATGTATTTGTCATACAACCATGTCCCGTCCACCTGTACCATCGGCTTGCAGTGAGGGAAGGCCCTAACACAAGTTCGAATGTCTAAAACAATCTGTGAAAATCTTGTTTCCCCGATTGTATCTCCCGATCAGGGCCTTTATATAGCAGTGTTTGCAAATTAGTCACTGTCCCGGGCACATACTCCTGCATCCTGGCTATCCACCCTTGAAGCTCATTGTATGACGTATCCCAATCACCATACAACTCTCGCATCGCCATTTACTTTGCCCACCATGCCTTCCGGTACGACACTTTGTACTTGAATCGAGCTTGCATATTCGCAATAAGGACCGACACTTGAATGGTGGGCGACTCTTTCACCAAAGGGATGATGCAGTTGTATATAGTTTTTGCGTCTAACTTTCCATGGTCTTGCGACATACGAGCGAAGGTGCACGTGTGTGGACCTTCTAGTTTCCTTATCATCCACATCTGTGTCCACTGCATTAACGCGACTGGACACGCCATTTACAACCAGTCGACGATTTCCAACATTCTCCTACGTACAAAGACTGCGTTGACTTCGTTACTTTATAATCCACACCTAACTTCAAGCTAAGTTGTTTTATAGCATGTAAATAGTCTTTTTTGTTATCAAATTGTTGTCCTACAAACAACTCATCTTCGTCGATTTCATTGTCAACTAGGTGAGCCGGCACAATATTTGTATATTCTGGGAACTCCCATGCAAGAGCCACATCAGGATCCACGTCGGTCATGAAAGACCCTGGATTATTTCTTATAACTATACCAAGGCCCTTGTTTCCGGCCGAATAGGTGTTCGCATTTTCTACCTCTACTAGACCTTCCTCATCTATGTCTTCAGGGATGTCATCTAAATCGGGGTCACTGAAATCATCATTAGGATCACGGTGGGACTGATCATCGTTATCGGACCCTTCATCACTATCTTCGATGGTGGCCAACACCTCTGGATGGATCTGTAGACGAGGACACGAGTTTGGGATGTTATATGAACAACCACCGGTGTTTGGATTTTTGAGAGTTGGCGTTGACCGTCCAAAACCTGACTGATCTTCCCAAGAGACGTTAAGATCAAAATCAATTCCGGAGCGCTGGCTTATTGGAATTACCACTTGAATGGGATCCGGTTTAGCTATCTCTGCGAACAACTCAATCGGGCTGGGATTTTCTATCTCATCTGGGCAATAAATTGCCATCATTGTCCCTAAATCATTATCATCTTCAAGCTCCATTTCTGAGAACTTTAACGGATAAGTTGAAACTGGAAATTTGTAAAACAATCTCAACATTTTCTTTCCGCAACGGGTTGCTATCTTGAACTGATTTTTCATTTAAAATCCGATAGTGAAATCCCTTTGTGGAATCTCATTCCTATTTTTTTCTGACTCTGAAATACACAGCCTTCTTCAGTTGTATTTATCATTTCTCCATCGAAATAAACATAAACAAACAACATTTGAGAACTCATTTTGAAAATAATTTGCTTTCTTCAGAACAAAGGAAAAAAAAAATTAAACCAAACAAATTGTAAGATGAAATACCTATATATATAAGATAAATTTGGGACCAGCCATTGACAGGCCAGCACTCAAAAAAAATTTTTTTTTCGGGATGTGGGTGCCGATGGACGGCACCCAAAAAAATTCAAAAAATTTTTTCTGATACACGGGGTGCCGGCCATTAACAGGCCAACACCCAAAAAAATTTTTTTTTTTGGGATAAGGTTGCGCCATTGATGAAGCCAAAGACCCAAAAAATAATTTTTTTGGGTTAGGGTGTCGACCATTGACAAAGCCAAAGACCCAAAAAAAAAATTTTTTTTCGGGATAGGGGTGTCAGCCATTGACAGGCCGGCACCCAAAAATATTTTTTTTTCTGGTACAGGGTGTGTCGGCCATTGACAGGCTAGCACCCGAAAAAAATTTTTTTTTCGGGATAGGGGTGCCGACCATTGACAGGCCATAACCCAAAACAAATTCAAATTTTTTTCTGGTACAGGGGGTGTCGCCCATTGACAGGCCAGCACCCAAATATTTGTTTTTTCGGGATGGGGTGCCGACCATTGACAGGCCAGCACCCAAAGAAAATTTCAAATTGTTTTTTGGTACAGGGGGTGCTGGCCATTGACGGGCCAGCACCCAAATTTTTTTTTCGTTTTTTTCTTTTTTAAAATTTTTGTATACCAGTTTTATACGGTGCAAAAAAAACCACGATTAAAGCCATTGTGATGCCTAACCAAAAAAAATTTAAAGCCTGACACAATTATCAAGCAATCATGGGTTCAAAATACAAGCGGGTTTCGGCCATTGACAGGCCAGGAACCTATTTTACTGTTCATTTCGGGTTATTTTTGTGAATGTTTTTAAACCTAGGTTAGTTTTGCAAATATTAAATTTTTTTAGGTTAGTTTGATAAAATAGCCAAAAAATTTAGGTCCGTTTGTTAGGTTTGGGTCCGACCTAAAAAAAAAGATTTAAAATTTTGTTCAAGCTTGATCCAGATAAAAATATTAAAATGGGAGTCTGGCATGATTAATTTTTAATAATGCATCAAAATACTAAAAATATTAAAATAAAATTTTCTCAACAATTTGAAAATAAATTTAAAAAATATGTATACTTAAATAACATTAAGATAAGTACAACTTAACAAGCAAATATGAAAAATAGTAACAAAATTAACAATAAAACAAGAGTTATACAATATTCAAATAATAACAACAAAATAGTAGTAATATAATTATGAAATGGTAGTAAAATAGTGAAAAAACAACAAGAAAATATTTTTTAAAAAAGTAAAAAAACAGTTCTTTTATATTTGGGTCGAGCTAGGTGGGCTTAAGCAAAAAAAAAAAAAAAAATTACCTGAGGCCCAATCCATTTTTTAAACAGACCTAATTTTTTTATCCAAACTTATTTTTTAAGTTTATATTTTATCCAAATTCTTTCACTTCTTATAAAGCTCGCCCATGAACAAGTCTAGTAAATACCAATTATTACTACTCTACTTCTCTAACCAAACTTCACTACTACACTTGAATTTTTAAAGAAAATAGTATAGTATATACATTTCCTTTTAATTTAAGCATTTTCATTAAAAATAGAAAAATACGTCAATTCTCATCATAATTTTGGTTGAATAGTAGAAGAGATGTAACGATGAGGGTGAACTCATACAAATTTTTAGCGGCTAAAATTAAATTATAATTTTTACGATATTAAAAATATATTTTTATTATTTTAATATTTTATATTTTATAATTTTAAAAGATTAAATTAATTTTTATTATTTTTAAAAGGGTTAAAGTGTAAATTTACTTTTACTAATTTAAAATTTTAAAAATTTCAAATAGTTAAATGCAAATGTTTCCATTTAGAGAGCCTGGAGCCCCTGTCAACCCTCAGTTTTGCCCTTGGTAACCATACTTAAACCTAACATCTCAATAGTTTTTATTAATTTTAAATTATTTTAGATTCCAATGGTTTAAAAATATTTTTGAATAGATTTGTTAGTCGGTTTTTGAGGTGATTAATTTGCTTATGTAAATAAATTTAAATAATTTTTAGTTTTAAAATTTTTAAGTCAAATTATTTTTGATTTATAGTCTTTTCTTTTTCTTTTATTCAACTTTTAACAAGTTTTTTCTTTGATAGATTCGAGGGAGTTTTAATATTACAAATACAAGTGTAATATAAGTATAGATATTGTAACATCCTACACTTGATTTGATTTACCGAATCCGAATATAGGATGTCACCAGACTTAAACACATGACAAAAATTTTAAAACGAGCGAAGACTTTACTAAATATACAATTTTTCCCTATTAATTTTTAATCTAAGTAAAAAATATTGAATGTAAATGTTTGTTTGATTACAATTGATTCTCAATGATAGCATAATACATTATCTGTAACACCCCTAACCCGTATTCGTCACCGGAACAGGGTTACAGAGCATTATCGGGGTTTACGGATCAAACAAATAAAAATTTCAAACGTTTCATTACATATCAATATTCATAATAAAACCAATCAAAATCATATTTATTATCCTTTATACGAGCCCTCAAGGCCCAAAATACATATTAAAAACAAGTCGAAATTAAATCGAAAACTCAGAAAATTTTTCAAGAATATTTAAAATTTTCAAAATTGTAGGGGTCATACGGCTGTGTGGCTAGGTCGTATAACTTACACGGTCAAGAAACATGCCCGTGTCTCAGGCCGTGTGGGCATTTGAAATAGGGACACACGGCCGTGTCTCAGCCCGTGTCCGTGCTCGTGTAACTCTCTGACTTGGGTCACACAGCCAAGTCACACACCTGTGTGCTAGGCTGTGTGAGCATACTGACTTGCGTTCTTAAGAAGATACAGGGGACACACGACCGTGTCACTTGGTCGTGTGTCACACACAGCTAAGACACACACCTGTGTCTCTACCTGTGTAGACGAAAATAGACCATTTTCTAAGCCACATTTCTCACCCAATTTGACACCAACCTAGCCTCATTAAATTGCACATCAACAAGCCATAACAAGGCATTCAACACGAGCTAAAATCAAGTCTTAAATATGTATTATCACCACATACAACTATTAAACCCTTAGGCACCTTAAATGTCAACTTAAAAAAATGTCAACCAAGTATCCAACCTTACCTAATTAATTTATCTAACCAAGTTACCAAAATTCACTCTGATTCAATTACATACAAACATATATCACTTATACTAATATAACAATCATACCTTAATTTCATACCAATGTGAAAGTTGGTTATATAAACAAAATATTATTCACAATCTTTACATAAGCTAAAGTTTCACTAAGTCCATACAAAAGCCTATACATGCCATATAAACCGTATTGAACGTTTCAAAAACTATTGAGATAAGCTGGATAGTGTGACTTGAGTACTGATCTGATCGTCCAACCTTCCAAAAATCTACAAAGACATTAAACAACACATATAAGCTTAATGAAGCTTAGTAAGTTTGACGAGTTAAACAAAAATCTTACTGAATTAACTATAATAAATCAAATATTAAATATTATCCATGACAACTCCCTGTCATTCACAACTTCAATTGATAAATATATCAGTATTCAAATCAATACAAAAATAAATAACATGTCTTTCAAATTCATTTAATAAATCATTTTACTGAAATCTTTCCATTCGAAGAATGACTTACGAATAATAGTACATTGTCAACAAAAGCTCATAAGAGCTGGTCCTTCCGAATACGCCAACAGAAGCTCGAAAGTTGAACAGAAGCTCATAAGAGTTGAACAGAATCTCATAAGAGCTAATCCACCCAATTACGCCAAACAGAAAGTAAAACACGAGAGTTCACAACAAATGTTGAACCTTGGTTTACTTGGAAATAATGTCGTTGTCTCCTTTCAATATCATCATACACCAAATTATGAATGTACTCAAATCTTACATTCAATTCAAACCGAATATCCAATTCAATATTATAATTCCAAAAATAATTCATTTCTAACAATAGAATAAATGCATAATACCATTCATTAATTTATACAAAATATTAAATTTTAACCATACAATTTACAGGATTGAATTGTAGTAATTGTAAAAGTTCAAGGACTATTCCGCTATTTTTTTCATGAGTATCTATGGGATCTTAATCCAAAATATAAAATTATTCATTTATTAGTGTGTATTCCATTTCCAATTCATTTTACAATTAATACTCTTTTATTTGTCAAATTTACACAATTACCTCAAACTTTTACAATTTTTGCAATTTAATCCCTTAATTAGTTAATCTATCAAATTAACTAATTTTCTCAATCAATAATCTATCCAAATATTCTAGGCCTTCATACATCCCCTAATAAGCCCAAAATTCACTATCAAACCCTAATATTTTAACTTTTCATAATTTAATCCTAAAATCAATATTTAACAAAATCACTTTATAAAATCATCATACAACACAATCAAAGCTCTAAATCCATGTTATTCATCAAAAAATATAATATTTATCAATGGAAACTTCAAAATTTTTAATAAAATAAAAAACAAAGGTATGATTTAGTTGGACCTAATTGCAACAATCTCAAAAACATAAATATTACAAAAAGCAGTAAGAATTAAACTCACATGAAGAAAAAATATAAAAAACAAGCTTAAGCTCTCTCTCCTATGTCAATTTAAACCAAATTTAGAAGACGAAATGCATAGGAAACTTTAAAATTCAATTTGTTTGTTTTAATTTCATCAAAATTACCAATTTACCATTCGATCACTTTATTTTATTATTTTCTCTTCATATGCTGCCACATCACTTTAATTTAGGTTTATTTATTTCTTAAGTCCTCTCTCATTTATTAATGAAGCCATTTAATCACTTAATTATTATAATTAGTAAGTTTTGTATCTTTTTAATTTAGTCTTTTTAATTAATTAACTATCAAAAATTTAAAATTTTTCAATAATACTTTAATACTGCCATAATGACACTCCATAAATATTTATAAAAATATTTACGACTGGATTTATAGAAACGGGATCCCGATACCTCACTTTCTAAAACCACTTGACCTAGGGTCTTACCACTTGAACCTAATAAATCATTATAGAATATAAATTACCAATTCAAAAACCTTTTTAAAAACATATTTGACTCGTAAATTTTTAATAATAATATTTATGAACTTGTCGGATTTGGTGGCCTTGAAACCATTGTTTCTGACACCATTGAAAAATTCAGGCTGTTACAACTTCCCCCCTTAGGAAATTTCGTCCTTGAAATTTGTTACTTGAAAATAGATTCGGATATTGTAATCTCATTGATTCTTCGGTTTCCCAAGTAGCTTCTTCTGAACCATGTTGATGCCACAAGACTTTTGCTAATGGTAGTCGTTTATTCCGCAATTCTTTGACTTCCTAGGCTAAAATTCTCACCGGTTCTTCCGTATATGTCAAATTTGGCTGTAGCTCAATCTCACTATGAGGAATCACATGTGAAGGATCAGATCTGTACCGTGTTAGCATCGATACATAGAACACATTATGGATTTTCTCAAGTTCAGAGGGAAAAGCTAGTCTATAAGCTACAGGGCCGATTCTTTTAACAATTTCATACGGTTCGATAAATCTCGGACTCAACTTTCCCTTCCTGTCGAACCATGACTCTTTCTTCCATGGGGAGACTTTTAAGAATACTCGATCACCAACATCAAATTCTATATCTTTTCTTTTAAGATCTATATACGATTTCTGACGATCAAATGCAGCTTTCAAACTATCCCGAATAATCTGAACTTTATCCTCAGTTTCTTGGATTAAATTAACTCCTACCATTTTGGATTCATAAATCTCAGACCAATACAACTATGTTTTACATTTTCTCCCGTAAAGAGCTTCAAACGGTGCCATTTTTATACGGGATTGATAACTGTTATTATATGCAAATTTAGCTAACTGTAGATACTTTTCCCAACTACCTTCAAATTTGAGTACATAACATCTCAACATATCTTCTAGAATTTGAATCACTCGTTCTGATTGCCCATCAGTCTGAGGATGAAATGCTGTGCTGAAATTAAGCTTAGTGCTTAGAGCTTCATGAAGTTTGCTCCAAAATCTCGAGGTAAATCTCAGATCTCAGTCTGAAATAATGGATGTCAGAACTCTGTGTAATCTCACAATCTCAGATACATATAATTCTGCTAATTTCTCAAGTCTAAAGTCTGTTCTGGCTGGAATAAAATGTGTCTATTTAGTCAATCTGTCAACAATCACCCAGATCGAATCTTTCTTTCTCAGAGTTACAGGTAAGCCAGATACAAAATCCATCGTGACTCACTCCTATTTCCATTCAGGAACCATAACAGGTTGTAGTAAACTGGTCGGTACCTGATGTCCTGGTGTAACATCCTAAAAAATTTAGAATCGATATGTTGCATAATTTTGGTGCCTAGCTAGTGATTGATTCAATTTGTATGTTTAATATAGTCTTGAGAAGGCTCAGGATTTATTTGTAATTAGAATAAATTTTAGTAATGAGTACTTTATTGAAGTGGAACCGGTAACCTTGATGTTTAAGGAAATTAAGTGACAAAAGTTAGCATAAGATGAGCAGGCAGTAAAGGGGTTATGACGCTATGAGTGTTGCTTGAGGGAAGAGGTTCGAATCCCATGGTATGCATTTTGTGACTTTAGTTTTTGCACTCTTCTAGCATGTGTCGGCCAAGCTCTATTTTTGGTAGGTTGGACTTTATTTTTTTATGGCAAGGTGGCTAATGGCTTAAGGTAAGAATTGAAGATAGGGAAAGGAATCATGAGCTTATGGTATGTAGGGGGAACACAAGGGACTTTTTAAGGGGTGTGTTTTGGAAAGTTTGGAATGGCCAAACTTTTCCCATGAATTTGGACGGTTTTGGGGGCTAGGGGGTGGCTGAATTTTTTGAAGGCTTTTGGGTAAGGATAGGTGTTGTTATGCACTTTTCATTTTGGTCATTTTTGTTTCTCCCAAAACATTTTTTTCTTTTCATCTTTTCTCTCATAGCTGAATGCACTTTGGGGCATTGGTGAACATCTTTGTTTTTCTTTTTTTGGTCACTTCATTTTGACCATTTGGCTTTATTTTGCCTAAATCTCTCAAGTCTTTTTCCATAGTGCCGAAAACACCAAAACTTGAAAGCCATTTCATTTCTTTTTCTTCTTACAAAATCCATTCAACATTTTCTCCTTTCCCTTTTCCCCCATGGCTGAATGGTGCTAACACCATTTTCTTCAATTTTTTTTCTTCATAGCCGAATCTCCCCTTTTACATATATTTTCTTATCAATCATTCTTTCTACTTTCTTTTTAATCAATCGGTAAGAACCCTTTTCGATTATTTATTCTCTTCTTTTTCTTTAGCCAAATATACATATTGGTTTGGGAGGGTCTTTTAACCGAAAATAGCATCCTCTATCTCTTTCTCTTAGACAATTCTTTTTCGTCTTTATAGTGTTATAGAGAAGGCCGAAACTTGGACGTGCTCGTAATCATCGTGAATCGGTAGGATTCGATCCAAAGTGTTAAGGTAAGGGTTTCTATCAAGGACTTCCATACTACTCGTTATTTCGTTAAAGATGGAGTTACTAATCGATTTTATCTTAGGGACGTTATCCCTCAATTTTCATCCCTTGAACGTAAAGGTTTCATGGTAAGTCGATTTCGCCCTTAAAACCAATAGTCTTAATTTCTGAAATATTTGTTGGACTAATATTCTTTTGTCAATGGAGGCAAACAAGATAGGGTCAAAAAGGGTGGTGAATAGTGTTCAAAAGAGGGGCGGATTCGCTATTCCCTCTAGATTCAAGCGAAGGGCTGTTTTGGCAATCCAAGACTTTCCACCGGGTTGTGGACCCTCATCAGGGGAGAACCAATTATTTGAATTTGTTCGTAGTTCGGAGCCTTTAGCTATTCGGGATTTTCCACCGGGTTGTGAACCGTCAACCGGGGAGAACCGTCAAATAGTAGTTGTTCGAGATTTCGAGGGTAAAAGATCTAGATCGCTTATCTTTAGCATAGAATTATTTTAAGTATTAGTGTTCTAATCGAACGTGATACGTATTTAGGTATCGACGATCGGGAAAGTATAGTTCTCACCGTAATCAGGTGTGTAATCTCACACTTATTTCATGGGTTAGATGACTATACCGTTATTAAGCATTGGATTATAAATCTCAAAGTTGGTGAAATTGGAAAAATATGGTATAATTAATACTTTAGTGTTAAGATCATGAAATCAGTATTAAAATCGTGAAAATTTCAAAATCGCCCTTAATGGGCTAAAATGATGAAAAGAGATATTTTGGGCCACATGTGATAAATGGGCCATATGAGTTATTTGATAAAATTGGCCAAGTGTGATATGAGATGTGAAATGGGCCAAACTGTGAAATGGGCCAAATTGTGAAATGGGCCAATTGGTAATATGGGCCAGATTGTAAAAATTCTTTTATGTGCCTTATGTTGAAATTATTATATGTATGAATTATTATGCATGTTGTTTACATGATTGCATGGGTTGGGATATTTGACGAAGAGAAGTTCTGGTAGCTTTGCTACAAATTCTGATGGCTTCGTGCCTACTTTGATATATGGCCTTGTGCCCAGTTTGATATATGGCCTCATGCCCAGTTTGATATATGGCCTCGTGCCCAGTTTGATATATGGCCTCGTGACCAGTTTGATATATAGCCTCGTGCCCAGTTTGATATATGGCTTCGTGTCCAATTTATTATGGCTTAAATGCCCAGTTGGTGTGTTGCCGGGGTGGGTGACTAAAGCTCCCCACAAGTGTGCTGGTTGGTATGGGTGGTGTGTAGCAGATAGAAATTTAGGTTTGGTTTGGGAATTGCATATCACATGCATGCTATACATGTTAAATTGTTATATTTGTATATGGGCTCCTGCCCAAATACATGCTTAAATGGTTTTGGCCCAGTGGACTATTGTAAGTGGGTTACACACTGAGTTCTAAGTAACTCACCCCTTTTTCTTTACCCTTCTCAGGTAATGATCAGTAATGGAGGCTTGGGCCAAGGATGACTTTGTGGAAGCCATACTACGAATGATGGTTTATATGAACTTTGAACTTCTTTTAAGTATTTTTATTTAATTTCTATTTCAGTGGTGATGTAATAAGGCCTTTGGTATTATTTTTATGGATGTTTTACTCGTGGATGGATTTTAATTATGTTTAGGTACTTAAGTGGGTTTCTTTAATTTTAAAATAAAATCAAATGTTTTCCTCAAATTTAAGTGCAAAAAAAAAAGGGGTTTTCTTAAAATCATTATTTAAGAATTTTTACGTAAGAATTCCTTTAAGAATCTTATTTTCAAATTTCTTTTGAGCTCTTTTAGATCGCTCGTAAAAATTTAAACCAATTATTTTCTAAGTTTCAATTTATAAACTCTTATGTCTTAAATAATATATTTTAAATTAACCTCGGTTTTTAATAAACTCCATTTCCAAAATAGTTTTGAGGATCTATTTTCTTAAATCATTAGATGATTAGATGCATGTTCATTTTGTGTGACATACCAAATCTGGTCTTAAATGCATAGATCGAGTTTGGGGTGTTACATTTTATGGTATCAGAGCCCAGTTTCAAAACCGGCTGTGGTTTGGGTTCAACAATAATTTTTGTTTAAAACTGTTTCGAATTTATAGAATTTATGTTTTAAAGGTAGTATGGTACCACAAGCATCCGACACCAAGCCAAGTAAGTATTTGTATACTGAATGATTATTATTATGACATGATCATAGGAATACTCTAGAACTTTTAGTTTTCGGTGTTGAAACTGTAGAGATTGAGACTATAGGATGTGATTGTGAAAACAACTCTATCTCTTATATCTCATAAAATATCGTTAATAAACACTGAAATAGTATTATGATTCATAAAACTTGTAATTAGATTAAATCGAATTATTCAATATAAGCGCTAGAGGACGTGGACTTGGTAGACGTGACCGTGGTAGAGGCCGAGGTACTAGAGCCGTGTCTCAGGCATCAGGACATATGCCGAAAATGGATGCACTGGCATCACCTGTGTCAAAAAATGGATCCCATGACTATGTGAGAGAGGACATTGCTTTGACCCAAGCAATGTTGCAAGTCCTAAAAAGGGTTGCTGGGGCTAGAACTAGGCCAGCAGCTTGTGGATCAATATCGAAATGACTTAAATCAAGTGGTGCCGAGGTTTTTAAGGGTGTCTCCGATGTAGCTCTGAATGTAGCGGAGTATTGGTTTGAGGTAGTGGAGCGAATCATGGATGATTTGGAGTGCACCACCAAGCAAAAACTGAGAGGAGCTGTGTCCTTGTTGAGGGACGAGGTGTATCAATGGTGGCTTACTGTTCGAGAAGGCACTCAGGCTGAACATGTTACTTGAGATTTCTTCAAAGCTGCTTTTCAAGGAAAGTATGTCGGGGCAAGCTACGTGGATGCCCGGAGGAAGGAATTCCTGAATCTGGTTCAAGGAAATAAGACGGTAACAACTTATGAGGCAGAATTTCTACACTTGAGTCGTTATGCTCGGACAATAGTGCCAACTGATCATGAGCGCTGTGTATGTTTTGAGGATGGATTGAATGATGAGTTGCGGGTACTGATAGCCCTACAACAAGTAAGGACTTTTGCCACACTTGTAGAGAAAGCCAAGATCGCTGAAGAGGCTAAGAACTCAGAACGCCAGAACCGAGAAAGAGTCAGAGGCAAGAGGGACTATAAGTACTCGAGTTCCACTAAAAAGTTCTAAAAGAGGCCTCAGAATGATGAGCCAGCTCAAGTTAGAGCACCTGTGGCTACCAATCAGATTCAAGAATGTGCTGACTGTGGGAGACGACACCCCGGGGAATGCTAGAAGAGAATCGGTGGTTGTTTTAAATGTGGTTCTAAGGACCACCAGTTTAGAAATTGCCCTCAACGGACTGCTCGACTCAAGAAGCTCGTAACCCTGATGCTCAGCCAGCCAAAGGTGCTCAATAGCCGCTGAGAGGCCGTGGACCAGGTCGTGGTGGTAATGGTGCTGGACGTGGTCAAGGTGCACCAGGTCGAGGTAGTGGTTTCAGAGGTAATGCGGAGGCAAGATAGCCGGGGTTGGTCTATGCGGTCAGGCATCGAGAGGATGGCGATGCACCTGATGTGATAACTGGTACATTCTTCATCTTTGATGTACCTGTTACTACTTTGATAGATATCGAGTCTACCCAATCGTATGTTGCTAGTGCCATATCTGGAAATCTGAATATTAGATCTGAGATTACCGATAGAGAGATGATGGTAATTAGTCCTTTAGGACAGTCTGTGATCGTGTATAAATTGTACAGAGATGTGCCTTTAGAAATTCAAAGAGAAATATTTTTTGGCGGATTTGATGGAACTGCCTTTCGGCGAGTTCGATCTTATTTTGGGCATGGATTGGTTGGTGAAGCACTGGGCGCAATTGGATTGTGCTGCAAAGCGGATGTTAATCAGGACTTTGGATGATAAGGAAGTAGTATTGATAGGCGAACAAAAGAATTATTTGTCAAATGTGGTATCTGCTTTAAAGGCAGAAAAGTTGGTGCGAAAAGGGTATAAGTGTTCCTAGCCTTCATTAGTGCTTTGGATGCCAATGAATTATTAGTGGAAGGTGTGAGAACGGTGAAATAATTTTTAGATGTCTTTCCCGAAGAACTTCTGGGTCTACCTCCAGATCGGGAAGTAGAATTTGGCATTGAGCTTATGCCCGAAACGGTTCCAGTGTCCATTGCTCCTTATAGAATGACGCCGAAGGAGTTAGCGGAGCTTAAAGCTCAAATTCAAGAATTGTTGGATCGGGGATTTACTCGATCGAGTGTGTCTCCGTGGGGTGCATCAGTTTTGTTCGTCAAGAAGAAGGATGGGTCAATGCGTATGTGCATTGATTATAGGCAGTTGAATAAATTGATGATCAAGAATAGGTATCCATTGCCGAGAATCGACGATCTGTTTGATCAATAGAGAGGAGCTTCAGTTTTCTCCAAGATCGATTTGAGATCGGGTTATCATCAACTCAAGGTTAAGGAGGCAGATATTCATAAGACGGCATTTCGAACTCGTTATGGACATTATGAGTTTTTAGTGATGCCGTTTGGTTTGACCAATGCACCAGCTGCATTTATAGACATGATGAACCTAGTCTTTCAGCACTATCTAGACCGGTTCGTGGTAGTGTTCATAGATGATATCTTGGTATATTCGAGGAATGAAGAAGTGCATGACTCACATTTGCACATAGTATTGTAAATACTGCGAGACAAGCAACTTTATGCCAAATTCAATAAGTGTGAATTTTGGCTGAAAGAAGTGACTTTCTTGGGGCATGTTGTGTCAGCCGAAGGAATCAGAGTTGATTCTCGCAAGGTAGAGGCGGTGTTGGATTGGAAACCACCGAAGTCAGTGGCTGAGATTCGAAGTTTCTTAGGTTTGGCTGGCTATTATAGACGCTTTGTTGAGGGGTTTTCGTTGATTGCTACACCGCTAACTAAGCTGTTGCGAAAGAGAGTTTCGAGAAACTAAAAAAGATTTTGACAGAAGCGCCAGTACTGATTCAACCTGAGGCTGGAAAAGAGTTTATCGTTTACTGTGATGCGTCACACACGGGTTTAGGATGTGTGTTGATGCAAGGAAGAAAAGTAGTGGCTTATGCTTCTCGTCAGTTAAGGCCGCACGAAGTCAATTATCCTACCAATGACTTGGAATTGGCTGCGGTGGTGTTTGCTTTAAAGATTTGGAGGCACTATCTCTACGGTGAGAAGTCTATCATTTATACGAATCATAAGAGTCTTAAGTACCTCCTTACCCAAAAGGGATTGAACTTGAGACAGCAGAGGTGGGTGGAGCTGTTAAAGGATTATGACTTCTCAATTGAGTATCATCCTGGAAAGGCTAACGTGGTGGTATACGCGTTGAGTCGTAAAGTAGTATCGGAGTTAAGAGCAATGTTTGCTCATCTCAGTTTATATGAAGATGGCAGTCTGCTAGTGGAACTTCAGGTGAAGCCTCTGTGGTTAGAACAGATCAAGGAGAAGCAGTTAATAGATGAAAAACTGGGTCCGTTAACACAACGAGTTGAAAGTGGTGTAATAGGGGATTTAGGAATGAATAAGGATGGAGTGCTATGCTTTCGCGGAAGAGTTTGTATGCCCATGGATTCAGAATTGAGACAAATGATTCTATGAGAGGCGCATAATAGCCCTTATGCTATGCATCCAGGAGAAAATAAGATGTATCGAGACCTCCGTGAACAATATTGGTGGCCAAGGTTAAAGCGGGAGGTTGCTGATTTCGTGGGTAAGTGTTTGACTTGTCAACAAGTGAAGGCGGAACACCAATTACCGTCAGGTTTATTGCAACCGGTAAAGATTCCTTTATGGAAATGGGAGTGGATAACGATGTACTTTGTTAGTAGGCTACCCTTAACACCTACTAAGAAAGATTTCATCTGGGTGATAGTGGATCGATTGACGAAGACTGCCCATTTTCTACCAGTTCGTACAGATTACTCGCTGTAGAAGTTGGCTAAGTTGTATGTATCAGAGATTGTGAGGTTGCATGGGGTACCAGTGTCTATTATATCTGACTGGGACTCTAGGTTTACATCATGGTTTTGGAAAGCTTTGCATGAGGCTTTGGGAACAAAGTTAAACTTCAGTACGGCTTTTCATCCTCAGTCAGATGGTCAGTCAGAAAGAGTAATCCAGATTTTGGAAGACATGTTAAGAGGTTGTGTGATTGACTTCAGAGGTAGTTGGGAAGATTTTCTACCGTTGGTAGAGTTCACATATAATAACAGTTGCCAATCTAGTATCCAAACGGCACCCTATGAAGCGTTATATGGGCGTAGGTGTCGTACCCCTACTTATTGGACTGAATTGGGGGAACGACAGTTATTGGGTTCTGAATTGATATCTGAGGCAGAAGAAAATGTAAAGGTGATTCGAACACGGTTAAAGAAAGCTTCAGATAGACAAAAGTCGTATGCAGATCTGAAGCGTAAGGATATTGAGTTTGCGGAGAGAGATCAGGTCTTTCTGAAAGTCTCACCTTGGAAGAAGATTTTCAGATTTGGAAGGAAGGGAAAGTTGAGCCCTAGGTTCATTGGACCGTACCGTCTGTTGAAGCGTGTAGGACCAGTGGCCTATCAACTTGAATTACCTCCGGAGTTGAGTCAGATTCATAGTGTCTTCCATGTTTCTATGCTGAGGCGTTATAGATCGGATCCGTCTCACATAGTACCGGTAGAAGAAGTTGAGATAAGGCCAGACTTGTCTTTCGAAGAGGAACCGGTGAAAATTTTAGATCGAGATGTTAAGGTGTTAAGGAAAAAGTCTGTGCCGTTGGTTAAGGTTCTATGGCGTAATCACGGAGTGGAGGAAGCTACGTGGGAGCCTGAGGACGCAATTCGGCAACAATATCCTCACCTCTTTTAACCAGGTAAATTTCGAGGACAAAATTTTCTTTAAGGGGTAGAATTGTAACATCCTAAAAAATTTAGAATCGATATGTTGCATAATTTTGGTGCTTAGCTAGTGAATGATTCAATTCGTGTGTTTAATATAGTCTTGAGAAGGCTCGGGATTTACTCGGAATTAGAATAAATTTTAGTAATGAGTACTTTATTGAAGTGGAACCGGTAACCTTGATGTTTAAGGAAATTAAGTGACAAAAGTTAGCATAAGATGAGCAAGCAGTAAAGGGGTTATGGCGTCATGGGTGTTGCTTGAGGGAAGAGGTTCGAATCCCATGGTATGCATTTTGTGACTTTAGTTTTTGCACTCTTCTAGCATGTGTCGGCCAAGCTCTATTTTTCGTAGGTTGGACTTTATTTTTTTATGGCAAGGTGGCTAATTGCTTAAGGTAAGAATTGGAGATAGGCAAAGGAATCATGAGCTTATGGTATGTAGGGGGAACACAAGGCACTTTTTAAGGGGTATGTTTTGGAAACTTTGGAATGGCCAAACTTTGTCCATGAACTTGGACGGTTTTGAGGGCTAGGGGTGGCCGAATTTTCTAAAGGCTTTTGGGTAAGGATAGGTGTTGTTATGCACTTTTCATTTTGGTCATTTTTGTTTCTCCCAAAACATTTTTTTCTTTTCATCTTTTCTCTCATAGCCGAATGCACTTTGGGGCATTGGTGAACATCTTTGTTTTTCTTCTTTTGGTCACTTCATTTTGACCATTTGGTTTTATTTTGCCTAAATCTCTCAAGTCTTTTTCCATAGTGCCGAAAACACCAAAACTTGAAAGCCATTTCATTTTTTTTCTTCTTACAAAATCTATTCAACATTTTCTCCTTTCCCTTTTCCCCCATGGCCGAATGGTGCTAACACCATTTTCTTCAATTTTTTTTCTTCATAGCCAAATCTCCCTTTTTACATATATTTTCTTATCAATCATTCTTTCTACTTTCATTTTAATCAATCGGTAAGAACCCTTCTCGATTATTTATTCTTTTCTTTTTCTTTAGCCGAATATACATATTGGTTTGGGAGGGTCTTTTGACCGAAAATAGTATCCTCTATCTCTTTCTCTTAGACAATTCTTTTTCGTCTTTATAGTGTTATAGAGAAGGCCAAAACTTGGAAGTGCTCGTAATCATCGTGAATTTCTAGGATTCGATCCGAACTGTTAAGGTAAGGGTTTCTATCAAGGACTTCCATACTACTCGTTATTTTGTTAAAGATGGAGTTACTAATCAATTTTATCTTAGGGACGTTATCACTCGATTATCATCCCTTGAACGTAAAGGTTTCGTGGTAAGCCAATTTCGCCCTTAAAACCAATACTCTTAATTTCTGAAATATTAGTTGGACTAATATTCTTTTGTCAATGGAGGCCAACAAGATAGGGTCAAAAAGGGTGGTGAATAGTGTTCGGAAGAGGGGCGGATTCTCTATTTCCTCTAGATTCAAGCGAAGGGTTGTTTTGGCAATCTGAGACTTTCCACCGGGTTGTGGACCCTCATCCGGGGAGAACCAATTATTTGAAGTTGTTCGAAGTTCGGAGCCTTTAGCTGTTCGGGATTTTCCACCGGGTTGTGAACCGTCAATAGGGGAGAACCGTCAAATAGTAGTTGTTCGAGATTCCGAGGGTAAAGATATAGATCGCTTATCTTTAGCATAGAATTATTTTAAGTATTAGTGTTCTAATCGAATGTGATACGTATTTAGGTATCGACAATCGGGAAAGTATAGTTCTCACTGTAATCAGGTGTGTAATCTCACACTTATTTCATGGGTTAGATGATTATACCGTTATTAAGCATTGGATTATAAATCGCAAAGTTGGTGAAATTGGAAAAATATGGTATAATTAATACTTTAGTGTTAAGATCATGAAATCGGTATTAAAATCTTGAAAATTTTGAAATCGCCCTTAATGGGGTAAAATGATCAAAAGTGATATTTTGGGCCACATGTGATAAATGGGCCATATAAGTTATTTGATAAAATTGGCCAAGTGTGATATGAGATATGAAATGGCCCAAATTGTGAAATGGGCCAATTGGTAATATGGGCCAGATTGTAAAAATTCTTTTATGTGCCTTATGTTGAAATTATTATATGTATGAATTATTATGCATGTTGTTTACATGATTGCATGGGTTGGGATATTTGACGAAGAGAAGTTCTGGTAGCTTTGCTACAAAATTCTGATGGCCTCGTGCCCTGTTTGATATATGGCCTCGTGCCCAGTTTGATATATGGCCTCATGCCCAGTTTGATATATGGCTTCGTGCCCAGTTTGATATATGGCCTCGTGCCCAGTTTGATATATGGCTTCGTGCCCAGTTTGATATATGGCTTCGTGCCCGGTTTGATATATGGCCTCGTGCCCAGTTTGATGCCTCGTACCCAGTTTGATATATGGCCTGGTGCCCAGTTTGATATATGGCCTCGTGCCCAGTTTGATATATGGCTTCGTGCCCTGTTTATTATGGCTTAAATGCCTAGTTGGTGTTTTGGCGGGGTGGGTGACTAAAGCTCTCCACAGGTGTGCTGGTTGGTACGGGTGGTGTGTAGCGGATGGAAATTTAGGTTTGGTTTGGGAATTGCATATCACATGCATGCTATACATGTTAAATTGTTATATTTTTATATGGGCTCCGGCCCAAATACATGCTTAAATGGTTTTGGCCCAGTGGACTATAGTAAGTGGGTTACACACTGAGTTCTAAGTAACTCACCCGCTTTCTTTACCCTCTCGGTAATGATCGAGAATGGAGGCTTGGTAGGGATGACTTTGTGGAAGCCATACTATGAATGATGGTTTATATGAACTTTGAACTTCTTTTTAGTATTTTTATTTAATTTCTATTTCAGTGGTGATGTAATAAGGCCTTTGGTATTATTTTTATGGATGTTTTACTCGTGGATGAATTTTAATTATGTTTAGGTACTTAAGTGGGTTTCTTTAATTTTAAAATAAAATCAAATGTTTTCCTCAAATTTAAGTGCAAGAAAAAAGGGGTTTTTTCTTAAAAATCGTTATTTCGTAAATTTTTCTATAAGAATTCCTTTAAGAATCTTGTTTTCAATTTTCTTTTGAGCTCTTTTAGGCTGCTCGTAAAAATTTAAACCAATTATTTTCTAAGTTTCAATTTATAAACTCTTATGTCTTAAATCATATATTTTAAATTAACCTCGATTTTTAATAAACTCCATTTCCAAAATAGTTTTGAGGATCTATTTTCTTAAATCATTAGATGATTAGATGCATGTTCGTTTTGTGTGACATACCAAATCTGGTCTTAAATGCATAGACCGAGTTTATGGTGTTACACCTGGTTTCACATCTTGACAAATCAAACATTTAGCTACAAATTCACAAATTTCCTGTTTCATATCCGGCCACCAATACATCTATTTCAAATTACAATACATCTTCGTGGTACTAGGATAAATAGAGTACGTGCTACTATGAGCTCCAGAAAGAATATCATTTTTCAAATCTAAATTAATTGGAACACAAATTCTTTCGCAATAAAATGTACCACTATCATCAACACTGTATTCTGAACTCAAATTATTCTGATCCATCTGTCATTTCAACACCAACTTCGGATCGTCATTTTGCAATTCTCAAATTCATTGTAGAAACAAGGGTTTTGTTCTCAACTCTGCTAATATAGAACCATCTTTATTAAGAACTAAATGAGCGTTCAATGCTCGAAGTGCAAACAATGACGACTTTTGACTAAGTGCATCCGCAACTACATTAGCCTTTCTCGGATGGTAATCAATAACCAGATCATAATCTTTCAGTAATTCTAACCATTGCCTCTATCTCAAATTCAATTCTTTCTGAGTCATCAAATACTTTAAAATTTTGTGATCTGTAAACACGTGACATTTCTCGCCATATAAATAATGACTCCAAATCTTCAAAGTGAATACAATCACGGCCAACTCAAGATCATGTGTAGGATAATTCTTCTCATGCGACTCGAATTTTCAGAAAGCATAGGCTACTTCTTTCCTGACTGCATCAGTACACAACCCAAACCATTGAGAGACGAATTACTATAAACAACATATGTTACTCCAGATTCAGGCTGAGTTAAGACTGGGGCTTCCGTCAACATTTTCTTTAGCTGATCAAAACTCTATTTGCACTTATCGGACTAAACAAACACAACACTTTTCTATAATAACCTGGTCATCGGCGAAGCAATAATCGAAAAGTTTTTAACAAAGTGTCAGTAGTAACCTACTAAACCCAGAAAACTTCGCACTTCTGAGACATTTTTCGAAGGTTTCCAATTTATCACAGCAGAAACTTTACTCTGATCCATTCGAATCCCATCAGCTGATACTCTGTGACCCAAAAATCCAATACTAAATTTTGTGTACAACTGCTTTTCTCTCAAAGTCTGTAGTACGATCCTCAAATGTTGTATATGTTTGGATTCTGTCTTGGAATAGATTAATATATCGTCAATAAACACAATAACAAATATATCCAAATGAGGTTGAAAATTTTGATTCATTAAATCCATAAAAACAGCAGGGGCATTAGTTAAATCAAATGGCATTACCAGAAACTCGTAGTGATCGTAACGAGTTCTGAAAGCAGTCTATGGCACATCACAGTCTTTAACCTTCAATGGATAATACCCGGATCTGAGATCTATCTTCGATGACACTGCAACACCTTTCAATTGATCAAAAAAATCATCGATACGTGGAAAAGGATATTTATTTTTTATTATGACTCTGTTCAACTGTCTGTAGTCTATACACAATCTCAAAGAACAGGCTTTCTTTTTCACAAACAAAATAGGTGCATGTAACAAACCAATTTTTGAGAAAATTGAAACAGTGGTTTCGGGACCACAGATCCGAGCCCGAAAAGAAAAATTATTTTAATATTATTTTATGATATATAGTATGATAATAATATTGTGTGAAAATTTCGTAAAGAAATTTTATCGATTACATGTTTAATTTGATAAAGGACTAAATCGCGTAAAGTGCAAAAGTTGTGTTCTAATAGCTAAAGGGATTAAATAGATATATAACTTTAAATTGGAGGTCCTTATATGGTAATTAGACCATTAATGAAAAGTTAGTAGATATTTTTGGATGATTCATCCATGGAAAATTAGAAAAAGGCTAAGGACTAAATTGGAAAGTGATAAAATTAAAAGATGATAAATAATTAAATAGAAATAAAAATAATTTTATATCATCTTCTTCCTAAAATATTCCATGGAAACCCTAGGAAAGAGAAGGAAAGCTTTCTTGGCCAAATTAGATCAGGATAGACCAAATTCGGAGCTAGAACGAGGAAAAGAGAAAAATGTTGGATTAGTAGATTTTACGTACAAGAACATTTGTCGATGTAAGTTCGTGTAACTAAATTGTATATTTAAATGCTTGAATTATATTTTTTGCATGTGAATTATATATATATGACATTGAAAACATATCTGACAAAGCCTGATCAATGATAATACTTGATAATTGATAGATGATAAAAATGTTACTTTTATGCTTGAAATGAATGTGGAATGTGTTTCTTTAAAATTTTACAACTGTTATAGATGTATGAAATCACATGCATGATAATGCTTGAAAAATGTTAAATCCCATTTGAATAAATGAAAATCGATGGATAAAGGTGAGTTCCCTTATTGAATGACGTTATGCATTTGTTGCTGATGGAATTTAGCTCGGACGAGTAATCCTATTGACCTCAATACAAATAGGATTTAGCCTAGACGGGTTATCCTGATATAATCTCTCTTGAGCATATTTTACAATAAGGATTTATTCTAGACTGGTAATCCTAATTGAGCTCTTTTGAGCATATGTTGCAGAAAGGATTTAGCTTTAACTGGTAATCTTGTTAGATGATATGTGACTCAAGAGTCTGCTTTTTGATTAAGTGCCCTAACGGGTACCCCTGAATATGAATTGATGGATCCTGATTTGAACACCTCGAGTGTACTACATATGTATCCATCGATATTTCGAATAAATTCAATGGGTAAAAATCCTGATATGAGAAGATATGAATAAGAAATAAGTTATTACACATATCAGCCTGAAATACATGAAAATGATGATATATGACAATTGATGCATGGAAATATGAGATGATGATATTTGTACATGGAATTTATTTGATGAATATGTTTATCCTTGATTATAGATTTGTACACCTTGAGTGTACTACTTGTGTGGCAATTATATGTCGATTTGTATGAGTAAAGTTCTGACATGAAATAATCTGAACTCGAGATGAATTATTAAGAAAATATACTTGTAGTATAAAGATATGATTTATACATGTTAAATGAATGCGTGATGTGGAAAGTATATGTGCTTGGAAACCTGATTGTTGTTGAACCCATATATGTTTCTTGGTGTTATTATAGAATATATTACTAACAAGTGCAATGAGGATATGTGTAGGGCTTGAGATCGAATTGATTAAATATACCTTACATGTTTATCTTGAAATAGAATAAATGGTAAGTTAAGTACCATGTTATATGAACTTACTAAGCATTATATGCTTACTTAGTTTTATTTCCCTATTTTATAGTAAATCAAAAGCTTGTTGGATTGGAAGCTTGGCAGAGATCACTCACACTACCCATCAGCTCATTTTGGTACATATGGTAAATTAGTTATGGTTATAATGGCATGTATAGGTTAATTGGCCATATTGGTATGTAAAAGGGTTGATTGTAATCTAGCCATTTGGAATGGCTAGTAAAGATTTGTTTTGGTAAAATTATAAGGTTATACCATGATGAATATCTATGTGTTTAGAGTGGTTGATTAAATTATGTTAACATGTATGTTCACAAAAGGGGAAAGATTATAAACATGAATGCATATAATGATGTACCATGTTAGATGTTAAATTTAATTTGATTATGATGCTTGAATTGGTTAGTATATGAATGAAAGTTTTGGTGTAGGTCATTGACAAAGTTTGGGTGAGAAATAAAGCTAGAAAATGACTTTATTTTGTCCACACGGGTTGACACATGGGTGTACTTCTTGATCGTGTGTGACACATGGCCTGGTACATGGGCATGCGGTTAGGCCGTGTGTCCCTTGTACCTTAAATTTGAGAAATAGAATGTTAAGAATTGAGCACACAGGCAGAGACACGGGCATGTGTCTCAGCCGTCTGTGTTACACAACCTAGCACAGGATCGTGTGGCCGGCAGTATGGCACAAGTTAGAGAGTTACACAGGGTCGAACACGGCATGCAACACGGGCGTGTCCCTTGGACCACACGGGCGTGTGTTCCCTGTATCTTGGAAATTTTTAAAAATTTCATGAAAAATTTTCTAAGTTCCTGATTTAGTCCTGATTTGATTCTAATACTCATTTCAGGCCTCGAGGGTCCATTTAAGGTACGATATGAATAATATTCGGAAAATGAATAAAATTTGACATGAATTATCTGTAAATGTACTGAAAACTCTGGTAACGCTCTGTAACCCTATTTTAGTGACGGATACGGATTAAGGGTGTTATAGTGCATCCCAAGAGACATACTCGGTCTAATAACCCTTGCAACTATGTTTTCAATTCTTTTAGTTTAGCTAGTGCCATACGGTACGGTGATATTGATATCGGAGCAATTCCAGAAACCAAATCAATCACAAACTGAACTTCACGATCAAGAGGTAAACCTGACAACTCTTCAGGAAATACATCAATGAACTCACTAACAACTGGTAATTGATCTAGCTTCGATTCTAAATCTCGGGTATCAAGGATATATGCTAGAAATGCTTCACTACCTTTTTGTATCAATCTCTGAATAGAAAAAAACTGAAATAATTTTAATGACATCTTTCAGATTCTCCGACTCAACTGAAATCATCTCTCCTATCTGATATTTCAAATCAATCCATTTCTGTCTACGTTTACTACAGCATCATGAAAAGATAACCAATCCATACCCAGGATAACATCAAATTCTCGAAAGGGTAACAACATCAAATCAGCAGAGAACAATTACAGCAAACTAAATTAACTATTACACTTTGACGTAGTGGATTAGTAACTTGAATATCATAATCAGTAGATTCAACATGCAAATTCTTTTCTGTTACTAATGCAGTGAAAATATAAAAATGAGTTGACCCAAGGTCAATCAATACGTACACAATAACATCAAAGAGATAGAATATACCAGCAATCACATTTGGAGCAGTAGCTTCCTCTTTAGATCGAATGGCATAGGTGCGAGCATGTGCTTTAGACTCTGTCTAAACAATAGTGCCTTTCATTCCTGAACGAGTAGTCCGATAGCACTATTCTGACCCGAACGTCTACTTTTTTGAGAGGTAGACATTTGTTTTTCTTTCTGATATGCATCCTTTTTTGGCAATTTATGACAATTACGAATAAAATGATCAGTTGATCCATATCTATAACAGGCTCTCGTTTTACCTCTACACTCACGAAGGTGATATTTCCCGCAAAATCTACATTTGGGCTTCGGAGCATTTTGTACACCACCCACACTATCAGTCGGTCAAGTAGATACTCTGAAATCATGTTGGATCATCTTATTTTTATTCGAATGTTCAGGCACTGAGGTAAATCGGCTAAAATCATCTTTAGTCTTTTTCGCCGATGATGCCCAAAATGACTTGGAAGAGCCTTATTTTTGAAATTCTCGATTCTGCCTATCCCGTTGTATCTTACGGTTGTACACTTCTTCCATTTTCTGTGCACGATCGGATAGGAAAAAAATTCTCGTATTTCATTACCTCCAATCATCATTCAAATTTCATCATTTAGACCATCTTCAAATCGGATACACATTTCTTCTTCAATAGGCACAATTTCTCGAGCTTATTTACTGAGATATACAAATTCTCTCTCATATTCAGCTACCGATTTATTTTCCTGCCGTAACTCAAGAAATTCTCTCTTTTTCTTGTCGAAATACCTTGTCCGACATATTTCTTTTTAAAATCAAGGAAATTTTCTCCTTCGGTACTATAGCTACTATTGTCGACCACCAACTATACGCTTCTTCTTTTAATAATGAAACAACCCATCTAAAAAGTCATCAGGAGATCAAGTCATTTCTTTGAAAACTCATAATATATTTTGAAGCTAGTACTCAGCTTTAATCGGATCATCCTCTGATTTTCCTTGAAATTCTTCTGCACCACACTTTCTATGTTTCTGAATCGGAGTACGTTTCTTAGGTTCAGTCACTGGAGGAGGTGGAGGTGCAACAGGAGGTACAATAGGGGGTGGAGGTTGCTGAGCCGGATTTTTTTTCTTGCATAAACTCGCTGAACCACTGGTTCATATATCCAAAGAACATATTTTTAAGTTCACGTTCCTGACCCGAAAGAATGAAGACATTACTACTCGTCCTATGTTCAGAAGTCGGTACTTTACTATTAACCTCATCATTGCCAACACGATCAGATCTGTTTTACATTTTTACAATCTATAAGAAAAAAAAAGGTTAGATCGGTTCATACACATCACACTATCACAGATTTATATGGCATATAATTCCAGACATTTCACATGCTACGTTAAGTCTAAAAATTAACTAAACTGTAGCTCTGATACTACTAAATGTATCACCCTTAACCCATATCCGTCACCGAAACAGGGTTACAGAGCATTACCGGGGTTTACAGATCAAACAGATAGAAATATCAAACGTTTCATTATATATCAATATTCATAATAAAACCAATAAAAATTATATTTATTAACCCTTATACGAGCCCTCAAGGCCCGAAATACATATGAAAAACAAGTCGGAATTAAATTGAAAACTCAGAGAATTTTTCAAAAATATTTAAAATTTTCAACACTCTAGGGGTCACACAGCCGCGTGGCCAGGCCATGTGACTCACACTGTCATGATACATGGTCGTGTCTCAAGACGTGTGGGCATTTGAAATAGGGACACACAGTCGTGTCTCAGCCCATGTCCGTGCTCGTGTAACTCTCTAACTTGGGTCACACGCCCGTGTGCTAGGCAGTGTGAGTATACTGACTTGTATTCTTAAGAAGATAAAAGAGACACACGGCCATGTCACTTGGCCATGTGTTACACACGACTGAGACACACGCCTGTGTCTCTACCCGTGTGAACTAAAATAGATCATTTTCTAACCCACATTTCTCACCCAATATGACACCAACCTAGCCTCATTAAATTGCACAACAAGCCATAGCAAGGCATTCAGCACAAGCTAAAATCAAGTCTTAAACATGTATTATCACCACATACAACTATTAAAGCCTTAGGCACCAAAAATGTCAACTTAAAAACATGCCAACCAAGTATCCAACCTTACCTAATTAATTTATCTAACCAAGTTACCAAAGTTCACTATGACTCAATTACATACATACATATATCACTTATAATAATATCACAATCATAAATTAATTTCATACCAATATGAAAGTTGGTTATATAAACAAAATATTATTCATAATATGTACATAAGCTAAACTTTGACTAAGTCCGTACAAAAGCCTATACATGCCATATAAATCGTATTGAACATTTAAAAAACTACAGAGATAAGCTGGATAGTGTGACTTGAGTGCTGATCCGATCGTCCAACCTTTCGAAAACCTACAAAGACATTAAGCAACACATATAAGCTTAATGAAGCTTAGTAAGTTCGACGAGTTAAACGAAAATATTACCGAACGAACTGTAATAAATCAAATATTAAATATTATCTATGACAACTCACTGTCATTCACAACTTCAATTGATAAATATATCCATATTCAAATCAATAAAAAAATAACATGTCTTTAAAATTCATTTAATAAATCATTTTACTGAAATCTTTCCATTCGAAGAACGACTTATGGATAATAATACATTGTCAACAAAAGCTCATAAGAGTTGTTCCTCCCGAATACGCAACAAAAGCTCAAAAGCTGAACATAAGCTCATAAGAGCTAATCCACCCAATTACCACAAACAGAAAGTAAAACACGAGAGTTCGCAAAAAATGCTGAACCCCGGTTCACTTGGAAATAATGTCATTGTCTCCTTTCAATATCATCATACACAAAATTACAAAAGTACTCAAATCCCACATTCAATTCAAACTAAATATCTAATTCAATATTATAATTCCAACAATAATTCAATTCGAAACTTTCTTGTTGTTTATCGGTCCACACATACGGTACTCTTATTCGCAACAGCTTAGTTAGGGGTGCAGCAATCAACGAAAACCCCTCAACAAAGCCTCTATAATAACCAGCCAAACCCAAGAAACTCTGAATCTCAGCCACAGATTTCGGTGGTTTCCAATCCAACACTGCCTCTACCTTTCGAGGATCAACTCTTATTCCTTTGACTGACACTACATGACCCAAGAAAGTCACTTCCTTCAACCAAAATTCGCATTTACTGAATTTGGCATAAAGTTGCTTATCCTGCAAAATTTGCAATACGATGCGCAAATGTGAGTCATGCTCATCTTCATTCCTCGAATATACCAAGATGTCATCTATGAACACCACTACGAACCAATCTAGATAGGGTTGAAAGACTCGGTTCATCATGTCCATAAATGCAGCTGGTACATTGGTCAAACCAAACGGCATCACCAAAAACTCATAATGTCCATAACGAGTTCGAAATGCCGTCTTATGAATATCTGCCTCTTTCACCTTGAGTTGATGATAACCCGATCTCAAATCAATCTTGGAGAAAACTGAAGCTGCTCTCAATTGATCAAACAGGTCGTCAATTCTCGGTAATGGATACCTATTCTTGATCGTCAACTTATTCAACTGGCTATAATCAATGCACATACGCATCGACCCATCCTTCTTCTTGACGAACAAAACCGGTGCTCCCCACAGAGACACAGTCGGTCGGATAAATCCCTGATCTAACAATTCTTGACTTTGAGCTTTAAGCTCCGCTAACTCTTTCGGCGCCATTCTATAAGGAGCAATGGACACTGGAGCCGTTTTGGGCAGAAGCTCAATACCAAATTCTACTTCCCAATCTAGAGGTAATCTAGGAAGTTCTTCGGGAAAGACATATGGAAATTCTTTCACTGTTCTCACACCTTCCACTAATAATTCCTTGGCATCCAAAGCACTAACGAAGGTTAGGAATGCTCTATACCCTTTCCGCACCAACTTTTCTGCCTTCAGAGTAGATACCACATTTGCCAAAAAGTTTCTTCGCTCACCAATCATAACTACCTCCTCATCATCCACAGTCCTTATTGACATCTACTTATCGGCACAATCCAATTGCGCCCGGTGCTTCACCAATCAATCCATGCCTAAAATAAGATCAAATTCACCGAAAGGCAATTCCATCAAGTCCGCTAGAAATATCTCTCTTTGAATTTCCAATGGCACGTCTCTAAACAGTTTATTCACTATTACTGACTATCCTAAAGGACTAATCACCGTCATCTCCCTATCGGTAATCTCAGATCTAGTATTCAGGTTTCCAGATATAGCACTAGCAACATACGAGTGGGTAGACCCGATATCTATCAAAGCAGTAACAGGTACATCAAAGATGAAGAACGTACCAGTTATCACATCAAGTGCATCACCCTCTTCACGACACCTAACCGCATAGACCAATCTCGGCTGTCTTGCCTTCGCGTTACCTCTAAAACGATTACCTCGACTCGGTGCACCTTGACCACGTCTGTTACCATTACCACCATGACCTGGTCCACGGCCTCTCGGTAGCTGCTGAAAACCCCTAGCTGGCTGAGCATTAGGGTTACGAGCTTCCTGAGTCGTATCAGTCCGTCGAGGGCAATTCTTATACTGATAATCCTTGGAACCATATTTATAGCAGGCACCAGTTTTTCTCCAACATTCCCCGGGGTGCCGTCTTCCACAGTCGGCGCATTCTCGACTCTGATTGGTAGTCACAGGTGCTCTAGCTTGAGCTGGCTCGTCATTCTGTGGCCTCTTCTGAAACCTTTTAGAAGAGCTTGTGTACTTTAAATCCCTCTTACCTCTGACTCTTTCTCGGTTCAGGCATTCTGAATTCTTAGCCTCTTCAACTATCTTGGCTTTTTCTACAAGCGAGGTAAAAGTCCGTACTTGTTGTGGGGCTATCAGTACCCACAACTCATCATTCTGCCCATCCTCAAAGCATACACATCGCTCATGATTAGTCGGCACTATTGTGCGAGCATAATGGCTCAAGCGAAGAAATTTTGCCTCGTAAGCTGCCACCGTCTTACTTTTTTGAACCAAATTTAGGAATTCCTTCCTCCGGGCATCTACATAACTTGTCCCGACGTACTTCCCTTGGAAAGTAGCTTTAAAAAAATCCCAAGTAACCAATGCAGCCTCGGTGCCTTCTCGAAAAGTAAGCCACCATTGATACGCCTCGTCCCTTAGCAAGGACACCACTCCTCTCAGCTTCTGCTCGACGGTGCACTCCAGATCATCCATAATCCGTTCTACAGCCTCAAGCCAATATTCTGAAATATTCGGAGCTACACCGGAGACACCTCTAAAAACCTCGGCACCACTTGACTTGAGTCTTTTCGATATTGATCCACGAACTGCTGGACCAGTTCTAGTCCCAGCAACCCTCTCTAGGACTCGCAACATTGCTTTAGTCAAAGCATTGTCCTCTCTCGAATGGTCTTGTGATCCAGTCTCGCTCCCGGGTGACACAGATGCATCCATTCCCGGCATATAACCCGGCGCTTCAGACTCAACCCTAGCACCTCGTCCTCTATCACGGCCACGTCTACTGCGTCCACGACCACGTCCTCTAGTGCTCATAATGACCAATTCGGTTTTATCTAATTACAAGTTTTATGAATCAGAATACTATTTCAGTGTTTATTAACGATATTTTATGAGATATAAGAGATAAAGTTGTTTTCACAATCATATCCTATAGTCTCAATCTCTACTGTTTTCAACACCCAAAACTAGAAGTTCTAGAGTGTTCCTATAATCATATAACAATAGTAAACATTCAATATACAAATACTTACTTGACTTGGTGCCGGATGCTCGTAGTGCCATACTACCTTTAAAAACATAAAGTCTAGAAATTTAAGCAGTTTTTGAACAAAAATCATTGTTGAACCCAAACCACAGCCGAGTTTTGAAACTGGGCTTTGATACCATAAAATGTAACACCCTAAACTCGACCTATGCATTTAAGACCAGACTTGGCATGACACACAATTTGAACTTTCGTCCAGTCATCAATGCTTTTAATGAAAACAATTCTTCAAAATGATTTTGAAGATGGAGTTTATAAAAAAATCGAGATTTATTTGAAAACCATGATTTTAAAACATGAGATTTTACAATTTGATTTTCAGAGAAATAATTGGTTAAAATAAATTTATAAAAGAGTTTTCACGAAAATTTTACGAGTAAGTGATATTTAAGAAAAACCTTTTTTTTTCTTTTATACGTAAGTTGAGGAAAACATTTATAAGAATTAAACAGCCCCATTTAAGTAACTAAGACATATTAAAATCCATCTACAAAAAAAAATCTATAAAAATAATACCAAAGGCCTTATTACATCGCAATTGAAAAAGTACTTAAATAAAAATACTTAAAAGAAATTCAAAGTTTTTATAACTCATCATTCGTATTATGGCCTCCACATGAAGCCATCCCCGGCCCAAGCCTCCATCAATTATTATTACCTGAGAAGGGTAAGAAAAATGGGGTGAGTTACTTAGAACTCAATGTGTAACCCATTTACCGTGTTCACTGGGCCAACACCATTTAAGCAATTAACTGGGCTTGAACCCATTTACAAATGTACAATATATAAAAATAATAATGCATATGATATGCAATTCCTAACCAAGCCTAATTTCCATCCGCTACAAACCACCCGTACCAACCAACACACCTGTGGGGATGAAGTCAACCCACCCCGCCAACACACCAATAGCAGGTATTAAGCCAATTATAATATTTGTGGCAGAGCCACCGAACTAGATTTTTCACAGCAGGCCATTGTGACAGAATCATCGAACTAGATTTTTGGCAACAGGCCATTGTGACAGAGTCACCGAACTAGATTTTTGGCAACAGGCCATTCTTCTCTACGTCAATTATCCCAACCCATGCAATCATGTATATATATATAGATAATGCATAACAATATATTCATAAGGTAAATTCCAACAAAAAGCCCATATTACAAGTTATCAATTTGGCCCATTAGTCAAAATAGCAATTTTTGCCCATTTAACGATCTAGCAGACCTTAGCCCATTTAACACATGAGGCCCTTTTCACAATATTCTCACTTGGCCAATTTATCAAAATAATCATATGGCCCAAAATATCACTTTTTAACAAAATAACCCATTAAGGGCAAATTCGTAATTTTTTTCACAACTTTAATTCCAGTTTCATGCATTCACACAAAAAGTGCTAATATACTGTATTTTCCAATTTTACCAGATTTACGATTTTTATTCTAACGCTTGCGGTATAATATAACCCATGAGATAAGTGTGAAGTTACACACCTGATTACGGTGAGAACTATACTTTTTCGCTCGTCGATATCTAAACACGCATCACGATGGATTAGAACACTAATACTTATTTGCAAAACTATTTTTAAAAATAAGCGTTCTAAACTTTTACCCTCGAAATTTTGAACAACTTCTATTTGTGGTTTCTCCCCGATTAATGATTCGTTACCCGTTGAATATTCACGAACAAACAAAGGTTCAAGAGTACGAATGACTTCAAATAATTGATTTTCGCTGGATAAGGGTCCACAACCCGGTGGAAAATCTTGTATTGCCGAAACATCCCTTCGTTTGAATTTAGGGGGGATAGCGGAACCACCCTTCTTCTGAACACTATTCACCGCTCTTTTCGAACCTATCTTGTTTGCCTCCATTGACAAAAGATTATTAGTCCAACTTATTAAATCGGAAGATTAAGACTAAATGTCTTAAGACAAAATCGACTTACCACAAAAATATCTTTGCACTCACGGGATGATAATCGAGCGTTAACGTCCCTAAGATAGAATCGATTAATAATTCACCTTCGATGAAGTAACGAAATAATTTGAAAGTCCTTGATAGAAATCCTTACCTTAACACTTCGATTCGATTTCTAGCGAGTCACTATGATTACGAATACTCTGAGTTCGACCTTCTCTAAAACACTATTAAGATGAATAGGATTGTTTAAAGGAAGAATAAGGAATGCTATTTTTCGATCAAAAGACTTTCTTAAACAATATGTATATTCAGCCAAAGGCAAAGAAGAAGAAAATAAAGAAATGAAAAGGTTTCCTACCACTTGGTTGAAATGAAAGTTGAAAGAATGATTGTGAAGAGAAAAGAAATATGTGAGGAGAAGGTTTGGCTAAGAAAACAATTTTGATGGATAAGATGCTAGCAACATTCGGCCATGGAGAAAAGTAGAAGACAGAAAATGTGTTTCGAGTTTTCAAGGATGAATAAGAAACAAAGGGAGGGATTTCGGACAAGAGAGCATTCGGCCAAAGAGTAGAAAAGAAAGAAAAGAAAAGAAAAAAAAATGGTCTTTGTCCTATGGTGATTTCGGCACTAGAGAGGAAGAGCTTGAGAGATTAGGCAAAATTGAGACCAAATGGTCAAAAAAATGACCAAAACAAGAAAATCAAGAATGCTCACAATGCACCATTTGCATTCGGTTATGGAGAGAAAAAAATGAGAAGAAAGTTTTGTGAAAAGAAACACCAAAATGACCAAATGGGATTACACACTAACTACACATCCTTACCAAAGTCTACCACAAAAATTCGGCCACCCCCTAGTCCATAAAACCGTCCATGTTCATAGACATGGTTGGCCATTCAATAGTTTCCAAAACATCTCCCATGATTCAAGCCTTATGTCCTCCCTTGATGCCTTTTTCAAAAGATTATTTTCCTTAATTTTTTTTTACCTTTTTTCCTTTAGTCTTCTTACCATAATATTTGAAATCCAACTCATCCTAAACCTTATCCATAACCGACACTATGGAAGAGGAAACAAAAAAAAAACAAAACTCACATGTTCAACAAGAGAGTCGAACCTCTTCCCTCTAAGCATGCTTATGGCGCCAACTCCACCTTGCTACTAGTTCATCTTATGCAAACTTTTACCAATTAAATTCCCTTAAACATCAGAGTCACTTGTTCCACTTCAATAAAGTACTCATTACTAAAATTTATTCTAATACCGAATAAATCCCAAGCCTTCTCAAGACTATACAAGCACAGAAATTTAATCATTCAGAATTTAAGCACCAAAAACATGCAACATATCGATACTCATATTTTTAGGATGTTACAACTCTACCCCCCTTAAAGAAAATTTCGTACTCGAAATTTACCTTGTTAAAAGAGGTGAGGATATTGTTGCCGAATTGCATCCTCAGGCTCTCACATAGCTTCCTCCGCTCCGTGATTACGCCAAAGAACCTTAATAAATGGTACAGTCTTCTTTCTTAGCACCTTAACATCGCGATCTAAAATTTTCACTGGTTCTTCCTCGAAAGACAAGTCTGACCTCAACTCCACTTCTTCTACCGGTATTATGTGAGACAGATCTGATCTATAACGCCTTAGCATAGAAACATGGAAAACACTATCAATCTGACTCAACTCTGGAGGTAATTCAAGCTGATAGACCACTGGTCCTACACGCTTCAACACACTGCAGATGCAGATCCAATGAACCTAGGGCTCAACTCGCCTTCCTTCCAAATCAAAATCTTCTTCCAAGGTGAAACTTTCAGAAAGACTTGATCTCCCACTGCAAACTCAATATCTTTACTCTTCAGATCCGTATACGACTTTTGTCTATCCAAGCTTCCTTTAACCACGTCGAATCACCTTTACCTTTTCTTAGTCTCGGATATCAATTTAGGACCCAACAAGCGCGTTCCTCAATTCAGTCCAACAAGTAGGGTACGACACTTACGATCAGATAACGCTTCATAGGGCACCATTTGGATCTTTGGATTGGTAACTATTATTATCTGTGAACTCGCCAGCGGTGAAAATCTTCCCAACTACCTCTGAAGTCAATCACACAACTTCGTAACATGTCCTCCAAAATCTGAATTACTCTTTCTGACTGACCATCTGACTAAGGATGAAAAGTCGTGCTGAAGTTTAACTTTGTTCCCAAAGCCTCATGTAAAGCTTTCCAAAATCGTGATGCAAACCTAGGATCCCTGTCTGATATGATAGATACTGTACCCCATGCAACTTCACGATCTCAGATACATATAGCTTAGCCAACTTCTAAAGCAAGTAATCCGTACGAACTGGTAGAAAATGAGCAGTCTTCGTTAATCGATCTACTACCACCCAAACAGAATCGTTCTTAGTAGGTGTTAGGGGTAACCCACTAACAAAATCTATCGTTATTCGCTCCCATTTCCATAGAGGAATCTTTATCGGTTACAATAAACCCGATGGTAGTTGATGTCTGCCTTCACTTGTTGACAATTCAAACACTTTCCCATAAAATCAGTAACCTCCCGCTTTAACCTTGGCCACCAGTACTGCTCACGGAGATCCATATACATCTTATTTCCTTCGGGGTGCATATCATAAGGGCTACTATGCGCCTCTCGAAGAATCATTTGTCTTAAATCCAAATCCATGGGCATACAAACTCTTCCACGAAAACACAGAACGCCATCCTTGTTCAATCCAAAGTCCCCTATTATACCACTTTCAACTTGTTGCATTAAAGGACCCAACTTCTCATCTGATAGTTACTTTTCCTTGATTTGCTCCAACCACAGAGGCTTCACCTGAAGTTCTGCTAGCAGACTGCAATCCTCATACAAACTGAGATGAGCAAACATTGCTCTCAACTCCGATACTACCTTACGACTCAACGCGTCTGCCACCACGTTAGTCTTTCCAGGATAGTACTCGATTGAGAAATCATAATCCTTTAATAGCTCCACCCATCTCCGTTGTCTCAAATTCAACTCCATTTGGGCAAGGATGTACCTAAGACTCTTATGGTCCGTATAAATGATTGACTTCTCACCATAGAGATAGTGCCTCCAAATCTTTAAGGCAAACACCACTACAGCCAACTCCAAATCATGAGTAGGATAGTCGACTTTGTGCGGCCTCAACTGACGAGAAGCATAAGCCACCACTTTTCCACTTTGCATCAGTACACATCCTAAACCCGTGTGTGATGCATCATAGGAAACGACAAACTCTTTTTCAGCCTCAGGTTGAATCAAAACTGGCGCTTCCGTCAAAATCTTCTTTAGTTTCTCGAAACTTTCTTGTTGTTTATCGGTCCACACATACGGTACTCTCTTTCGCAATAGCTTAGTTAGGGGTGCAGCAATCAACGAAAACCCCTCAACAAAGTGCATATAATAACCAGCCAAACCCAAGAAACTCCAAATCTCAGCCATTGACTTCGGCGATTTCCAATCCAACACTGCCTCTACCTTTTGAGGATCAACTCTTATTCCTTCGACTGACACTACATGACCCAAGAAAGTCACTTCTTTCAACCAAAATTCTATTTACTGAATTTGGCATAAAGTTGCTTATCCCGCAAAATTTGCAATACGATGCGCAAATGTGAGTCATGCTCAACTTCATTCCTCGAATATACCAAGATGTCATCTATGAACACCACTACGAACCGGTCTAGATAGGGTTGAAAGACTCGGTTTATCATGTCCATAAATGCAGCTGGTGCATTGGTCAAACCAAACGGCATCACCAAAAACTCATAATGTCCATAACGAGTTCGGAATGCCGTCTTATGAATATCTGCCTCTTTCACCTTGAGTTGATGATAACCCGATCTCAAATCAATCTTGGAAAAAACTGAAGCTCCTCTCAATTGATCAAACAGGTCATCAATTCTCAGCAATGGATGCCTATTCTTGATCGTCAACTTATTCAACAGGCTATAATCAATGCACATACGCATCGACCCATGCTTCTTCTTGACGAACAAAATCGGTGTTCCCCACAGAGACACACTCGGTCGGATAAATCCTCGATCTAACAATTCTTGAATTTAAGCTTTAAGCTCCGCTAACTCCTTCGGCGCCATTCTATAAGGAGCAATAGACATCAGAGCCGTTTCGGGCAGAAGCTCAATACCAAATTCTACTTCCCAATCTGGAGGTAATCCAAGAAGTTCTTGGGGAAAGACATCTGGAAATTCTTTCACCGTTCTCACACCTTCCACCAATAATTCCTTGGCATCCAAAGCACTAACGAAGGTTAAGAATGCTCCATACCCTTTCTGCACCAACTTTTCTACCTTCAGAGTAGATACCACATTTGCCAAAAAGTTTCTTCGCTCACCGATCATAACTACCTCCTCATCATCCACAGTCCTTATTGACATCCGCTTTCGGCACAATCCAATTCTTGGGTGCTTCACCAACCAATCCATGCCCAAAATAAGATCAAATTCACCGAAAGGCAATTCCATCAAGTCCGCTAGAAATATCTCTCTTTGAATTTCCAAGGGCACGTTTCTAAACAGTTTATTCACTATTACCGACTGTCCTAAAGGACTAATCACCGTCATCTCCCTATCGATAATCTCAGATCTAATATTTAGGTTTCCAGATATAGCACTAGCAACATACGAGTGGGTAGACCCGATATCTATCAAAGTAGTAACAGGAACATCAAAGATGAAGACCGTACTAGTTATCACATCAGGTGCATCACCCTCTTCACGATGCCTAACCTCATAGACTAATCCCGGTTGTCTTACCTCCGCGTTACCTCTAAAACCATTACCTCGACCCGGTGCACCTTGACCATGTCCGTTACCATTACCACCATGACTTAGTCCACAGCCTTTCGGTGGCTGCTGAATACCCCTAGCTAGCTGAGCATTAGGGTTACGAGCTTCCTGAGTCGTATCAGTCCGTCGAGGGTAATTCTTATACTGATGATCCTTGGAACCACATTTATAGCAGGCACCAGTTTTTCTCCAACATTCCCCGGGGTGTCGTCTTCCACAGTCGGCACATTCTCGACTCTGATTAGTAGTCACAGGTGCTCTAGCTTGAGCTGGCTTGTCATTTCGTGGCCTCTTCTGAAACCTTTTAGAAGAACTTGTGTACTTAAAATCCCTCTTACCTCTGACTCTTTCCCGGTTCAGGCATTCTGAATTCTTAGCCTCTTCGGCTATCTTGGCTTTCTCTACAAGCGAGGTAAAAGTTTGTACTTGTTGTGGGGCTATCAGTACCCGCAACTCATTGTTCAGCCCATCCTCAAAGATCATGATCAGTCGGCACTATTGTGCAAGCATAACGGCTCAAGCGAAGAAATTCTGCCTCGTAAGCTGCCACCGTCTTACTTTTTTGAACCAAATTCAGGAATTCCTTCCTCCGGGCATCTACATAACTTGTCCCGACGTACTTCCCTTGGAAAGCAGCTTTAAAGAAATCCCAAGTAACCAATGCAGCCTCGGTGCCTTCTCGAACAGTAAGCCACCATTGATATGCCTCGTCCCTTAGCAATGACACCTCTCTTCTCAGCTTCTGCTCGATGGTGCACTCCAGATCATCCATAATCTGTTCTATAGCCTAAAGCTAATATTCTGAAACATTCAGAGCTACACCGGAGACACCTCTAAAAACCTCGGCACCACTTGACTTGAGTCGTTCCGATATTGATCCACGAACTGCTGGACCAGTTCTAGTCCCAGCAACCCTTTCTAGGACTCGTAACATTACTTGAGTCAAAGCATTGTCCTCTCTCGAATGGTCATGTGATCCAGTCTCGCTCCCGGGTGACGCAGATGCATCCATTCCCGGCATATAACCCGGCACTTCAGACTCAACCCTAGCACCTCGTCCTCTACCACGGCCACGTCTACCGCGTCCACGACCACATCCTCTAGTGCTCATAATGACCAATTCAGTTTATCTAATTACAAGTTTTATGAATCAGAATACTATTTCAGTGTTTATTAACGATATTTTATGAGATATAAGAGATAAAGTTGCTTTCACAATCACATCCTATAGTCTCAATCTCTACTGTTTTCAACACCTAAAACTAGAAGTTCTAGAGTGTTCCTATGATCATATAACAATAGTAAACATTCAATATACAAATACTTACTTGACTTGGTGTCGGATGCTTGTGGTGCCATACTACCTTTAAAAATATAAAGTCTAGAAATTTAAGCAGTTTTTAAACAAAAATCATTGTTGAACCAAACCACAGCTGAGTTTGGAAATTGGGCTCTGATACCATAAAATGTAACACCCCAAACCTGGCCTATACGTTTAAGACCAGACTTGGCATGCCACACAATTCGAACTTTCGTCCAGCCTTCAATGCTTTTAATGAAAACAATTCTTCAAAACGATTTTGAAGATGGAGTTTATCAAAAATCGAGATTTATTTGAAAACCATGATTTTAAAACATGAGATTTTACAATTTGATTTTCAGAGAAATAATTGGTTAAAATAAATTTATAAAAGAGTTTTCACGAAAATTTTACGAGTAAGTGATATTTAAGAAAAACCTTTTTTTTCTTTTATACGTAAGTTGAAGAAAACATTTATAAGAATTAAACAACCCCATTTAAGTAACTAAGACATATTAAAATCAATCCACGAATAAAAATCCATAAAAAAAAATACCAGAGGCCTTATTACATCGCAATTGAAAAAGTACTTAAATAAAAATACTTAAAAGAAATTTAAAGTTTTTATAACTCATCATTCGTAGTATGGCCTCCACACGAAGTCATCCCTAGCCCAGGCCTCCATCAATTATTATTACTTGAGAAGGGTAAGAAAAAAGGGGTGAGTTACTTAGAACTCAATGTGTAACCCACTTACCGTGTTTACTAGGCCAACACCATTTAAGCAATTAGCTGGGCTTGAGCCCATTTACAAATGTACAATATATAAAAAAAATAATGCATATGATATGCAATTCCCAACCAAGCCTAATTTCCATCCGCTACACACCACCCGTACCAACCAACACACTGGTGGGGATCAAGTCAACCCACCCCGCCAACACACCAATAGCAGGCATTAAGCCAATTATAATATTTGTGGCAGAGCCACCGAATTAGATTTTTGGCAACAAGCCATTGTGACAGAGTCACCGAACTAGATTTTTGGCAACAGGCCATTCTTCTCTTCGTCAATTATCCCAACCCATGCAGTCATGTGTATATATATATATATATATATAGATAATGCATAACAATATATTCATAAGGTAAATTCCAACAAAAAGCCCATATTACAAGTTATCAATTTGGCCCATTAGTCAAAATAGCAATTTTGGCCCATTTAACGATCTAGCAGACCTTGGCCCATTTAACACATGAGGCCCTTTTCACAATATTCTCACTTAGCCAATTTATCAAAATAATCATATGGCCCAAAATATCACTTTTTAACAAAATAAACCATTAAGGGCAAATCCATAATTTTTTTTCACAACCTTAATTCCGGTTTCATGCATTCACACAAAAAGTGCTAATATACCGTATTTTCCAATTTTACCAGATTTATGATTTTTATTCTAACGCTTACGGGATAATATAACCCATGAGATAAGTGTGAAGTTACACACCTGATTACGGTGAGAACTATACTTTTCCACTCGTCGATATCTAAACACGCATCACGATGGATTAGAACACTAATACTTATTTACAAAACTATTCTTAAAAATAAGCATTCTAAACTTTTACCCTCGAAATTTTGAACAACTTCTATTTGTGGTTTCTCCTCGATTGATGATTCGTTACCCGTTGAATATTCAGGAACAAACAAAGGTTCAGGAGTACGAATGACTTCAAATAATTGATTTTCGCCGAATGAGGGTCCACAACCCGGTGGAAAATCTCGGATTGCCGAAACAGCCCTTCGTTTGAATTTAAGGGGGATAGCGGAACCACCCCTCTTCCGAACACTATTCACCGCTCTTTTCGAACCTATCTTGTTTACCTCCATTAACAAAAGATTATTAGTCCAACTTATTAAATCGAAAGATTAAGACTAAATGTCTTAAGATAAAATCGGCTTACCACAAAAATATCTTTGCACCCACGGGATGATAATCGAGCGTTAACGTCCCTAAGATAGAATCGATTAATAATTCACCTTCGACGAAGTAACGAAATAATTTGAAAGTCCTTGATAGAAATCCTTACCTTAACACTTCGAATCGATTTCTAGCGAGTCACTATGATTACGAATACTCCGAGTTCGGCCTTCTCTAAATCACTATTAAGATGAATAGGATTGTTTAAAGGAAGAATAAGGAATGCTATTTTTCGGTCAAAAGACTTTCTTAAACAATATGTATATTCGGCCAAAGGCAAAGAAGAAGAAAATAAAGAAATGAAAAGGTTTCTTACCACTTGGTTGAAATGAAAGTTGAAAGAATGATTGTCAAGATAAAAGAAATATGTGAGGAGAACGTTCGGATAAGAAAATAATTTTGATGGATAAGATGCTAGCAACATTCGACCATGGAGAAAAGTAGAAGAGAGAAAATGTGTTTCGAGTTTTCAAGGATGAATAAGAAACAAAGGGAGGGATTTGGGACAAGAGAGCATTCGACCAAAGAGTAGAAAAGAAAGAAAAGAACAGAAAAAAATGGTCTTTGTGCTATGGTGATTTCGGCACTAGAGAGGAAGAGCTTGAGAGATTAGGCAAAAATTGAGACCAAATGGTCAAAAAAATGACCAAAAGAAGAAAATCAGGAATGCTCACAATGCACCATTTGTATTCGGTTATGGAGAGAAAAAATGAGAAGAAAGTTTTGTGAAAAGAAACACCAAAATGACCAAATGGGATTACACACTAACTACACATCCTTCCCAAAGTCTACCACAAAAATTCGGCCACCCCCTAGTCCATAAAACCGTCCATGTTCATAGGCATGGTTGGCCATTCAATAGTTTCCAAAACATCTCCCATGATTCAAGCCTTATGTCCTCCCTTGATGCCTTTTTCAAAAGATTATTTTCCTTAAGTTTTTTTTTACCTTTTTCCTTTAGTCTTCTTACCATAATATTTGAAATCCAACTCATCCTAAACCTTATCCATAATCGACACTATGGAAGAGGAAACAAAAAAAAAAACTCACATGTTCAACAAGGGATTCGAACCTCTTCCCTCTGAGCATGCTTATGGCGCCAACTCCACCTTGCTACTAGTTCATCTTATGCAAACTTTTACCAATTAAATTCCCTTAAACATCAGAGTCACTTGTTCCACTTCAATAAAGTACTCATTACTAAAATTTATTCTAATACCGAATAAATCCCAAGCCTTCTCAAGACTATACAAGCACACAAATTTAATCATTCAGAAGTTAAGCACCAAAAACATGCAACATATCGATACTCATATTTTTAGGATGTTACAAAACCTCTAATATTTATTAATGGCAACTTCAAAATTTTTTAATAAAATAAAAAACAAAGGCATGATTTAGTTGGACCTAATTGCAACAATCTCAAAAACATAAATATTACAAGAAACGGGTAAGAATTCAACTCACATGAAGCAAAAATATGAAAAACCAGCTTAAGCTCTCTCTCCTATGTTAGTTTAAGACAAATTTAGAAGATTAAAGTCATAGGAAACTTTAAAATTCAATTTGTTTGTTTTAATTTCATCAAAATTACCATTTTGCCATTCCATCACTTTATTTTATTATTTTCTCTTCATATGCCGCCTCATCACTTTAAGTTAGGTTTATTTATTTCTTAAGTCCTCCCTCAATTATTAATCGAGCCATTTAATCACTTAATTATTATAATTAGCAAGTTTTTCACCTTTTTCAATTTAGTCCTTTTTAATTAATTAACTATCGAAACGTTAAAATTTTTCAACGAAACTTTAATACCACCATAGTGACACTCCGTAAATATTTATAAAATATTTATGGCTCGATTTATAGAAACGAGGTCCAAATACCTCACTTTCTAAAACCACTTGACTTAGGGTCTTACCACTTAAACCTAATAAATCATTATAGAATATAAATTACCAATTCAAAATCATTTCTAAAATCATATTTTACTCGTAAATATTTAATAATAATATTTGCAAACTTACTCACCGGATTTGGTGGTCTCGAAACCATTATTTCTGACACCACTGAAAAATTCAGGCTGTTATATGATCACTTAAAACTTTATTAAAATAGAATCAATCGTTGCGTATATTATTCTCCATTTGAGAACATATTTTCAAAAGTGTCCTTTTACATGCATAATATTACCCTAGGTCTATCGCCATGGTGTATTCTTGGCTTGGTCTCATATTTACCTTTTTTATGGAGACGTAGATTCTTTTGACTCAAGGGTTTGAGTTCTCTCTCAAACATTATTGGATACAATTTTTTTATTTTTGGTTGGCAGATAGTCATAAGTTAATCTCTGCACTTAACTATCTTATACTCCTTTCACCTGACAGCTGAATCTCAAACTTTAGACCATATTTCAAACCCCATTACACAATTGCCTTGGGGTTTGTAGATAGATACACATCTCAGGACGATACTTGGCGTATATTACTCTTGATGAATCCCTTTACAAGACCTAAGAAAATTCCAAGTTTGGCGGGTACCTATACTACCCCATATTCTAATACACAAGGTTCCCTATCATGGCAGACTACCGATAACTGAACAAGTTGACCATTAAGAATAAGTACCCCCTATGAGGATAGATGATTTGTTTGACCAGTTTTGAGGAGCTTTGGTGTTCTCTAATATTGACCTCTGATCTGGGTATCATCAGTTGAGGGTCAAGGAGGCTGACATACTTAAGACGGCGTTTAGGACTCGTTATAGTCATTACGAGTTCCTAGTAATGCTATTTAGATTGACTAATGCACCTGCAGCTTTCATGGATTTGATGAACTGAGTATTTTAGCCTTATCTGGATCAGTTTGTGCTGGTGTTCATCGATGATATACTGGTTTACTCGAGAACTGAGGATGAGCATGACGAGTACTTTAGGGTTGTTCTGCAGACTTTGAGGGAGAAGCAGTTCTATGCTAAGTTTAGCAAGTGCGAGTTCTAGTTACATGAGGTAACATTTCTGGGACATGTGGTTTCTGCTGAGGGATTCGATTAGATCCTTAAAAGATTGAGGCTGTGTTGGAGTGGAAGCAGCCTAAGAACATGTCTGAGATTTGCAGTTTTCTAGGACTAGCAGGTTATTACCGGTGATTTTTGGAAGGATTCTCGCTGATTGCAGCACCCTTGACTAAGCTGCTACGTAAGGGTGTGCCGTTTAAGCTGGATGATCTTGTGATGGGAGAGCTTTGAGAAGCTCAAGACTGTCTGAACATAGCTTCGCTACGATACAATCAGAGTCTGGAAATGAGTTCACTGTTTATAGTGATGCGTCACACGTCGGTTTGAGATGTGTGTTGATGCAGTTTGGTAAGGTGGTTGCATATGCGTCTCGTCAGCTTAAGACTTATGAGGCAAATTATCCAACGCATGACTTGGAGTTTACCGCGGTAGTTTTCGCACTGAAAATCTAGAGGTATTATTTGAATGGTGAGAAGTGTATCATCTACATTGATCACAAGAGCCTCAAATATATCATTACTCTGAAGGAGCTAAATCTTAAGCAGCGTAGATGGATTGAGCGACTCAAGGACTATGACTGCACCATTGAGTACCACCTTGGCAAGGCCAATGTGGTGGCTGATGCACTGAGTTGTAGAGCTATGACCAATTTAAGGGCGATGTTTGTTCGCCCTATTTTATTTGATGATGGTAGTCTGTTGGCCGAGCTTCAGGTTAAACTGACTTGGATAGATCAGATTAAAGGTAAACAGTTGCAGGACGAGTCTTTGGGTCCTCAGTTCTGACAAATTGAGAGTGGTAACACTACAGACTTTGGGTTGATCTTAGAGGGTGTGTTGTGTTTTCGAGGCCGGATATGTGTACCGAATGATTTTGATTTGAGACAGTCTATAATGAGAGAGGCGCATAGTAGCCCTTACACTATTCACCCTAGTGGAAATAAGATGTTCCGTGATCTTCGAGAGTTGTATTGGTGGCCAGGGTTGAAGCGAGAGGTTACTGATTTTGTGGCTAGATGTCTGACATGCTAGCGAGTTAAGTGAGCATCGATTGCCTTGGGTTTCTTTACAACGGTTAAGATTTAATTCTGAAAATAGTAGCGAGTAACAATGGATTTCGTTAGTGGGTTGCCTTTAACACACACTAAGAAGGATTCAGTGTAGGTCATCGTGGATCGATTGACTAAGTATACACACTTCATCCCAGTTAGTACAAATTATTCTTTGTAGAAGCTAACGAAGTTTTATATTTCTGAGATAATGAGATTGCATGGGGTATCAGTTTTGATCATCTCTGATAGGGATCATCGCTTCACATCTCGATTTTGTAAAAAGCTACATGAGGCTCTAGGCTCAAGGTTGGACTTTATTACTGCATTCCATCCTGGTCAATCGAAGAGGGTGATACAGATACTGAAGGATACGTTGAGTAGTTGTGCTATCGATTTTTGAGGCAGTTAGGAGGAGTATCTGCCGCTAGTGGAGTTTGCTTATAATAATAGTTTCCAATCTAGCATTCAGATGGCACCTTACGAGGCTCTATATGGTTGAAAGTGTCGCACTCCCTTGTGTTGGACTGAGTTGGGTGAACGACGGGTTCTGGGTCTCGAGTTAGTGTCCGAGACTGAGGATAAGCTTTGACTGATTAGGGATGGCCTGAAGGCGGCTTTTGACAGACAGAAGTCTTATGCTGATCTGAAGAGATGTGAGATTGAGTATTCTATAGGGGACTTCGTATTTCTAAAGGTCTAGCCATGAAAGAAGGTTTTGAGGTTTGGTCGTAAGGTCAAGTTGAGCCCTAGGTTTATTGGGCTATACCGAATTCTGAAACGAGTGGGATCAGTCGCAACCTCTAGAGTTAGACCGTATTCAAGATGTGTTCCACGTCTCGATGTTGAGGCGCTACCACTCTGATCCTACTCAAATTGTCCCTGTTGAGGATATTGAGGTTAGTCTAGACTTGACCTTTGAGAATGATCTGGTTCAAATTCTGGATCGTGACGTAAAGGTTCTGAGAAGGAAGCTTATTCAACTAGTGAAGGTACTGTGGCGAAATCATAGCACTGAGGAGGCCATATGGGAGCCTGAGGATGTAATATGTCTGCAGTATCCTCATCTATTCTGATCAAGTAAATTTTGAGGATGAAATTTTATTTTAGGGGGTAGAGTTGTAACGTCTTAAATTTTTTTTTGTGTATGTGTGACACAAATATCTGTCTGCTTCAGTGGTTAAGTGTTCTGGGTGTGTGTGTAAGGTCCCAAGTTCAATCCTTATCTTGTGTAAATTTGGATATTTTTATGAATTAAGCCCTATCTCTGGTTAGTAGGCTTATAAGTAAAAGTGTGTAAGTAATTAACAGAATGGGCCTGCTGGTCTAGTGATTAAGTGGAGTGTTAATTGGTTGGAGGTCTTGAGTTCGAATCTCTACATAGGCAAGGGAGATTATTTTTGCTCGATTTGGTGATGAAGAGTTTGAGTTGTATTTGATAAGTGAGTAGTGGGTGCTTGAGATAATGTGGGTAATGGATTGAGTGAATTAGTTTTCCCCAAAAATCCTCTCTGTAACCAACACCTATTCCCCCACCTCTTTTATTGTTCTTTTCTTTTTCATCCATCTTTTATTCTATAGCCAAAAATTCTCTTCTCTTTTCCCTACTCTTTTTGTTTCAGTATTTTTGCAAATCATCATTGTGGGAGCCACCTTCGAGTTCATCTTCTTCGAAAAGTTGGGGTAAGTGTGTTTTAGTTTCAAAAATTCTTGAATCAGTGATTAATTGAGTGGTTTCGTGTTTAGGAGACTCTTAGGAGGCTATGGGGTTTCAATCGATATCGAGGAGGTGTGATTTTGTTATTGTGCGTTCAAGGTAAGAGTTGTTGGAATATTTGGGAATACCTGTTCTTGATAATTTAGTTTAGTATCAGTTTAAGTGACTGAAATTGGGCTTTAGTTGGTCGAATATAGGTTCTGGAGTGCTCGATAGTGTTTTTGTAGCGAATCGATACCAGGTGTGTACCTAAAAAAATAAAAAATGGGGTTTTGACGAAAGACGAAAACCCCAATGTTGACGCCACATGTGTGCCCTAACACGGGCATATGATCGACAAGGCCAGGCCGTGTGCGAAGGACATGGCCGTGTGATGGCCAAGCAGGTCGTGTACGAGACACGAGCTAGACTGTCTTAAGCCGTGTGGGCCGCACGAGCATGTGGAATTTTGGGCCAGGCCATGTGATCCACACAGCCAATGCCAATTTGGGCCGTGTGATACACACGGCCAAGGCCAATTTCGGCTATATGGGCCCACATAGGCAGACCACATGGACGTGTGAGCCCATTTTACTGAAATGTTTTGTAAGGTTGCATAGGTCGCGCAAGTCGACTGTGAACCTACTGTAGGGTCAGTAAACACTACTTGTAGGGTCGGTAAACACTACTTAGACCCCTAGATGCATGAACTGATTATATGATGTATGTACTGAGCATGATATATATATGCATGAATATTGAACTGTATGTGTAACTGGGAATACTGTGATAGTATGTCATTCATTGTATGTTGCATTGCATTGGGTTGGGATGATATTGTTGGAGGAAGTGTATTGAAAGGCTCTTAAGCTTGATATCTGGTAGTTCAGTTGCAATTTACTGATTATGTGTCGCATTCGATACTACTTTGAGTGTAGGGATGGGTGGGTGTTTTTAACCCCACATGGAGTGTAGGGATGGACGGAGATGGTGTGTAGAGGCTGGTTGGGTAAGACACTGTTTACTGATTTATGTGTATCTAATACTACTACTGTGATGCGCTAAGGCCTAATGCATAATTGATACTGTACTAAAATGGGCTAAGGCCCAACTGCAACTGATATTGAAAGGGGCTGAGGTCCAAGACTTTTTTTTTTACTGTGCACTGTGATTACTGTTGTTTTTTTTTCTGTGGGATTACACATTGAGTTTACGAAAACTCACTCCTTTTTTTTATTGTGCACAGGTAATCCCTAGACTTAGATGGATCGGTGCGGCAGAGGACTCGACGGTGACCATGGTTTTGGACTTCTATGATCAATAATTTATGATTCATGGGCTCATTTTTATTGGTTAAGTTTTTGGTTGTAATTTGGACTTACAGACTTTTGTTTTGATTTGGTTTTTAGTTTTCTTTACTTTATGGATTTATAAATACTAGTTGTAGGAAAGCTCGATTTTCAAAATAACAAATGATTTCTCTAAACACACGATTACTTAAACTGTTTTTAAAGCTTCAACAACGAGTTTGTTTTGAAATAATCGATTAAATGAGTAATACGTTTTTAGAACTAATAAAAGATAAAGAAAGGTAATAACACGGAAATGGTTTTATCACAACAACCTAGTTTTCAAACACACTATCATGTGACATAGCCAAATTCGGCCATAACGTGTAGGTCGGGCTCAGGGTGTTACAAAATATGAATTAAGGATTAAATTGAATTATATAAGTACTTAATTGAATGAAAATATTTATTTAGATCAAGAAAAACAACATACAGACTTAGACCGAGGAAAATAAAAAGCTTTGGATTAGCTCGACAAAACTACTACGCCCCTAACTGTCGAGGTAAGTTCGTATGAACTGTAATCATTTTAATGTTACTTAAACTGAATGTTTAGTAAGTTGATTTTAATGTAAATGAATCAATATATGAATGTATTCATGCCATGATGAATTGACGGATATCGAGTCCTAGTTGAACCTTAAGAATTCTTAGGATACAAATGATATGTCATTAAGTTGTTTTGTAATGATATTTAATGAATGTGTTAATGTAATTTTTAGTAAGTTTAAGCCTTGAAGTTATGTTTGATTTGTTAAACTATAGTTCCTTTCCAAACCATGTCATTTTGGTTATTTTTAAGTACATGTATATAAGATTCTTGTGGTATGTTTGTAATGGCTTGCTAATGGTTATTTGTGATATGTTTTGATAGGTAATTGAAGTAGGTTATAATGCATTAAATAAGGAAATGCTCACTAGTTTTGGTATGTAATGTTTTGGTATAATTGAGGTGCCTTTGAATGTCATATTGGTTAGGTGATTTAGGATGTTTGAAATGACATGTTTATGCATGTTTGAATGGTGTTTGAAACCCTTGAATGTGTGACAACCCTCACCCGTATTCAATGCCGGAATATGGTTATGGAGTATTACTGGACTTAAAATACATTTATACATACTTTTAATAAATTCAACATCCATCAATCAATATCAATCATTATGTCCCTAATACGAGCCTACGATGCCTTAAACATACATTGGGAGTGGTTCGGGAATAAACCGATAACTTTTAAAACATTTGGAGCACTTAGAAAATTTTTCTAAAAAAAGGGGACACATGCCTGTATGGCCAGGCATGTGTCTCACACGACCACCAGACACGCCCGTGTCACAGGCCATATGGACATTCGAAATGGAAGCACATGGCCGTGTCCCAGCCCATGCCCTACCCCATGTCCAAACAAGTGATTTTCCTGACTTGGGTCACACGGCCAACACACACACCAGTGTGGCTAGCCCATGTGCCCTAAAAATGACCATACACGCCTGTGTGCCAAGCCGTGTGCTAGACCGTGTCAAACCTGTAGGGTATACTGACTTATGTCACACGGCCAAGTCACATGCCCGTGTGTGAGGTCGTGTGGAGCATATTGACTTGATATCTAAAACCACACCAGGGGACACACGGCCGTGTAACATAATCGTGTGTCACACATGGCTGAGACACACGTCCGTGTCTCTACCCATGTGGACAAAAATAGGCTATTTACCAAGCCATTTTGCCACCCAAATTTAGGTACATCTACACCTCTCAAATAGCACACAATATAGCATCAAAAGGCATATACTTCAATTCCAATCAAGCATGATTTATACTATATTTCAATTCCAATCAAGAAAAACAAGGCATAAATACCACATATTACCATCTAATTTCATGCCAATCTTTGTCTTCTCAAAACATCAAAATGACCATTTACTATTATACATTATTATGCTCAATTCCACAAACATAGCAATTCACAAATCATCATCTATTGGCATTCAAAATTACCTATTATCAATGAGCATTATGAATCCACCTCAATCACACAACATAGGTCAATTACCAACTCAAAACAAAACTATTTGCACACCTATAAACACATCCAAATCAACCAAAATATGCCAACTTCCTTGGCTATATACAAACCAAACATAAATGTTTATAAACCAAATCAATTGGCTTCATCATTTACCAAAATTGACTCAAAGTCCCTATACATGCCATATGACCCAAAAACATAGTTTCAAAAGTACCAAAGTGTCAGCGGATGGTGTGATGAGGTCTCCGACGATCCCCGAATCTGAGCTAGCTTTGAAATCACTATAAAACATGGAAGAAAATAAACAAAGTAATCTATAAAGCTTAGTAAGTTCGTATATAAATATAAAATAATCTCATCATTCATTAGCATTTCAAATAGATAACTTATACTACATTACAGCATCAATCACTAAGTTAACATAAAATTTAGCCACATAGTAACTCATAAGTTCTCAACCTCCTTTAACTCGTTACTCAAATAGTTTTCGTACGTACCTGTACCGGTACTTATCTATTTCTCAACAATTTTTTATCAAACCACTCTGGCTTATACATTCTTACGAAACAAATACATCGATTTTCTGATGCCATAGTCCAACTATGGTGTTACACATACATTGCCAAGGCCCTGCCGTGGTCTTACATTCACGTGCCATAACCCGATTATGGTCTTATTATCCAATTGCCATAGCCCAATTATGGTCTTATTTGGCAACTAGCTTTACTTAAATCGTACACTTAATTCGAAATCTTCCAAATTTTACCAATAATATAAGCACAATTACATTACATCCATCATTTAAATAAAGCTACATTTAAGTTCAATTATACGAACTTACCTCAAGTTGCTCGAATGGAAATTATTGACTATTCGTCAACTTTTCCTTTTCCCCGATCTAATCCTGATCTCGGCTTATCTTGATCTATATATTATCAAATTTAGCACATTCAACATTCGACTATTCAATTTAGCCTACAATTTACAATTTAAAAAATTTACACATTTGCCCCTAATGTTTCACATTTTTATAATTTAGTCCTTATCGCATAAAATTGCAAATTCATGAAATTTAGTACAAACCCATGCTTAGCTGAATTTAATACATGTTACTAGAAGCCCATATTTTCAATTTATTCACACTTTTAACCACCACATTTCACATTTTCTCAATTTAATCCATTTTTTGACATTTTTGTCACAAATCACTTTACAAAAAAGCTATAAATCTAACATTGAATCTTCCAAATCTATCATAAATCATCAAATTACTCAAGCATTCAACAATGGAAACATGATAAATCTTTAACAGATTTGAAATCTCGGATACGTGCTAGCTAGAATACGAAACAACGATATCAAAAACGTAAAAATCATTAAAAGCGGATAAAAAATACTCACATGCATGGGAAATGAAGATAGCCAAATGCTCAAGCTTCCATGGATGTTCTTATTATGAATTTTTGGTGGTGGCATCTTCCTTAGAAAGATGATACCTTTATTTCTTTTGTTTTATTACCTTATTTACTAAATTACAATAATAACCTTAATGGAAAACCATTTAAAACATTCATTTAATGTCCAAATATGTGCACTCATGTGTCAAATGGTCAAATTACAACATAAGGACCTCTAGATTAAGATTCCATAGCTATTGAATACCTTTAGCTAATGGAACTCCACTTTTACACCTCACGCGATTTAGTCCTTTTTATCAAATTAACCATCTAAATGATGAAATTTCTGAATGAAAATTTCACATAAACATATTATCATGCTAAAAAATTTAAAATAATAATAAAATAATTATTTCAACATCAGATTTGTGGTTCCAAAACCACTATTCTGATTTAACCAAAAACGGGTAGTTACAGAATGTGTGCTTAAATGGTTTGAATAGTTATGCATGAATTAGGTATGAAATGGTTTGATTTTAGGTAAAATTTGGGTTCACACGGGTTGTCAAATGGTCTTGTGACACGCACGGTCTGGCGACACGGCCGTGTGTCATCTGAGAGTTTCTTAGTGTTTCAAGTTAATGAGTTACACGGCTTAGCACACGACTTGGCACACGGGCGTGTGGGGCATCTCAGAGAGTTACACGGGTGAGGACACGGGCTAGGACACCACCATGTGTCCCTTGTTTGAAAGTTACACAGCCGTGAACCTTGTTTCCAATTTTTTGCAACTTTTTCCTAAACTTTCTGTTTTGTTTCAAATTAGGCCCGAATCGTTTCTAAGCTAGTTTTAGGGCCTCAAGGGCTCGATTTATGGACAGAGTTTCTTAGTGCATGTTAAATGTTAAATGGATAGAGGACATGTTTTATATTAGTGGACGGTTAAGACATTTATTTATAGATTATATATGTTATATTATAACTTAAATAATAATAATAAAGTAAATAAAATAAGTAAAGTTAAAAATAAGAAAACATAAAGAATGAGTGTCATCATCTTCTTCTTTTAATTTGAACATCGAACCACCATGGGAGAACTTGGAAAGCTTCGGCTTTGATATTTCCATTGCCTGTAAGTGCAATTTTATCCCGTTTCTTGTAATTTTTATGTTTTTGTGATCGTTACAACTAGGTCCAACTAACTCGTACCTTCGTTCTCGAAACTGTTAAAGATTTTGAATTTTTTCATTAATGAATTTTAGTTATGTTGAGAATTTAATTGATGGATTCTTGAGTTTTATTGCTAGATATAAGTATTTTGTTAAGTGATTTTTAATAATTTTAATGTTTAGGGATTAAATTGTTTAAATAGTAAAATTCAATGAAAATAATGTGAAATGATGAGAAATATGGGTTGTAATGGACCCCTTAGAAAAATCAGCTAGCATGGTTTTTCATTAAACTAGTTTATATTTGATCATGTTTTGAGCTTGGTAGGTCTATAGTCTTGATATGCTATTTAGTAACTTGATTAAACTCTTTAATGATGTTTGATTTGTGGAACAAATGAATGTTATTGGATGAGTAGAGAAATGGTATTATTTTACATGAGTTAATGTTTGGTTTTGAGGTTAAATGTGAACTAATTTGTACTTGATTGTGTCATGAATGTATATGGTTTGAATTTGTTTGGTATATGAATTGAGGTGCCAAATAAAAGCATGTTGGTTAGGCTTAGGATGATTGAATTTGGCATGTTTTAGTTATCTTTGCAAGTGTTTATATGCATGTGAAAATAGGTTGAAATGTTGTGTCTTGGTGTGTAAGAACAGGGTTTGAAATAGCTTGATTTTTAAGGCTTTTCAGGTCCACATGGTCTGGCACACAGGCACATCACATGGCCGTGTGTTACCTTGATTTTGTATGTAGGATTTTTCCATATAGCATCAGTGAGTTACACAGCCTACGATACGACCTTGTGTCCATTATATACACAGAATCAGTGAGTTACGTGGGTTATGGGCATGGGCGTATGGAGGGCTACACGGGCGTGTGGAGGGCCACATGGTCATGTGGAATAGTCACACGGCCGTGTGTCCCCTGTTTTAAAAAAAATCAAAGTTTCTCATATTTTTCCTATTTTATTTCAAATTAGTCCCTACTTATTTTCGAGCTATTTTTAAAGTCTCAAAAACTCAATTTAATGCTCATAAATGTACGTATGCAATGAATAATACTTAGACTATATTTTTGGAGTGAATTATATTAAATTTTGATTTAAACTTGTATGTTTTGGATTGATTATCTATTGTAACATCTCGTAATCCTAATTCAGTGACGGATACGAGTGAGAGGTGTTACATTTAGTGGTATCATTGGCTTTTTTTGTCAATTCTGTGAGAGATATGAGACCTTGTAATCTTGCTTGAAAGAGGGAAAGCTTCGTGCAAGATTCAAAATTGGTGAGTTTTTCATTTTTGGGTACAAGTTGAAAGCCAAAAAAGCGGTGTTAATTGCAATTAATGGAGAGTTTGATCAACACTGATGGAGAAAAGACAAGAAACCAGGCAATGCATTCCACTTCTTCAACAATTTCTTTTGATGGTTATCAATTATTTGGTCATCAAGGTTCTCTTCACCAGTTTTTAGGTGGTGGCATAGGTAAGAAATTCGAAACAAAAAAGATAACCCTACTTTTCAATTTATTTGTCAGGGAAGAAAAAATATATATAATATATATGATGTCACAAAGAAATAAAATCTTAGTTAAACAAATAAATTTGTTGGTTTATTTAATATGTAATCCTTCCCTCTCTGTGACTCTAACAATAATCTTTACATTGTTTAAGGTTATTAGTGTTATAACTTTGTCTAATCATTGTTGTCTTTTTATCTAATACTGCATTGCATGCTTCTCTTAGCTTGATTTGAAAATTTTAAGGTTACCCTTTTTCTGAATTGTTGTAGACAAAATGATGGGTGAATTCAATCCTTATTTCATAGTTGAAAATGGAAGTGCAGCCCCAACTGATGTCGTCCCCGTTGATATTGAAGCAAAAGACTTGCCTGCATGAAGGCTCTCAGCTTGTTATCTCTTCAACTTGTGCATGTTCAATCTTCTATATTGTTTGATGGTGTTTGTTTTATATTGCACAATTAGGTTATTCAAGCTCAAAGAAAACTTATTCATGTTGACTTTTCAGTGACTAGCAGATAAGTTTAATTACTTTATTAATACATATTACATGTTAGTAGAAAAGTAGTACTTTCTTGACCAGTCTTGTTTTTCTTTTTTGGATATTGATTATCTTTTCCTTCGTGGAATAATTGGAAATAATAATGTTAAGTGTCTAAGAAAAAAGAGTAAAAGGCACATGAAGATCTTCTGCTAGTTTAGATTATATCTTAGGATAGATATCTCATATTACAAAGGATTGTTCTTGTGAATAGTAGAAAATTAGAGGATATGCTTCTAACTAGCTTTTTTGATCATCTCATGTTACAAAGGACTATTCTTGTGAATAGTAGGAAACTAAAATGAACATAGAGGTTCTGCTTCTAACTAGTTGGTCTTGTGTGGTTTGAGCCAACTCCTTAGGCAAACTAGAATCAACTTAGAAAATTGGCTTTCAAATCTTTGTTGTGCTCTCTTGTAGCTTGAGTCAGCTCCTTAGCCATCTTATCTTGGTGCCTCTAGCCAGTGAAAACTAGAGTGCAAATCATCATACACATACATGTAACTTGTGCTATAGCAAGCCCAAACCACAACCCAAGGAAACCCATATTTAATCTAAAAGCTGCAAAAACAGAAACTGGAAAATGAGCAAAAATTTATACAAGCACCCAGATTAGGCCTAGTAGAACCTATTAGGATTCCACAAGCTACTATTTAAGGACAATTACCAAGCTCACAAAATCCTAATATTGGTAGGACAATGTATGTCAATGCTAAAACCTCAAATTCACATGTATACAACTTTCCCTACACATCTACTGCAATTGTGAAAGTAAAAGCTAGTATTCCACATACAATTGCTCTGATGAGTCCTGTAATAGTTGTCTGTCATGCCTGAGTAAACGCTTCAGCACCTAAATCTTACCCGATACGCATAGATAAACTTACACTTAGAGAATGAGGAAAAACATATAAAAGCCCTATTGTTTGTATAAAAATCCCCAATGAAGCCATGTTTGTCTCTAGATTATTAATTAAGCCACAAAGTACCATCATGATCTCATACCACCACCATTCTAAACACATAGATGCAACACTTGGAATCATGAGCAACACTAGTGAGTGCAAGTCTTGATAACTATTGCTTAACATTTGACCATCCAAAGGTTTTATTATTGTTTTTGTGAAGAAAAGATAAACTAGTAATTCTAAATTTATGTTTACTGTGTTGCAAGCAAAGGCCAGAGCGACTCCTTTAGCCCTTGAATCCAAATATATTACAAGGAAGTAATTGATTGGAAGGTGAAGTATCATGGCCCAAGTTGCAGGAAATTGTAAAAGTTAAGATAGAATAAGTATCTGTTGCCTGTATCGACAACTTGTTTGATTAGTTGAAAGGCGACGTAGTGTTTTCAAAAATATACCTAAGATCTGGTTACTATAAGTTGCGAGATAAAGATATTAATGCACCAAAAACTATTTTTTGCACTCATTATAGCCATTATGAATTTCTAATAATGCTATTCAAATTAATTAATGCCCTTCCGCCTTTTATAGATTTGATGAATCAGATTTTTCAGCCTCACTTGGATAGATTTGTAGTAGTATTTTTAATGACATTATTTATATTATGGCTTGAACTATTGAAAGATTTATGATCTGATAATTGATTATCACCCAGGAAAAGCTAATATTGTTGCTAATGCTTTTAGTCAAAAATCACTACTTGCTTTGAGAGTGTTGAATGTTCAGTTGATTTTGTATAGTAATGGTTTTATGTTAGCTGAAACGAAAGTTAAACCATTTTTTTCTGCAGAGAATTTGATAGCTGCAAGATGGTAACCTGAAATTGATAATCAAATGAGAACAGATTCAGAGTGATCAATCCGTAGAATTTGGATTTGGTAATGTTGACATGTTGAATTTCCGCAATAGATTGTGTGTTCTGAATGATTTGGAATTGAAATGAGACATATTATCAGAGGCTCACAGTAGTACGTATTCCATTCATCAGGGTAATATTAAAATGTTTTATGATTGAAACAAACATACTTGTTGTAACAGCCCAATTTCAATGGTGTCGAAAATAGTGGTTTCGAGACCACGAATCCAACAAGTGAGTTATTATTTTAATATTTATTTAATGTCTATATGGTTAATTTAAGGTAGTATTAAATTTTCATTAAGAAAGTTTGAGGTTTAAATGGTTAATTAGGTAAAAATGACTAAATTGAAAAAGGTGCAAAAGTTGAGTTCTATTAGTTTAGTGGATTAAATAGCTTTAACCATGTGAGTTAATGGACTTATATAGTAATTATGCCATATATAAATATGGTGGACAATGATGGACATGGTCTAGTGATTTTATAAGTTTATATTATAAGGATAAATAAGTAATTTAATAAATAAATGCTTAAACAATAGAGAATTAGCTATCATCTTTCTCATTTTCATTTTAATATTGTCAAATCACCATTGTTTTTCATCTTAAGCTTTCGGCCAAGCTCATTTCTCTTGCATGGTATGTATTAAAGTCCTGTTTCAGTGATTTTATGTTTTTGAGCTCGGTTTAGCTTAAACTACTTAGCCCGAGGGTTAATTTGCAAAATTTTTAAAGGTTGAGGGTTATGTTATAAATGAAATTGATGAATTTGTGATGTTAATTGATAGATTATTAAACTTGGTTGTTAAATAAACTTGTTTTGTTAAGTGATTTTTTTATGAATTTAAGGTTAAGGATTAAATTGCAGAAAGTGTAAAACCTATTGGTTTTAATGTGAAATGTTGGTAACAATGGGTTGTTCAAGACCACTAGTAAAACCGTCTAGCATTTTTATTAGAAAAATGGTGAAATTGCAAGTTAAGAATTAAGGGACTAAATTGTAAAAAGTTAAAGTTTAGGGGTAAATTTGTAAATTGATGATGAAAGGGTTTAATTGCATAAAATTACTTATTAGAATGTTGGAATTATAATAATTAAATGAAATTATTTATTTAGATCAAGATGAACAACAACAGGATTTAAATTAGGGAAAGTCGAAAGCTTTGGAGTGAAATAGTCCGAGTTGAATCAGATAGATGTGACAGTTCAGCTATCATTTCAGTTATGTCAGCTCATAAATATGTCAAGAAGGTTGTGAGGTGTATTTAGCTTATATACTTGATACTAGGGCTTTAGAATCAAAATTAAATTTAGTTCCTGTAAAACCCGTTTTCAATGATGTCAAAAACAGTGGTTTTGGAACCACAATTTCGACGAGTGAGTTATTAGTTTAATATTTATTATAGGTCTATGAGATTATATTAAGGTCGTGTTAAAATTTTGTTAAGAAATTTTGATGTTTAAGTGGTTAATTAGGTGAAAAGAACTAAATCATAAAAGGTGTAAAAGTTGAATTCTACTAGTTAAAAGGGATAAATGGCTATGAAAAGAATGTTAACGGACTTGAATGGTAAATATACCAATTAAAGAGTTAGTGGATATGCGTGTATAGGTTTTAATGAAATTTCAATGAATTTTAAAGGTTAATATGGTAATTTTAAAGCTATCATCTTCTTTTTTTTCTTATTTTTGAACTGAAAATTTTCATTTAAAAGGAGAAAAGCTTCGGTTTTGAATTCTTCCTTGCATGGTATGATTTTGTGTCTCGTTTTTAATGGTTTTTGTGTTTTTAAGTTCATTTTAGCTTAATCTAGCTAGCCTAAAGGTTAATTTGCAAAACTGTTAAAGGTTGAGGGACTTTCCATGGTTGTTTTTGAATAGGTTTCCAAGTTATTTGATAGATTAATAATCTTGTTTGTAAAATAAACATGTTTTGTTAAGTGATTTTTGAGGAAATTGAAAATAAGGATTAAATTGTTAAAAGTGTAAATCTATGGGTTTTATTGTGAATATTGGGTAATTATGGGTTGTTTCAAAGTCCCTTGGAACTTTGGTTAATATGGATTTAGGTTAAAATGGTTAGATTTTAAGTTATGAGCTTAAGGATTAAATTGTGAAAAGTTAAAGTATTAGGGGTAATTTTGTAATTTTGCATAAATATGAACTATGGCTTAAATTGAATACTAGAAGTACTTAATTGAATGAAATTATTTATTTAGATCAAGATAAACCACAATCAAACTTAAATCGAGGAAAAGCTAAAGCTTCAAATTAGTTCGATTCTACTCCTACGCCCTAGTTATCGAGGTAAGTTTGTATTAATTGTGATCGTTTTAATGTTAGCTAAATTGAATATTTGTTATGTTGTTATAATATAAATGAATTTGTATATAAATGTATAAGGATATGAATAATCAAAGGATAACGTTTGAACCTTAAGAATTCTGAGGATACAAATGACATATCATTAGGGATTTTATGTTTCGGGTGCTAGTATTGAATGTCTTACTGATGGTTGAGGTCCTGCATTTTTTGCGAATTCTCCATAGCTCGTGTGAGCAGCATCATGTACCTAACATTCTGACCCACAACTCGTGTAAGCAAGCCCATTTCACAGCTCATGTGAGTATTGATTTGAAGGAAAGGATGCGGTTATATGGAAAGATACACTATGTGTGAGCATTCCTAAGGAATAATTTAATTCTAGACGATCCAATGAGTAAGAAAAGGAAATGAAATGGTAAGTATGCAAATGGATTGAATCATGATCTTATGAAAAGGTTGGTGAGTTAAATTATGTTTATATATATGGAATTCTACTTATCTTATAGTTAAATTCATTTGCATCATGAACAAGTATACTAACTTGTGAGTTAATGATGCTTGTATAGGCTTACGCTAAAGTTATGGTTTTGGTTGATTTTATGTTTATGCTATAAATTGTGCAAATGAAATGGTAAGTTATGTTTAAGTTTATACGAGCTTACTAAGCACTCGTTGCTTACATAGTTACTTTCCTTTGTTTTATAGATTATCGAAAGCTAAATCAGTTCGAAGCTCGTTGGAGACCTGCCACACTATCCAACAATCATTTTGGTAGTTTTTGAACATTTTGGCCAATGTTAATAATGGCATCTATAGGATCTTTGTTGTAACACCCCAAACCCGGCCCAGAAGTTAGGCCCGAATCTGGCGTGTCACAATGAAGAAAACGTATAAAGGATTTGAAATTCGTACTAAAATAAGTTTTGTTAAAATCAAGAAAAACAAGTTTGATTTGAGACATTTGATAAAATACTACTAACCTTGAAGATTGAGTGATAAATCGTTAGATTTGAACTAATAATCTTATAAAACGTGACTTTTGAAAATGACATTGAAAATTCGAAGAAGATTTTCGTATAAAAAATATTTGTAAAAATTTTATTATGAATTCCATTTGTTAATCGATTTTGGAAAACCTTTATTTTAGCTTTTTGAAAAATTCCCGTTGAAAACAATTTAAGCAAAATAATAAGTAAACCAACCATAAAGCAAATAATAAAATAGTTCAGAGGCCTTATTACAACTTAAACCAAAATAATAAAATAACGGGAATAGAAATTTAAAATTTAATAACACTATTTCTGAAGTGTGGCCTCCACCGAGTCATCCATGGCCCAAGTCCACCTCACGGAGCATTACCTACAGGGTTAAGAAAGAAGGGGGGGTGAGTTACTTACAACTCAGTGTGTAACCCACTCACCGTTGTTCACTGGGCCAAAATCCATTAAGCAAATATTTGGGCCTAAGCCCATTTACAAATGTAACAATATAACAACTATAAAATGCATGTGATATGCAATTCCCAACCAAGCCTAAATTTCCATCCGCTACACACCACCCGTACCAACCAACACACCTGTGGGGATCAAGTTAACCCACCCCGCCAACACACCAATAGTAGGCATTAAGCCAATTATAATATTTGTGGCAGAGCCACCGAACTAGATTTTGGCAACAGGCCATTTAAAATATTTGTGGCGAGCCATGAACTAGATTTTTGCAGCCCACCGAACTAGATTTTGGCAAGAGCCTTTCTTCTCTTCACAATTACCCAACCCATGCAGTCATGTATATATAGATAATGCATAAAAATATATTCATAAGGTAAATTTCAACAAAAGCCCATATTACAAGTTATCAATTTGGCCCATTAGTCAAAATAGAAATTTTGGCCCATTTAACGATTTAGCAAATTTGGGCCCATTAAACATATTTTTGGCCCTCATAACAAAATATATCAGATTGGCCCATAAAGTAATATGTCGATTCAGTTTATTAAGCAATTTTGTATTTCGGCCCATTAGGGGCAATTTCGTAATTCGGCCCATAAGGGCGTTTTCGTAATTCGGCCCATAAGGGAATTTTCGTAATTTTACTCGTCGAGAGTAATTTGGTAATCTCGCAACCCAGGGGTATTTCGGTAATTTACCCTCTAAGGGTGTTATGGTAATTTCACAACCTAGGCTTCACTACTAATTTGGAGCATAAAATCGAAACTGTCCATATGTGTCATACTAACTAAATTGACCATAACTCGAGTTAGAAAACTCAAAATCTAAATCCGTAAATTTTCCTTGAAAGTAGACACATATATTTTTCTCCTATAATTTTTCCAGAATTTTTAGCTTAACCATTTAGTACAGTTTATTCCTTAAAGTTTTCCTTGTTTCACTGTCCAATGATTCTGACCTCTCTTTCCTTAATCACAAATATCTTACTGTACGCTTTTCATCTAATGCTCCCACTTGTTTCCATCGAAAATAGGTTCAGTAAGGAATCCATACATATAAATTATGTCCCATAATTCACTTTTTACAATTTTATATGATTTTTCCAAAACAGAACAGAATACCCCCAAAGTCATTCAGAACCAGTCTCACTAAAATTAACATATCTCAGAATATAGTATTCCCTTTCCTTCTCCGTTTCTTCCATATTAAAGTAGACACGGTAAGATTTAATCTGATATCTTACTCACTTTTTAATTCCTTTTATCCAATTTTTTTTGAGTTTTCAAATACACGTCACTGTTTCTGACCGAAACTGTTTTATTACAAGATACGATTACCACTACGAATATACGCACTCCCGAGTGATCACGGATGCCGGTTATCGGTTTTATTCGGTATTTCTACCGAATCACAGAATATTTCATGTAAAATTTCAAAGATATGTGAGACTTACTCACCATTTCAAACATATATTCGGAAGGGTACGGGATTACACACCTTGATTACGAGTTGTGCTTTCTACCGATTTCAACACCACAACGGTGATCTCCCTCGATGCACCAAGAATCGATCCTTGTCAATATTGGATCCAATTACCACCGTTTGACTTCGACTAGAACAATACACGGTCTCCCACTTAAAGCACTATGAAAAGAGAGAGTGAATAAAACATGAAGAAGTGGAGGATAACACCATTGTCGGTTACGATCACGATTTACAACCGAATAGTGATAATTACTTATTTGGCTAAAAAGGAAAGAATATGATCATAGAAAATAATTCACTTACCGATTGTACATAAATGACCACTCGAATGGAAAAGAGAGTTCAATAGAAGGGTGGAAGATTCGGCTATCCAAAAAGGGAGATAGACAAGAGATGAAAATCTTGATCAAACAAAAGAGCAAGAAAGTGCACAAATGTGCTAGGGGAATTCGGCCAAAGTAAAAAGAAAGAAGAATCATATGGTCACCAAGGCTTGTAATTTCGGCACAAAGCAAAGGAAAAAGAAAAGAATTTGAGAGGAAAACAATGCACTATTGCTCTACTATGTTTCGGCAAGGTGGGTTGCAAAATTGAGAGAAATGGCACAAAGTTGCCAAAAGGATTTCTGGCCAAAACAAAGCTAGGATTTTACCAAAAGCCAAAATAATATTTTAGCCACCTAACTACTCCAAAACCGTCGACATGCATCCCCCCTTAGGATTAGAGTTTGGCCTCCTAAGCTTTCCAAAACATCATCCATGGAATTAGCCTCATGTCCCCCTTTCTTTCCGATTTCTCTTGATTCCTTTCCCCAACTTCAACCTTGCCTTATTCTTTTAACCACCTTATCAAAATAATAAAGTCCACCATTGCCATATTTATTCCTTGACAGACACATAAGGAAGGGAAGCAAAAGTAAAAGTCAAATTGCATACAAAGTGATTCGAACTCCTTCCTTCAAGGTAATACATGTGGTGCCATAGCCTCTTTACTAACTGCTCACTTATGCTAGCTATTTAATCAATTATTTCCATATGCTTTAAGGTCACTTACTCCATCTCCTTAAAGTGCTAAAATACCAAATTTTTCCTAAGGCCCAATTAAACCCGAGACTCCATAGAAACCTTGTAACCTTCCAAATTCATTTAACTAACAAGTCCAATTTGCAATAATGTCATTCTCTTGTTCTCAAAATTTAAACATTCCTACGCCCACGGCCCATTGGGACCAATCCTACTAAGTCCAATTTTGGGATGTTACAATTCTACTCTCCTTAAATAAATTTCGTCCTCAAAGTTTCCAATCAACTACTAAACGTATCGCTCAAATCACATCACTAAGCTTTTGCTGCGCACTCTGATCTTGAAAAAAACCACAATGTACTTTTAAAAAAATCTTGAATCCTCTTTCACACAACTAAACATCTAACCACAAAAGCAAACAGTTGTCTACCATTTATACTTAGAATTTTCTACATTCAACCTTCACGTCCAACCAAACATACCTGACTTGATGATGATGTAACAATCCTGAGCCTTATGCTCCTTAGACCCGCATCTCAAGCATGCTCCTAACTCCTCTCAAAGATTCTCTCGATGACGCCTTCTGCAATAATCGCAAGCTGAAAAGTTTGGACGTGCCTTGACACGCTTCATAGAACGAGACTGTGACCCTAAAGAACCACGATCTATTTTCTTCTTACAGTCCACAAATCCAAATCGAAGTGCCTCACTGATTCTTTTAACCTCCTCCAATACTTTCTTAACCATCTGAGTCAGCTCATCAACCTTAAATCAAACACGAGATCCCGTCTCAGCCACTGGCGATGCCAACGTCTCCCTTTCGGGCACATGCCTTGGTGCCAAAGATCTAGCCCTAGCACCTCGGCCTCTACCACATCCACGTCTACCGCGTCCGCGTCTTCTAGCGCTCATGTCCACTAATTCGATATAATCAAATTACGAGTTTTATGAATCATTATACTATTCAATGTTTATTAACCAATGTTTTATGAAGTGTGAGTAGGAAAGTTGTTTTTGAGAGTCAAATCCGTATCCTAGAGTCTCAGTCTCTATAGTTTCAACTCCTAAAGCTAACAGTTCTAGAGTATTCTACTTTGTAGAATTTTCGTAACATAATAATCATAAAATGAAAATAATTACTTACTTGACTTGGTGCCGGATACTCGTGGTGCCATACTTCCTTTCAAACATGTATTTATAAATCAATTTTCAAACAGCTTTGGAAAACGTTTTTGAACCCAAACCACAGCCGAGTTTTGAAACTGGGCTCTGATACCATAAAATGTAACACCCAAACCCGGCCCAGAAGTTAGGCCCGAATCTGGCGTGTCACAATGAAGAAAAAGTATAAAGGATTTGAAATTCGTACTAAAATAAGTTTTGTTAAAATCAAGAAAAACAAGTTTGATTTGAGACATTTGATAAAATACTACTAACCTCGAAGATTGAGTGATAAATTGTTAGATTTGAACTAATAATCTTATAAAACGTGACTTTTGAAAATGACATTGAAAATTCAAAAAAGATTTCCGTATTAAAAATATTTGTAAAAATTTTATTATGAATTCATTTGTTAATCGATTTTGGAAAACCTTTATTTTAGCTTTTAGAAAAATTCTCGTTTAAAACAATTTAAGCAAAATAATAAGTAAACCAACCATAAAGCAAATAATAAAATAGTTCAGAGGCCTTATTACAACTTAAACCAAAATAATAAAATAACGGGAATAGAAATTTAAAATTTAATAACACTATTTCTCAAGTATGGCCTCCAACGAGTCATCCATGGCCCAAGTCTACCTCACGGAGCATTACCTATAGGGTTAAGAAAGAAGGGGGGTGAGTTACTTACAACTCAGTGTGTAACCCACTCACCATTGTTCACTGGGACAAAATCCATTAAGCAAATATTTCGGCCTAAGCCCGTTTACAAATGTAACAATATAACAAATATAAAATGCATGTGATATGCAATTTCCAACCAAGCCTAAACTTTCATCCGCTACACACCACCCGTACAAACCAACAGACCTGTGGGGATCAAGTCAACCCACCCCGCCAACACACCAATAGCAAGCATTAAGCCAATTATAATATTTGTGGCGAGCCACCTAGAACTAGATTTTGTGGCGAGCAGAACTAGATTTTTGCAGCAGGCCATTTAAAATATTTGTGGCGAGCCACCGAACTAGATTTTGGCAACAGCCTTTCTTCTCTTCGTCAATTATCCCAACCCATGCAATCATGTATGTATATATAGATAATGCATAACAATATATTCATAAGGTAAATTTCAACAAAAAGCCCATATTACAAGTTATCAATTTGGCCCATTAGTCAAAATAGAAATTTTGGCCCATTTAACAATTTAGCAAATTTTGGCCCATTAAACATATTTTTCGCCCTCATAACAAATATATCAGATTGGCCCATAAAGTAATATGTCAATTCAGTTCATTAAGCAATTTCGTATTTCGACCCATTAGGGACAATTCCGTAATTCGGCCCATAAGGGTGTTTTTATAATTGGGCCCATAAGGGAATTTTCGTAATTTTACTCATTGAGGGTAATTCTGTAATTTACCCTCTAAGGGTATTATGGTAATTTCACAACCTAGGCTTAACTACTAATTTGGAGCATAAAATCGAAACTGTCCATCTGCGTCATACTGACTAAATTGACCATAACTCGAGTTAGAAAACTCAAAATCTAAATCCGTAAATTTTCCTTGAAAGTAGACACATATATTTTTCTCCTATAATTTTTCCAGAATTTTTAGCTTAACCATTTAGTACAGTTTACTCCTTAATGTTTTCCTTGTTTCACTGTCCAATGATTCTGACCTCTCTTTCCTTAATCACAAATATCTTACTGTACGCTTTTTATCTAATGCTCCCACTTGTTTCCATCGAAAAAAGGCTCAGTAAGGAATCCATACATATAAATTGTGTCCCATAATTCACTTTGTACAATTTTATATGATTTTTCTAAAACAGAACAGAATACCTTGAAGTCATTCAGAACCAGTCTCACTAAAATTAACATATCTCAGAATATAGTATTCCCTTTCCTTCTTCGTTTCTTCCATATTAAATTAGACACAGTAAGCTTTAATCTGATATCTTACTCACTTTTAATTCCTTTTACCCAATTTTTCGTGAGTTTTCAAATACACGTCACTGTTTCTGACCGAAACTGTTTTATTACAAAATATGATTACCACTACGAATATACGCACTCCCGAGTGATCACGGATGCTGGTTATCGGTTTTATTCGGTATTTCTACCGAATCACAGAATATTTCATGTAAAATTTCAAAGAGATGTGAGACTTACTCACCATTTCAAACATATATTCGGAAGGGTACGGGATTACACTCCTTGATTACGAGTTGTGCTTTCTATCGATTTCAACACCACAACGGTGATCTCCCTCGATGCACCAAGAATCGATCCTTATCGATATTGGATCCAATTACCACCGTTTGACTTCGGCTAGAACAATACACGGTCTCCCACTTAAAGCACTACGAAAAAAGAGAGAGTGAATAAAACATGAAGAAGTGGAGGATAACACCATTTTTGGTTACGATCACGATTTACAACCGAATAGTGATAATTACTTATTCGGCTAAAGAGGAAAGAATATGATCATAGAAAAGAATTCACTTACTGATTGTACATAAATGACCACTCGAATGGAAAAGAGATTTCAATAGAAGGGTGGAAGATTCGGCTATCCAAAAAGGGAGATAGACAAGAGATGAAAATCTTGATCAAACAAAAGAGCAAGAAAGTGCACAAATGTGCTAGGGGAATTCGGCCAAAGTAAAAAGAAAGAAGAAACATATGGTCACCAAGGCTTGTAATTTTGGCACAAAGCAAAGGAAAAAGAAAAGAATTTGAGAGGAAAACAATGCACTATTGCTCTACTATGTTTCGGCAAGGTGGGTTGCAAAATTGAGAGAAATGGCACAAAGTTGCCAAAAGGATTTCTGGCCAAAACAAAGCTAGGATTTTACCAAAAGCCAAAATAAAATTTCAGCCACCTAACTACTCCAAAACCATCCACATGCATCCCCCCTTAGGATTAGAGTTTGACCTCCTAAGCTTTCCAAAACATCATCCATGGAATTAGCCTCATGTCCCCATTTCTTTCCTATTTCTCTTGATTCCTTTTCCCAACTTCAACCTTGCCTTATTCTTTTAGCCACCTTACCAAAATAATGAAGTCCACCATTGCCATATTTATTCCTTGACCGACACATAAGGAAGGAAAGCAAAAGTAAAAGTCAAATTGCATACAAAGTGATTCGAACTCCTTCCTTCAAGGTAATACATGTGGTGCCATAGCCTCTTTACTAACTGTTCACTTATGCTAGCTATTTAATCAATTATTTCCATATGCTTTAAGGTCACTTACTCCATCTCCTTAAAGTGCTGAAATACCAAATTTTTCCTAAGGCCCAATTAAACCCGAGACTTCATAGAAACCTTGTAACCTTCCAAATTCACTTAACTAACAAGTCCAATTTTCAATAATGCCATTCTCTTGTTCTCAAAATTTAAGCATTCCTACGCCCACGGCCCATTGGGCCCAATCCTACTAACCCCAATTTTGGGATGTTACATTTGTAATGGATGTTTTAGTATGTTTAAGCTTTTGAAGTTATGGTTGATTTGGTGAACTTTAATGCCTTATCAAGAGATGCCATATAGGTCAATTTCAAGCGCTTGTACATAAGGTTCTTTTGGTATGTATGTGATGGTTTGTGAATGGTCATTTGTGGTAACATGTAGTGATTAAATGAACTAGGTTTGCATGCTTGGAAAATGACAATATTGACTTATTTTGGTAAGTAATGTTTTGTCATATTTGTGGTGCCTTTGAATGACATATTGGTTAGATGAATTAAAATGTTTGAAATGGCATGTTTATTTGTGTTTGAATGATGTTTAAAATACCTTGAACGTGTGACCAAATGGTTTGAATGGTTAGGTATGATTTGGACTAGAAATGGCTTGATTTTAGGTAAATTTTGGGTTCACACGGCCTGGGACACAGGCAGTCACACGATCGTGTGGCACACACGGCTTGGCAACACGGCCGTGTGTCATTTGAAATTTCTTAGTGTTTGAAGTCAGTGAGTTACACGGCCTCGCCCACGGCTTACGACATAGTTGTGTGACCCTACTTAGTGAGGACACGGGCTGGGACATAGTCGTGTGTCCCTTGTTCAAATATTACATGGCCTAGGCTATGTCACATGGCCTGGCCACACGGCCGTGTGACCCCTACTTTCTAAATTTTTCTTAAAACTTCTATTTTGTTTCAATTTAGTCCCTAATTGTTTCTAAGCTATTTTGAGGGCCTCGAAGGCTCAATTTAAGGAGAAAATGCATATGATTGAATGATTTATAATATGTTTATGACAGACTCGAAACTAACTCATTTTTCGACAAAGGCAAGCGCACCTATCGAACAATGGTATAGTTGTGGTGTGAGTCCGAAATATCGTATCTTCAAGGACTAAAATTACTAGTAATAACTAAAATTACTAGTAATAACTATCTTTCTATTATTTAGCCTAATATTTAAGGAATTTATTTTAATCTAACTAATTGACTAACTAAGTGATTATGAACGCGATAGAGAGTGACAGAAGTAATCGAATAAACCAATGATAAAGACAATACCCAAGGAAGAATCCACCTAGACTTCACTTTTTATTCTAACTCTGAATTAAATGATTTATTCACTTGACTTGATCCGTAGAAATCCCCAAATTATGTTAATATCTCTTTCAAAACTAAAAACAACTGACTCTAGGTTAATTAATTGAAATCTCTTTCTAATTAAAACCCCTATCGTCGCATTAACTCGATCTATGGATTCCCTTATTGGATTTGAATCTAATCCGGTAGATTTATGTCGCCCTATTTCTAGGGTTACAATCAACTCCACTTAATTATGTTGGATCTACTCTTAAACAGGGACTTTTGCTCCACTGAATAAGCACATCAATCTTGAATTAATATTCCTGAAAACATTAAAACAAGGATTAAGAACACATAATTAAGAACAAGATTAAATATTTATCACGTAATTTAGATTTATTGAATAATAAGATTTACCTGTCGAAACCATTTTTTATCGAGTTTTGAAAAACGGGAATCGACTTTAAAAAATATGGAGTCGCCACCATTCCTTTTTGTTTAAGTGTGATCGGGTCACCTATAAAATAAATTTTGGCCCATGAATTTCAAGAAGAAAATGGGTTCGGAAGTCGGTTACGTGCGAGGAAGGATTATCACCCTCGCAACGCCCAAAATTGGTACCAAATTGATTAATTGATGTCCTAATGTTGAAAGTTTGAAATGATTTTAAAATTCTTTTTTTTCCTATAATTTTAAATAACTTGATTGAATATTGAGATTCTCTTGTTCCGAAGGAATAGAGTATCACATCCAGCACGATTGGACACGACAATCTGAGTCCTCGAATTTAAGATCATCCCCAAAATTCTCCAAGCACATGTATTGAAATTTTGAAAGGGTTTTTGGTTATTTGGACAAACAAAAAACCACACCCAATACGATTGGGCACGATTTCTTCGAATTTCCAAACGCACAAATATTACCTTATTTGAAAATATGGACAAAATTTGAAAGGAACGCACAAATATTACCTTATTTGAAAATATGGACAAAATTTGAAAGGCTATCCGTTTATTTGGTCAAACAAAAAACCACACCCAGCACGATTGGGCACGATTTCTTCGAATTTCCAAACGCATGAATATTACATTATTTTGAAACTTTAAGTAAAAATGATTTTAGAGCTCAAATAGTATTAAAACATGATGTTTTTAAGTGAATGAAATGGGATCGAATAATAACATACAACGAAATAATTATTTACAAGCGAAATGTTTGCACTACTAATCGTAAATAACAAATAAATATAAAAGAGAATTAAAACACACATAATACTACATAAACGAGTGCAATATATGTACAATTTGAAATTTAAACATGTGAAAAGTTTAATAGTAATAATACATATATAAAAATAATAATATATGAAAATGTGAAAGTGTTTGGAATAAATATAATTTAAAATAAGATTTTAAAATGGCAATCATATGTTTAGATATATATTTAGAATAAAATATGTATGTTCATAGATTTAAAAGAGAATACATATATAAAATAATATGAAATTAATAATATACTTAAAAATAATTTTAATAACAACAATAGAAACTTGTAAGTTTATAAATAAATAAAATACTATACACAATAGTTTGAATATAATAAAACAATAATAATAATAATATTAAGAATAATAATAAAATGTTTAAGTAATGGAAAAATAGCAAAATAATTAAAGAAAATAGAATATAAAAAAGATTAAATTAAAATGCAAGCAGGAATATGGGGCAAAAAATCGAAAATAAAAGAGAATCAGATGACTCAAATGAAATGCGTCCGCAAATAACAGGGGTCGAATGGGTAATTACCCTAAACTTTTCAAAACGCGTCGTTTCAATACGGGCTAAATTGAAATGGCGCATAAATTTCAAGGCCACATTAAATTAAACATAGAAACCGAAATAGCATGGCGGCGCAAAGAGGGAGGACTAAACGCATAAATTACCCATTTAGGGTAAAACGCGCAGATCCAACTATGGATATCGGGTCGGGTCGAATCGGGTATGGCCTGTACGGCGTCATTTCGCCTGGTTCTTAAAAAAGGGTTAACAAACCTTAAGTTAATTAGAAAATCTTTTAACCTAAACCCTAGCCCTCCTTTTCTCTTTTCCTTAGCCGAAACCAACTCCAATCTTTCTACCGAACCACCACCTCAATCGGTGGTCGATAGCGAACGAATAGCCCCTCCTTTTTGCTGCATTAGGAGAGCCCACATCTGACCACTAGATATGCCACGGTGATCGACGACTAGCGACGGAGTAGGCGGCCCGACGGTTCACTTTGCTCAAGTAAACCCCTCTTTTTACTTTAAATTACAAATGAACAAAAAATGCAGAAAGAAAAAAAAGAAACACGAAACCAAAGATGAAATTGAAAAGGAACATCTTTTTTTATTCTGAATGTTGTATTGGTTAACTTTTGTATTCTGTATTCGAAAATTGTGAAGAAGTGAAGAAGACCTTACAATCGTTTCTTGGTCTTTTTAAAGGCCGAAATTGAAAATAGAAATAAAAAATACAATCGTTTTTCTCTTTTTTTTTTTTTGCTGCTACTTGTTTGTCCCATTTTTGAGCAGGAACGGAAGTTGTATGCTTGCTGGCGGAGGTACGGTATGCGTAGGAAGGTCCACTGATGTGGCGATGTGCACGTGAGGTATCGTGGAAGCTGCTGAAACGGCGCCAGGGAGGCCTGCAGCGCACCCTAAGGTTTCTGTTTAGCTAAATCTATTGGGCCGTTCGGGTTTGGGCTTGTAAATCATTGGGTTTGTAAATTGGATAGTGTTTTTGGGTCAATGTAATGGGTCTGTAAAAACAAACTATTTTTGGACTTTATTATTGGACTATTATTGATTGGTTTTTTAATTTTTTGATTGGTTTTGGTTTTTGGTTTTAATTTAATAAACTTGTTAATTGGGCCCGGGCATAAATTGAGTCTTACACCTAGGTTTCATCCTCCGCAGGTATTTAGGGAGTTTAGTTCATAACGTAAAAGGAAAACATCATAGAATTAAGAAAACACAAGACATAAAGATCCCAAAAACTTCTGAGGAACTTGATGGAGATCTTCAATCTTGAATGAGATCCTTCTTCTGAGATAATCTCGACGGCTTCCTTCGAGTAATTTCTTCGATCTCCTCTGCGTGTCCCCTTAGGTCCTCCCCTTGGGTGTTTATATAGGCTTTGGAACACCTTTCTTGGCCCACAAGTGGTCTTTTCCAAATAGAATTAGACTTGGGTTCGGCTGGGACACGCCCGTGTAGCTAGCTTAGGCCGTGTTCGATTCTGCTCGTAACACACGGCCGTGTGGTCTACCCATGTGCTATAGTCCAGGCCATGTTGATTTCTGGGGTAGGCCCATTTTGTCCCTTTTTGGCCTGTTTCTCGTTCTTTTTGACCTCCTAAGCTCTCTTAAGTGTAAAACATGAAATTAAAGGATTAGGAGAGTCAAATTCACCAAAACTAATGAAAATTCATCCAAAAATAAGCCAAGCATGGGATCAAAATATGTATAAATTATGGTTTATCAAATATCCCTACACTTAAGCCTTTGCTTGTCCTCAAGCAAAATCCTCAACTCACAATTAAAATTAACTTTCTCAATTCATAATTCTCATCAATAATGTCTTATCATAATTCACAGATAATTCATACATTGATAGTTTTACTAAAAGAGTCCTAAAGATTCAAACAATTTAAGTCATAATTTTTTATAGCACAAAAACATAGGTGTTTCCCCTTACCTAAATAATCACCTTTAATTCAAAACCGACAAGAATTGACATCCTCACTAAAGATTCACTCAAATCACTCAACGTGTTTAAGGTTCAAATTAAGCACTCAAAAGTCAAACATGAAAAGTTATTACCATAGGCTTGCATGAAAATCAAATCTCCACCACTGTAAACTGATATGATATACAAATCAAAAGGTCGTAAAAATGGTTGTAATGGGCCTTGGGTTAAAAGTGTGGATAAAGGCTAAATTAGAGGGTTAGAATCGAGATTGAATTGAGAATTTATCTAACTAGAAAAAATGAACTAATACTAAATAATTACATCAATTGAAAACTTATCACTAATAACACGAGCTTCTTCTCAAAATGTGAAATGAACCATTTAAGCTCAAATAACATAGAACTAATAATGAATGTATTTCCAACTTTTTTTTATCACGTACAATAATAAGAAAAAAATTTAACAACTGAAATATAGAGCATAGTTAGGCAACTGATCAAATCAAATCTCGACAAAAACGGGGTTAATACAAATGGAAAAATTCTAATGAATCAAAAATAATGAGTTTTGGGTTAATATTAAGGGTATATCAAGAAACAGTTTATGAAGATCAAAGGGGTTCATTAGGGGTTAATTATGAAGGTAGGCTTTTTGGGGTAAGTGGGTTAAAACCTAGATGCCTTTATCATCTCAGTATATCAAATCAAGGGTGTGGTCTCGACATGCATAATCGAAGCAAGTTCTAGAATAACAAATCAATATTGACACACTCATAACCAATAAAGTGAGCATGAAAAGTATATGCTCTAAAAGGCTCAAAATCTCACAAAAATTATGGTTTTTGATGTGAACCTTGCAAATTTCAAACTTCAAAGTAATATTAAAATTAGGGAAACAACCTAACAAAATTTTTAATTCTGAAAATAGACTTATCATGCTTGATTCTCTAATGTCTTAAAGTATAAACGATCAATGCACAATTACCTATGACTTAATCCAAAACATATCAATGAAAATCATAAGTCAATAGAAGTTTCATTCTAATGGTAATGTGAGAAAATTACTTAAGAACAAGATATAATTCATGGATTTTCTAATAATCAATTAAATAACCTCCCCACACTTAAGATGTACATTATCCTCAATGTACAAATATAGATAATAGCAATGTAAGCAGAAAATCATAAGAGAGGGAAGGAGGTGAACATCCTGAACTATGGATGAAATCCTTAGAAAGTGAAAATTGTAGAAATAGGTCCAATGAGAAGCATGATGAACTAGGCAGAGGTGAAGGTAGAGGAGAATACTCCAGTAGTTTGTTCATTCCTTAGTAGCACCTTGAACCTTTTGAAACTGCGGAGTCATCAGTAAATTTTTAGGGAGTTTTATTAATGGACTTCGTTATGGTTACTCGATAATAAACAACCAGAGATATAAAGAAAGCAAAATAGACTAATATAAATCAAAGACAAGAAAGATAAAGAGAAATAGTTTAAAAATTAAAATAAAAGAAAAAGAAAAATAAATGGACTTAAAGGTTCTCATCATTCGATGGTTCGCGAGGTGGGGGAGGTGGTGACCGAAGTAGGGGAGAAGGAGTAGAGAGGATATTTGGGTGAGAGGCCGGCTAGGGTTTTGGGGGGAAATTTATGGAAGACGGTGAATAGTAAATGGGGGTTAAAATAAGGATTGGGGCACACGGTCGTGACCCACACCCGTGTGCCTTGTGTTTAGCCCATGTATTTCGTAAATGTTAGTTTAGGGCGTGTCTGAGTCTTGGCTCACGCCCGTGTAGAGGTTCACACGCCCTTATTAATTAATCAGTATTGGCCACGACCTATAGGCACGGGCATGTCTCATGCCCGTGTCACTTACTCAGTATCGCCCATAGTCTTAAGGTACGCCCGTGTGGGTTTATTGCATCCCCGTGTTCTTTAGTTAGTTTCAACCATGGTCGCATCATACAGCCGTGGCATTTTTATCACAGCTCGTGTTTTGGGGAAAATTTTGGTCCTGTTTCGACACGGTCTCTACCACACCGATTTACCTACTCGTGGTGTCCACATGGCCACGGCCACGCCTGTGTACAAGGTCGTGTATGTAGGAAAACATGCGCCTATTAATTTTGTTAGGTTTTAGTTATGTGCTAAAAATAAAAAATATGGACATTAATGAGGTTAGTGCTCGGGTTGCCTCTCGAGAAGTGCTTATTTAGAGTCTAAGCTCGACTCACATTTCATTCGCATAATCATGGTGGTTTGAGGAGTTGAAACTCCTCATTCCTGCTATCAATTATGTTAAAATAAGGTTTTAGACGAATACTATTTACCTTGAAGGTGCCAAATTTGAAATGAGTTACCTCGACTGTATCGTATGGGAAAATATTAAGTACCGTGAAAGGGGTTGTTCCATTAGGTTCAGAAGTGGCAACACGAGGATTTGCATTATCCATTAGAACTCGATCTCCAACCTTAATTTGACTCATTTTATTTTTAGGCTCGTCATGGCTCTGCTTTGGTTCATCGTGTACTTTTAGTTTCTCCTTGAACTGTGTATGCCATTCATCTAGTTCCTCGATCTGGAGTCTTCGTTCCTCATGAACAGTTCTATTCTCAATATGAGAGCTATACTATGGCTTTTTCATCTTTTTTCGAGGAATTTCCTCTAAAGAAGATTGAACATTAATTTCACTTACATTAATAGGACTTGTATCATCTTGGTCACTAGATATTCTGAAAGAATCACGTGCTTGGAGTTTAATCATGTCATCACCTACACGAAGTATTAATTCCCCTGTTCCAACATCAATAATGATCCTAGCAGTTGCTAAAAAGGGTCGTCCTAAAATTAAAAGAACGTCATTATCCTCATCCATGTCTAAAACAACAAATTCTACTAGGAATATGAATTTATCAGTTTTGACTAGCACATCTTCAATTATACCCCTAGGAATCTAATGGTTTTATCAGCCAATTGAATGTTCATCCTAGTTTATTTGGCTTTCCGAAGACCTAGTTGTTTAAACATTTTATAAGACATAACATTGATACTTGCCCCTAAATCAGCTAAAGCATTATTAACAGATAAACCACCAATTAAGCAAGGAATCGTAAAGCTCCCTAGATCTTTTAATTTGTAGGGTAGTTTATTCTATAAAATTGCTGAGCAAACTGCATTTAGCTCTACATGCGATGCATCGTCTAACTTCCGTTTGTTTTCCAAAAGCTCTTTTAAAAATTTTACTAAATTGGTCATCTACGAAAGAGCTTCAATAAACGATAAGTTAATATGTAATTTTTTTTAAAAGTTTAAGAAATTTAACGAATTGTTCATATGTGCAGTCTTTCTTTGTCGCATTGGGATATGGCACATGAGGTTTGTACTCTGTACTTACCAGTTTTGGTTTATTATGGCTTACCTCAACCTTACCTTTATCTACGACGTTTTCTTGCCTCGATTTTGGTTCGTCTAACCCTTCACTATTTTGAGCAGTAATGGCATGAAGTTGCTCCATTGGTTAGTTTCAATGTTGCTTGGCAGGCTACCTTGTGGTTGTTCAGATATTAGCTTAGCAAGCTGTCCTATTTGAGTCTCGAGACCTTGAATCAATGCTTGTTGATTTTTTAGTGCAGTTTTGGTGTTCTGAAAGTGCATTTCTGACGCCAAGATGAATTTAGTAAGCATCTCTTCAAGATCCGGCTTCTTTTCCTGTTGGTAAGGTAGTTGAAAGCCTGGAGGGATTTGCTGTCTTTGGTTTCCTTGTCCTCCCCATGAAAAGTTTGGGTGGTTCCTCCAACCTGGATTGTAAGTGTTACTATAGGGATTATTCTGAGGTTTAGAATTATTACCCATATAGTTCATCTGTTCACTTTCTATGCTAGGGTTATAGGATGGATATTCTGTATTGCCCATTCCTCCTCCATTCGTATTGCACTGCATCACTGGATGTACCTACGAAGAACCACACAAACCATTAATCTTTTTATTTAAAAGCTCTACCTAGTTTGATAGCATGGTAACTGCGTCGAGGTTGAAAACACCGGCTGCCTTTGTTGGCTTCGTCCTCATAACTTTCCACTGATAGTTATTCAGTGACATCTCTTCAATGAATTCGTAGGCTGCCTCAGGTGTTTTATTGTTTAGTGTACTGCCGGCGGCTGCATCAATCAATTACCTAGTTGAGGGGTTCACACCATTGTAAAAGGTTTGAACCTGTAGCCATAGAGGTAACCCATGATGAAGGCACCTTCTCAATAAGTCCTTATACCTCTCCCAAGCATCGTAAAGAGTTTTTTAATCCATCTGCACAAAAGAAGAGATATCATTCCTCAACTTTGCCGTTTTATCCGGTGAAAAATATTTTAGTAAAAATTTTTCAATCATTTGTTCCCAAGTAGTGATAGAACCTCATGGTAACGAGTTTAACCACTATTTAGGTTTGTTTCTTAATGAAAAAGGAAACAACTGAAGCTGAATGGCATCATCAGAAATGTCATTTATTTTGAAAGTATCACAGAATTCTAGAAAATTTGCTAAATGAGTATTTGGGACTTCGTCCTTCAAACCATCAAACTGAACAAACTGTTGAATCATTTGAATAGTGTTAGGTTTCAGTTCAAAATTATTTACAGCAATAGCAGGTCTAACAATACTCGATTTAGCCCTAGTTAAATTAGGCTTAGCATAGTCGTACATAGTACGAGGAGAAGGATTTTTGGCAACCACCGGAGGGAGCAGATTATTATCAGCCATCTCCTCGGTAGTATTAGTATTGTCTTCTTGCTCTTCCTCTATGTTTTGTAAACTTTGCCTTATCTCCCTACGATTTCTGTGAGCGGTACTTTCTATCTCACTGTCAAAAAGCAAGGGTCCTGATGGGTTCCTTCTAGTCATTTCTTCGATCTCCTCTGCGTATCCCCTTAGGTCCTCCCCTTGGGTGTTTATATAGGCTTTGGAACACCTTTCTTGGCCCACAAGTGGTGTTTTCCGAATAGAATTATACTTGGGTTCGACAAGGACACACCCGTGTGACACGCTTGTGTACGATAGCTTAGGCCGTGTTCGATTCTGCTCGTAACATAAGGCCGTGTGGTCTGCCCGTGTACTATAGTGCAGGCCGTGTTGATTTCTGAGGTAGGCTCATTTTGTCCCTTTTTGGCCCGTTTCTCGTTCTTTTCAACTCCCTAAGCTCTCTTGAGTGTAAAACATGAAATTAAAGGATTAGGAGCATTGAATTCATCAAAACTAATGAAAATTCATCAAAAAATAAGCCAAGCATGGGATCAAAATATGTAAAAAATATGGTTTATCAGTTTAATTTATTTAAATGTTTTGATGTTAATTTTTTTCTGATTGTAAGGTAATGCTCCATAACCCTAATTTGGCGATGGGGATAGGGTTAGGAAGTGTTACAATTTCGACTGTTTGTGAGTTCTTGGATGTGTTTCTAAAAGAGTTATTGGGGTTACCACCAATTAGAGAGGTTGAATTTACTATTGAGTTAGTACCGAGAGCCTTTCCGATATCGATAGCTCCGTCTGGAATGGCATCTACAAAATTGAGTTGAAAACATAGTTGCAAGAATTGACAGACGGAGGATTTTTTTGGCCTAGTTTTTCTCCATGGGGTGCACATGTACTGTTTGTTAAGAAAGAGGATGGGTTAATGCGACTATATATTGATTATCGATGACTTAATAAAGTCACAATCAAAAATAAATTTCCATTACCGCATATTGTTGATTTGTTTGATCAATTGAAATGTGCAATAATATTTTCAAAGAATGATCTCCGTTCTGGATATTATCAACTACGGGTTAAGGACTCCAATGTGCCGAAGACTACTTTTAAGACCAGATATGGACATTATGAATTTTTATTTATGCCATTTGGTTTAACAAATGCACCTGCTGTGTTTATGGATTTGATAAACAAAATATTCCCACCGTATTTAGACAGATTTTTGGTTGTTTTCATTGATGATATTTTGATCTATTCTCGAGATGAAATTGAGCATGCATAGCATTTGAGAGTAATATTGCAAACATTGTGCGAGAAACAGTTATTTGCTAAGTTTAGCAAATTTGAGTTCTGGCTGCGAGAAGTTGGATTTTTGGGACATTTTGTATAGGTGGATGGTATTAGAGTGGATCCGAGTAAAATATTAGCTATTGTAGACTGGAAGCCTCCGAGAAATGTTTCAGAGATCAAAAGTTTCTTGGGTTTAGCCGAATATTATCAGAGATTTGTTAAAGGGTTTTCGATGATTTCTACACCGTTGATGAAGCTACTCCTAAAGGATGTTAAATTTGAATGGTTTCAAAAATATCAGCAAAGTTTTGATCAGCTAAAAGTATTGTTGATCGAAGCCCCTATATTGGTTCAGCCAGAGTCTGGAAATGAATTTATGATCTATAGTGATGCTTCACTTAATGGTTTAGGTTGCGTCTTGATGCAAGAAGGCAAAGTAGTAGCTTATGCTTCTTGTTAATTAAAATCGCACGAGAAAAATTACCCAACTCATGATTTAGAACTTGCAGCTATTTTGTTTGCATTAAATATTTGGCGACACTATTTGTACGGAGAAAAATATCACATATTAAAGAATCACAAAAGCCTGAAGTATTTGATGTCACAAAAAGAATTAAATTTGAGATAACATAGATGGTTGAAACTGCTAAAAGATTACGATCTGATCATCGACTATCATCTAGGAAAATCTAATGTTGTTGTTGGTGCTTTAAGTAGAAAATCTTTATTTGCTTTGCGAGCTTTGAATACTCATTTGATGTTGACTGATGATGGTTCCATTGTAGCGAAATTAAAAGCTAGACCAACATTGCTATTGTAATATCCCTAAACAGGGTCTAAAAGTTTCGACTATATTTTTCAGGTTTCGAGAGTGAAACTAGGAATTTATCGGGTTTCTAATAATTTTTAGTTTAATTTAGGAGGTTAATTTCATTTAAAATCGATTAAACTATAATTTGGAAAATAAAAATATTTTGGAAATTTAATTTTAAAGTAATTAAATAATTATAAGTGAAAATAATTAATTTTAGTTGAAAATTTTTAAAATAATTTTTAATGGGGTTAATTTGATTTCAATTTAAATAATAATTAAATTAGATTTAATTGTAAAATAAGGGAATTTTGGAGTACTTGTTTGGCAAATAAATCTTAAAATTCAAAATTTTGGAGGGAAAGGATCAATTGGTAAAGTAAAGGAAATGTGGGAGTGGCCATTAGGCAAATTTCTCAATTTTAAAATTTCTAGTGGGTTGCTTCAGTTTTAAACACAATGCATCTAGCCTACTTTTCACACCATTTACATCAGATTAAAAAGCTATAAACTTCTTCTTTTTCTTCTTCTTCTTTTTTTTTTTTTTTTTTGCATGGTTTTAAAGATCTATCATCAAAGAATAGATCCAACCATTTTCTTTCTCAAAATACTCCTCAATTCACCCAAAATTATTCTCAAAAGTAGCCAAAAATATTCTGAAAGTTCTCAAGCTTCTTAAATCAAGATTTTCAATCAACGAATTTAGAGCGAATCAAATGTAATCTTCAATCCTAAACTTGTTTTTATGAAGATTAGAAACATTTTTACATGATTTAAGAGTCAATTAAAGGGTTTTTATCAATGTCATCTTCTTTCAAGAACACAAGGTTCTTTAATGGTGGATCCTGAATTTTGAGAGGAAATCCACAAATCAATGGATGTTCAAACTCAAAATGGATCTATTAAAAGTTTTTTTTGTCTTATTTATCAAGATTAAACATGATTGGTGAGGTAATTTGAAGAAATCTGAAATTTCATCATCTTCAAGAATTGATTTTTCAGATTTTTTTGAAATTGATTTAAATGTGAAATTGATGCTTAGTATACGTGTATTTGGTCTGGTATTGATGTTTGGAAGTGATTAGGAGGGTTGGAGAGATTGATTTTGTGAGGAATCGGGTTTTCGACTTGATGTGACAAATCTGGTAAGGTATCCTTGTGAGAGAATTTTGATTAGTATAGTTAATTAAAAATTTGTGTTTATTATAGCATTGGAAAGGTGGTAATATCTATTTTATCACTGTTGAAGCTCCGAATCTTATAGAGGATCGAGATAACCGAAATTGATGCTTAGAATTGCTTAGTTGATCACTTGTTGTGATAGAATAAAATTGTGTGGTGAGTGTTTCTAATGCGATTTGGTAAATTGACCCTCAATTATATTTAACTAGTAGCTTAATTAATGATTTCAATTAATTAAATATGGTTGAATGGCTCATTTTGCAAGATTGGTATTAAATGTGCAAAAATTGAATTTGTATTGGAAAAAAAATGGTAAGTAAATTTTTGGGTGGTGCTGTGCTATTTAATTAAATTAATTTAAGAAATATTTAAAGCATGTGTACTAAAAATTTTTATCATGATACGTTGGTCTTGCAATTGGTAATTGAATATGGGAAATTGGCAAATGATTTGGTTGTTAAATGTTATGTTACATGTTACACATAAGCATCTTGTTACATTAAATTGAGCACACTAATGACTGATTTATATGCTATGTTTGTTTGAATATATTGGCAACATGCACAGTGGATCCATTGGATATAGTTAGCATGCCATAAGATTTGTGGGTACTCACCTTTATTTGTGACATTGTGAGCATATGGCTCTAGGTGGACTGATTTGTTTGGAGTAGATAAGGGAGTTTTGAGCATGAGTCTTCACTCAATGGGTTATTTGAGGTGCTATAAGGGAGCATGTTGATAAACCGTAATATATAAATATTTTAATCCCACATTTGGCATACTTTTGGATGATTTACCCTTTGAATTGTGGAATTTGATGCTCCTAATCCTTTAGTTTCATGTTTTATACTTAGGAGAGCATAGGAGGATGAAAAGAACGAGAAACGGGCCAAAACAGAGAAAATGGGCCAAAGTAAGAAATCAACACGGCATGGAGTTCACCACACGGTCGTGCCACTTTAGTATACTTGAACACGGCCCTGGGCTCAATTCACACGGGCGTTTCAGACCAGCGTATCCCTATCTTGACCTGTTTTAATTCCACTCAGAGTAGGATACTTGTGGGCCAAGTAAGGCATCCCGAAAGCCTATATAAACACCCTAGAGGGCAACCTAAAAGTGGAGTTCAACAGAAGGCTTCTGTCAAGGCTGTTGATGAGGAGCAAAGCCAGAGAGGGCTGAATATAAGGAATTACTCGAAGAAACCCAGTTGATCCATCTCAGATGCCAGAGTCACACTTAAGACTGAGGATTTTCCTTTCAAATTCCTTCAGGGGGTTTTAGGGTTTTTCTTTATGTTTTGTTATTTAATTTCTTCTAAGATGTATTCTTTTATAAACATGAACTAAACCCCTCAAATACTTGAGAGGGATGAAACCTAAGACTGATCTTGTTATTGTTTTCTAAACTGTATGATAAATACTTGATTTGTTCTTAATTATATGTTCTTAATTCTTGCTTTAATATTTCAGGATATTGATTCAAGTATTGATGTGCTTATTCAGATGAGCAAAAGTCCCTGTTTAAGAGTAGATATAGCATAATTAAGCGGAGTTGATCGCACTCCTAGAAATAGGACGACGAAAATTTGTCGGATTAGGGTCAAACCTAATATGGGAGTCTATAAATTGAGTTAATGCAACACTAGGAGTTTTAATTAGAAAGAGATTCCAATTAATCAACCTAGGGTTAGACGTTAGTAGCCTCGAAAGAGGTATTAATATAAATTAGGGAATCCTACTGATCAATTCAAGTGAATAAATTGTCTGGTTCAGAGTTAAATAACAAGTGAAGTCTAGGTGGATTCTTCCTCGGGTATTGTCTTAATTAATTGGTTTTCTCAAAAGTATTTTCCCAATTCATTCTCTGTGTCTTGGCATCCTTAGTTTAGGAATTAGTTAGATAAACATCAATCCTCTTTATTTTAGGCTACATAATAAAAAGAAAGTCAGTACTAGTACTTTTGGTTCCCTTGGGTTCGACATTCCGGTCTTGCCACTAAGCTATACTACTGTCCGATAGGTGCGCTTGCATCAATCGTGGTGATAGTTATGCTCTAGGCTCGATCATTCCTTATATAAATATTAAAACTCTCAGACACGATAAAGTTTTTGGCTCCGTTGCCGGGGAACTGAAATATTAGGAACGCTCAATTTTTATTACTTTAGCCATTTTTATTTTATTTATTTATTTATCTCTTTCTAATTTTTATTTTTAGTTTTCTAATCTCTCTATTATTTGCTCTGATAGGTTTTTCTAGTTTATGACTAAGAGGAACCCGTCAGGACCATTACTTTTTAACATTGAGATCAAGGCAACCATTCACAGAAACCGAAGAGAAATTAGGCGAAGTTTACAATACATAGAGGAAGAGAAAGAAAACATCTCCAATCTTCCTGAAGAGATGGCTAAAATTCAGAATAATCCATTACCTCCGGTGGCTATGGAAAATCCAGTGAATCAAAATCCTGCCCCTTGTACTATGTATGATTATGCTAAGCCTAGTTTAGCCGGTACTGAATCAAGTATTGTTAGACCTACTATTGCTGCAAATAATTTCGAATTGAAACATAACACTATACAGATGAGACAAAAGTTTGTTCAGTTTGATTGTTTGTAGGATGAGGATCCTAACACAGACTTAGCGAACTTTTTGGAATTATGCGATACGTTTAAAATTAATGGCATTTTTAATGATGTCATTCGTCTTCGATTGTTTCCCTTTTCATTGAGGAACAAAGCTAAACAGTGGTTGAACTCGTTACCACGAGGATCAATCACCACATCGGAACAAATGACCGAAAAGTTTTTATTAAAATATTTTTCGCTGGCTAAAATGGCTAAGTTGAGGAATGATATTTCTTCTTTTGTGCAGATGGATTTAGAGACACTTTACAATGCATGGGAGAGATACAAGGATTTACTAAGAAGGTGCCCTCATCATGGGCTACCATTATGGCTACAAGTTCAAACCTTCTATAACGGTGTGAACCCCTCAACTAGGAAACTTATTGATGCAGCCGCAGGTGGAACCCTAAATAACAAAACCCCTGAAGCAGCTTACGAATTTATTAAAGAGATGTCACTGAATAACTATCAGTGGCAAGTTATGAGGACAAAGCCAACAAAAGCTGCCAGTGTTTTCAACCTCGATGCAATCACTATGCTATCAAACCAGGTAGAGCTTTTGATTAAAAAGATTGATGGTTTGTGCAGTTCTTCATAGGTACATCCAGTAATGCAGTGTGATATAATGGAGGAGGGATGAGCAATACAGAATATCCACCTTATAACCCGAGCGCTAAAAACGAACAAGTTCACTATATGGGTAACAATTCTAGACCTCAAAATAACTCTTATAGTAATATTTACAATCCAGGTTGGAGAAACCACTCCAATTTCTCATGGGGTGGTCAAGGAAATCAAAGACAACAACATCCTCCAGGCTTTCAACAGCAACCCTACCGACAAGAGAAGAAGCCGAACCTTGAGGAGATGCCAACAAAATTCATCGTGATGTTAGAAACTCATTTCCAAAACACCGAAACAACACTCAAAAATCAACAAGCATCGATTCAAGGGATCGAGAACCAATTAGGACAACTTGCTAAGCTCATATCTGAATGACCACAAGACAGCTTGCCAAGCAACATTGAAACTAACCCAAAGGAGCAACTTCATACCGTTACTGCTCACAATAGTAAAGGGTTAGATGAGCCAAAATTGAGCCAAGAGAATGTGGTAGAGGAAGGTAAGGTTGAGGTAAGCCATGATAAACCTCGTGTGCCATACCCCAATGTGATGAATAAAGACAACACAGATGAACAATTCAGTAAATTTCTTAAACTTCTAAAGAAATTACATATTAACTTACCATTTCTTGAAGCTCTTTCGCAGATGCCAGATTCAAGGAAATTTTTAAAGAGCTTCTGACAAACAAACGGAGGTTAGACGATACGTCGCATGTGGAGCTAAATGTAGTGTGCTAAGCAATTTTACAAAATAAACTACCATGAAAGTTAAAAGATCCAGAGAGTTTTACAATTCCGTGCTTAATTGTTAGCTTATTTGTTAATAACTCCTTAGCTGATCTAGGGGCTAGCATAAACGTTATGCTTTATAAAATGTTTAAACAGCTAGGTCTTGGGAAACCTAAACAAACTAGGATGAGCATTCAATTAGCTGATAAAACTATTAGAATTCCTAGGGGTATAATTAAAGATGTACTAGTGAAAATTGACAAATTCATATTCCCAGTAGATTTTGTCATTTTAGACATGGATGAGGACAACAATGTTCCATTAATTTTAGGAAGACCCTTTTTAGCAACTGCTAAATCTAAAATTGATGTTGTTACAGGTGAACTCATACTTCGTGTAGGTGACGAGACGATCACTGTTCAGGCTCTCGACATGGCTAAGACATCATATAATAAATGTGAGAACATAAATTCTATTAATGACCATTTGATTAAACCTTCTTTTCAGAAAGCACCACGAAACTACACAGCTAAATTATATCCTAGACCTCGTGCCAATAAAGAAGCAACTCATGAGGACTGAATGCTTCAGATCGATGAACTAGACGAGTGGAAGACACATTTCAAGGAGAAACTAAAAACACACGAAGCAGAACCAAAGCAAAACCATGTCAAACTTAAGGATGGGACAACCCAATTTAAGATCGAAGATTAGGTATTCTTGAATAAAACAGACCCTCGGATCGCCACTTCAGACCTGATACAAATGAAGAAATCCCTTTTGAGGTACTGAATATCTTCCCATATGGAACAGTCGAGGTAACTAATCCTAAATTCGGCACTTTTAAGGTAAACACCACTTGACTTAAATTATATATCGATAACCGGATTGATAGCAAGAATGAGGAGTTCCTACTCTTCAAACCACCGTGAATGTGCGAATGAGAGGTAAGTCTAGCTTAAGACTCTAAACGAGCGCTTCTTGGGAGGCAACCCGAACACTAACCCCATTAAATTTCATATTTTTGTTTGCATTTTTATTTTTACTTTTAGCATCTAATTACAAATTAATGAAACATAGGTTTCCCTACCACACGGCCTTACACACGGGCGTGGCCGTGGTAGTGTGGACACTACAGATTTACACACCGGCGTGGCAGAAATCGTACGAACCAAGAACGAAAAATCTCCAAACCACGGGCGGCGATAAAATGCCACGGCTGTACGATACGGCCGTGGTCGACACTGATTGATCAACATGGGCGTGGTGACCAATACACGGGTGTGAGAGAAATGAACGAAGCACAACACGGCCGTGCGATACGGCCGTGTGACCCAACACGCCCATGGTACACGGGCGTGGGCAGTAACCAGATCCCTAACTCTTTCCCTTCTTCTCACCTTCCCCCCAAATTCTTTTTCAACTACCACACCCCTCTTCCTTTCTATTACCTTTATCCTTCCATTTTTCCTCTTCCCCTTTCCCTCATTCTTCCTCAAAACCACCATCTCCATGTCGAAGAAGCAAAAGGACCCTAGCAAAGTCTCCCCGTACGAGACCAATCTCCATAAGTTCATGCCGGCCGCTTCATTCCCTCGACAAGACAAGGATCTTTGAGCTCATCTATTTTTTCTTTTTCTTTTCTCTTCTCCTTTATTTTCCTTCTCTTTATCTTTCTTATGCTTAATTTATATTATTATATTTTGTTTTCTTTGATTTAGGTTCAAGAGGCTACTAGGGAATCACCACACCATGACCCTAGTATCCACCCCCACCGGAATAGCCTCCTCCAACTTATCTTACACTTCTGATTCAAGTTTCCACACTTTCAACTCAAGGAATCCATCCAAAATTTAGGAAGTTTCATTTCTCCATCTCTCTTATGATATAATGCTATTAATCTCTAGATATCTATTTTTGTACATTGATGGCAATGTACATCTTAAGTGTGGGGGTGAATTTTATTCTAAAAGTTCCTAACTTTTGCATTATTCTCAATTCCACAATTTTGTCTTTTCTTTCTCATATTACTATTAGAACAAATTCTGATTGATTTCTGATTTTTATTGATATGTCTTGAATTAAAACATCGACAGTTGTGCATTGATTGTTTAAACTTGAAGGCTTTAGAGAATCAAGCATAAGAAGTTGATTTTTGAAAATTAAAAATCTGCTAGGTTGTTTTCCCAAGTTTAGGTATTACCTTGAAGTTTGAAGTTCACGGGGTTGACATCAAAAACCATAATTTCTGTGAGATCTTGAGCCTTTGAGAGCATTTTCTTTTCTTGCTCACTTTTATTGTTGCTTTGAGTGAGTCAATATTGATTTGTTATTCTAGAACTTGCTTCGATTATGCATGTCAAGACCACACTTTTGATTTGATATACTGAGATGATAAAGGCACCTAGGATTTAACCCACTTACTTCCTAAAAGGCCTACCTTCATAATTAACCCCTAGTGAACCCCTTTGATCCTAATAAACCATTCACTGATTATATTAACCCAAGACTTACTCTTTTTGATTCATTAAGAATTTTTCCTATTGTATTTGTAGAGCCCAAATTGCCCGGGCCCAATTACCAACAACAAAATACAAACCCAAAACTAAAAATAAAAAAACCGGCCCAAGTCAGAAAACAGAAAAAACAAAAAAAGAAAAAAAACAAAGAAAACCCTAGCCGCCCTCTGACCCTCTGACTTCTGACCCCCCACCTGCCCTCTACTCCGACACGCTCCGTCCGACCAGCTCCTCTGCCCGTAGCCTGCAAAGAAAAATAAAATAAGCAACAGCACAGCAAAGAGGGAAGCCATTTGTATTCAGCCTTGGCTATAAAGCCACACGAAACGATTGTAAAAGGGGGGTTCATTTTCGGGAGAGAAAAAAACAGAGAGAACATCGTAGCAAAAAAGGGGATTTTCGGATTTGAAAAAAACAACATTTGCAAACTAGCAGAAATCGAAAAGAGAAAATCAAAGGTTGATTTCACTTCTTCTTTCCTATCACGATTTGTTGTCATTTTTTTTATCTTTATTTTTATTTTTTTCTCTCTTTTTAAAATCTTTTACAAAGAATACTAAAAGAGAAAAAACCGAGGGGGAAACCTTTATTTTATTTATATTTTTTCCTTTTTCTTTTTCGAAACCGAATAAAACTTTTTCTTTTATTTTTCTTAAAAATAGTTATCTATACATGCATAACGCCAAAAAAGGGAAAGAAAAAGATTACTTTTACCTTTTAAACCACTGTATACGGTGGCCGAGTCTCAACAGCCGGCGACGACTGTGGCGGACCCTCGCGGAATCCTCCGAGCTCTCCACTGCAGAGAAAACAAAAGAGTTAAAACCTTTTTTAAGAAACTGTTAAAATGAAAAAAAAGCAAAAAATGGAATTTATAAACATTTCAAAACGACGCTGTTTAGGGCCCGACTGATGGCCCCAAACGACGTCGCTTGCCGTGACTCATGAGGCGACCGACCCGCTCCAAAGGATCCGCGTGTTTTTTCGAAAAATGGAAAATTTACGCACGCGGTCCTTCCGCATTTTTTATTTTTACAATGAGGTTTTTTTGCTATTTCAATTTTGCCTCAAAACTATGCGCGATTATAAATTTAGTCCCTATAAAACGCTGCTTTAGACGCTTTGGGTAAATTTGCGCTCCCAGTCCCCCATATTTTCGCGCGCATCACAATACGGTCCTTTTCCTTTCTTTTATTATAAATCTGCCCCAGAATTCTATTTTTAATTCAATTTGGTCCTCCCCCTTTAATTATCATTGTTATTTAATGTTTTATTGTTTATTTCTTAATATTATTGTTTTATTATTATTATTATTACTATAATATTACGTATTATTACGTTATATTATTATTATTAGCATTATTATTATTATTATCATTATTATTATTTTATTCCTCTATTATTAATTATTATTATTTACTATTATTATTACTTCATTACTAGTATTATTATTATTATTGTTTTTTATTACTCCTATTTATTTTATTATTGTTCATTTATTAATATGCTATTATTTTTCATTATTAATGTACTCCTATTATTATATTATTTTATTAATATCTTCACCATTTACTTAATTTTGTTTTATATTATTTTATCCATTATCTATTTATTTGTTATCTTATTTATTTATTTGTCTTTTTTTTACTTATTATTTATTCGTTTGTTGCTCTTTACCTTTTAATACTTTAAAGCACTTGGTTATTTATCATTTTTTATTTTTATTTATTGTTGTTATTATTATCATCATCCTATCTGCTTTCTATGATTTTATTATCGTTATTCTCACTTCATTATTTATTAGCTCATTCGTTAATAAGAATTAGATTTATTCATATATTCGCTTAATTTGTTAGTATCATTACTTTGTCTAATATTAATCAACCAAATTTTCAAAAATAAAGATGATGTTCTTGTTTGAAAATTCGGAAGATCGAGCCCTAACTTCATGGGTTCCGATTTTTCTCGCTTATGTTAAACAACGGATATCTCCTTTTAAGTCGCGATTTTCTAGTTTAATCTAAATGATGAATGTCCTTTCTAAACAAATACATTTCTAAACAAAAGCTTAATCTCGAATTTGAAATGTCGCTACCTAACTTCATCGGACTCGACACTTAGATACTTCGGGATAAGTTTCTTTTCTTGAAATGGAGGTAATCTCCCGAATTTGAAATCTTGGGAAATCGAGCCCTAACTTACTGGGTTCCGATTTCTCACTTGACGAATGACGGGAGATCCTCTTCAAATAAAAACCAAGTTTCAAAAGGCGAGCTTAGCTTCGGGAGTTTAAAGTATTGTGCCCTAACTTACTGGACGTGATGCTTTACCTCTTCGATAATAAGAAAGCCTTAACGTCCCTCCCAATTTTAAAAATAAAAAGCATTGTATTTTCGAATCCATTTTACGTTTTCAACAAATAGGACATCAATCAATCAGTTTGGTACCAATTTTGGGCGTGTCGAGGGTGCTAATCCTTCCTCGCACGTAATCGACCTCCGAACCCGTTTTCTCAAAGTTCGTGGACCAAAAAGCACTGTTTTAGTAAATTAAATGTTTTATTAAAACGAAGGTGATCCGATCACACCAAATAAAGATCGGTGGCGACTACTTTCCTTTTCTTTTTCCAAAATCGAGTCGACCGCGTCGTTTACCGTTTCACCCCAAAAAAAATGGTTACGATAGCTTGGCGACTCCACTAGGGAAACGAGGGTCAAGCCAAAGATTGATTGATTTTTGTCCTTTTAATTAAAACGGTTTTGAAAAATCATGCTTCTTTTGACGCATCTTCAATATTAGCCTTGTAAATACTTTGGCATTGCATTGCATGACCGTTGTGGTCACACCTTTAAGTGGGAGCGAGAAGCTATGCCTTCGTGAGGTTTTCACCTCCGCATGGGCTAGTGGATCGCTTTGAATACATCCGTACCTATGTCTCCGTGAAGTTTTCACTTCGCATGGCCATAGGAAATGTATTCCCCTGAACCGAACTCGGTCCGTATGAGCCTATAATGGGTGAGGATCGAGGAATTTGCTGGTTCAGGTACCTCGAACTTTAGAACTAAGCCGCATATAGCAAACCCTAAGAGCCCACCTTGGGTAGAGCCATGGCAAACCTTAGTGGTCACCCAGATGGGCGTTTACTTATTTTACTTGCTTTATATTCCATGGTACTAACTTTTTGTGTTTCTTTCTTTTTGTGCATATCATTTCATATTTTAAAGAGACATCGATTCACGGTCCATTTCTGAGTTGGGAAGCTGGTTATGGAAAGCGAATTCCTTGATAAAGTAGAAGACAATGCGGCAGTCCGCATATGGTCAGAGTAATGCCAAATAGAAAAAGGAGATAGCCTAGTCAAAGGGTATGTGTCGGAGCTACTAACTTTACCAATATCGTTGTCACGCAGAATCGAGCTCCGTGAGTCGAGAGAAATTTGGACTCAATGGGATGATGAAGCGAAGCGATTGTTCTATGGTACTTACGGTGACACCCTTACCGCTTGAGGTCAAAATAGACAAGCACTGCTCCGAGCAATGACCCGCTTACGAATGCCGCTTATAATGTTTCTCCTTCAAAAAGTGGATCCGATTCCCACAAGAGAAGAGTATACGACCTTGCTACACCGCCCGAGAATTCAAGTTGACAAAGCTTATTCCAAGGCGCTTAATGGCCCAACCTTCGCGAAGAAATTGATGAATATCACCGCATGAGTGAACAGTGGGTCTCATTTAGGATGCGAAGAAGGCGAGGTAAATGCATACCTTGGACATGTTTGAGAGACTGATTCGGCGCATCCCGACACGAAGAAAAGATAGACATCTTGGCCTTATGTATTTACTACCGGTAATCTTCCCTAAAGCTTTGAGGCACATTGATGAAGCGATTATTGATCTATTCAAATTGGTTGGACAAAGGGTCACACCTGCTCTCGCCATCTTAGCCGAAACATTCAGATCCTTGACCGCATGCCGAAGAAGAGGTGAAGGCAGGTTTATTGGGTGTGCGCAGCTGTTATTGGCTTGGTTCCATAGTCACTTTTGGAAAATAGAGAAAGTGTCTTGCCGGTTCATGTCAGAGAAGTACTCCCCACTAGAAGAGATAGCAACTACGCTTAGAAGAGAGGATGTGTCTGAAGAAAACTGGATCGCGATCTTTCAAAACCTTCAAGAGGACGACATTGAATGGAAGGCTCCCTGGATGATTCCCGACAGGATCCTTTATCGCTATGAAGCTTTGATCGGGTTCCCTATTGGGAATTTGGGGTGCAATCGCCACGCCTTTCTTTGGTCCTAAGGCAAGATGGTTCAAGGCGCTTCGTACCAACGACATACTGAGCTAGCTTCGGTCGAAGTTTTCATATGAAGGGGAAGCTATAAGAAAAGGGTTAAAGAGATTTCTAGTGCACGAATCGATTCACGAATGAGAAGATTGTCCACAGGCCCGAGAACGACCACGAATATATTGAATGGAGGCTAGGAGGTCAATCATAACATTCCCGAGCCAAATCCGTATACGCCCGATCAATAGAAGAATGCATGCTAGTGGTCCCATCAGAATTAGAGGTTGTAAAGCAAGATTTTGAACGGATGAGCTCAGAACTCGGGAAAAGGATAGAAAGGTTGGAGGAAGAAAAGATGCTTCTCCAGTTAGAAGTGGACGATCAAAAGTCAGAGGCTGAGAAACTCAGAAAGGAAAAGCGAAAAGTAGAGGAAGACCGAGATGACTTGAAGACGGAGTACAAGAGGATGCGCTTAACGATAAAAAACGTAGGATTAGGGAAAACTTCGGAGCAGTGGCAACAAGAGGTCAGAGAGGAAAGAGCCAAGGTTAGCAGTTGGGAGAAAAAGTTTCATGAAATACGAGCGCAGAAGGAAGACTTAGAGAAGGGCAGGACAGAACACCAAAAAGAGAAAAAGGGATTAGAAGCTAGAATAGCTGAGCTTGGGCGATCTCTGCACCACTACCGAAGTCGAGACTCGGAAAGCCAACTAAAGTCAAGCCTGAACAGAATAGAGGAACAAAAAAAGTAGGGTTGAGGAGTTAGAATCGGTATTGCATAGTAACGAGCTCCGGATTGAGCTTCTGGAAACAAGAGAAAGACGTTGGGAGGAAGAGCTTCACCATTCTTGCGAGCAAGTTTGAAGCCGGGACTACCTCATGGGAAAAGCAATAATTGATTCGAGAAGTAGCGATCACCCATGACTTTGGTGAGGAGGTCGACATAGTGGGCATGAGATATGGGCTACCACCGGTCGTGATGAAGAGCTAATCTCTCTTTGGAAAAATCAAAACCTTAGGTCTTAGGGCTAGAACGTATTTGTAATCTACTTTATGTAAAGGGTTTTGCCTTCTAATAAAGTTTTCTAAAATGAAGTTGATCGTAATCGATGTCTTCTTCTGATTCATGCATTTGCATTACATCATATTACATGCATTAAAGTTTATAAAAAGAAGCCTAATTGGTTAAGATTAACGAGAGAAACAAAAGAGAAACAAGAGAGAAGAAAAAGAAATGCAGAACTGGACATCACTACGGGACTCGTGCTAAGACAAAGAAAATGGATCAAAGATTTGAACAATTTCGAAGGAGATGCAAGAACAGATGCAGAGCAAATAACGAAACTCCAAAGAAGATATGATAGAACGGATGCAAGAGTCCCAAAACAACATGATGAGCCAGCTGGCGCAACTATTAGCCAATGAACGAGGAAAAGGCATCGCTACTAGTTCAGGGAATAATGACGACCCTGTTTACCCTCCAGGATTTACCCCGCCAAACGCTCAAGCACCACCAAAAATAGGTCCCCAAAGGACACCTTTTGTTATCAGGCCACAGTGCCAGGTTGAGACCGTAATGCCGCCAAGATTTTCCGATCGGTTCAGCAAGAATCCGGAGAAGGTCCGGCTAACCCTATAGTCCCCGACTTTGATGAAATGGCTGAAATGGATAAGGCAAAAACGAACCTTCCCAAGCAACTCGAGGATCATTGCAAATGGTTAGAAGAAAAATTTAAGGAAATAGAGACTGCTGACCATCGCTACGGAGTGGACGCTAAAAACTTGAGCCTAGTCCCAGACCTCATACTTCCGCCAAAGTTCAAGACCCCAGATTTTGAAAAATACAATGGGACCAGTTGCCCTGAAGCGCACATCACGATGTTCTGTCGGCGGATGGCGGGATATGTTAACAACGATCAACTGCTCATTCATTGTTTCCGGGATAGTTTGGCGGGGCCACGACCAAGTGGTACAATCACCACTCGATCGTACCGGATCAAGTCATGGAAGGATCTAGCACAGCCTTCCGAAACAATACTGAACGTAATGGATATAGCTCTGATCGAATCACTCTCCAAAATATGGAGAAAAGCCAAACGAAAGTTTCAGCAAGATGCCCGTGATGGAGGAAGTAGCCACACAAGTTCACCACCGCTCCTAGAAAAGAGACAACCATGTTTGTTTGTCAATACTGTTGAAAGCTCCTTCATTAATCACATGCTTGGAAGTGCCACAAAAAGTTTTTCCGATATTGTGCTGTCAGGGGAAATGATCGAGAATGCAATCAGAAGCGGTAAAATAGAGGCTGGAGAAAGTACTAGAAAGACGGCCCCGAAGAAAAGGGAGAGTGATATAAACAACATAGGTAAAGGTTATTCAAAACCTATTACTGTGAGCCAGCCAAGGACTATGACCCCGATCATCGAGCCCTTTAGGCGAGTCCAAAGACAAGGTAAAATACGGAGAAAATCTAATTTACGCCTATCCCGGTCCCATACAAGGAAATGTACCAGAAATTATTTGACGCACACGTTGTCTCCCCCCATTACTTAAAACCCTTGCAACCCCCGTACCCTAAGTGGTATGATGCGAACGCACAGTGCGAATACCATGCAGGAATCGTGGGGCATTCTATAGAGCACTGTCTCGCTTTCAAGAAACTAGTGGAAAGACTGATCCAGATGGGAGTTATAGAAGTCGATGACACCTCTGGCAAGGGGCACCCGCTACCTAATCACGGGGTCAACATGATAGGCGAAGATGTGAGGAGAAGAGTAAAAGGATATTTTCGATGTGAAACCCCAATGAAACAGTGCGGAAGGAAATGATAAAAAGGGGATTGGTTGTGACATGTCCAAGGGAAGAAAATGAAGAAACACTAAAGGGCTGTGAATTTCATAACTCAGAAGAGCACGAAATCCAAAGTTGCACCGAGTTCAGAATGCTGGTACAGGCGCTGATGGACAACAAAGAGCTAGAATTCTTTGAAAATAATGAAGGCCAGAAAGAGGGTAACATCTGCACGTTGGAGGGTGAGTCAGCAGCAAAAGCTTCGGAGGTGAGCAATCCTTTAGTCACCATCTCACGATCAAAGGGCGACGGAGTGAAAATAAATCCGAAAATCATGATTCAAAAGCCTACTACTTTTTCATCCGAAGACAACCAGAAGACTCCCGGGGATTATAACTACAACGTGATGATTCCTGAAAAGGGAGGTCCGTCAACAAAAGGGAGCCAGGAGTATCCTAGGATCGTGATCCGAAAACCTGCAACCTTTTCATATAAAGATGACAAGAAGATCCCCTGGAACTATAACTGCAATGTGACGATTCCTGAGAGGGGAGATTCGCCCAACACTACAAAAGAAAACTAAGAGGAAGGTTCCTACACGCGCAGTGGAAAGCGCTACGACTTGTCAAACACAAAGACGGAGCACTCAAGAAGGAAAAACTCGCTGGGCGAACAAAAGAAAGAAAAAGGGACCAAGCAAGAGACACATATAAACGAGCCGATGAAGGAGGAAGAAGCTAGGGAATTCTTAAAGTTCTTAAAGCATAGTGAATACGATTCGTAGAAAAGCGACTACATAAACAAATGGCTCAGATATATCGGTGCTAGATTTACTATTAAGTTCTGAAGCACACCGTAACGCGCTGATGAAGGTGTTGAATGAAACTTATGTTGCAAATGATATAACAGTTAACAAGCTGGATCACCTGGTTAGCAACATAAGTGCCGATAATTTTATTTTCTTTAACGATGATGAGATCCCTCTGGGAGGTACGGGTTCCATCAAGGCTCTCCACATTACCACTTGATGCAAGGGATACACATTACCGGGGTACTAGTCGACAATGGATCGGTAGCCAATGTCCTACCACTATCGACCTTCGAATCAATTACCCGTTGATAGTTCTCATATGAAGGCACGCCACAACATAGTAAGGGCATTCGATGGAACCGAGAGGAAAGTCATGGGAAGGATCGAAGTACCTCTCTTAATCGGACCAGGCACATATGATGTGGACTTCATTGTGATGGACATCCAAATTGCCTTATAACCGCTGTTGGGAGACCTTGGATACACTTTCGGCAGAGCAAAGTGCCTCATCGTTGCACCAAAAGTTGAAATTAATCTCGAGAGGGCCGTTTAGTAACCATAAATGTCAAGAGGACATCATCGCAACTGTAACAAACAATGCACCCTATTTAGAAGCCAACGATGAAGCAGCTGAGTGTTCCTTCCGTTCTTTGGAATTTGTCAACGCAACATTCGTCGCCGAGGGGAATAAGGTCCCAATACCGCAATTATCCAAAACCACGAAAATGGGTCTACAACTGATGGCCGGGAATGGAGCCATGCCGGGGAAAGAACTTGGAAGGTACCTCCAAGGAGAAATCGAGGTCCCAAGACTAAAAGAAAAGCGAGACTTCTTCGGTCTAGGATTCAAGCCAAACGCCAAGCAAAAAAGAGAGGAGTCAGAAAAGAAGCAAGAAAGAAGGAAGGCACGTTTGAGGGGAGATGAGATGAAATGGCAACCGATGATAATTCCTCATATTCGTAAGATCTTTATATCAGGAGGGGTTATCCATCCAGGACGAGAAACACAAAATGAAGAAATCGAGCATGTCAACGCTATATCTGAGGGGGAAATTGAGGAAGAAAATCGGAATGGCATCCGCCCCTATTAGCCGGGTAGCGTTCTAAACAATTGACTGCGGAGGAGATTCCTATAGCCTTTAGAACTTATTCAGAGTAATACCTTTAAGTCTAGAAGCAATAAGAACCCCTTTTGTGAAACATGAATTTGTATAAGCCATCGTTATTTTCAATGAAATACATCTCCGCTATCTTTTGAGCAAATTTTCTTTTATGTTTATTTCATTCATTCATTATTTTTTCTTTAAATATTCTTCTAAACATTTCTATTCCTCATTTATCATACCAATAAACATGCCAAGATTCTATGATTCTATGAGCCTTTATTCATTTCCATAATAGGTCTCCAGATATCAATGATTTGAGTAACGTTACCAATGGCTCAGAATGTCCTTTTGAGCAAGATATGGGTACGGAAGATTTTCAGGATTTTGGAGATGACCAAGGTTGTGACTTAGCTCCTGAACTGTTAAGGATGGTAGAACAAGAGGAGAAACAAATCATACCTTACAAAGAATCAGTGGAAATAGTGAATCTAGGAGATGAACAAGAAAAGAAAGAAGTGAAGATTGGAGCTAGTATCACCGCAGAGACAAAGCAAGACTTTATTGAGTTACTCCAAGAATTCAAGAATGTCTTCGCATGGTCATATCAAGACATGCCCGTTAAGCAATCGATATCGCAGACACCGCTTGCCCATAAAAGAAGAATACAAGCCACCCAATGAAACTTGGAGGATGAGGCCGATGTTTTACTAAAAATAAAAGAAGAGGTTAAGAAGCAGTTTGACACAGGGTTCTTGCAAGTGGTTAAGTACTCAGAATGGGTAGCCAATATCGTCCCCGTCCCTAAGAAAGATGGGAAAGTACGAATGTGTGTGGACTACAGAGATCTAAACAAGGCTAGCAGAAGGACAACTTTCATTACCTCATATCGACACCTTGGTGGACAATACGGCGGGTTATTCCTTGTTCTCGTTCATGGATGGGTTCTCGTGATACAACCAGATAAAGATGCTTCACGAAGACATGAATAAAACCACATTCATAACCATGTGGGAACCTTTTGCTATAAGGTAATGCCATTTGGGTTGAAGAATGCGGAGCAACATATCGAGAGCCATGGTGACCCTATTCCATGACATGATGCACAAGGAAATTGAGGTTTACGTTGACGATATGATTGCCAAATCTCGGACGTAAAAGGAGCATATCCAAGTCTTAAGGAAATTATTTTGAGGTTGAGGAAAGTCCAATCAAGCTTAACCCGAAGTGTACCTTTGGAGCCGTGTCGTGAAACTGCTAGGATTTATAGTCGGTGAAAAGGGATTGAGGTCGACCAGCACAAAGTCAAGGCTATACAAGAATTGCCTCCGCCTCGACGCAAAAAAGAAGTTCGAGGTTTCTTAGGAAGATTAAATTACATTGCTCGGTTCATTTCACAACCGATCGAGAAATGTGATCCCATATTTCATCTTCTTAAAAACACAACCTGTGTGTGGGACGAGGAATGTCGAATACCTTCGACAAAGTAAAGCAAGACTGTCCAATCCTCCAGTATTGACACCGCCTAATCCGTAAAAGCCTTTAATCCTCTATTTGACGGTGCTTGATAATTCAATGGGATGTGTGCTCGGCCAAAGATGATGAGTCGGGAAAGAAAGAAAAGCAATATACTACCTTAGCAAAAGTTCACCGAGTGTGAAACAAGGTACTCACCGATTGAGAAAATATGTTGCGCCTTGGTCCGACAACTCGAGACCGAGGCAAGACATGTTGTATCATACGACTGCTCATCTCAAGCTAGACCCATGAAATATCTAATGGAGTCAACTACTCGAATGGACGGATGGCTGATGGCAAATTTTACTTTCGAGTTTGATATAGTTTATGTAAACCGAAGCGATAAAAGGGAGTGCCATAGCGAATTTTCCGCTAGTAGAGCTCGCGATTATGAGCCTCGGACTTTGATTTCCTAATGAAGACCTAATGTACGTAGCAACCATCAAGAAGATACCACGAAAAGTCGCCCTGAAACCGAACTTGACGGGCATCGAACGCTATGGGCAATGGAATTGGGGCGCTTCGTGTCCCCAAACGGAGATCATTACCCATTTACCGTAAGTTGGATTTTGATTGTACAAACAATATGGCGTAGTATGAAGCTTGTATCATGGGCATCCGTCTTTGCTATTGAACGCAAAATTAAGGTCTTTGAAGTATACGGAGACTCGCATTGGTAATTTATCAACTTAAAGGAGAATGGGAGACGAGAGATCCCAAATTGGTCGAATACAAAAGATTGGTCCAAGAACTAATCAAAGAGTTCAATGACATCATTTTCAGTTATTTACCAAGGGACGAAAATCAGATGGCTGATGCTCTAGCCACATTGGCTTCTATGGTACGAGCAAACAGCAAGGAGGATATGAGACCTATACAAATGAGCATTTATGAGGCCCCAGCCCATTGCTACAATGTCGAGGAAGAAGGGAAGATTGGCCCACCATGGTATTACGATATATTGCGGTATGTGAAGAATCGCGAGTACCCTGATCAAGCCACAGAGAATGAAAAAAAGGCGTTGAGGAGATTAGCATGTGATTACGTCTTGGATGGAGAAGTCTTATACAAGAAAAGGAAAGATCAAGTGTTGCTAAGGTGTGTGGACGTCGCCGAAGCTAAGTTAATCCTAGAAGAAGTCCACGAAGGTGTCTGTGGAACTCACGCTAATGGCTTCACAATGGCCAGACAAATAATGAGGTTCGGATATTATTGGTCCACCATGGAGGGAACTGTATCAACTACGCCAAAAAATGTCATAAATGCCAGATTTATGGAGACAAGATTCATGTACCCCCGTCACCTTTGCATGTTATGACTTCTCCATGGCCGTTTTCCATGTGGGGCATGGACGTCATTGGGCCAATATCTCTGAAAGCATCGAACGGGCATCGATTCATCTTTGTGGTCATCGACTACTTCACGAAATGGGTAGAGGCTGCCTCATATGCCAACGTCACTAAATCAGCGGTTAGCCGGTTTTTGAAGAAGGAAATCATTTGTCGATATGGAATGCCCGAGAGGATCATATCGGACAACGCACTGAATTTAAACAATAGCACGATAGCAGAGGTTTGTAGCCAATTCAACATCAAACACCACAATTCATCACCAGACGCCTAAAAATGAATGGGGCGAGAGAAGCGACCAACAAAAACATCAAAAGATAGTGGGAAGATGACCGAGACTTACAAGGATTGCCATGAAAATTACCGTCAGGCTTATGCTTATCGAACGTCCGTCCAACTTCTCTTGGGGCAACACCTTTCTCATTGGTCTATGGGATGGAGGCAGTTCTACCTATCGAAGTGGAAATACCTTCTCTTCGAGTATTGTCAGAAGTGAAGTTGGATGAAGCTGAATGGATCCAGGCTCGATACGATCAGCTGAACTTAATCGAAGAAAAGAGATTGAGGGCTATCCGTCATGGCAAGATGTACCAAAAGCGAATGATACGAGCTTACAACAAAAAAGTTTGCCCAAGAGAATTCCACGAAGGGGATCTCGTGCTGAAAAAGATCCTTCCCATACAAAAGGATTTCAGAGGAAAATGGATGCCAAATTGGGAAGGACCATATGTGGTGAAAAAGGCTTTCTCTGGAGGGGCACTAATCTTGACTGAGATGGATGGGAAAAATCTACCCAATCCCATAAATTCAGATTCAGTTAAGAAGTATTACGCTTGAAGAAGGGAAAGGCTAAAGTGAAAACCCGCAAAGGGCGCTTTACGGCCAAAAAAAAAATGGAGAGGCCGAAGTGAAAACCCGTAAAGGGCGCTTTGAGACCAAAGGGGCTTTGAGTCGAAAACCCGATAAGGGCGGCCCAAATTAGCACGAAAAAAGAGGTATGTGACAATCTTTTTCCCCCAGAATTGGCAAAAGGAGGAATGTTACACCTCGGAACATCTACAGAGCACTGCAGGTCTCCCAACGCCTTTTCAACTCAAATGATCTTCGAAAGGATTCGGTGGCGAAGCCCAGGCTGCGATATCTGGGGCACCTACTTTTTCTTTTTACCCATTTTCTGTACTCCAATAATGTTTACTTTTGTTGAATTAACCCAATTCCATTCTTTATAAATTCCATTGTTATTTTAAATCTTTGAGTTGTTTGCAATTGAAATAACGACCCATTGACCCATAATGCTTCCATGAAACGAGTCCCGCCTATTACTCTGGAAGCTTCTAAACAGTGTAGGAACCTAAAACAAGACTGTTGTTTAGGAATCACCGCGCTTAGGGGTTGGAAACATTCGAAGAAGAGGAGTCCAAAATTATGACCATTCGCAGGCATAGGCATCAGACAAGATGTTGCGTCTGTGTCGTGACCTTGACGAGCGAACAAGCAATTACAGCCCTAAACTTTTAAAAGAGACCATTCTCATGACATCCTGCATTCATGCAAATGTCCCCCATAATATCATTTAGTCAGGAGCATTTGATTTATTACAATCATTGCATCTTAACGAAGAATCATCATTCTCATGACATTCTGCATCCATGTAAGTGTCATCCATATCACATGAAGTTAGGAGCATTTGAGTCATTCCACCATAGCATCCCCACCATTTGGCATAAACACAAATATATAAAATCGAGTCCACGTGATATGTCCCTAGAGGACGGTGTAGCAACACTATTGAAGATTGTCCTATTACCATCAACCAAAGGTGGAATAGGTCAAGATTGTCCTATTACCATCAACCAAAGGTGGAATAGGTTGAAGATTGTCCTATTACCATCAATCAGTGATGGAATAGGTTGAAGATTGTCCTATTACCATCAACCAGTGGTGGAATAGGTTGAAGATTGTCCTATCACCATCAACCAGTGGTGGAATAGGTTGAAGATTGTCCTATTGCCATCAACCAGTGATGGAATAGGTTGAAGATTGTCCTATTGCCATCAACCAGTGATGGAATAGGTTGAAGATTGTCCTATTGCCACTGACCAAAGAATGGAATAGGCTAAAATTGTAGATCTTGTCGCCTCAACCAAAGAGTGGGGCAAGATCGGCGAATCTTGGCTCCCAACCAAGAGGGAACACGATTTAAGCCATCATCCTATTGCCACCACCAGCGAAGGAATAGGTCAAAAATTTGTAATTCCTGTCCCTAACCAGTAGGGAGCATGGTTAAGCTTTAGTCCTATCGCCTTAACTAGAGGTGGGATAGGCTAAAGACCAAAGACCTCATCTCTCTGGAGATGCAGCGGAGCAATCTAAAATAAAACAAGTCACACCCCATTGGAGTCGCAGCAAGAGCAAATTGAAGCCACATAGCAGTGGAGTAGATTGAAGTAACAAGATGCGGTAGACTGGAATGAGGCTACATAAAGAAGAAAAGCACCTGGGAGGCCAAGACTCGGCGAGGCCGGGCAACATTGGGCTTCTTTGAGTCTTTGCTCTATTATCGTTACACGACAATGAGCAAAGAGGGGCAGCTGTAGAGCCCAAATTGCCCGGGCCCAATTACCAACAACAAAATACAAACCCAAAACTAAAAATAAAAAAATCGGCCCAAGTCAGAAAACAGAAAAAACAAAAAAAGAAAAAAAACAAAGAAAACCCTAGCCGCCTCCTCGACCTCGACTTGACCCCCACCGCCTCTGCTCCGACACGCTCCGTCCGACCACTCCTCCTCCACCAGCCTAGCAAAGAAAAAAAAAATAAGCAAAGACAAAGAAAGAGGAAGCCATTTGTATTCAAATTTGGCTATAAAGCCACAAGCGATTGTAAAGGGGTTCATTTTCGGAGAGAAAAAAGCAGAGAACATTGTAGCAAAAAAGGGGATTTTCGGATTTGAAAAAAACAACATTTGCAAACTAGCAGAAATCGAAAAGAGAAAATCAAAGGTTGATTTCACTTCTTCTTTCCTATCACGATTTGTTGTCATTTTTTTTATCTTTATTTTTATTTTTTTCTCTCTTTTTAAAATCTTTTACAAAGAATACTAAAAGAGAAAAAACCGAGGGGGAAACCTTTATTTTATTTATATTTTTTCCTTTTTCTTTTTCGAAACCGAATAAAACTTTTTCTTTTATTTTTCTTAAAAAATAGTTATCTATACATGCATAACGCCAAAAAAAAGGGAAAGAAAAAGACGACTTTTACCTTTTCCTACCACTGTATACGGTGGTAAAGCCCCAGCAGGGCGACGACTGCGGCGGACCCTCTCCGTAATCCTCCGGAGCTCTCCACCTGCAGAGAAAACAAAAAGAGTTAAAACCTTTTTTAAGAAACTGTTAAAATGAAAAAAAAAGCAAAAAAATGGAATTTATAAACATTTCAAAACGACGTCGTTTAGGGCCTGATACAGTGGCCCCAAAACGACGTCGTTTCGTCGTGACCCGCAGGCGACCCGACCCGCTCCAAAGGATCCGTGTTTTTGAAAAATGGAAAATTTACGCTGCATCCTTCCGCATTTTTTATTTTTACAATGAGGTTTTTTGCTATTTCAATTTTGCCCCAGAATTATGCGCAATTATAAATTTGGTCCCTATAAAACGCTGCGTTTAGACGCTTTGGGTAAATTTGCGCTCCCAGTCCCCCATATTTTCGCGCGCATCACAATACGGTCCTTTTCCTTTCTTTTATTATAAATCTGCCCCAGAATTCTATTTTTAATTCAATTTGGTCCTCCCCCTTTAATTATCATTGTTATTTAATGTTTTATTGTTTATTTCTTATTATTATTGTTTTATTATTATTATTATTACTATAATATTACGTATTACTACGTTATATTATTATTATTAGCATTATTATTATTATTATCATTATTATTATTTTATTCCTCTATTATTAATTATTATTATTTACTATTATTATTACTTCATTACTAGTATTATTATTATTATTGTTTTTTATTACTCCTATTTATTTTATTATTGTTCATTTATTAATATGCTATTATTTTCATTATTAATGTACTCCTATTATTATATTATTTTATTAATATCTTCACCATTTACAAATTTTGTTTTATATTATTTTATCCATTATCTATTTATTTGTTATCTTATTTATTTATTTGTCATTTTTTTACTTATTATTTATTCGTTTGTTGCTCTTTACCTTTTAATACTTTAAAGCACTTGATTATTTATCATTTTTTATTTTTTATTTATTGTTGTTATTATTATCATCATCCTATCTGCTTTTATATGATTTTATTATCGTTATTCTCACTTCATTATTTATTAGCTCATTCGTTAATAAGAATTAGATTTATTCATATATTCGTTTAATTTGTTAGTATCATTACTTTGTCTAATATTAATCAACCAAATTTTCAAAAATAAAGATGATGTTCTGTTTGAAAATTCGGAAGATCGAGCCCTAACTTCTCGGGTTCCGATTTTCTCGCTTATGTTAAACAACGGGATATCTCCTTTTAAGTCGCGATTTTCTAGTTTAATCTAAATGACTGAATGTCCTTTCTAAACAAATACATTTCTAAACAAAAGCTTAATCTCGAAAATTTGAAATGTCGCGCCCTAACTTACTGGACTCGACACTTAGATACTTCGGGATAAGTTTCTTTTCTTGAAATGGAGGTAATCTCCCGAATTTGAAATCTTGGGAAATCGAGCCCTAACTTACTGGGTTCCAATTTCTCACTTGACGAATGACGGAGATCCTCTTCAAATAAAAACCAAGTTTCAAAAGCGAGCTTAGCTTGGAGTTTAAAGTATTGTGCCTAACTTCTTCGGACGTGATGCTTTACCTCTTCGATAATAAGAAAGCCTTAACGTCCCTCCCAATTTTAAAATAAAAAGCATTGTATTTTGAATCCTTTTACGTTTTCAACAAATAGGACATCAATCAATCGGTTTGGTACCAATTTTGGGCGTGTCGAGGTGCTAATCCTTCCTCGCACGTAATCGACCTCGAACCCGCTTTCTCAAAGTTCGTGGACCAAAAAGCACTGTTTTAGTAAATTAAATATTTTATTAAAACGAAGGTGATCCGATCACACCAAATAAAGATCGGTGGCGACTCCTTTCCTTTTCTTTTTCCAAAATCGAGTCGACCGCGTCGTTTACCGTTTCACCCCAAAAAAAATGGTTACGACAGTATTAATTTTTTTATCGACATTTGATTTGAGAAGTTGCCTAACTATTTTTTCCATTTCAGTTGTTAAATTCTTATTGTTGTACTTGATTTGTTCTTAAAAAAATAAAAATAAAATTTTTGAAAGTATATTCATTATTAGTTCTATGTTATTTGAGCTTAAGCAATTAATTTCACATCTTGAGAAGAAGCTCGTGTTTATTGTAATTATTCAGTATTAGTCTATTTTTCTAGTTAAGAACTTTGTCAATTCGATCTCGATTTTAACCCTTTAATTCAGCCTTTATCCACACCTTAAACCCGAGCCACATTATAACCATTTTTTAAAGACCTTTTGATCGATATATCATCTCAATTTATAGTGGTGGAGATTTGATTTTCATGCAAGCCTATGGTAATAACTTTTCATGTTGACTATTGAGTGCTTAATTTATTGTCTTTTAAACACTTCGAGTGATTTGAGTGAATCCTTAGTGAGGATGTTAACTCTGTAATATTTTGAATCAAAGGTGATTACTTAGATAAGGGGGAACATCTATGGATTATTTCGAAACATTATTGATGATCATTATGAATTAAGGAAGTTAATTTTAATTGTGAGTTGAGGATTTTGCTTAAGGACAAGCAAATGCTTAAGTGTGGGGGTATTTGATAAATCGTAATATATACATATTTTAATCCCACATTTGGCATACTTTTGGATGATTTACCCCTTGAATTGTAAAATTTGATGCTCCTAATCCTTTAGTTTCATGTTTTATACTTAGGAGAGCATAGGAGGATGAAAAGAACGAGAAACGGGCCAAAAACGGAAAAAATGAGCCAAAGTAAGAAATCAACACAGCCTGGAGTTCACCACGCGGGTAAATCACACGGTCATGCCACTTTAACAGACTTGAACATGGCACTCGGCTATATTCATATGGGCGTTTCACACGAGCGTGTCCCTGCCATGACCCATTTTAATTCCATTCAGAATAGGATACTTGTGGGCCAAGTATGGCATCCCGAAAGCCTATATAAACACCCCAGAGGGAAACCTAAAAGTGGAGTTTAACAAGAGTTCGATAGAAGGCTTCTGTCAGGGCTATTGACGAGGAGCGAAGCCAGAGAGGGCTGAATATAGGGAATTACTCAAAGAAAGCCAGTTGATCCATCTCAGAAGCCGGAGTCACACTCAAGACTGAGGATTTTCCTTTTAAATTCCTTCAGGGGGTTTTAGGGTTTTTCTTTATGTTTTGTTATTTAATTTCTTCTGAGATGTATTCTTTTATAAACATGAACTAAACCCCTAAAATACCTGAGGGGGATAAAACCTAAGGCGAATCTTGTTATTGTTTTCTAAACTGTATGATAAATACTTGATTTGTTCTTAATTATGTGTTCTTAATTCTTGCTTTAATATTTCAGTATATTGATTCAAGTATTGATGTGCTTATTCAGAGGAGCAAAAGTCCCTGTTGTAGAGTAGATCTAGCATAATTAAGCGGAGTTGGTCGCACTCCTAGAAATAGGACAACGAAAATTTGCCAAATTAGGGTCAAACCTAATATGGGAGTCCATAAATCAAGTTAATGCAACACTAGTGGTTTTAATTAGAAAGAGATTTCAATTAATCAACCTAGGGTTAGACATTAATATCCTCGAAAGAGGTATTAATATAAATTAGGGAATCCTATGGATCAATTCAAGTAAATAAATCGTCTGGTTCAGAGTTAAATAACAAGTGAAGTCTAGGTGGATTCTTCTTCGAGTATTGTCTTAATTAATTGGTTTTCTCAAAAGTATTTTCCCATTTCATTCTTTGTGTCTTGGCATCCTTAGTTTAGGAATTAGTTAGATAAACATCAATCCTCTTTATTTTAGGCTAAATAATAAAATGAAAGCTAGTACTAGTACTTTTGGTTCCCTTGGGTTCGACATTCAGGTCTTGCCACTAAGCTATACTACTGTTCGATGGTACGCTTGCCTCAATCGTGGTGATAGTTAGGTTCTAGGCTCGATCATTCTTTATATAAATATTAAAACTCTCAGGCACGATCACGTGTGCTTCGGCCCGTTCAACTTGGTGGACTATATTTGATATTTGTGGGAGTTCGGAGATCTGTTGATCTGATGTGTGATCACCCGATTAAGCCATGAGAAGTGTGTGCCAATGTATTCTTGTGTGATTGTTGCTATACCAATTAATGATTGAAAGCCATGAATAATTGATTTTTGGTTTTGAATATGCTTATGGAAATTAAATTGACATGTTTAATTATTTTTAGCTGACAATTGGTGAATGATTGGTTGTAAATTAAGAATGAATTGGATGTTAATTTACTTGTTAGTTTTATTAACATTCACTGAGCTTTTTAAAGCTCATACCCTTACAATTCGTGCAGATAATCGTCGGGATTGAGGAGCTGAGGAGCCGAGCAAGAGAGTTCCAAGAAATTTAGGCTTGGTAAAGACTTTATTATACATTTTAGAGACTTTAATCATGCATTGTGGAACTCTCAGGAATTGGTTTGATTGACATTAGACATTTATTTTGGATGGTTTTATGATAATTTTGAGGCATGTTTAAGTTTAACTATTGATTGATTTATATTGTATTGTTGCTTGATAACATGGTGTGTGAAGTATGAAATTTATACTAACGATTGTTTAAATGAAGCTTCCATGGAGTGGTTTACTAGCGACTAATGTATGCAACTTGTTTGATTTAATCGGTGTTTGATGTCTATGAAATTAATTACCTAAATCTATTTAATTGAGTTTTAATTGATGTCAAAAAATTCAATTGAAGTTGTGTGTATATGTATGATAGTTAATTGTAGTTAATTAGGGTTAAATTGGCCATTTAAATATACAAAATTGGGTTTTAAAATGAGTTTTTCGTAAAAATAGGTGTAGTGATTTTCACACGGGCGTGTGGGAACTAAAGCTATCACACACGGGCGTGTGTGATTTCCACACAGGCGTGTGCGATCTGCTTAAAAGTTTTTCGCGAAAAGAACACGGTCTATGGGACACTGCCGTGTGGGTTTTAGGGAATTTTAATTTTTATCTTTATAATTTGGTATTCTAATTTGTTTATGTTACAATTTAGTCCTAAAATTTGATTAGTCTAATTAAAGCCCTAGATGGTAAGGAAACCTGGTAAAATTTTAGGATTAGTCTCGTAATAGGTAAAATTTGATAGAAACACACCTAATTTGTAACTCGAAATAGGTCCTGAGAGTTTGTATTTGTTACAATTTAGTCTATAATAGTAAAACTTGAATTAGACATAGCAAACGGACTCAATTTAAGCTAAAATTTTTAGGCTTGCATAATTTTGACTAAAAGAAGTTTGATAAACATTTAGATCTAAAATCAAGTTAGTTTTACCATAGGTGGTAAAATGATGAAAATGCCTTTAGGTTAAATTATCTAGGAAAAGTTTAAAATTGGCTATTGGGATATCCTCTGTTGTTGTATTTTAGATTTTGAGGGTTGTTGGGAGAAATTTCTTCCATTGGTTGAATTTGCATATAATAATAGTTGTCAGGCGAGTATTAAAATGGCGTTATATGAAGCTTTGTATGGTTGGAAATGTAGAACTCCATTATACTGGACTGAATTGAGTGAGAAAAAGCTTTTCGGTGTTGATTGGATTTGAGAAACTGAAGAAAAAGTCAAAGTAATTCGTGATTGTTTAAAAGTTGCTTTTGATCATTAGACATCATATGCGAATTTGAAAAGAAAAGATATTGAATTTGAATTTGGCAATAGAGTACTCTTAAAAGTTTCGCCGTGGAAAAAAGTTCTCCATTTTTGGCTGAAAAGGGAAGCTTAGTCCACGATTCATTAGGCCATATGAGATCATCGAGAGAATTAGGTCAGTACCGTTTAGCTTTACCGTCTGAGTTGGAGAAAATACACAATGTATTTCATGTATCGAAGTTACAACGGGGATCGATCTGACCATTCACATGTGATTTCGCCTATTGATGTTGAAATTCAGCCAAATATGTCTTATAGTGAGGAACTGATCAGCATTTTAGCTCAGGAAGTAAAAGAATTAATGAACAAACGTATAGCTTTGGTTAAAGTTCTCTGCCAACGTCATGGAGTCGAGGAAGCTACCAGAAAAAGTTATGAAAATGCAATACCCAAGCCTATTTTTTGGTAAGATTTTCGGGGACGAAAATTCTTTTAAAGGGAGAGTTTCAACCCAATTTCAATGGTGTTGGAAACAGTGGTTTTGAATTCACGACTCCGACAAGTGATTTATTATTTTAATATTTATTTAATGTCTATAGGGTTAATTTAAGGTAGTATTAAATTTTCATTAAGAAAGTTTGAGGTTTAAATAGTTAATTAAGTAAAAATGACTAAATTGAAAAAGGTGCAAAAGTTGAGTTCTATTAGTTAAGTGGATTAAATAGCTTTAACAATGTGAGTTAATGGTCTTATTTAGTAGTTATGCAATATATAAATATGGTGGACAATGATGGACATGGTCTAGTGATTTTATAAGTTTATATCATAAGGATAAATAAGTAATTTAATACATAAATGCTTAAACAAGAGAGAATTAGCTATCATCTTTCTCATTTTCATTTTACTATTGCCGAAATCACCATTTTTGTTCATCTTAAGCATTCGTGCAAGCTCATTTCTCTTGCATGGTATGTATTCAAGTCTCGTTTTTAGTGATTTTAATGTTTTTGAGCTTGTTTTAGCTTAAACTAGTTAGCCGGGGGGTTAATTTGCAAAACTGTTAAAGGCTGATGGTTATGTTAGAAATGAAATTGATGAATTTGTGATTTTAATTGATAGATTATTAAACTTAGTTGTTAAATAAACTTGTTTTGTTAACTGATTTTTTATGAATTTAGGGTTAAGGATTAAATTATTGAAAGTGTAAAAATCATTGGTTTTAATGTAAAATCTTGGTAATTATGCGCTATTCAAGACCCATAGTAAAATCAGCTAGCATGTTTTAGTTAGAAAAATGGTGGAATTGCAAGTTAAGAATTTAGGGACTAAATTGTAAGAAAGTTAAAGTATTGGGGTAAATTTGTAAATTGATGATGGGAGGGTTTAATTGCATAAAATTACTTAGTAGAATGTTGGAATTATAATATTTGAATAAAACTATTTATTTAGATCAAGATAAACAAGAACCAGACTTAAATTGGGGAAAGGCAAATGCTTCGGATTAGTCTTAAACTCTACTTTTACGACTATAGTTTTTGAGGTAAGTTCATATGAATTATAATCTTACTAAATATAATTTGATTGATTATCTGCTATATTATGTTAGTTATAAACTAACTTGAAAATATATATATCGATGCTTTGAGTAATTGACAGATAAATAATCACGTTTGAACCTTAAGAATTCTTAGGATACGAATGATATGTCATTAGGGATTTCATGTTTTGGGTGCTAGTCTTGAATGTCCTACCAATGGTCGAGGTCTTGCATTTGTCGCGGATTCTCCACAGCTCGTGTGAGTAGCATCATGTAATTAACATTCCAACCTATAGCTTGTGTGAGCAGGCCCATTTCATAGCTCGTGTGAGCACTATTGAACAGGAAATGTTACAATTTTATGGAAAGGTACACTATGTGTGAGCATTCTCGAGTACCCAATGTAATTCTAGATGGTTCAATCGGTAAGTAAAGTTTAATGACAAGGTATGTATGCAATTGGATAGTGGTTCATGGTCTTATGAAAAGGTTAATAGGATAAATGATATGTACATGAAAATCTACTCATGATATGGTTGAACTTATATGTATCATGTATGAACTTACTAACTTGTGAGTTTGGTGGTGTTTATAGGAGTTTATTTAGCTTATGAGCATGGTATTGATGTTATGCATATTTTATAAATTGATCTTAAGAACGGTAAGTTATGTTTGAGTTCATACGAGCTTACTAAGAACTAGTTGCTTACGTAGTTATTTTCCTTTGTTTCGTAGGTTGTCAGAATCTCGATCGGTTGAAAGCTTGTTGGAGATCTATCACACTATCCAGCAATCACTTCAGTAGTTTTTGAGTTATTTTTGGCCAAGGTTATAAATGTCATGTATGGGACCTTTTTATAATAGTAGTTCTTGAATGTGCTAATGATCATTTTGGTATGAATATGCTTTTGGAGAATATATCTTGTTTGATGGATTTTTAGTGCCTTACCAAATTTATGTTCTTGGGTCACTTTAGGTACATGTAATATATGGTTCTTTTGGTATATTATTTTTTTTATGAAAAATGAATGGTTATAATTGATGCCATTAGGGAACTAAAGTGACTATGTTTTGTGCTTGATATATGGCATTATAGACTTGTTTGATTGAAGTTGTTTTGGTATAAATGTGCTGCCCTTGAATTGTATATTGGTTAGATGAAATAAGTTGTTTGATTAGTATGTTTAAATGTGTTTGAATGATATTTAGGTCTATTCAATGTATGCAGAATTTGAGAGGATGATTGGGTATGTTTTTATCTTGCAATGACTTGTTTTTAGGGTAAAATTATGGAGCACACGGCCTGGGACACGGGCTGCCATGGCCGTGTGTCACTTATTATTTTTGGTGTAAATTTCACACGACCTAAGACACGACCGTGTGTATCAAGTCAGAGAGTTACACGATCTGGCACACGGGTGTGACCTAACTCAGTGAGTTACATGATTTAAAACACGGGCTGGGACATGGCCGTGTGTCCCTTTATTTGATTGTTACACGGTCTGAGCTATGTCACACTGCATAGCCACACGGCCGTGTGACTTTTATTTTCAAAATTATTAACTTTTTCCCAAATTTTCTTATTTGTTTCGATTTAGTCCCAGATTGATCCCGAATTGTTTTTAGGGTCTCAAAGGCCCGATTTAATGCCCAAATGTATAAATGTTTGCTACATTTATAATTAAATTTAAGTAATTATGTTATGAAGTTAATTGTTCAAATTTACATGGTAATGCTCTATAACCCTAATCTAATGACAAAGATGGGTTAAGAGTGTTATATTTACTGGTATCAGAGCCAAGTTTAGTCGGTTTTCAGACTAAACGTAGCTAGTAAAGAGTATAAAATACATGCCATTATATAACTTGTGATAGTGTGATATCTCTTGACTCAAATTGAATTATGTTTTCCTATAGATAAAATATGTCATCCAACTAAGCTGATTCTGAAGAGGTTGAAAGTAATGCGCAAGCCTCCATTCAAGGAACAATTAGTAGTGGACCCGTAGTTGAGGGTTACGAAGTGACGCGAAAGAAGCTTTCCTCAATATAATGTCCGAATGGTTCTCTAAATTTGTTAGAACGAACCCAATGGCTCAATGACCTCCACCCCCTCTCGTACCCCAACCTGTCCCCTCTGTTCCTCAAGGTCCGGAACAAGTACGTGTAAGCAAGCCTTCGGTTGAAAAAAATACGTAAGTATGGGGCAAAAGAATTTTATGGAACATCTAAATAATTCTCGTCTCCAAAAGTGGCAACAGAGAAGAAAAAAGAGAGGGACAGTGGTGGGGGAGACTTGGTGGGAAAGGGGGAGAGGGATGGGGGTAAGAATTTAAAATTAGGATCAAATTGATAATATTTATAAATTTTGAGAATTAATTTTTGAAAATTATTATAAAAATGATATATATCAATGTTTTGAATAATTGACGGTTAAATAATCTCGTTTGAACCTTAAGAATTCTTAGGATACAAATGACATGTCATTAAGGATTTCATGTTTCGGGTGTTGGTCTTGAATGTCTTACCGATGGCTGAGGTCCTGCATTTGTTGTGAATTTTCTACAGTTCGTGTGAGTAGGCCCATTTTGTAGTTCGTGTGAGCATTATTAAAAAGGAAAGGTTACGGTTATATGGAAAGGCACACTATGTGTGAGCATTCCTAAGTATCCAATGTAATTCTAGATGGTTCAATGGGTAAGAAAAAGTAAATGGGAAGGCATGCATTCAAATGGATATTTGTTCATAATCTTACGAAAGGTAAGTTTGATGGTTGTAAATGAATAGAAGTAAACAAAATTATTATGTGATGAATGATATGTTCATGAAGATTCATTGGTGTAATGGTTGATTGTCTATATGTATTATACATGAGCTTACTAATTTGTGAGTTTGATGGTGCTTGTAGGATTGTATTAAGATTATGAGTAAGGTAAAGATGTTATGCATATTTCATAAAATGAGTTTAAGAAGGGTATGTGTATGTTTGACTTTATACGAGCTTATTAAGCACTAGTTGCTTACGTAGTTATTTTCATCTGTTTCATAGATTATCGGAAGCTCGACCGATTGGAAGCTTGTCGGAGTTCTATCACACTATCTAGCAATCACTTGGTAGTTTTTGGTTATCTTGGTTATGGTTATAAATGACATGTATAAGGTTTATTGTCATTTATACTTTTTGTTACGTTTTGGTTACTTTTATAAATGTTTATATGCACATATGACATAATTGGCTTGTATATTTTACAAGCCATGTGCATATGGTTATTTTGGTATGTTTTTGTGGAAGATGAATGGTTTGACAATTGATGTCATCAAGTAGCTAAACTGTCTATGTTTTGTGCTTGAGATGTGGCATTATAACATTGTTTTGATTGAAGATGTTTGGTATAAATGTGGTGCCTTTGAATGACATATTGGTTAGGGGAAATAGGTTGATTGAATTGATAGGTTTTAATGTTAATTGTTTGGATTTGTATGGCAATGCCTCATAACCTTAATCCGACGACGGAGATGAGCTAGAGGTGTTTCACCGTTTCTTCCTTCTTGTTGAACACTAATATCAACAAAAATAATTGAATCAATTTTTTTATTCAAATTAAAATTGACAAATTAATTAAACTAATAAATATTCTCTTTAGAATGCAAAAATTGAAGTTATAAAGATGATATGTTTAATGTTTTTTTGAACAATCTCATTATAAGTTCTGATCATATCTGCTCTTTTTAGAATAATGCTTAGAATTACCTATAACCCATTCCTATCCATAAATAAGAATATAACACATTTCAACACGCTTAAACCTACGTCATCCTGCATTGGCGGCAATACCCATACTAATTACACTAAGACTCAACTGGCATATTGAATATATTTAAAAAGAAACAGATAATACAAAATAAAAATTTATCAAATTAATATATTTCACGAATTGAAATAGCACAAATTAAACAATATCAAATTGGTTTAACAATAACTCTTAACCATTAAAGGTGATTTAGCTATTTTTTTCCTTTTTGCTTGCACTCCAACCAATTTTCGATAAAAAAAAGGTTTTGTAAGGGCTTCGTTGCCTCTCCGTTGATTAACAAAAAAAAAAATGTGTAGTAGGGGTGGTGTTTATATGTAGTATGAACTTAATATTGTATTTATTAAATTTTATTTATTTTACTAGTTAAATAATTTTTGACACCAAAAGCAGCAGCAAAGAAGGAAAAGGAGAGGACAATGGTGGGGGAGATCCAGTGGGAAAGAGGAAGAGAGACGGGATAAAAATTTTAAATTAGGATTAAATTGATAATATTTATAAATTTTGAGAATTAATTTTTAAAAATTATGATAAAATGATTTATATATACATAAAAATTAAGAGTTAAATTTATTATTATATCGATATTTTAATTGTCATGTAATTTATTGTTTGTAATTTTAATTAGAATGATTAAAATAACTGAATTATAAAATATGATTACTTAAATTACAAATTTTTTATTTTTGATTGTTAAGGTTTGAGTTTACCGCAATGGTATTATGATTATAATAATTAATAAGTGGAAATCAAAAGTTAACAGTTACAGGTTGGGGTTAGGTGTTTTTACAATTACGTGGTCATAAAAGTGAAAAAGAAGAAGAAGAAAAAAGTAGCAGAAGAGGCCGAGACGGGGCTAAAATATCTGCATAGATGAAAAGAAAAGAAGACTGTACGTTACAGACCTGACCTCAATAATAGTAGCGTATCATCATTGCAGCTCCTACTCCATAGATTATCATAATTCCAGTCTCAATCATCAATGCATTCTCTCATCTAATCTACAACCTAATCCTAATAAGTGCCAAATCAGAAATCGCCATCTTGGTGCAATAAAGGTTGCCCATGTCTTATCTTTCTTTCATAATCATCGTGTGTAGTAGGGCCCCCTATCCCAAGGGCAGCGCGTAACACAGTATCCCAAAATATCTGTTGCCACATGGAAGTCTTGGATTGGAGCGTCTGCTGCTCCTCACTGTTTTCTTTTTCTTGTTAAAGGAGTAGAGTGTAAGTACATTTGTTTACCGTACCATTATGGGGCTGCTGCTCCATGTATAACCAGCATTCTCTTTCCCCATTTGGTTTCATGTTTAACATAATAAAACTTATCTAATAACACTATTGCTGGAAAGCACAGGTTTTAGGAGTTTGAATATGCATAAATATCTTTGTGAGGTTTTCTTTAATTTATTTTGGGTAAAATCTATTTACATTCTTTATTGCACGTGTAACATTATTAAGATGAGGATACACCCAATAATTGAATCGAAGTTCTTAAATTGAATCCATCTTATCCCAACACTTGTGAAAAGGAAAATGACCAAAGTAAAAAATAAATGAACAATTAATACCACTTCTTTTTGAAATGATGGACCCCAAAATTTAATGACATGCCCATCTGCCTTCATTTACTTACCCACTCCAATTTTTTCTATATCATCCAATCTATCATTGCTATCTTTTTTTCATTAATTAATACTACTAGATTAATGCCTATTGATGCAAATGGTCGAAGTCTTGAACATTTGGCACACACATCAAGGCTCAAAATATGGTGTTTTCTTGGAATTAAATTGCCTCTACGCCACAACTTTTAATGTTTTTAAAAAAGATGGAAATGTAATACAGTGTTGTACTGTCCAGCTGGCAGTGAAAAAAATACAAAAAGAGAAATGATTAATTGCAAGTTGCAACCTATCCCTTTAAAAATAAGACCCTACTTTTAAATTATTAGTAAAAAAAATTAAAATATTGAAGCAGATCAATTAAAATGTACAATTTTAACATCAACTGTTTTAATTGTAATTAACCTATACATTGGGTTGGATTAGATTTTTTGTAAAAGGTGAGGGATGGGCCCCTGGAAAATCCAATAGTTGGGAGGGAAGCTTTTTTCTTAACTCATACTGCCAGTCCCAACTGGACAGCTAAGACAAACAGCTGTTCTTGTCGTCGTGGCTTCCTTTTATTGCATCAAAATCTGCAAACCGTCCCTTTCGAAATAGAGACATGTCCTGCCACACTGCATACCTTTGGTCCCAACTTCAACCTTTGCCAATAGTAACGGTTACATTTTAAAAATTTTTGGGTTAATTCGATAACAGGTCCTCCAATTGTAGGTTTCTTCTGCACAGATACTCTCTCGATATCTAGTTAAATCACAAATTAGAGAATGAGAGTTATATTAACAGAGTTTAAATCTTGAGGTATTATTCAAAAGGATTTTAATTATTGCTTTAAATACAGGATCGATACCTTAAATACTCAATTAGGTGTTTTTGAAAAATTAAATGCCAAATTATAATTTAATCGATAGTTTGGGGAGGTCCATTCAAATTAACCCGATATTTATTTTGTGAATTATCTCGCGTGGCTAATAATAAAGTAGGGTGACGTGGCTTCTGATGTGGCCATTGAAAATGAGGGGATAGTGCCCCTCCCCCCATATCCGATCCCTCTCGTGACATGGAGCCAATGGAATTTTTTTGGCTATAAAAATGAGAACCTACTCTCTGCTTCTACACGCTATTATTCGGAGCAAAAGATTCACTGAGCTCCATCTCTCTATCTGTCTCCCATTTCCCTCCATGGCTATCTCTTTTAAAATGTGTGTGAGTTTCGGTCTATTTGTCGGTCTTATGATGCTGAGTCTGGTAAGCTCAGCTAAGTTCGATGAGCTTTTCCAACCTGGTTGGGCTATGGATCACTTCATCTATGAAGGAGAGCTCCTTAAGCTCAAACTCGACAGCTATTCGGGTAATTTTCACCCTTTATTGCTCTCCAAATACCCACCTACATATGTTCATTGACTCCCCGTTTTTCATTACCATACGGTACTTCCAACTTTTTTCTTCGTTGTAAACATGCCAGCTTATAGATTAATGAAAATGGTGGGTTTTGGTGATATCAGGTGCTGGCTTTGCATCAAAAAGAAAGTATCTATTTGGCAAAGTGACCATGCAGATTAAGCTTGTAGAAGGAGACTCTGCTGGGACTGTAACTGCTTACTATGTGAGTATTATTAGACTATTAATTAATGTTTTTATTTTAATTAAAACATGCCTGAAAATGATAATAAAAAAAGGTTCCGAGCTTGTACAAATGGTGGACGACAGCTCAGCTGTGTACTCTCTGGAATCATGACGGGGGACCCCTTGCAATGAACAAATTTTTGGTCTTCTTTTTTTCTTTAATGTCTATCAATCACGATTTTGGTAAAGGAGCTTGGTTTTCCTCCCGTCATTTGATTGAAATTAGTGTCATTGATCATCCCATCATTAATTGACCTTTTACCCAATTTTAGGTGCTGTGATAATGATGTGTTATTTGGTTTGATGGTGTTTTTGGGGGACATAGATGTCATCGGACGGTCCAAATCACAACGAGTTCGATTTCGAGTTCCTAGGCAATACCACAGGTGAACCTTACCTCGTTCAGACCAATGTGTACGTCAATGGTGTAGGGAACAGAGAGCAAAGGATGAACCTTTGGTTTGACCCTACCAAAGACTTTCACTCTTATTCCATCCTCTGGAACCAGCGCCAAGTTGTGTGAGTATTGTTACAATGTCATACTTAAATGCATGTGGTTGCTTATATGTATGAGTTAAAAGTTAAAGAGAAACACTTAATAAGTGTTGGATTTAATGAAGAGTTGTAATTAGTGTTAAAAGGCCACATTCTTTTTAGAAAAGGGCATTCAATGATTATTTTATGTTGCAAGACATGAAATTAAAATGTTGGTGGGTATATATTGATTTTTGTGCGTTTTGGATTTTTACATTCTTGGTGCTGGGAATTATTTTGACGTATATATTTGCTTTTTTGTTTCTTTTTTTAAATATCAGATTTTTAGTGGATGAGACCCCAATAAGAGTGCACACCAACATGGAACACAAAGGGATTCCTTTTCCCAAAGACCAAGCCATGGGCGTATATAGTTCAATATGGAATGCCGATGATTGGGCCACACAGGGTGGTCTAGTGAAGACCGATTGGAGCCATGCACCATTCATTGCATCCTACAAAGGGTTTGAAATCGACGCGTGCGAGTGCACGGTTTCGGTAGCCGCCAATGAAATTGCCGAGAAGTGTAGGAGCAGCGGCGAGAAGAGATTTTGGTGGGATGAACCGACAATGTCGGAGCTAAGCGTGCACCAGAGCCACCAGCTGGTGTGGGTGAGGGCCAACCACTTGGTGTATGACTATTGTACCGACACTGCTAGGTTCCCTGTCATGCCTGTGGAGTGTGAGCATCACCGCCACTAGAAGTGGCGGCCTACGAGGGTTTTGTTGGGGTACATTGTAAAATATGTCGGGGGGTTGATGATGATGATGAATCGTAGTCATATATAACATGTACTCGCATGTTTTGGTTCTGGCTTTGTTTCCACTTTGTATGATATAATTGGTATATATCTCTTGTTTTGTGTTGCGTAAACTTGTTCAGGCATTAGTTGCTCTAATGGGACATGCATTCTGACTTTCTATATGTGTACAATACTCACGGGATGTCACGCGGGGCCAAAAAGCGGATGTTGATGAAGTCTGGCGTTATGGACCCCAGAGCATAGTAAAATATGTGGGTTGATGGTATTGGAGTTGCCAATCCTACACAGAAACTAGAGAGAAAAGAGAGGGCTAAAAGCCGGCGTTGAATCAGTTCTTTTGGAAGGAGTAAATGGAGAAAATTAGAACACAAAATGAATGAAGTAGTGTTGGCGATAGTAACACATTTTTTTGGAATCATTTCGCAAAGTCAGTTCAATTGCTGTTTCTCACTGACTCTTTCACCCACCCATTTCAACGAGCTTCATTGATCATCATATATGTCCAAATTATTCTTTTATACCATTTCTTGTACAATTATTAACTCCGTGATCAACGAGACATTGAGCAAAGCAAGTTAAAAGTTTTGATGCTCTTAAACTCATGGGATTTATTAAAATGATAATTATTATGTGCACTAAATATATAAAATAAAGCATCAAATACAAATTGTGATGTAGGATGAAAGATGAAAGGCTGCACATACGGGAATCACGTAAGGCATAAACCGAGCAAACGTGTGCGCACAATCACGACATAGAACGTGTATCCCGTGAGTAATTATGGTAGGCCTTCCCCATGATTAAGCATGATGAAAATGATAATAGTTGTCAAAAAGTTGCACGATTAACTCGTTAAGAATAAGATTTGCTGTAATGGGTCCTAGAGTCGGAGAAACAGAGCTTCAGTATAGGGGGTCAGGGACTTCTTTTTTGCTTAAATTGACTAAGAATCACCTTTACATTATGCTTTTTCATCTCAATAATTCAAAGCACTGATTCCGTAGAAGGAAAAAAGAGGTAGGACATAGGACAATATGATGGCTATCTACATCTGGGCCATTGTTAATGATTGATGGGTAATTTAAAATTATCGATTGAGAGTCACGGATTTTATTTTAAGAGAAACTTCTCTTCAATGCATGAAACTTTATGTAAAAAAGAAAAGCCCAACTCTTTATTGGTGGGAATGGGATAGGATTGATGCGGAGTCAATAGGGGGACCCTTATTGATGGTCCGGTATGATACTGAAAATTGGGCACTAAATGTTAAGTACATAGCAACCTACCTAAAGCTAGGAAAATAATTAAACACAGGGATCCAGAATCATTGCACTATCGAATCTCGTGAGGGTTGCTGTCCATCCCAGTGATGAACCTTCAATCTGCATTTTAGCCACCACCATTTTTAACACTAGGAAATTATGGCCACATTTCCAGAATTTCCAAACTGTAAATTTTACGACTTTGCTGGCATTTCTGGTTCATTCAAATTTCATGGGCCCAAAGCTCAGAAGGTACGACAATTCAAGACCAAAGGTCGAGCCCAAAGGCATAACAACGCTACAGAAAACCTTAATTTTTAATATGGCTACTCTCGCCATGCATGGAGGAGTGGGGAAGCAAACACCGGGAGACTGTCAAGAGGTTGCCAAACTGGTCTTGATAGCATGCTCGCCTCCGTAAGCAGCCAAGCCGACGTGAAGCCATGGAAAGTCAAAGATGTCGAATTCACCTACAAAAGAGAAAACCAATTGGTGGGTCGAATAGACCTTTCGAGCTATTGGGCATAAACAAGCATCAGGGAAAGCATTGGTGCGATGACTCCATTAACCATCATGAAACAGGACCGACAAAAAGTCTAGAGAAATGTCGGCGTTGCAACATACTAGGCAAGGCTTCACAATTTGGATGAAAAAGAAAATAAAACATCCTAGATGCCAGAGTGGTGGCCGAAAGCAAAATAGGCGGACCCATGGAGAAGCAAGACATGGCCTCTCCTCGGCAGACTAAGGCCGGCAATGGAGGAACGATCAGGCCTTGAGTTATTATGCCGAAAAACTGCAGGCAAAGTAAAAACCTGAAGATAATAGTTAACGATGTGAACGACCGGCTGGTCGTTGAACCCAAAGGTTTGGAGGAAATAAGTAAAGAGATTTCCATTCCTAAAGAGAGTATATTGATTGTATTACGTTTCATTATGGTATTTATCTGGTGATGCCGATTGGGATCTCCTTTTTGGCTCCATATGCTCGCGATTAAGTACCATATTTTTATCGGTTAAATATTATTTTATTATTACATCCATTTATACTTTTAGAATTTTAAAATAATTAAATAGGAATTTTGGTATTTAGGAGGTAAAATTATAATTTTATTATGTCTAATCATATAAATTTATAAAATTTAAAGGACTAAAAATAAAATTTTGAATCCTTATCTGACACTTCTAAAATAGTTGGATTAAAGCATAATTAAATTAACTTAATTAACATAAACATAATTTAATTAACTTAATTCAACATTAATCAATCTTAATGGGTTTTCCATCATCATCAACTATCTCTTATTTACAAAATAGTCTAATAATCATTTTGACCCTTTGGTTAATTATTATTTAAGTCCTCAAATTTTGATCAATTAAAATTCTATAATGATTAGATTTTTACAATTTAGTCCTGGACCTTAATTAACGATTAATTTGATAAAATTATTTGCCCAATCTTCAATATATTTTATAGTATCCTCGATAATATCATATTTAATATTTACTGATTCAATTTAGAAAAATAAAATTTCAAAACTACATTTTTCAAAGATCACTAAAAATTAGACTGTTACATTCTTACCGACTATAGGATTGGTAAAAAATTTACGTTTAAATTTTTAATTGACACCAATCTTGATTAAGATCTATGGACAGCTTGTATCCATACCCTTATTTCAAAAAAGAATTCAATGAATTGTGACCAATAAATTAACACTCTTAGTATTTTTTTTTATTTACCATGTTCTTTTTATGGCTTATGTTTAAGGTTTGTGACTATTCCTTTCAACAATATTGTCTTTAAGATTTGAACCTTAATTTCCCTTTAAGAATGCAATGTGTCGGCGAGAGGATTTATCACGATTGTCAGCGGAAATATAAGTAAAAGTATACCCAAGCAAAATTTTATATGAAATTAGACATTTTTTTATACAACATCTAAAACTAACTTTCCCCAATACATGAATAAGAGGGATAAATCAAGTTTGAGTGTGCTCGAACTGATGTTTTCTTGCACTAGTAACAATACCGTTGCCAACTGAGCTAAGACTCAAACAATATATGAAATTAGACATCTAATTAAAGGTAATATGTAATTTTAGGATAAAAATGAACTTAAGCACGCTTGAACTCACATTTTCCTACATTGGCAACAAAATTAATATCAACCGAGCTAAAACTGAACGGAGGGGTAATTTTAGTATTTATTATGGAATTGCATATTTTGATTAATTATTTATTGTATAAGGATATATATTATACTTAATAATATATAAATAAATAGAGTGAATGAAAACTAAAAAAATTCTCTATGTTTTAAAAAAATTACCTTAATACAGTTTAAAACAAACGGTAGCACTAACATGTAGCTAAATAATTAATTTTTTATTAGACTTGTTTTTAATAAAAAAACAAACTCAAATGCTATTCTCGTTCTCTCGTGACTTCACTCTTTTGAAAAATTCAAACCCTAACCTCTGCAATTTCGACCGATTTTCAGTGATTAGAAACAAAATTACTATCATAATTTTCATGGAAACCAGATCCGCAAAACGAAAGAAGTATTGGTTGGAAGGCGAGAATGGAATCGATAGAATTAGTGATCTCCCAGACGTTGTTCTTCATCAAATTCTTTTTCATTTACCCATCAAATCCATAGCGCAAACCAGCGTGTTATCGAAAAGATGGAGATCGTTGTGGATTTCATTCCCTGATCTTGATTTCACCTCTATTAATCCAATCGGTGTTGCTTCAACGAATGCTCCAAATATGAAGCCGAGTATCAAAAATAAAAGATTATTATTATGTCCGCATTCTTTTTCCGTTAAACGACTGGACTTCATTAGCCAGGTATTAGCTCTCCGCGACAAGCAATCCGATCTAAGGATCCTTCGTTTCCGTGCTCCTTTGAGTTTTTCACGTCTAAATGGCTTGATCCGTCTTGCCGTAAGGCAAAATGTGCAGGAATTAGACGTTGAAGTCGCCACCGACGATTACTTTAATTTCCCACGAAGTGTTCTCACCAGTGAATCATTGCGTGTCTTCAAGTTGCGATCTCGATACCCCGGTTTCCGTTTACTACCTCCGTCGGTCATGAAAGGTGGTTTCCAATCCCTCCACACCTTATCTTTATCCCTCGTTATTTTATACGATCAGCCCACACTTTCCGATTTGTTTACGGATTCATCGTTTCCTCGGCTCAAGAAATTGAACCTCGATGCTTGTTTTGGGTTGAAACAGCTTAAGGTTAGTTGCTTGGCACTAGAGGAATTCACGCTTGAAAATTGTTTCCAATTACATGGATTGGATGTTTCGGGGGCTAAATTGAAGACATTGCAAGTTGCGAGCTGTTTCGATGCGTATTGTGATAAAAGTTGGGTGAAGATTAATGCACCGAGCTTGAGAGTCATGGTATGGGAATATAATGCCATCACCGAGAACAGCTCGTTAGAGAACTTGGTATCGGCTCATGAGGCTTCCATTGGTTTCTTTGTGCTTAATGAAGATTTCAGTGTGACGAAGCTTCGGAGTGTGTCCAATCTTTTATCAGCTCTCTCCAGACTCCACACCTTAACGATTGAAGGCCAATGCGTTGAGGTACATTTTTTTTACTTCGCAATTCATGCATTGCTTTACTGCCCTTTGCTGTTTGTAAAAGTCTTGCAAGGTGGAGAAAATAATATTAATTAAGAAATTTGGAATTCAAATTAGGCTCGATTCTAAATTTAATTATAAAACACTAAAAATCTAGAATAAAAAAGATTTCATGCACATTAATCATAATGATATTTGTCCATAAAAGTCCTAATGGGATCCGGGAATAATGAAATTTTGTCCTTAAAATCCCTTCAATTGCCTTTTATTTTAATTTTTTTTCATTTCAATACTTTGACCCTTTTTTTTTATTTTCCTTTATTATCATTTTAAACATTAAATCACAAAATATAGCAGGTGTTGTCAAGCAGGAATTATATTGCAAATCTAATGCATCCATTCGACCAACTAAAATCCCTAGAGCTACAAACTGGCTTCAACAAACACAATCTCCCCGGATTAGCTTATCTCTTCAAGTGCTCTCCTGCATTACACACTCTAATTCTCAAGATCCTCAATGATTATAAGATTGAACGAAGAGTATGTACCTATATATATATATATATATATTTACATTATAAACGAAGAGAATGTACCCACAGTTCTTTTTTTACATTATATATAAGTTGTCATGTTTAAATTTAATTTACTTGGTGATTGTTTTATTTGAACTTATTTTCAGAAATGGAACAAGGACTTGTGGGACATGCCTAGCTCAGAAGAACAATTCTGGGAATCTCAAAGCCAGGCATTGAAACCATTGCTTAACAACCTTAGTGTAGTGAAAATACATGGATTCTTAGAATGTGAGAATGAAGTTAGCCTAGCAAAGTTCTTGTTGAAGCATGGGAAAGCATTACAAGAGATGACACTTTTCTCCGGGCACTGCAACTATAGAGATTCCCTACGACGACAAAAAATTAGGTCACAAATGATGGGGTTTTCCAGGGCATCTTCTAATGCAAAGATTGAGTTTCTCTAAACTTAATTTGCAGAATATTTTTTAATGTAAATTTGCAACATCAGTGGTGACAATTTTTATGGTGACTTTCTCTAGATACCAGGTTCCTTCCTTAATTACATTTGGTAGTAAGTAATTGACACAGTTTCTCAGCCTAGTAAATTTCTCAGCTTTGGCAAGCTAAAGGGTATATAAGTCTTAAACTTTACGGAAAAAGAAATTATTTGAAAAACACATTTAATTAAGTCTATAAACTCTCCGGATTTCCTATTCAGTCTGCTCATTCATCCATTCCACCAATTATTCTTATCTTCATCTACCCAGTCAAGGAAATTTCCCTACTTACTCCGTATACATATTATATATATAAAAATATCTCTCAAGTCATTACACACTTATCACCATATCACACAATACGCCATTGATTACTTAGACAAATCATTTACTCTTGCATTCAGTGTACACACTTGCATGATATCATTCATTATTCAGCATGCCCATTTACCCTTTTCTATACACAGCCACAATTCCAGGTAACTCAGACACAAACCATTCAAACAAACATTATCAACGATCACCCAAGGGTAGAGTACAAAAGCTCACCTTGCTTTCTTAATCCTCAACAACATAGCTTCCTCAACACTACAGACTCCTTTGTCTTGTTAGTTAAGTACAACAACCGTTTATCGGTTAACTTAAATGTGTTCAAACCTTAAAAACCTAGGATCCATAATTATACAAAAACTTTTAAGAGTTTTTGCTCTAGTTCTTGTTGGAACATTTTCAAATATTTATAGTTTTTTAATAACTATAAATGAATGGGTATAATTAATTAAAAGATTATATCTTTTAATTTTTTGAAAAAGAATTATAACTATTTAAATAATATTATTTGAATAGTTATAATTAAATGAATAATAATGTTTTATTTTAAAAAAAACATTATTATTCGGTAAGGTACCTATTGATTAAAGATGTCTCTATGAAGAGACATGAAAATTCCTATAAATAGGAACCAGATTTCATTTGGAGATATACCAACAAAAAACTCTAATATTCTCTCTCTTCCTTCATTATCTAATATTGTTAGATTGTTCTATAAAGTATTACTGCAGAAATCCTTTATAGAAATTGGTTTTCTTGTCATATATTGCTCAGTGTGTAGTGGGCTATTCTCGTCAGTGCAAAACGCAAATAGCCATTGGCTTCATTGTATCCTCGAGGTTAATTTGCTTGGAACTCGTTTGCACACCGAAGATAGGTGGGGGCGAATATAACCTTAAAGATAGTGATTTGATACACGCCTTGGAGCCTTGTCCTATTTCTTCTGTTCGAGTTTTTCGTTCGTGTGTTCGAGATTTTCCTCACCGGAGTTTTGTACTAACAATTTTAAGGTTATATCCACAATGACTACCGCAACTCACGAAAGTGGAACACTAAGGGAGTTGGCTTCCAATTTTGTCAAACTTGATCGGTTTGATGGTGGCAATTTTCGACGATGGCAGAAAAAGATGCACTTCTTATTATCAACTTTGAAGATTGCATATGTTTTGGATACCCCAAGACCTGAGGAGACTGAAAACGAATCTGTTGCTGCAGCCCGAGAAAGACAAAAATGGGACAATGCTGATTACATGTGCATGGGCCACATATTGAATGGTTTATCTGATGGTTTGTTCGATACCTACCAAAATGAGGTCACCGCTAAAGAATTATGGGACAAATTGGAGACAAGATACATGACTGAAGATGTTACAAGTAAGAAATTTCTTGTCAGTCGTTTCAATAATTATCAAATGATTGATGGTCGTTCTGTTATGGAACAATTTCGTGATATTGAAAAGTTGCTGAATCAATTCAAACAATATGATATGAAAATGGATGAAATGATTGTTGTATCCTCCATAATAGATAAACTTCCTCCATCTTGGAAAGACTTTAAAAGAAGTCTAAAACATAAGAAAGAGGAAATATCTCTTGAGGCTTTGGCAAATCATCTTCGTATTGAAGAAGAATATCGAAAGCAAGATCAGAATCTAAATTCTGAAAATGCCAAAGTGCATGTTACGGAGGAAGTACAGACTTCTAAACCATTCAAGAGAAAGTTCAAACAGACTGATAGAGCACCTAAGTTTAAAAAGAAACAAAAGGGCTCATGCTATCATTGTGGTAAGCCGGGACATTTCAAGAATGAATGTCGATTCTTAAAGAAGAAATCATCTTCTAAGGCTGATAATAATGAAAAGTTCGTTGCAATGATATCTGAAATTAATATGGCACAAGATGATAATACATGGTGGATTGATACTGGAGCAACCAAACACGTGTGCAAAGACAAAAGCATGTTCACAAAGTTTACACAATGTGAAAATGACAATGTCTTGTACATGGGAAATTCTTCCACCGCAGCAATCAAAGGCAAAGGGTCTGTTGAACTGCAATTCACTTCTGGAAAGGTTTTAACCTTAAATGATGTATATTATGTACCAGAAGTTAGAAAGAATTTAGTGTCTGGAAGTCTGTTGAATAAGTTTGGTTTCAAACTTGTTTTTGAGGCAGATAAATTTATTTTGTCTAAGGGAGGAATTTTTGTAGGGAAAGGGTATATGTATGAGAGTATGTTCAAACTAAATATTATCAATAAAAATGAAAGTACTATTTCTGCTTATATGGTTGAATCTTTTTGTTTATGGCATTATAGATTAGGTCATTTGAATTATAGGAAATTGAATGACATGTATAAGTTAGATTTAATTCCTGTTTTTAATAATAATATTGAAAATGCAATACATGTATGTTGACTAAAATTACAAGAAACCCTTTCCTAAGGTTAAAAGAAAAACAAAATTGCTTGATTTGATACATAGTGATTTATGTGACATGCATAATACTCCTACATTAGGTGGAAAGAAATATTTTGTTACTTTTATTGATGATTGTTCTAAATATTGTTACATATATTTATTGCATTCGAAAGATGAAGCGCTTGATAAATTTAAAGTTTATAAATCAGAAGTTGAACTTCAATGTGAATCATTTATCAAGTGCTTAAGATCGGATAGAGGTGGAGAATACTATAATCCAAGTTATTTTGAATCCACTGGGATTGTCCATCAAGTTTCAGCCCCTTATACACCACAACAAAATGGTGTAGCTGAAAGGAAAAATAGAGTATTAACTGAAATGGTAAATTCAATGTTATCATATTCAGGTCTTGGACAAGGTTTTTGGGGAGAAGCTGTTCTAACAGCTTGTCATATATTGAATAGAGTTCCTAATAAGGAAACTAAAATAACCCCTTATGAACAATGGAAGAAAAGGAAACCAAACCTTAATTATTTGAAGGTTTGGGGTTGTAGAGCTATTGTCAAAGTTCCAACACCTAAACGTAAAAGTTAGGTGAAAGAGGAATTGAATGCATATTTATAGGATATGCACATAATAGCAAGGCATATAGGTTCATGGTAATTGAACCAAATGATTCAATTTCAATTAATACTGTTATTGAATCAAGAGATGCTATTTTTGATGAAAATAGATTTAATTCTATATCAAGACAATTACAGCCACAACAATTGATTCATTCTTCAAATGAGAATGAGATTCCATTGGAACAAATTGATAATAATGATGAATCTTGTCAAGAATTAAGAAGAAGTAAGAGGATTAAAAAGGTCAAAGATTTTGGACCAGATTTCATGATGTTTCTTGTAGAAGGAAAAGGTGAAAGTATATATAATAAGATACCTTATTGTTATAATACAGAATCTGATCCTATTACATTTGAAGAGGCAATGAAATCTCAAGACTCTGCTTTTGAAAAAAGCAATAAATGATGAGATGGATTCAATAATGGGAAATCAAACTTGGATCTTAGTTGATCTTCCACCGGGTTCCAAACATATAGGTTGTAAATGGATCTTCAAAAAGAAAATGAAGGTCGATGGAACCATTGATAAGTTTAAAGCAAGGTTGGTAGCCAAAGGTTTTACACAAAAACAAGGTATTGATTACTTTGATACCTATGCTCCAAAGAGCAAGAATTGCTACAATTAGACTCTTAATATCACTTACATCCATATATAATTTGGTTGTTCACCAAATGGATGTTAAAACTGCATTTTAAATGGTGAATTGGAAGAGGAAGTGTACATGGAACAACCGGAAGGATTTGTTGTTCCAGACAAGAGCATAAGGTATGTAAGCTTGTTAAATCTTTATATGGACTTAAACAAGCACCAAAACAATGGCACCAAAAGTTTGACAATGTTGTTTTAGCTAATGCTTATAAAATAAATGAATCTGATAAGTGCATATATAGCAAATTTGAAAATGGAAAAGGTGTCATAATTTGCTTATATGTAGATGACATGCTCATTTTTGGCACGGATTTGGAACAAATAGAAAACACAAAGAAATTCTTGTCAAACAACTTTGCTATGAAAGATATGGGTGTAGCAGATGTTATTCTTGGGATTAAAATAACCCGAGATGAAAGCATCAGTAGCTTTATCACAATCACATTACATTGAAAATGTGCTTAAAAAGTTTGATCTTTTCAATCAGATACCAAAGATCTACACCCATGGATCCTCAAATAAAATTAGTATCTAATGCTGGTAGGAAAATTGATCAATTGAAATATGCAAGTCTAATTGGTTGTCTTATGTACATAATGACTTGTACAAGACCAGATATTGCATATGCTATTGGGAAATTGAGTAGGTACACAAGTAATCCAAGTAGTTTGCATTGGCAAGCATTGAATAGAGTACTTAGGTATTTAAAGAAAACTATTAACTATGGATTGTGTTATAATGGATATCCTCCAGTTTTAGAAGGGTATTCGGATGCTAGTTGGATTACAAGTTTGGAAGATCATGCATCTACTAGTGGATGGATCTTTATTCTTGGTGGAGGAGCCATTTCTTGGGGTTCCAAGAAACAAACTTGTATTACTGATTCCACCATGGCAGCAGAATTTATTGCATTAGTCGCTGCATCTAAAGAAGCAGAATGGTTAAGAAATTTGCTTTATGATGTACCTTTATGGCCTAAGCCAATTTCACCTATTTCTATCCGTTGTGATAGTGAGGCTACTCTAGCAAAGGCATATAGCCAAGTATATAATGGAAAGTCTAGACACATTGGATTAAGACATAGTTATGTCAGACAATTAATCTCTGATGGAGTGATCACTATTAATTATGTGAGGTCAAGTGAAAATTTGGCAGATCCTTTGACAAAAAGTCTTGCTAGAGATGCAGTAAAAAGGACCTCAAAAGGGATGGGACTCAAGCCCATTAATTAGAGTCATCCATGATGGAAACTCGACTCAACGCTTGGTATAACGTCAAGTCTTGAGTTCAATGAGACAAAGTACATCATTAGTATGTGACAATTAGCACTATAAATAAATTCATCCTAAGATTAAAGTGCTAGGTACCGTAATGATAAGGGAAGGATGAGTAATGTACTCTTAATGGACCCATAACATAAATATGTTAGAGTGTTATAATTACGGAACACTTTTGATGGGATCTACCTATGTGAGTGGAAGTGTGGCCGCTTTCTAGGAGCTCAAGGGCTTGGCTCGACAAAGACTCATGAAAAGAGGACACGCACACATGGCCATAATAGTGTCCCTAGATACTATGCATTGACCGATGTTGAAATCATTGTGTGAGATGTGTTCGGTTAATCAAATGAAATAGTTGGTTCAAAGCTTAGTCTACCATGCAATTTCGATTAACTTTAACATGTTTTCACTAAGTGAAGGTTCAATCGTAAGATACCTTCATTTATGCAAATTGATTTCCAAGAATATCAAAATCTAAATATTTTGAAAATGGGGAGATTGTTGGAACATTTTCAAATATTTATAGTTTTTAATAACTATAAATGAATGGGTATAATTAATTAAAAGATTATATCTTTTAATTTTTGAAAAGAATTATAACTATTTAAATAATATTATTTGAATAGTTATAATTAAATGAATAATAATGTTTTATTTTAAAAAACATTATTATTCGGTAAGGTACCTATTGATTAAAGATGTCTCTATGAAGAGACATGAAAATTCCTATAAATAGGAATCAGATTTCATTTGGAGATATACCAACAAAAAATTCTAATATTCTCTCTCTTCCTTCATTATCTAATATTGTTAGATTGTTCTATAAAGTATTACTGCAGAAATCCTTTATAGAAATTGGTTTTCTTGTCATATATTGCTCAGTGTGTAGTGGGCTATTCTCGTCAGTGCAAAACGCAAATAGCCATTGGCTTCATTGTATCCTCGAGGTTAATTTGCTTGGAACTCGTTTGCACAATCAAGATAGGTGAAGCGAATATAACCTTAAAGATAGTGATTTGATACACGCCTTGGAGCCTTGTCCTATTTCTTCTTCTGCTCGAGTTTTTCGTTCGTGTGTTCGAGATTTTCCTCACCGGAGTTTTGTACTAACAGTTCTTACTTCAATCCACGACTATAGAGAGATAAGGAAGTTTACCAATTTTTCAATTCTCTACTTCCAGACTTCAATTCTGTTAGTGTTATGATCAGCAAACAACAAACTTAGCTGAAACTTGAGCAGCAAGCCTCGTGACTTGCAAAAGAAACAAAAGCAAAGAAACAAACAAAAAAGAAAAGCAAAGCTAAGAACTATGAAGCATATGGAAGAAAAACTTCATAAGATTTCATTCAAAGTGAATAATGGCATAATGCCAATACAAATACAAGTTAAAGATTACCTAAAGTTTCACCTAACACCACTAAGATACATAGAAACTTGAAGTATTAACTTGCACATATTGTATTGCTGATTTTTCAGTCAATCAACACCTAAATTACATCAAAAGATTTACCAACTAAGTCCTAAAAGAACTAAGTTACAAACTATCAACTTAAAGTAACAAAATAAGTTGAATTTGAATAGCATTCAAAAGCTCTAGCTGCTGCCTGCTTGTAATGAGTTGCATATGCTGGTTTTTTGTTGTTGCATGTGTTGCATGGAAACTAACTTCAACAAATTCACGTGATGGCTGCAACATGCGGAGTTTCCTTTAGCTATATACTTTTCTTCTTCGGAGCGGTCGAAGAAGACGATGCTATAGAGAGAAAAATTGGTAAAAGGAAGTGAGAAAAATTATGTTTCCACGCACACCTATATATATACTCCATTGGCATGGCGCTACATACCAATACAATCACTCATTCCTAATCATTTTGTCTCCCACTAAGGAATAGGCTGATTTGAAGCTAACTAAACCAAAATTAAAATCCAATTATTCTCAACCAGCCACTTAGGTTTCCAAATATCTTGGTAGATTCTGCCAAATTCTGTTTGTATACAATCAACTCCTCGACTCTTCTTTAATTTCAGGTCTTTAGGAGAATCGGGTCGAACAAGAAAAAATAAAAACGAGTCAAATTTAATGGAAAAACTTGATATTTTTTTAGTAAATTCTAAACCTATATATAAATATGGTTTTATGGATGTTGGATTTCTCATTAAAAGAATAAATCAAATAATTTATATATTGATGATTATTTATTGTTGGTATCACCCTTCAATTAAAATCTAATTTAGTGGAGAATTTATTAAATTTTTTTACAAAGAATAATTTTATTTTTTATATGAAATTTAGAAAAATATCTGTAGGTGAACTCAAAACATCATATTTATAACTTTGACTACTTCAACTAACATCAAATTTAATTATTTATTACATAAAATTGACATGAAAGTCATCATTTAATATAGCTAAATAGTTATATCAATCAACTACTTTTCGTCTGTGATTTTATAGCTAAATATATAATTAAAATACAATGACACAAGACATATCAATTTGAGTGGGATTAAAAAAAGCAGACACCAGCTTTGACATTTCATACCATATATTTTATTAATTTTCCAGAACCCATGCATTAGGGAGTAAGAATAAACTAGTAATCCACCCATTCCCTTTAAGATTCCTGAATATTTACTATATTTTTAATAAAGTTGACATGGGCTTTACCAGCTGCCGACTCATTTTCCATAAAGAAGAAAGTTTCTTCTTTTTGGAGAAAATTTGTGTTCAAGAGAAGATGAGAACAAGTTGTAGGTGGTCAGTTCTTAACACCCTTTCTTCCATCTTATCTTGCTACACAATTTTCATACTGTTTTCTGCTCTTCAGGGCTGCTTTGCTAGGGATAATATTACTATTAAAAGCGGGCTTGCAGATGGACAAACTCTTGTTTCACCTGGAAATAGATTTGAATTGGGGTTCTTTGGTCCATCAAGAGGCTCTAATGTGAAGAGATATGTGGGGATACGGTATGCTTCCAATCCACAAATAGTGGTTTGGGTTGCTAATAGAGACAATCCAGTTTTAGATAGGACTGGAGTTTTATCTATTGCAAATGACCAGCTGAAGTTATCCGATGAGAAAGGGAAAATTTACTGGTCGACACAGCGTGGAGCTAAGCGTTCGAATCTTGTGGCGAAGCTTAACGATACCGGTAACTTCATTCTACTCGATGAACGGTTGAGGGTCAATCTATGGGAAAGCTTTACTGAACCAACAGATACGTTTCTTTTTGGTATGAAGATGGACGCAAAGTTTTTATTAACTTCATGGAGCAGTGAAGAAGATCCATCATCAGGGAACTTCATATTTAAGCAAGATCAAGGAGGGAAGCAGCTTGTTGTAATGGAAAAGAGTACCGTTCACTGGAAATCAAGTAGGCCAGATGCAGGTAAAATCATTAAATCGGATGAACTGCCTCCTACAATAGTCAACTTCTTGAATTTTAGCCAGAGTAACAACCCAAGAGTTTACCAAGATAAAAGAATGGTAATGACTTTCACTGGAAAATTACAGTATTGGGATTTCGATGCAGACATGAACAGTTGGTCCTTGATATGGTTGGAGCCAAACAATAATTGTAGTGTGTTCAATTTTTGTGGCAACTTTGGCACCTGTAATACCAACAGCTGGTTGCCATGCAAGTGCTTACCGGGTTTCCAACCTAAATTCATGGACAAATGGAAAGCCGGAGAGTTTTCGGACGGTTGCTCCAGAAACCATACATCATCATGTGGCAATGACTTCTTGAGCTTGAAAAGAATGAAAGTAGAAAATTCAGACTCATCGTACGAGGCCAAGGATGAAACAGATTGCAGAGGGGAGTGCCTCAAGAACTGTCAGTGCCAGGCCTATTCATTTGTAGGCCAGAGAGACTACACTACTTCATGCTTGATTTGGTCAGAGGATCTCAAAGATCTTCAGGATGATGAAGACGATGGCTACGATCTCAACATACGGGTAGCATTTTCCGATATAGGTACTTTACTCCGCACAAATGAGCAAGAAAAAAACACAAAAACTGTTGCTAGCTATTTATCTCTAGCCTGATGTTGAAATAGCAGCATTCAAAGAGTACTGTAAAGATTTCATAAGGCAATTTGCAGCAATATGAAGCAAAAGCTTGATTTAACTATATCTATTCTACTTTGCAGAAGCAACAACTAGAAATTGTGAGACTTGCGGCACAAACTCAGTACCTTATCCCCTAAGCACAGGGCCAAAATGTGGTGATCCAATGTACTTCAGTTTCCATTGTAATAACGATACCGGCGAACTAAGCTTCATGGCACCTAATGGCCAATATAGTGTTGTTACGGTCAATCCAGATGCGAGAACATTTGTCATCCAAATGAAAGCCGAAGAGGCAAATAATTGCGCTGCTCTGCATACTTCAGCAAGCAGAATTTTGCAGTTCAATCAATCATCACCATTCAATGTGACCAGCAGCTGTAGTGGTGAACCTGGCAACTTAACTTTGGATTCTACACTAGAAGGTACGGTTGAAGTAGAAATCAGTTGGAAGCCACCGCTAGAGCCAATGTGTTCTTCATCTGCGGACTGCAAAGATTGGCCACATTCGACTTGCAATGAAAATAAAAATGGACAAAGAAGGTGCCTTTGCAATTCCACCTATCATTGGGATGGCTCGGTTTTAAACTGTACTCGAGGTCAGTACTAAATTTGATGTATAAAACTATGGTATCTATAGCAATTACCATCTAACCTGTTCTTGCAGATGGAGAGTCTTCCGATGAAAGCAAGCCACTCGCTTTGATTCTAGGAATATCTTTGCCAATTGGGACAGGCTTTTTGTGTGCTGCAGTTTCGATTTATGTATGGAGAGAAAAGGTAGTAAAGAGGCGAGGTAAGTGTTATAACTTTAACGCAAAACAAACGATGCTTTTGGGATTTAAAAACGCAGTTAGCATTTAACAAAGATTGCCCAAATGTATGCTTCTTTTGAATTCAGAAAAACAAAGACAAGCTGTTCTTCATATGTATGACACTGAGAAAGGGGTTAAAGAGTTAATAGACTTGACCCCATTCGAGGAAAAAGATCATGGGACGGGCATAGACGTGCCTTTCTTTGATTTTGAAAGCATACTAGCTGCAACAAACAATTTCTCAGAAGAAAACAAACTTGGAAAAGGAGGGTTTGGGCCTGTTTACATGGTATTCACACTTCATTTATTCTTTACTGTTATGTTGCTCGGACTCCTATTTTTCATGAAGTATACATATCAAACACTCACACCCGAGTATGAGTTACTTAGCTTTGATGGTTTTATCATCTTAAAAAGGCTATGAAATGATCACAGGGTAAATTTCCAGGAGGTGAAGAAGTTGCTGTAAAGAGGCTCTCCAGTGTTTCCGGACAGGGCTTGGAGGAATTTAAGAATGAGGTGGTGTTGATTGCTAAACTTCAACATAGGAACCTTGTGAGACTTTTGGGATATTGCGTTAGAGGAGAGGAAAAGATTCTTCTCTATGAATATATGCCCAACAAAAGCTTAGACACTTTGTTATTTGGTAATTAGCCGCTCAAACCTCAACTGTTATCTTTTTTAGTTTATAGGGTGAATGATGTGTTATGGTGTTTGATGAAAAACTTTTAAAGGTGAATCATCAAGTCAGCAATTGGACTGGGCGACACGCTTCAACATCATTTTGGGAATTGCCAGAGGATTGCTTTATCTTCACCAAGATTCCAGGTTGAGAATTATTCACAGGGATTTGAAAACTAGTAACATACTGCTGGATGCAGAGATGAATCCGAAAATATCCGATTTTGGTCTTGCGAGGATGATCCAAGGAAAACAAACCGAAGCAAACACGCTTAGAGTAATTGGCACATAGTGAGTTAAATGCAGAATTTCATGTTTAGAGCAACCAAGATATGTATATATTTCTAATCATAATAATGAGCGTTGTAAAATGCAGTGGATATATGGCACCAGAATATGCATTAGATGGACTTTTCTCAGTAAAATCCGATGTTTTTAGCTTTGGTATAGTGGTGCTTGAGATCATTAGTGGAAAAAGGAACATGAGATTCTATCAAGTGGAAGATGATGCCCCAAGCCTAGTAGGTTATGTAAGTAGAGATGATTTTAAGATTGGTTTCCTTCTCCATATGGCATTGCCAAGTATTGCAATTTTGAATATTTGGTTGCAGGGATGGAGACTGTGGCAAGAAGGCAAGGCATTGGATTTAATGGACGAGAGAGCAGGGTCAAATTGTAATGAAAGTGAGTTCATGAGATGCGCACATGTTGGGCTGCTATGCGTGCAGGAAGATCCCAGTGAGCGACCCACAATGGGTGATACTGTTTTAATGCTTAGTGGTACCCAAAGTTCAAAGCTTCCCATACCTAAACAGCCAGCCTACGTTATTAGGAGACCCCTTTCTGCGACAGCTTCTTCGTATAGTAATGTAGAAACTAATACTGAAATCACTTCTTCTATTGAAGAAGGTCGATAGTGAAAGTGCTTGTCATCATTGTTTTTTTGTTTTTTCATATGCCGCACCAAGGGGCAGACATAGGCCTCCCCAAATGACAATGGCTTTATAATCTTTTTGAACATTGTAAGATATTAACTTTATATAATGATAAAATTTATCTTAGAAAATTTTGTTCAAAAAGTTTTCTACTTTCATCCCTGGGTAAAATACCCAAATATATTAAAAATAAACAAAATTTACGGAAAATGATCATTTCTCCACAAAACGCGTCCACGTCAGCGCGTTTTGTGAGGAAAAACCAGGAAAGCGCGCCCCTGGGGACGCGCTTTTTCCCTCTTCCCCGTCTTGCCTTTCCAGCTATTTTTAGCGTTAGGGTATGAAATTTTAAGGTTTCTGGGTTAGGGTTTATGATTTTTTAGGTCGTTAGATTTAGGATTTTTAGGAGAAATTTAATTAGGGTTAATTAGGCTTTAGTAAAAATATATTTAGGGTTTTGGGTAAAATATATTAACAAAAAAAATTATTTAAATTTTTTTGACAGTTGTATCTAAAAAAATAATTTTGAGAAGACGTTTCTGAACAAACAGTGGCCAAAACGCTTCAAGCAGGATGCACTGTCAGCAGGAGTACTAAAAAGAGCTCCTACGTGAACGCTCTTTTACTGAAGTAGTCTTCGGTAAAATAATTTTGAGAAGACGTTTCTGAACAAACAGTGCCCAAAACGCTTCAAGCAGGATGCACTGTCGTAGGGTCTTGAAAAGAGCTCCCACGGGACGCTCTTTTGCTACTGATGAGTCTCCGGTAAAATAATTTTGAGAAGACGTTTACGAACAAACGATTGCCTAAAACGCTTCAAGCAGGATGCATTGTCGTGAAGTCTTGAAAAGAGCTCCCACGTGGACGCTCTTTTGCTACAGTAGTCTCCGGTAAAATAATTTTGAGAAGACGTTTCTGAACAAACAATGCCCAAAACGCTTCAAGCAGGATACACTGTCAGCAGGGGTACTGAAAAGAGCTCCCACGTGGACGCTCTTTTGTTACAGTAGTCTGTGGCAATCCTTAGACTATAAATAAGTCAAATTTCATTCTTAAGTTGCATAACAGAAATTGAGGCAAAAGAAAAATAGAAACTGAAAATGAGTCAACGTATTAATGCTGTTATTTACTACGATGATGAGGTTTGTGACACCGAAAATGGTGTTATTTTTTTATCGGAGAACACAACGTGACTGGGTTTTAATCAGAACATAGATTTGTTAGAACTTCGCAAAAAGAATTAGGTGCAAAATCTTCGAAACAACGCCAATTAAAGTTCAGTCTATTAAGTATAGATTTTGTGCTTCGGTTGATCTGGTGAGATATGAATCATTCGACATCAAAGGTCCTAGGAGCTTTGAGGCAATGGTGGAGACTCATCTTGCCAGTGGATCACTCTATCTTGAGGTATATGTACAATTTTCATCGCCAAGTGATCTTTCTTCAACCTCATCATCTACTTCTGTTCGAGGGGAATACACGACCCCAAGCCGACACTCTGTTAGTGGGAGGCAGAATACGGAAGTGCCCATGTTTGATGGTAGTATAGAAAACATAACCCACGCACGACACTCGGTTGGTGGATGGGACATGCATATCCTTCCTTCGACGTCCGATGATAGAAACACGTATTGGGGAACATCATCAACTTCGAGTGGTTGGCAATCCACATATGATTGGGAATGTTACGGAAGATATTTAAGGAGGGATAATGTACTCCCTACGACATCCACCGGCAAGGGGCCCTCGTTCGTTGCAGATTATGGTGGATCGGATGATGAGTCGGATGTGAATCCACCTCGAGAGCCCGGGCCTGATGGCGCAGAAGTTGGATTATTTTTTGAACCGGAGCCTATTCCAACAATACTTGAAGATGTTGAGGGCGGTTCAGACGAAGAAGAAGAAGATCCGCTATTCAGGGCGTACTCGCCTCCAGCCCACATGCATAATGTCGATCTATCTCAAGACGATGCATTGGAGTTTCCTGGACTACCACACTAGACGCATGACCGTACAACTTCGTTGTTGGATTCGCGCGAATTAGAAGTTGGTAACGAGTTTTCCAACAAGGATGCTTTTCTTGCTGCATTGAAACAATACAGCATCAAGAACGGGGTTAACTACAACGTGGTTAAATCTGTAACTCCCCAAACCCGGTCTATGCATTGAGACTAGATTTGGTTTGTTACTTGAATCGAGCTATTTTAAAACCTTCAATAAGTTGAAAACTACAATATTATATTTTATTTATTTGGGGTTTAATAAAAATCGGTGAGTATTCAAATTTAATGAATATTAGAAAATGTTAGTTGAAACACATTAATCATTGAATTATCAAAACCTTTAGGTAATTTGTTTAAAAGTTAACAATAATAAAATATTTATAAAGAAATTTCGTATATTTGAAAACCCAATTTAATTTATTAAAACATCATATAACCATAGCCCATATTTAAAAGTCCAAAATATAGTTTAAAACCAAACACACATAAAAATCCGAAATTATTTATAAAGGCCCTTATTACATTAACCCAAAATAGTAAAATACTTATTAAAAAGTTCGAGTTTAATAAACCCATGTTTTGCAAGATGGCCTCCACGAAGTCATCCTCGGCCCAAGTCCACGTCAATTTCCATTACCCGAGATGGAAAAATTTAAAGGGGTGAGTTACTTAGAACTCGATGTATAACTCACTTACTTGTCCACCGGGCGATTTTCAAATTACTGATTTGGGCCTTGAGCCCATAAGCAAAATAATACAATGGATAACACAATTAATAGCATGCATGAAAAAAATGAGTTTTTCCTCCCAAACCTAATTCCATCCGCTACACACCCCGCACCAACCATCACACCTGTGGGATCAAGTCAACCCACCCGCCATCACACCAATCATAGGCATTAAGCCAAATTATATTTTGTGGCATAGCTACGAACTAGATTGTGACAAAGTCACGAACTAGAGGCATTGAGCCAATTATTATTTTGTGGCAGAGCCACCGAACTAGAGACAAATAGCCATTTATAACTTTTGTGGCAGAGCCACCGAACTAGAGGCAAATAGCCATAATTTTGTGGCAGAGCCACCGAACTAGATTTTGGCAACAGGCCTTCTTCTCTTCATCATTTCCCAACCCATGCAATATGTATGCAATAGTAAACTATGGTCATACAATAATTTTATTAAAAGGCCCATTAACAAGAATTTATATTTTCAAATCTTTATTTAGGCCCAAAAATAACACTTTGGTCTAATTAACTATTTATCAACTTAGGCCCAATTTTACGATCTAGCAAGTATTTTAACCCATTTATCAATTTAACAGAATTTACGGCCCATTTATCGATCTAGCAGAGATTTCGGCTCAATTTACATTCATACAGAGATTTCGGCCCGTTTATCAATTTAACAGAGTTTTCGGCCCAATTATCGATCTAGCAGAGATTTCGGCCCAATTATCGATCTAGCATATTTTACGACCCATTTTCACGAAACATACAATTTACATAATAACAAGTAATTTCTCGAGGGCGTTTTCGTAATTTTCACGATTTAGTCGTTTTTACGTATTTTCATCAAAATATCATTGTTATGTTTTATACCGATCTAGTCATTTTTTCGATTTTACTTTCATACCAAATTGACATCCAACCCGAGAAAAAGTGTGAAGTTACACACCTCGATACCGAGAAGTACTAATCCTTCTCGCTCCTCGGCACCTAAAACATATTTCGATCCGTTAGAATACTATTTCAGTATAAATATTCTTAATCGATAATAGATCCAAAATCTTACCCTCTTGATTTTGAATCACTTGATTTTCGGCTTCTCCTCGTTTATTGATTCGTTAGTCGCCGAGAATCCACCAACGTATAATGGCTCGGAAGTTCGTACCACTTCAAATAATTGACTCCTTCGAAGATGGTCCGCAAACGGTGGAAAATCCCGATTGTCGAAACCGCTCTTCGTTTAAATGGGGATTCTGATCCGCCCTCTTAACGTGACTAACCACCGCCCTTTTCTTCCCTATTTTGAAAGTCTTCAAGATCCAAAGGGATATTAGTTAAATCTAAAATAATATCGAAATAGTACTAGAGGCTTTAAAAGGATGTGATTTCCTTACAACAATAAATCGATTCCAACGTTTCTACGATTCTCCGATCACTTGAGTTCGATCTTCGTTATTGCACTATATAATAACGAATGAAACATTATTAGAACGAACGTTTATTTCGATCCAAATAGTCCTTCATAACACCATTAATATTCGCCATAACACTATTAATAAATCGAAAGCGAAAAGAAGAACCCTTACCTATAATCCACGATCGAAAAGAAAGGATTGAGAAAGGTGTTTGTGATGGATGAAGATTTCGACTATGTATGATCAAAGAAAAGAAATAAAGATTCGCTAAGGGCACTCTAGCATTCGGCCATGAGAGAGTTTGATGGAGAAACTTTGAATGAGAGGAATTAAAATATGAAAGAAGAGATGGTGATGATGTTGTTTGATTTCAATGAGAAGAGAAGAAAAGATGGAATTTAAGAGTTAGGTACATTCGCCATGGCAAAAAGAAAGGAAAAAGAATGGCTTTGGTGTAGATGATTTGACTTAGAAGAAATACAAGAGAAAACTCACAAGATGAATAAAAGTGACCAAATGGTCAAAAGAATTTGGCTTTACCAAGGTTCAATTTCGCCAAAGGGAAAATCGAGAAGAGAAAAGCAAAATTCTGCACAAGGATGCTAGGAATGACTAAAGAGAAAATGCAATTCTTAGCCAAACTAACACAAAAATTCGGCTCCTCCCTATACCAAGTTGTCAGTCAAAAACATGGTCAATTGGCCATGATTTTGTTTCCAAAATTTTCCTTGATATGTGCCTTATGTTCCCCTATCTTTCCTTAAGTTTTTGATTCCATGCCATAAGTTAACTATTTCCTTAATCCTTTGATACACTAACCAAAAATAACATGGTCAACACTTACCATATATGCTCTTGGCCGACACTTCTTTGTACATGTGCGAAAATTAAAATAAAAATTCATCTAGATGCTAAACAAGGGATTCAACCTCTCCCTCATGCTATAACTCATGCGCCAACACCACCATGCCATGTACTCAACTTATGTCACTCATTAACACTTAATTTAACTTAAGTATTAATGACACTTGCTTCTCTTCAATAAATTCTCAAATATTAAATTTATTCCTTATCCAAATTATGCTATACTCTTCTTTAGGACTTCAATAAGCATGAAAATTAAAAGTAGGAAATTTTTTTCCTTTAAAAACTAAACACCAATTCATGCAATATATAAACACTCGAATTTTTAGGGTGTTACAACTCTACCCTCCTTAAAGAAAATTTCGTCCTCGAAATTTACCTGGTTGAAAGAGGTAAGGGTATTGTTGCCGAATTGCATCCTCAGGCTCCCACGTAGCTTCCTCCACTCCGTGGTTACGCCATAGAACTTTGACCAACGGCACGGTTTTCTTTCTTAGCACCTTGACATCTCGGTCTAAGATTTCCACTGGTTCTTCATCAAAAGACAAATCTGAATTCAGCTCCAATTCTTCTATCGGTATAATGTGCGAAGGATCCGATCTATAACGCCTCAACATGGAAACATGAAAAACATTATGAATTTGATCCAATTCCGGAGGTAACTCAATCTGATAAGCCATTTGGACCAAGACGCTTCAAAGACACGATAAGGTCCAATGTATCTAGGACTTAGCTTGCCCTTCCTTCCGAATCTGAAGATCTTTTTCCAAGGAGAGACCTTCAAGAAAACCTGATCCCCCACATCATACTCAATATCCTTTCGCTTCAGGTCTGCATACGACTTTTGTCTATCTGAGGCTTCTTTCAACCGGGCTCGAATAACTTTTACCTTATCCTCTGCTTGGATATCATCTCGGGACCTAACATCGTCGTTAACCTAACTCGGTCCAACAAATAGGAGAACGACACTTACGACCATACAATGCCTCGTAAGGTGCCATCTGAATGCTAGACTAATAGTTTGTTGTTATCTGTGAATTCGCGGTGGTAGATAATCCTCCCAACTACCCTCAAGTCGATTATACATCCTCTTAACATATCTTCCAATATCTGAATTACTCTCTCCGACTGACCATCAGACTGAGGATGAAAAGCCATACTGAAATTCAACTTTGTCCCCAAGGCTTCATGTAGAGTTTTCCAGAATCATGATGTAAACCTAGGGTCCCTATCCGATATAATAGATACATGTACCCCATGCAACCTCACAATTTCGGATACGTACAGTTTTGCCAACTTCTGCAATGAATAATCCGTACGAACTGGCAGGAAATGAGCAGTCTTCGTCAACCGATCAACAATTACCCAAACGGAATTTTTCTTAGTAGGTGTTAACGGTAACCCACTAACAAAATCCATAGTTATCCTCTCCCATTTCCAAAGAGGAATCTTTATCGGTTGTAACAATCCAGACGGTAATTGATGTTCTGCCTTCACTTGCTGACAAGTCAAACATTTTCCCACAAATTCTGAAATCTCACGCTTCAACCCTGGCCACCAATACTATTCACGGAGATCTCGATACATCTTATTTCCTCCGGGATGCATAGCATAAGGGCTACTATGCGCCTCCCGTAGAATCATTTGCTTCAAGTCTGAGTCCTTAGGCATACATACTCTTCCTCGAAAGCACAATACACCTTCCGTGTTTATTCTAAAATCCTCGATTTCACCATTTTCAACTTGCCGAAGTAAAGGTCCCAACTTCTCATCTGATGTCTATTTTTCCTTGATTTGTTCCAGCCACAGAGGCTTCATCTGAAGTTCTGCTAACAAACTGCCATCCTCGTACAGACTCAAATGGGCAAACAATGCTCTCAAATAAGATACTGTCTTACGACTTAACGCGTCAGCTACCACGTTAGCCTTTCCAGGATGATATTCGATTGAGAAATCATAATCTTTTAATAATTCTACCCATCTTCTTTGTCTCAAATTTAACTCCTTTTGGGTAAGGAGGTATTTAAGACTCTTGTGATCCGTGTAGATTATAGATTTCTCACCATAGAGATAATGCCTCCAAATCTTTAGAGCAAAGACAACAAAGACTAACTCCAAATCATGCGTAGGGTAGTTTACTTCGTGTGGTCTCAATTGACGAGAAGCATAGGCCACCACCTTTCCATTTTGCATCAACACACAACCCAAACCCGTGTGAGACGCATCACAATAAACAGTGAATTCTTTTCCGACCTCAATTGAATCAAACCCGAGCTTAGTCAGGATCTTCTTTAATTTCTCGAAACTCTCTTGCGCTTTTCGGTCCAAATATACGGAGCTCCCTTTCGCAATGATTTAGTTAGGGTGCAGAATCAACGAAAACCCTCTACAAAACGTCTATAGTATCCACCAAACCCAAAAACTCGAATTTCAACTCTGATGTTGGTGATAACTCGACCTCAAATCAATTTTGAGAAAAGCTGAAGCTCCTTTTAATTGATCAAACAGTCGTCAATTCTCGGCAGAGGATACCGATTCTTGATCGTCAATTTATTCAATTATCGTAGTCAATGCACATACGCATCGATCCATCCTTCTTCTTGACGAACAAGACTGGTGCTCCCCACGGAGACACACTTGGTCGAATAAATCCCGATCCAACAATTCTTGAATTTGAGCTTTAAGCTCACCAACTCCTTCGATGCCATTCTATAAGGAGCAATGGACACTTTGAGTCATCCTGAACAAAAGCTCAATGCCAAATTCTACTTCCCGATCTGGAGGTATACCAGGAAGTTCTTCGGGAAATACATCGAGAAATTCCTTCACCGTCCTCACATTATCCACAGATAACTCTTTAGCATCCAAAGCACAGATAAAGGCTAGGAATGCTCCATATCCTTTCCGCACCAACTTCTCCGCCTTTAATGTAGATACCACATTTGCCAAATAGTTCCTTCGCCGCCAATCATTATGACTTCCTTATCATCCGAGGTTCTTATCGACATTCGTTTTCAAAGACAATCCAATTGCTACCGATGTTTAACCACCAATCCATGCCCGAATGAGATCGAACTCACGAAAGGTAGTTCCATCAAGTTTGCTAAGAATATCTCCTCTTGAATTTTCAAGGCACGTCTTTAAATATTTTATTAACAATTACCGATCGTCCTAAAGGACTAATTCATCGTCATCTCACTATCGGTAATTTGATTCTAATTCGTGTTTCGGATATGGCACTAGATACATATGAATGGGTAGAGCCAATATCTATTAAGGCAATAACAGTACATCAAAATGAAGAACGTATCAGTTATCACATCCGGTGCATTGCCGTCCTCGCGGCGTCTAACTGCATAGACCAGTCCAGGCTGTCTTGCATCTGCATTTCCTCTAGGACCATTGCCTTGACCCGGTGCACCTTGACCACGTCCAGCCCCATTACCACCACGACTGGTCCACGACCTCTCGGTGGTCGTTGATTTCCTCCGGCCATTGTGCATCATTATTACGAGCTTCTTGAGTCGTATCCATACGTCGAGGACAATTTTTTGTACTGATGATCCATTGAACCGCATTTGTAGCATGTGCGTTTTCCTCCAACATTCTCCAAAATGTCTTTTCCCACACTCGGTGCAATCTCGACTTGATTATTTGCTCTGGGGTTCTACCTTGAACCGGTTCATCATTCCTAGGTCTCTTCCGAATCTCTTTGAAGAACCGATCTGCGTGTCTCTCTTTGTTTGAATCTTTCTCGATTCTGCTGCTCAATTCTTAGCCTCCTCGGCAATTTTGGCCTTCTCCACAAGAGTGGAAAAATTTCTAACTTGTCGTGGAGCAATCAGAACCCTCAGCTCATCATTAAGTCCATCCTCGAAACGCACACAATGTTCGTAATCTGTTGCTACAATTGTCCAGGCATAACGGTTCAGACGTAAAACTCGACTTCATATGCTTGCCACGGTCTTACTTCCTTGGACAAGATTCGAAATTCTTTCCTTGAGCGTCTACATAACTTTCGCTCCAACGTATTTTCCTTGGAAGGCGCTTTAAAGAATTCCCAATTAATCGGTCGCCTTGGTGCCTTCTCGAGCAGTGAGCCACCAACGTCGCCTCATCTCTTAACAAGGATACAGCTCCTCTCAGTTTTTGCTCGACAGTGTATTCCATATCATCCATAATCCGTTCCACAGCTTCGAGCCAGTATTCAGCCACATTCGAAGCTACACCAGAGACTCCTCTAAAAACTTCTGCATTATTTGACTTTAGTCGCTCTGAAATTGACCCACGAGTTGTTGGCCCAATTCTAGTTCCAGCGACCCTTTCCAAGACTCGCAGCATTGCTTGAGTCAATGCATTATCTTCTTCCATGTGATCGCGTGATCCCGTCTCACTTTCAATTGACGCAGGTGCGTCTACTTCCGGCATATGATTTGGTGCTTCATTCGTAGCACCTCGGCCTCTACCACGGCCACGCCTACTGCGTCCACGACCACGTCCTCTAGTGCTCATGATAGCTTGTTCGTTTTTATCTGATTACAAGTTTTATGAATCAAAAAATTTGTTTCGGTGTTTATTAACGATATTTTATGAGATTTGAGATATAAAGTTGTTTTTTCGCAACATATCCTATAGTCTCAATCTCTACGGTTTTTCACATCTAAAACTAGAAGTTCTAGAGTGTTCCTATGATTATATCATAGTAATTATTAAGCAATAAATACTTACTTGACTTGTTGCCGGATGCTTGTGGTGCCATACTGATCTTTAAAATATAATTGAACGTTTTCATATAGAAATTATTTGCGAACCCAAACCACAGCCGAGTTTTTGAAACTGGCTCTAATACCATTAAATGTAACTCCCCAAACCCGGTCTATGCATTGAGACTAGATTTGGTTTGTTACTTGAATCGAGCTATTTTAAAACCTTCAATAAGTTGAAAACTATAATATTATATTTTATTTATTTCGGGTTTAATAAAAATCAGGTGAGTATTCAAATTTAATGAATATTAGAAAATGTTAGTTGAAACACATTAATCATTGAATTATCAAAACCTTTAGGTAATTTGTTTAAAAGTTAACAATAATAAAATATTTATAAAGAAATTTCAGATATTTGAAAACCCAATTTAATTTATTAAAACATCATATAACCATAGCCCATATTTAAAAGTCCAAAATATAGTTTAAAACCAAACACACATAAAAATTCGAAATTATTTATAAAGGCCCTTATTACATTAACCCAAAATAGTAAAACACTTATTAAAAGTTCGAGTTTAATAAACCCATGTTTTGCAAGATGGCCTCCACGAAGTCATCCTCGGCCCAAGTCCACGTCAATTTCCATTACGAGATGGAAAAATTTAAAGGGGTGAGTTACTTAGAACTCGATGTATAACTCACTTACTTGTCCATTGGGCGATTTTCAAATTACGGTTGGGCCTTGAGCCCATAAGCAAAATAATACAATGGATAACACAATTAATAGCATGCATGAAAAAAAAAATGAGTTTTTCCCTCCCAAACCTAATTCCATCCGCTACACACCCCCGTACCAACCATCACACCTGTGGGGATCAAGTCAACCCACCCCGCCATCACACCAATCATAGGCATTAAGCCAAATTATATTTTGTGGCATAGCCACCGAACTAGATTGTGACAAAGTCACCGAACTAGAGGCATTGAGCCAATTATTATTTTGTGGCAGAGCCACCGAACTAGAGGCAAATAGCCATTTATAACTTTTGTGGCAGAGCCACCGAACTAGAGGCAAATAGCCATAATTTTGTGGCAGAGCCACCGAACTAGATTTTGGCAACAGGTCTTCTTCTCTTCATTATTTCCCAACCCATGCAATATGTATGCAATAGTAAACTATGGTCATACAATAATTTTATTAAAAGGCCCATTAACAAGAATTTATATTTTCAAATCTTTATTTAGGCCCAAAAATAACACTTTGGTCTAATTAACTATTTATCAACTTAGGCCCAATTTTACGATCTAGCAAGTATTTTAACCCATTTATCAATTTAATGTAATTTACTACCCATTTGTCGATCTAGCGAGATTTCGCTCAATTTACATTCATACGAGATTTCGCCCGTTTATCAATTTAACGAGTTTTCGCCCAATTATCGATCTAGCGAGATTTCGGCCCAATTATCGATCTAGCATATTTTACGGCCCATTTTCACGAAACATACAATTTACATAATAACAAGTAATTTCTCGAGGGCGTTTTCATAATTTTCACGATTTAGTCATTTTTACGTATTTTCATCAAAATATCTGTTGTTACATTTCATACCGATCTAGTCGTTTTTTTTTATTTTACTTTCATACCGAAATTGACATCCAACCCGAGAAAAAGTGTGAAGTTACACACCTCGATACCGAGAGTACTAATCCTTCTCGCTCCTCGGCACCTAAAACATATTTCGATCCGTTAGAATACTATTTCGTATAAATATTCTTAATCGATAATAGATCCAAAATCTTACCCTCTTGATTTTGAATCACTTCGATTTTCGGCTTCTCCTCGTTTATTGATTCGTTAGTAGCCGAGAATCCACCAACGTATAATGGCTCGAAAGTTCGTACCACTTCAAATAATTGACTCCCTTCGAAAGATGGTCCGCAACCCGGTGGAAAATCCCGGACTGCCGAAACTGCTCTTCGTTTAAATGGGGGATTTACAGATCCGCCTCTCTTAACGTGACTAACCACCGCCCTTTTCTTCCCTATTTTGAAAGTCTTCAAGATCCAAAGGGATATTAGTTAAATCTAAAATAATATCGAAATAGTACTAGAGGCTTTAAAAGGATGTGATTTCCTTACCACAATAAATCGATTCCAACGTTTCTACGATTCTCCCGATCACTTGAGTTCCGATCTTCCATTATTGCACTATATAATAACGAATGAAACATTATTAGAACGAACGTTTATTTCGATCCAAATAGTCCTTCATAACACCATTAATATTCGGCCATAACACTATTAATAAATCGAAAACGAAAAAGAAGAACCCCTTACCTATAATCCACGATCGAAAAGAAAGGATTGAGAAAGGTGTTTGTGATGGATGAAGATTTCGCTATGTATGATCAAAGAAAAAGAAATAAAGATTCGGCTAAGGGCACTCTAGCATTCGGCCATGAGAGAGTTTGATGGAGAAACTTTGAATGAGAGGAATTAAAATATGAAAGAAGAGATGGTGATGATGTTGTTTGATTTCAATGAGAAGAGAAGAAAAAGATGGAATTTAAGAGTTAGGTACATTCGGCCATGGCAAAAAGAAAGGAAAAAGAATGGCTTTGGTGTAGATGATTTGGACTTAGAAGAAATACAAGAGAAAACTCACAAGATGAATAAAAGTGACCAAATGGTCAAAAGAATTTGGCTTTACCAAGGTTCAATTTCGGCCAAAGGGAAAATCTGAGAAGAGAAAAGCAAAATTCTGCACAAGGATGCTAGGAATGACTAAAGAGAAAAATGCAATTCTTAGCCAAACTAACACAAAAATTCGGCTCCCTCCCTATACCAAGTTGCCGTCCAAAAACATGGTCAATTGGCCATGATTTTGTTTCCAAAATTTTCCCTTGATATGTGCCTTATGTTCCCCCTATCTTTCCTTAAGTTTTTGATTCCATGCCATAAGTTAACTATTTCCTTAATCCTTTGATACACTAACCAAAAATAACATGGTCAACACTTACCATATATGCTCTTGGCCGACACTTGCTATACATGTGCAGAAAATTAAAATAAAAATTCATCTAGATGCTAAACAAGGGATTCGAACCTCTCCCCTCATGCTATAACTCATGCGCCAACACCACCATGCCATGTACTCAACTTATTTCACTCATTAACACTTAATTTAACTTAAGTATTAATGACACTTGCTTCTCTTCAATAAATTCTCAAATATTAAATTTATTCCTTATCCAAATTATGCTATACTCTTCTTTAGGACTTCAATAAGCACAAAAATTAAAAGTAGGAAATTTTTTTCCTTTAAAAACTAAACACCAATTCATGCAATATATAAACACTCAGATTTTTAGGGTGTTACAAAATCCAAGCTCGATAAGTACGAGGCGAAGTGTGCAGTGCAAGACGGTACATGTTCATGAAAAATCATGGCCTCGTTGAGGAAAAGGATAGGCTTGTGGGAGATCAAAAAGTACAAAGGTCCACATACATTTCTTGCAGGTATAGTATCACGACGTGTTCAATGTTTTTGAATAATATTTGCATAATGTTGCATTATTTAACGTACTTCATTGACAGGTGTTACACAAGATCATCCGAAGATGGATTCAGACATTTTGGCTGACTTAATAATGCCGACGATGAAGGCCAATCTTAAGACTACAGTGACGGCCTTAATTGGCAATATTCGTAGCCAATTGGGGTACACGCCCTCTTACAGGAAGGCTTGGATAGCCAAGTAGAAGGCATTGGAAAAGTTGCATGGTCGGTGGGATGCTTCATATAATGAAGTGTGGCAGTGGTGTCAGGTGCTGAAGAGATATGTCCCAAGCAGCATAACAGACCTTGAAACGGAATCGGCGTACTACAACGATCGTTTGCTCTATGGATGCACAGTGTTCAAGTGTCTTTTCTAGACATTTAAGCAATGCCGAGATGTATTTATATACTGCAAGCCATTGATACAAATTGATGGTACCTTCATGTATGGCAGATATATGCATCGGCTATTACTAGCTGTGGCACAGGACGACAGTGAGAGAATCCTCCCGATTGCGTTCATAATAACATTGGGGGAGTCAGTGATGACTAGAATTTCTTCCTATCTAGGTTAAGGAGGCATGTCTGCCCCCAACCTGATATATGCGCTGTATCGGATCGGGGCCCTGGAATACTAGCAGCAATAGAGCGCTAGGGAAGCCTGTGGCATCGCACACACCATCGATATTGCCTAAAGCATGTTGCATCCAACTACTATGGGCAACATCGATCTAAAAGTCAACAACGACAAGTGACCGATATGGGTATGTAATATCTATTAATATAATTTCGTTTGTAATATTCAATTTATTCTCAGTTGAAGAGTGGTATGTAATATTCGCTATCAACGTATATTGGTAGGGTACGAGGTCAATAAGGACCATTTTCAGGAGATGTTGACGAGTTTGCGATCAGATAACAAAGAAGGCGCAAACTACCTGTGCAATATTCCTTTCGAACAATGGACACAAGCATACGACGATGGCCTACGATATGGTCATATGACCACAAACCTGGCAGAATACATAAATTCTATTTTAAAAGGAACGCGTCATCTGCCGATAACATCGGTTGTGCGAGAGACATTTTCATTTAGTGGCACTTTTTTCGAAGCGAGTAGCAAGTTATAAAGGCCAGATGTAAGGATGCCATGTATGGAGTGCGAAGGTCTTGCGAGAAATTAACAGGAGGAAGGCACGGGCCAACACCATGCACACAGTGTGTCACGATCGCGACAACATATGGTTTCGTGTGACGGAGTTTGATAGACCGAACCAAGGTATTGTTGGCGGGCAGTATCGTGTGCACTTGAGGAATATGACCTACGACTGTGGGATATTTGATGCACTTCATTACCCATGCGCTCATGTACTTGCGGCTTGTCAGAATCTCCGTCTTGATCCCATGAGCTATGTCGACGAAGTGTATAAAATAGAAAGCATGTACAATGTGTTGAGACACGTATTCCCACCAGTTCCAGATGAACGTAGGTGGCCATCGGTATCGCTTGCACGATATAAGCTGTTGTCGGATAGACAACTAAGGCGCAAACCAAAAGGTCGACCTTGCTCGACTAGAATACACAACAATATGGATATCCGAGAAACGTCCAACCAACGTAGGTTGTGCGGATGGTGTAGAAACCCAGGCCATACATCTCGCTCGTGTCCAAATCGGAATAGTTGACAGTCTGCTTAACTTTTTCTGTCTCTTCGTGTCAATGTAAATTCTATTTATTTGTTGATGAAAACGATGAACTTTTGTAGAATGACTAATTTGAAAAAAAAACTTTTAAGTTATAATAAAATTACAAATATTGGACTTTTATTTTTAAAATTAAATTTAAAAAATTAAACAAATTCTATTTTATTAAAGATATTAAAATTAAATTACAAAAACATATAAGCAACTATTATTTTATTAAATATATTAAAACTAAATTACAAAAAAAACTTCTTATTTATTAAATATATTAAACCTAAATTACAAAAAATAAAAAATAAAAAAACTTCATATCTATTAAATATATTAAAACTAAATTACAAAAAATAAAAAAACTTCTTATTTATTAAATATATTAAAACTAAATTACAAAACAACTTCTTATTTTATTAAATATATTAAAACTAAATTACAAAAATAAAAAATAAAAAAAACAACTTCTTATTTATTAAATATATTAAAACTAAATTACAACAAATAAAAATAGAAAACAACTTATTATTTTATTAAATATATTAAAACTAAATTACAAAAATAAAAATAAAAACAACTTCTTATTTATTAAATATATTAAAACTAAATTACAAAAATAAAAATAAAAAACAACTTATTATTTTATTAAATATATTAAAACTAAATTACAAAAATAAAAATTAAAAACAACTTCTTATTTATTAAATATATTAAAACTAAATTACAATAAAATAAAAATAAAAACTTCTTATTTTATTACATATATTAAAATTAAATTACAATAAAAATTAAACAATTTCTATTTTATTAAAGATATTAAAATTAAATTACAATAAAAATTAAACAACTATTATTTTATTAAATATATTAAAACTAAATTACAAAAATAAAAATAAAAATAACGTTTTATTTTATTAAAAAATTCAAATTAAATTACATACAAAAAAATAAACAACTTCTATTTTAATGAATATATTAAAATTAAATTGCAAACACAAATAAAAAAACTTTTATTTTATTAAAAAAATTTAAAAATTTTATTACAATTTAAAAAATAAAAAAGCCCATCCGAATCAATGTTGATGCCGGTTGAAATCAGTGCCACACGGGGGTGGTCGATGGTTACGCGCTGGATTCCTCCCTCTTCTGGCTTCCGGCGGGGTCGTGGAGCCTCGGGCGGGGATTTCGGTTCCTCCGGCAGTGGGTTTGATTGTGGGTGTTGCGAGGATGACCCACCTTGATAAAATAACGACCCCAGAGGTGTTTGCATAAACCACGGCAGGGGTGTCTGAATCCCGTATGGCGAAGGAGACTAGTAAAAAGAAGTGCTCCCCGACGGTGCCTCCTGTGATCCCTCACGCGATGACGGCCTCAAGATTGGCTGGCCAGTCGGAGTAGTCAGGAACAGACTCGAACTCGACCATGCATTCCAACCTGGGGTGGGATTGGAAAAAGGAAACATATATGGGTTAGGATACATATAAGGGCTAGGGTACGCACCTGACATAAAGGCTAAAGGCTGTGATGTCGGTGTCGTCGGCTGAACTGATGGGCCCGGTGACTGTGTGGGAGCTGTTGATGGGCCCGATGACTGTGTCGGCGCTGTTGATGACCCTGTCTCATCACCCATTCTCCTTGGATTTAAAGGGCCCCGACGTTCCCTTTGTTGACGAAGTTGCCGTCACCTCTCTTCGTCCGACAACAAATACGGCTAACTATGGATCCTAAACCATGGCATGTATTCCGACATGCACGCTAACTCAGGAATGACGAACGGTTCCCGGATAGGTAAAAAGTCATACCGATTCTCCCACTTCTCGATATATGCTGACCAAAATCTTGGCCAATCCGTGTGCAACTGCCGTAAGTCCACTTTGTCCTCATCATCGAGCACCTCAGGTGGCACGGGAATCGGTTGTCGGAATCTAAATTATCGCAGAACCCGATCTGATTGGTGCATCTCCACGGTCGCATAGTTTATCATGGGACCTTCACGTGCCAAATGTTTTTATTTTGCAAGAACTCTTCCGGAATTACTGCCCGAATTGCCGGATCCTTGTCGGTGTCCATTGAAACGATATTAACATTACCAAAATATTAGTTATATACATAATAGTAAACATTAAATACGAAATACTAAATTATAAATACGAAATTTGAAACTTACTTATGATTCTGACCGTTGGTCCAATAGAAGCAGTATATCTTCAAGCGAGGTAGGTATTTCAGCATAACTCGCCGAATGGTTCCACCTAATTAAATAAATTTTTAGCATACAATTATACTATAAATCTATGTAATAATTGTAAAATATAACATTAAATTTACCTTGTTATCAGTGGGAATGAATATGGGTGGTCGAGTCGAGGACGTAAAAATAGAAATCGAAATCGTGCCCATGACTGCAGTTGTGATAGGCAACCTCCGATTTTCGCTTTACTTGGCCGCGTCGCCCCGCACATCTCCCGATATAACTTCGATAGCACGGCAGACCCCCAACTCAATTCACCGGCTGCTCTAAAATCAACAAGTTTCAGCAGCCATCTCAAGTGTACGAGGTTTCTAGACAGGTCCGGCATCAGATAACCTCTAATTATCTCAAGAATGTATGCCCGAGCATACCGTATTCTTTCTATTTCGATCGAACCATCATTCAGCTCTAGGAATGTGTCTCGTAACCAGGCCATGTTGATTCGACCTCCATGAATGTTATCCGGAATGACACCCAGAAGCTCATAGCATACGACCATCCAATCGGTAGAAGTTGCGGACCCGGTGACTACCGACCCGTCCACCGGCAATCCCAACTACAACTGCACATCTTCCAGAGTGATGGTACACTTTTCGCATGGAAGATGGAAAGTGTGCGTCTCGGGTCTCCACCTCTCTATCAACGCACTGATCAAAGTCGGCTCCAACTTGAACCCTAAGCCTATCGTGGCCATGTGCCAAAAATCCGCTTCTCGCAGGTAATTCTCGATCAACGGCGATGGGGGACCATGCATATTGCGAATATAACATTGCAACACCGATCTACGATCGTTTAAAAATTATAAAATAAAATTAATTAAAATTGCATAAATCTAAAAATATTAAATAATATTGAAAAATTAAAATTAAAACTTACCATTTGCATTTGATCGACAGAGATGTGCTTGTTGTCTAGGCAATTTATTTTTCGGCCATTGGTAATACGATCGAAAATTTTAAAAGTTTCAAAAAATATATATTAAAAAAATTAAAAAAGGGTTTTTTTGTAAATATTAAAGGACTATTTCGAAATTTCAAAGGAAGTTTCAAGGACTTAAAGAGAAATTTGAGAGGAATTTGAGAGAAGAATGAGTAAGGACTAAAGTGTGAAAAAAATAAAAGGGTTGAGGGAGTTTTTATAGGCTTATTTTTTAACCTTGGAGGCCCAACGGTCAAAAATTTTTGATCATTGCGAGGATAAGCGCCCACTGGGACCCGCTTTGTGCTACATTAGCAAAGCGCGTCCACGAGCGCTTTTGTCGATGTAGCACAAAGCGCGTCCCTGTAGCTTTCTGATTTCCCACAAAACGCTACCGACGTGGGCTGCTTTTGTGGGAAATGACCCTTTTTCGTAAATTTAAAAAAAAAGGTCCTTTTCTGTAAACTTTGTTTGTTTTTGGTATATTTGATTATTTTACCCTTCATCCCTACCTTTACTATGCAAAAAATTGGGATTTTGTACATTTGTAAAGTGAAACAATACAATAAGGCCTAAACCTAAGATCAACAATACAATAAGGGATAAAGGCATAAAGCTTGAAATCATATAGACCCAAACCAAACCAAAACGAAAACAAGTCCATTTGCAAACATGATCCATCAAAGTTTGCCAAAATAAAGCAAGGGAACCGTTACCTAAACGAAATTGAAGGCTTAAACAACAGGAGGAGCCCCTCATACCAGTGCGATGGTTCGACCAAAAGCCAAGCCCAAACATTGGAGACAGCAACACTCTTGCTCGGACAAAGACAAAGCTGTGAATCTCCCTAGCTTGCCAAGGAGCACAAGTGAAACCTTAAAAAAAAAAAAAAAAAAAAAAGGAGAGCAAAGAAACAAGAAAACGACGCTGTCGAAGGCATCACAAACAAAAGCTGGACACCTCTACTACCAAGCCGCTAGACAAAACCATTGTTGGTGAGGGAGAAGCTGAAAATGTCTCAATTTGCCTTTGTTATAATATTAATACTGCGTTTGTTATTATAACAAGAAATAAAACAAGGCAGTTTCACCAAAAAAAAAAAAAGAAGGCAGTAATGTGAAATAAACAAACAAATAAAGAAGGTTATGATACTAAGTTGTTAACACAGTTGGTATCTAATAATCCAGCTCTACGAAGCTTAGCTCAAACAACGAATTCACTCTAAAATTTAATTCACATCAACGAATAATTTTAGCTTCAAGGTTGTCTCCAATTTATGTATTCACTTTCTCAATAAAACTAAGTAATGGTGAGCATTCAAACGGATCGAATTGAATCAAATAAAAAAATTTTTGAGTTAATCGAGTTGATGAATCCTATTTTATCATCCTAATTTGATTTGAAAATTTCTCAAATCGAGTCAAGTGAGATAAATTCGAACCGAATAAAATCGAATATATTAGTTTAAATTAAATTTAAAAAAATGACTTTAGGTTATTGTAGTCATTGTTACCCACCATGATCAAATTGATACCCATAGAAAAATTCAACACAAATATTTTATGGTATAATCAATGATTCAATTTTAATAGAAATTGATAAAATTTCAACATGATTAAACAATTCATTAATGTAAATACTACAAAATGTTAAATTTAGTTCAATATATAAATAGCAAAAATAAATTCGAAAAAAAAAGTTTTTGGGGGTTTAGGGGAAAGTAAAACGATTTGAGGGATTCGGGAATGAAAGTAAAAGGATTTTGTATTTGGTTTATTTATATTATTCGAATAAAATTTAACTTAATTCGAACTCGAAATTTAAAAAAAAAAATTCATGTTGATTCGATTAACTCAATCAATTCATTTCGAATAATTTAAAATTCAAATTTTATTTTATATTTTGAATCAAATCAAATTTTACTCACACTTAATAAAAATGTGAAAATAGATTAATAAAATAACAAAATTATTCTTCTCAATTCGAAAATGGGATAAGCTAACCTTGAAATTTGAAATAAAATATCCCAATAATATCATCACTTTTCAAGTTTAAATTACTGTTTCATTTGGATAAAATCTTATCAATTCTAAGACTCTTAAGAACAAGATAGACTCCAAGTCAATCTTGAACTCTTTCAATCACTTTAAGCCTATGATTAAGGTTTAATCCACCTTAAATCTAATTCCCTTTGTTGTCTAATTACATGAATTAATCATATATAGATAAAAATTGTAATTAGGGACTAGTGTGTTGAGGCTAAAAGTTGTTATACTCGATATTATAACAAAAAATGGGTATATGACTCACTTCTTCAAAGTGGCATGGCTTGTAGTAGGGACTAATGCGATTAGAGCAGAGTTTCTTTGGCTTCTGTTAAACACTTTGACTATTATACTTCATTGTTCCATTGTTCCATCGTTCCATTTTTCTCCATTCTGCTCAAACATCGGCTCCTTTATCTCCTCTATGGCAATAGGCTTGCAAGATATTCTTGAGCTTCAACAAAACAAAAAAAAGTCAGCGGAGCATCTAGTAACTGCTTCATCAGGAGAGCGAATGATGGTTTTTTTTTTAATTTTATTTTAATATATAAATCAATAGCTTCAATGGAAATCTACTTAAATGTTTCAAAGCAATTAGCAATTTAATTATTATTTCTCTATTATGCCCGACAGCCACCATACCGTGAAAAACCTTGTGCTTTTTATCACCCTCATCCATCCACTTAACCTTAATTTTTATTGCAAAGTGACCATCCATACGTTAGCGAATTCTATGATTTCACCAAAAATGCAAACTCTATAAAGTTGTGAGTTCACTCAAGACTGCAAGCAGGGGCAAAGCCAGAAGAATTTTTTAGGGGGAGAGCCAGATAAAATTTTAATTTTTTATAATTTATATTTTTATAATTTGTAAATAATTAAATCAATTTTTTATAATTTTAAGAGGGGTCAAAGTACAATTTTACCTTTACTAATTTAAAATTTTAAAAAAATTTTAAGGGTCAAAATTATAATTTTACATTTTAGGGGGGCCGGGCCTATGCCCATGCCAGCCCCCCTAGCTACGCCCTTGACTGCAAGCTCATCAAATGTGTGAGCTTTGCGAGCTCATCAAAGCTACAAAGTCTTCAGAAGTCTGAGTATTTACTCTGTAAGTTGCCAACTTACACTGAAACAATGATAATTTTTAATAAGACATTTTAATTGTTGATTAGACTGAAATCAATCAATAAAAAAAATAAGTTGTATGAATCAAGTTGCAAGATTAAGTCAAATTGTAATTATTATTTTTTTATTTGTTTATTTAAACATAATAGTTCATGTAAACTAACAAGTAGTTCTCGAAATAAAACAGATGTTCACAATTTGATTTGTATTTTTACTTCAGTTTCAATCCTTTCTTCTTCGTATATCCAACAATTTTTGTCTAAAGAAACTTTCTTCAACAGCTATGAGATGCTTGAGTTTTTTTGGGCAATTATTTCTCTTTTGTTTAGCAATTCTTCATTCCTATACGGTAATGTCACTATAATGTTTTGAATTAAAACCTCTCAAGTTTATTTTTTGATCTCTTAAGCTTAAGAAAGAGTGAGAGCATTCATAAAGTCCAAATTCTTGGTCCAAAAGTTGAGAATTGAAAAGGATTAGGTGCGAGTAGCTATGAATATCCAATAAAATTACAGTTACCTAGGTCGAGAAATTCTACAAAAGAATTTGGAGACTATCTTAGTAACGAAGTATTCACATGTACTTTGTCATGCTTCTTCACCAAATCCTCTTCTGCTAACGAATTGACCATGTGAACAATGATCATTAAACTCCAGTTCTACTAAGCAACATCGAAAGTCCCTAATACGAGAAGTGCAATAATCAACTCTTTTGTGGCCTAACAATAACATTGAAGTCCCCCAGCTACCAACCATGGGAGATTTTGGAGTTTAGTATCCCCAAATGAGCCCATAACCTTCTTTCACTTTCATTGTTATTGCTGAAAAAATCAATTTAAAAAATAGTGATGGATGCACATAAAAGTTTATTTCTTTTTTAAAATTCGAGCCTTATGGTAAACTCCAAGATTAAATTAGTAATTATTCCCTGCATTAATTTCCTACCCCTAAAGGAGAGCTTAGCATAGGTTCCCATTTTTTCACCACCACTAGCTTATTTTGAATGTGCCATGGTCCATGTTCCAAAACCTAATCTCTAACTTCTAAATTTGCAAATTGGACAATATAAAGATTCTCTCCTACCATCTTAACCCTTTAAACAAGTTATACTCAATGGATGTTATGTTTTTAAATTCAATCGCATATGTTGAATATAGGTATAAATTGCTTACATGGGTTGAGTATTGATGATACAATTTCGTATATTTGAAAGCCAATTTTTCTTGTCATTGGCTCTTCCTTCCTCGAAGGAAAAATCATCATCATTCGCTTACTAAACCTTTAATAAAAAAAAAAATTTTTGAATGTTATTACGTCTTCACATAAGCTTCGATATGACTTCCTCAATTATGGGAAATGTGAAAGCATTCGATTCTGACTTTAATATTTATACATCAAGTGCTGCTTTGGGAATTATTATGTTACTTACATGGCAAGTTATAGGTTTTATGTTATGAGTGTGTTTATACCTGGACTAGGACTACCAAATTTTGTTTCAAACGTAGTGGCGTGCGTAGTTCCTTCTCGGGAAAGAAAATAGAATAAGGAAAGGAAAATGAAGGGATGCTCAAAGGAAAGTTCGGTATGGATAAGGAAAGACAAGCTCTCCATAACCTTTTTATTTTATATTCCAATTTTAAATTTATGTTCATACATCTACTGTTTTTATTTTATTTTTTTTATTTTATATATTCTCTCTTCATCTCTATTTGACGAAAATAAAGAATATTAAATTGTTCACATGCATTCTTGATGTGCCAACGATTTGGATTTTTTTTTAGTGTAACTATATGTATATATTGTTGTTTTATTTACTCAACTTTGAAAATTTTCAGTTTAGTTTCTGAAAATTTTGTATTCATTTTGTTTTAATCACCCGTTGTTAAATTGATAACAGAAATAATGACATGACATTTTTTTAATTGGTATAATAACATATTTAGCCCGCAATACTTGGATATTCTTTCAAGTTGATCTTAATTCTAAATAATTCAATAATTTAACTCTTCACATTTACAAATTCTATTAATTTTATCATCAAACTTCTTAACCGAAACTTCCAACTTTTAGAATTGAGACATTTCACATCTATAAATTTGTAAACCCCAAAAAATAATAATCTCTATTTGTGCAAATATAATACGAAATAAAGAACACGTACAAATATATTATTGCTTAGAAACTAAACAATCGGATTACGAAAGAACCAAGCTTAAGAAACAAAAAATCTAGCAATAGGTACTAATTAATTTAATAAAATCCAAAATAATTAACATCAAAGTTGCAATTCTTCTTTATGAATGTTTTGGCTGACAAAATAAAATCAATTAATAACCAAAAATTCTATTTTTTTTCAGTTCTTCAAGCAGAAAAGAACCTATCTTTGAGGTAAGGATTAAATTGGGTAACCGTTAAATACAAGAAAAAAGTAGAAATTTAAATGATCCAGAAACTAAAATCTCTGTATAGTTCAATTCTTAAGAATCCTTATAAAGTATGTTATATTTGCACGATTGGAGAAGTTCTGTTTTTTTTTTCTTTTTGGGGTTTTAGAATGCCTTTGTTGTCAAAGCTTTTTGAAAGTTTTAGTTAGAAAGTGCAAGGGCAAATTGATAAAATTTATAAATACAAAGAGTTAAATTTATTGAATTATTTAAACTTAGAATCAAATTGATAAAATATATAAGTATTGATGATTAAATATATTATTATACTAGTTAGAAAAATGTGAGGTCATAAATGCAGAAATAATTGAGTAACCATCTACCCTATTATTACAATGGCAATTTGCAAGGAAAAAAAAGAAAGATTGTCATGATTTTTGATACATTGTCAATATTTTCCAAAAGAAAGATCTCGCAAATTATTCTGAAGAATGAAGTCCTTAAATTGCCCATGAAATCTCACAAAACACCCAATTTTGTCAAGGAAAGGAAGCCACCGAGTGCTAAATTTATTTGGTCTTTTCCTATAAACGGTTGATCCAATAGTTACAATTGCCAACTGCAACAGCAATAAAAGTCAAACTAAAAAGCTAAGCATAATACAATTTTACATGCTAAGTTGTAACCAAATTATTTTTTAGCTTCTCCAGTTGAATGTTACTATTCAACGTCCTTTTGAACCTAAGCATAATTTTTACAATTATTTTCTAATATTTAAATTCAATTTTTAAGATATTATCTTAAATAAACAAAATAATAACATAACACACAACAATTTCAAAAATAGAACCAAGTGATAGTGATAGATTATCACCGTTCATCAAATAAAATTTTGGTTTAATAGTAAAGATGACCTAGTTTGAATAAATTATAAATTATATGTGACAAGTTAATTAATGATTAGTTTAATATTTATAATCGTATGTCAGTAATAAAATATATATAGACATATTTCAATTAAAAATGTCATAGGTTACAAAGTTAAAATTTTATTTTCAAAAATTTGTTTTTTTATTTTATTTTAAAATTTAAATTTAATTATTAACATTCTTTAATTTTTTAGTTAAATTTGTTGGTATGATATTTTGAAGAAAAAATTTATTTAATAGTTATGTGATTAAAAATATTATTATAATAAATTTGAATTTAATAAAATAATGATAATAGTTGGAAGTGAATAAAAATATAAGGAGTAGCATATTTTATCCTTGGGTAATTGTATCTCCAAGTCAAAAGCAGAGAAGGCAAACATTAATAAAAAAGAAAAAGCGGGGGCAACAGCTTCTCCGAAGCAGGGGCTGTATTTTCCAGCTCTACAAGAATCAGCTGATCCGCGATAAAGATTTCTTGTTCCTTTGCTGTCATACATAGGGAAAACATGACCCCCTCCTTCTTTCCAAGAAAAAACCTCCTTACCTCATCCATCTTCTCTCTCCTATTTATAAATTCCCCAGTGCATCTCAACATTCATACAAACTTTTAAATTTCTTTGAAAAACATCGTATATTGTCATTAGGATTCAATGGCAGGGATTGGTAAAACGGCTCCAGATTTCGAGGACTTATTGCCGGCGATGGCGGAGAAGCTGGGAGGAGACGGGCTGATGAGGGAGTTGTGTAATGGGTTCAAGCTGTTGATGGACGAGGAGAAAGGGGTGATCACTGCGGCGAGCTTGAAGAGGAACGCTGCCGTGCTGGGGTTGCAAGATTTGAGAGACGATGAGCTGGCGAGCATGGTAAGGGAAGGTGATCTCGACGGCGATGGGGCTCTCAGTGAAATGGAATTTTGTGTGTTGATGTTCAGATTAAGCCCTGGGTTGATGGAAGAGTCCCGATTATTGCTGGAAGAGATACTTGAAGACCAGCTCAAGACTGCTGGATTCTAACATCATCTTAATGTTGTTTCGACCCTTTCTTTACTCATACATGACAATAGCGTATTACAATACTCGATTAGTATTTTATTAGAGTTTTTTTATTATCTTTTATTGTAAAACAATAATACAATTTTTTTTTAATACCACCACACATCCTCAAAAGTTGGCTCAAAATTTTAAAATGTGTATGAATTTTATTTTGGGTTAAATATAAAATTTATATTCGAACTTATCTACTCCTTTTAGATTGATATTTATGGTTGTTTATAGTTTTTTTGTTTTTTTAATTTGATACCCAAATTTTCTTCCTGTCTACTATATTGGTACATAATATTAACGATATTAATTTTTTGCTAACATGACAACTCTGGGTAATTGCGCGCCATCATATGACATCCTCTTCTGCCTCTTTTATCTTTTTGTTTTTGTTACTTTATTTTATTTTCTCTCTTTACTTTTTTTTCTTCTATCAGAAACCCACAAATTTTCCCCAACTTTCTCACCATCCAATCAATTTTAAATTGAAAAGTTTTATTAATTTATCAAATTGTTGAACTAACCAAAAAAAAAAAAAAAAAAAAAAAGGCAATCAATTCATTTCAATTGAACAATTTCTATTTATGTTTATTTTTCAGAAAATAACACTAGCCTAATACAAACCAGCCCATTATGTGAAGCCACTCTACAAACAGGAACAACTGATGAGAAACCGTTGGATTGAAGGAACTCGTAGGTAATTTACCCTTAAGGGCCTTTTCTCTCTCATTCATCTTATTGGTTAAGTGAAAGCTACCTATTTTTATCATAAGCATAAGAGATTATCTTGAATAACAAGTTTCAATGCCTCTTAAACTCACGCTTATTTTGCAAAAATACGAAAACGTAAGAGCTCATTTCACTTTCTTCAAAGAAGATGTCCAAATCCAATTGGGAAGTATCTCAAAACCCAATCTAACACTGAAAATATACAACAAACTTATCCAAAGGTTGGCTTATTTCTCTAAGCCTAAACCCTCGTCTATTATTTTAAATGGTTCGAACAAGAATGTGAGATTTAGAAAATAGGCTTGGGGAGAAATTTTTTCTTAATTTTTAAGAGAGTTAGGCCTTGAAAAAGAAAACAATGATTACAAGAGCCTTCACAAACTATCGACCTTTTTTGATAAAAGAAGTAATTTCAGTATTAATTTCTGCATTACTATATGACGAAGCTGCTACAGAAAGGGGCCTCCTCGTAAGGTAGGCTGGTTGTTTAGGTATGGGAAGCGTTGAACTTTGGATACCACCAAGTAATAAAACAACATCCCCCATGGTGGATCGCTCACTGAGATCTTCCTGCATGCATAATATAGCCCAACATTGACACACGTCATAAATTCGGTTCCATTACAACTTGACCCTACTCTCTCGTCCATTAAATCCAATGCCCTGCCTTCTTTCCACAGTCTCCAACCCTAAAACAAAATAATCAAAATTGCAATGCTTTAGATAAGGAAACTAGTTTTTTAAATAATCTCTACTTACATAACCAACTAGGCTTGGGGCATCATCTTCCACCTGATAGAATCTCATGTTTCTTTTTCCGCTAAGTGCATCATTATGCCAAAGCTAAAAACATTAGATTTTACTGAGAAAAGTATCTAATACATATTCTGGCGCCATATATCCATAGCATGTTATAACACTTAGTATTATGATTAGAAACATATACATATTTTGGTCGCTCTAAACATGAAATTCTGCAGTTAACTCACTGTGTTTCAATTACTCTTACCGTGTTTGCTTCGGTTTGTTTTCTTCGGTGTTGGAACGTTTTCAAAATATATATAGTATTGCAATAGTTGCAAATGAAAAGTTATAAGTAACTAAAAGTCATGTCACATGGTTATTAACCAAAAATTTTCACTATTTCTAGTGATTATAATTATGTTTCTTAAATCCAAAACTTATGTCACTTGATTATTAACAAACAGTCATAATTATTCAATAGATATTTCCTTGAATAATTGTGTTTATTGCAAAAGATGACTATCCATTTGGATAGTTATGTCCCTATGAAGAGACACGAAGCATCTTATAAATAATAGTGAAATTTCATTTGTATGATACACCAAAAAACATAGAAATAAAGTTTCTTCTATTCTTCCATCATATTTTATTCCTAGATTTTTCTATACAGATTTATTGCAGAAATTATTTATAGAAATTAATATCCTTGCTATGCTCCACTTAATGTTTAGTAGACTATTTCTATTAGTGCAAAACGTAAACAACAATTAGGCTCATTGTATCCTCGAGGTTCATTTACCCGTAAGTCTTTTGCACGCCATAATATAGGTAGGGTGAATAGAATCTTAAATTGAAGCCTTCGTTAATTTATCATATATTCATTTTTATTCCCACCGTTGAAGCTTTCGTTAATTTCTCATAAATTCATTTTTATCCCCACACACCAACAATTTTAAGGTTTTAATTTTACAATTTATGATAAATTAAAAAAGACTTGTTTGTTCACCGCGCATTCACATGCCACTACAAATATTGTAACACCCCGTACCCAGGTCCGATGCTAAGACTGGATGTGAGACATTATCGTGCTTGAACTCACTTAATCAAGTGCTTACTGGCTATAAAATTTCGTTTTGACTTAAAACCTTTCTTTCTTGATCTAGACATACGTATCATGGTCATACGAGGCCTTAAACACTTGTTCAGACTTTCGGAACTTATCGAAAATCCTCTCTCAAAATCAGAGGTTACACGCCCGTGTGGTTTGGGGCACGCCCGTGCACCCCTAAACACGCTCATGTTTCACATCCGTGGGGAGCTACTGACTTATCTAACACGGCCTTGACACGCCCGTGTCCTCCAACCGTGTGGAGCTACTGACTTATTCGACACGGCCTGAGCACACGCCCATGCCCAAGGCGTGGGTCTTACACGGCTCATGCACACGGCCGTGGGATCTACTCGTGGCCTATTCTAACATTTAATAATAAGGTGCAGGGTTCGCACGGCCCAAACACATGCCCGTGTGTCTAACCGTGTGGGCACTTAGAGGCTATATACCAAGCCCTTTTTCCATCCTACATTTCATACATTAATATACTAATTCAGTAAAGTCTCAAATCAACGACTAAAACACATGAATTTATACATTTGATTCATGAAAATAAAGTGTTACTACCATACAATTACAACAACTTAGCCATCATCAACGGCTATACACAATTAAACTACAAACCCTTTTTGGCCAACATAGTTTGGCTCATTAACAATAACTTAATCAACCTTAAATTCTAGTCCTATACATGCCATGACTCATAAGGACTTGATACCTCCAACCCGTATTAGTCAACCTAATCTATAAGAGATGAGAAAAGAAAAGGAGTAAGCACTAATGCTTAGTAAGTTCATCTGCATAATCTGGCAAATATTAATATTCATTAAATATAGATAACCACAAGATATTATGCTGGGTCATTCCCATTAACTCATGGTTGCTTACTCAACCACTCTAGAAGCTTACTCATTTTATCTCTTACCGTACCAAGAGCTAATTGCTCGTTTACAAAAGAATCCATTCATGCACTGATTATCATGTAATCATATAAGACAACACATCAAGTTTTATTAATAAGCTACTCATCTTTCAGTGGTTTCGCACTTATCCCACCATTATCACACATTCATAAATAGTCATCCACATGTAATACTTTAATTCAATTGTTCATCCGAGAACACCCTCACATTACTACTCTTACTTAACTTTTCCACGATATTTATTCGCATTCACACAATATAAAAATAAATCTAACTCATGCAACAAGGTGCATTAATTACCCATATCCCAATAGGGGTTCATCATATATATATAAATTGAAATCGTCTCAATTCAATTCTAATACATACTTGTGCATTTCGTAGCTCAACCGCATTCTTTCTTTACTTCAACATATACTCTGAAATACTCAAGTTATAAAATAACTCTCTTAAGTCTCATACTCATGAAATCACATAGAAATCATACCCCAATAGGGTCTTACTTGAATTAACATATCGATGCCATGTCCTTGACACGGTCTTATACGAATCCTTACATCGAGGCCATAATCCAATATGGTCTTATACGAGACTTTAACTATCGTCTCAACATTCTTCATGCATTTCATCCAAGGGTATTTCATACATCCATAGAGTGAATATACATTCCATACAACATCAGAATATTTACATGAACTCATACATAATTTCAATAATTGCATGTGAACTTACCTCGTTGTCGAAATAGCCGAAAATAACTATTAGCCCACATTTCTCTTTTCATCGGTTCTAGGTCTGAAACTTGCTTTCCTTGATCTAGAACAATGAAATTTACTGATTTATTCATTTAATAACCATAAAATACCTTAATCTACAATTTAGGCAAAATGACTATTTTGCCCCTACACTTTGGCAAAATTATGATTTTGCCCCTAGGCTCGTAAATAAATTTTCATCACATTTGCTTGTTAATCAAGCCTTGCTGAACATTTAATCCTCTTACATCTATCCACAATTCCAACTATTTCATGCCTTAATGAACAATTTACAACTTTTGCATTTTAGTCCCAAATAGGTGTTTTCATGGCAACACCTTTCACAGAAGTTGTTTCTCATCTTTCTAACATCCATTTTCTTCCATAAAAACTCAGTAATCAGCAATAAATCTCTCATGGCAAGTCCCTAGACTTTCTACCATATTGCACATTAATCCCTCCATTAGCTAGCTTAAGCTTTGGGGACTCCAAAAATGCAATTTTCATCAAGAAAGAGCATCAGAAGGACTTACTTGAAGAGAAAATAAGCTGCTAAAATTTCAAGCTCCCAAAGCCCTTCCATGGCTGATATTTTCGGTGGAGAAGGACAATAAATGAAAAAGATAATAGCTTTTTATTATTTCATCTTATTTTATTCATTTTCCCAACTAATATCACTAACTTTTTAACATAATAAATGCTCTTGTCCCCTATGCTTTAGTATGGCCGACCAACTCACTTAAATAAGGGAAATTTGCACATTTGGGACCTCCAACTTATAATTCATAGCTATTTGGCACCTCTAGCAAGTAAAATACAACTTTCACACTTTATGCGATTTAGTCATTTTTCACAATTTAGCTAGAAATTGCTAAAATTAAGGAACCAAAATTTTTATGCACCCTTATAAACATGTTATAACACTTAACATAACATGAAAATAATTTTCTAGAACCTCGATTTAGTGACTCCGAGATCACTGTTCTGACTAGCCCCTAAATCGGGCTGTTACAATTCTCCCCCTTAGGGATTTTCGTCCCCGAAAATATAATCAGGTGGAGTTGCTACCAATATTCTTAAAACATTTTCCTCAACTCTTCAAAATCACAATTCAACTTATCCTCCAATTTCTTTTGTCAACAACTCTTAAGCTGCGATACATAAAGTCGAAACATAACTTAAGACTTGAGTTATTCTCCCTTTGGGTATATATTAAATTCAGTGATCCACCAAATTTGAAACTCTGGACACGTCCGAATGATCGTTCAGATCTTTACTGACTGATTCACTACAATTTGAATGTCCTTTCCCATCCTTGGGAATTTTGTCAAACCAAATTTGAAATCTATAAAGTTTTACCTCACTTTCTCCTTAAAGCATCCACCAGCTATAATAATCCTGACTTGAACACTTTGAAAACTCAGCTTTTTGTGGTCAACTACTTCTGACCATAACCTCATTCCTATCATGAAAGGTACTCTGTTGTCAAACATTTATGCACATAACTGCCTTTCCTTATTCTCGCATTAGTAGATATTCTACTACTAAGTTTCATGCCAAAACTTTTGTATAAGTTCGGATTCATCATCATTCCGTTCTATTTCGAGAAATCTCAACAATAGAAAACTTATGCAACTCAGTATTTTACCATCTTGAAATAAACTAACCCGAGCTTATTCGAAAATACCATTTGCTATCCGACTCTTGAACTCTTACATTCGAAAGAAAACTTGCTCTTGACATTAATCTCACTGAAATTATGATATCACCGACTAGCTAACTCACATTGCTTAATATGAAGCTTTCCTTTAAACACCTGTACAATGACTACCATCTATGAAGTATTACAATAACTATACCCACTATGGTAATAGTTCAAGTCGTTCCCACTATCTCAGTATCATAAGATGGTCTCATTCATGAAAATTTTTAGAAATTACTCATCAAATTTCCCATAAATCACTACAACCCATCTAATTCTCATACAGGTACGAAAGAGATTGTCTCGGGATTACCAACCTGTCAACTCTTTTTCTCAATTCAAACTGAACTTAATACTAAAACTTTCAATTAGTAGTTCTTTCTATAGCTTTCAACTCAACCATCACGGTTTGAACGTTTCGATGAACACATCCTTGTATCATGCTCCCTACTCACATGCACAAAATTTTATTCTCTTTACTGATCCATGCGTAAATTATAACAGCTCGATTTACGGGCTAGTCAGAATAGTGATCTCGGGATCACTATTTCGAGATCAGAGAAATTATTTTCATGATATATTATGAGTTAGAGCATGATAGCATATGAGCATTAAAATTTTGGTATTCTAATTTTAACATTTTCGTGTTAAATTTGCGAAAAAAGACTAAATCGCATAAAGTTCGAAAGTTTCATTCTATATGCTAAGAGTACCAAATGGCTATGGATTGTTAAATGGGGGTATTTAAAAGGAAATTTAGCCTTTGAAAGAGGCTTGGCCGGCCATAAGAGAGCATGGGAGACAAAATTTTCAATTAATGTCAAAGTTAGTGGTAGTAGGTGGACTAATTTGACTTTTAATAATAAAATAAGGAGAGAAAAGTTATCATATTCTTCTCCTATCATCCTCCACCGAAAATGCAGAAAATAAGGGGTAGAAACCTTCAAAAATTTTAGCAAACTCTCATCCATTCAAGTAAGTGTTCTAGTGAACTTTTCTTGAAAATAATTGTACTTTTGAGATCCCTAAAGCTTAAGCTTTCAAATGAGGGGACTATTGTGCAATGTTGTGAAAGGTTTAGAGTTTTACCATGAGAGCTACTTTAGTTGTTTGTTTCATTTTTAAGGAAGAACTTGAGTCTCACTTGTTAGATGAACAACTTTTAAAAAGGGTGTTAGCATGAGGACACTAAATAGGACCTTAATAAAAAGGTTATGAACTTGGTAGTAAGTATGTGAAATATTGATTTTTGATGACAACTTTAAGAGCATTAAATGTTTGCCTAGGCTTGTTGAAGATAAAAATGTGATTAGAATTAATTTTCGAGCCTAGGGGCAAAACGGTCATTTTTGCCAAAATCTAGGGGTAAAATGGTAATTTTACCTAAGTAGGACTATTGAGATGCTTATATTAATAAAATGATTAAAATGAGCTAATTTTTTATTATAGAGCAAGAGGAGATAAGAATTCACCTCAATCGTGAAAAGGATAAAGTCGTGGACTAAACTGAAGAACTAACTCATTTTGAAAACGAAGTAAGTTTGTATGATCTCTAAGCTTTATGATCATTATCATTGAATTGCTTAGTATAATATACATTGTTATTTTGTAATGCCTATCATTTTTGTGAACAAAGAGATTAAACATGAGCAAGCCCCGATTGAATATGAATTCCCCAAGATACCCGATATACCACACAAGATATCATGTAAGTCTAAGGCAAGCTTGGCATTGATCAAGATATCATGTAAGTCCAAGGCAAGCTTGGCATTGATCAAGATATCATTTAAGTCCAAGGCAAGCTTGGCATTGATCAAGATACCATATAAGTCCAAGGCAAGCTTGGCATTGAGTAAGTTATCAAGGGCAAGACTTCATGTAAGTCCATGTCAAGACATGGCCTTGAAACCAAAATGAGAAATTCCAAGTAAGACCATGCCTAAGATATGGCTTTGGTGGCATGTTAAGTGGGAAGAGATCTAGTATCCCCGGGTATTCGTAAAAGTTCATCGGGCAAACAAGTAAGGTTAATAATGAGGTAACAAGAGGGCTAAGAAAGCAAAGCTAAAATAAAAATGAATTAAATATTACTCATGTTATGAATGAAGAATTAGAGATCATAATGATTATTATTTAAGTACGCTGATTAATGCGATCAAGTGACACAAGTATCATGTATACTTTACAAAAATGAGTATAGTGAGCATCATGAGACTTGTAAGAACCAAGTATGAGTAAGTAAGCTTTAGAGCTGAAATTACGATACTATTGTTATGCTAAATGGTTTTTATTAAGTAAGCTTATTGACATGTGCTTTACATGCAAACTTACTAAGCTAAATACTTACGTATTTGATTGTTTCTTTCTATGTAGTCCCGCCAAGCTAATTTGTGGATCATCAGAGTCGAAGCTCGTAGCACACTATCAACTCTTATTTTGGTATAGCCAAGTTACTTTACTAAGTATGGCATGTATAGGAAACATTCATTTTTGTGGACATGTTGTTAGAAGGGCCTTTGTAAAAGCTATCAAGTTTATTATTCTTTTGTACATGGCTAAGTGATTGGCCAAATTTGACTAAGTATTTATGTTTATTGAGATCAATGAAGCATGCAGTATTATTCATAAAACTGGGTTGTTATTGCATTGTTGAATTGGGTATGGAAATGATCTTCATTTTAGGGTGGCTAATGGCTTGGTAAATAGCCTATAAATGCCCACACGGTTGGACGCACGGGCGTGTGTCAAGGCCGTGTTAACCCTGCACCTTAGTATTATGAATCAGAATAGGCCACGGGTAAATTCCACAGCCGTGTGTATAGGCCGTGTTATACACACGGTTGGACATGGGCGTGTGCCTGCACCGTCTTGATTTAGTCAGTATATTAAGGATTAGCACACGGTCTAAGCCCACGGGCGTGTCATGGCCGTGTGAAATTAGTTAGTAGCTTCCCACGGTTTGAGGGTATGGGCGTGCTTAAGGGTACACGGGCGTGTGAACCCTGCTTCAAAAATGAATTATTTGACTTAGTTCCGAAAGTTTTCAGACACGAGTTTAAGGCCTCGTAGGCCCTTGTATTGTATGTGTTGACTAAGAAAGTGAAATTTTTAAGTCGGAATGAAATTTTATAGCTCGTAAGTACATGTTCAAGTGAGTTCAAGCATAGTAATATCTCGTATCCAGATCCAGTATCAGTTTTGGGTGCGAGGTGTTACATTTAGTGGTATCAGAGCTACGGTTTAGTCAGTTCTAAGACTAACGTAGCATGAGCATGAGTATAGTTATGCATGCCATATGTAAGAATGTTTCTATATTGATAGTGTGATAACTCCTGATGATTTTAAATTATGTTTATACATATAAAAATGGATTCCGAAGGGAATGTAGCAGATGACGTAAAAAATAATGCGCGGCTCCTTACCAAGGGACAAAGGTCTTAGAGCGAAAATGAGAATAGACCCACTACGGTGAGTCAAAGGGGAAGAGAAGAGGCTCGGGAAGCCTTCCTCCACATGATGAACACATGGTATACAGAGTTCATTCGGGCGAACCCGAACGCACAACCCCCTCCACCCCCACCTATTCCACAAGCTACTTCAGTGGCCCCTCAAGGTGTAAAGGTGGTAAGAGGAGGTAAACCCCCAATTGATAGGATTAGGCAGCATGGGGCAGAAGAATTCTGGGCCAGAAAAGAGGATGGTCCAGAAAGAGTTGAATTCTGGTTAGAAAATACCATCAAGGTATTTAATGAGTTGTCATGTACCTCTGAAGAATGCATGAAGTGTGTAATCTCTCTCTTAAGATATTCTGCTTACCAATAGTGGAACACCCTTGTGTCGGTTGTACCGAGAGAAAGGGTCACATGGGAATTCTTCCAAGAAGAGTTTAAGAAAAAGTATATCAGCCAGAGGTTTGTAGACCAGAAGAGAAAGGAATTCCTAGAGCTGAAGTAAGGCAAGATGTCGGTGACAGACTATGAGCGTGAGTTTGTACGACTCAACAAGTACGCTCGTGAATGTATATCCACAGAGGCTATTATGAGTAAAAGGTTTGAAGATGGGTTGAATGAGGACATCAAACTGGTTATTGCTGTCCTAGAATTAAAAGAATTTGTCGTGTTAGTGGAAAGAGCTTATAAAGCCGAAGAGCTAATAAAAGAGAAGAAGAAGTCTGAAATAGAGTCCCGTGACTCTAGAAAGAGACCGTGGAATAAGTCATTCCAATCTTCACACAAGAAGTCAAAAGATTTCCCTACCCAATCAGCTACTTCAACCAGGTTTTCCAAGAAGGACAAAAGTAAATAGTATTCAGGGAACAAAGCACAGACGACTTCAGTTGCAAGTGTCAAAAATTTTAGATCCGACAAATCTGAATGCCCACAATGTGGCAGATGCCATCTGGGAGAATGCCAGACACATGAAAATACATATTTTAGATGTGGTTCGCAAGACCACTATATAAAAGATTGTCCCGAGATGACAAAAGAAGGAAGAGCTCAGGACCCAAAATCTGAGAGTATGGTTAGAGGGAGACCATAGAGAAACCCAAAAAGTGGGGCAAGTGAAAGAGGTAACCCGAGAGACCCAGCCATGAGACCTGAGGGTAGAGCGCCTGCAAAAACTTAAGCCGTTCGCGCTCGCGAAGAGGCGTCTTCTCCTGATGTTATTACGGGTACCTTTTCTCTTTATAATGCTAAAGTTATTGCTTTAATAGATCCCGGATCCACGCACTCTTACATTTGCATAAAATTAGCATCCAGTTTGAGCATGCCTATAGATACCACCGAATTTGTAATTAAGGTGTCTAATCCATTAGGCAAGAGTGTATTAGTTAATAAAGTTTGTAAAGATTGTCCATTGATGATTAGAGGTCATTGCTTTAAAGCAAATCTTATGTTATTACCATTTGATGAATTCGACCTCATTCTTGGAATGGACTGGTTGACTACTCATAATGTAATTGTTAATTATGGGAAGAAATGTATTGAGATGAGATGTGAGAATGAGGATACTCTTCATGTTGAATCAGATGAACAAGATAAATCGCCAGTGATAATTTCCCATATGATGGCACGGAGATGTTTAAGAAAAGGGTATGAATCATATTTGGCCTTCGTGTTGAATGATAAGGAGACAGAGCTAAAAATTGAGTCAGTACCGGTAGTATGTGAATACGTGGATGTATTTCCCAAAGAATTACCCGGACTACCGCTAGTTAGAGAGATTGAGTTCAGCATTGAACTAGCTCCCGGTACTGTACCGATATCCATTACTCCTTACAGAATAGCTCCAACAGAGTTGAAAGAGTTGAAGTTACAGTTGCAAGAGTTGAAAGATAAGGGCTTTGCAAGATCAAGTTGTTCGCCATAGGGTGCCCCGATTTTATTTGTGAAAAAGAAAGATGGTACCATGAGATTGTGCATAGATTACCATCAGCTTAATAAAGTAACAGTAAATAATAAGTACTCACTGCCTAGGATCGATAATCTGTTCGATCAATTGAAAGGAGCGACTGTGTTCTCCAAAATAGACTTGAGATCAGGGTACTACCAGTTAAGAGTGAAAGACTCAAATGTAGCCAAGACGTCCTTTCGAGCGAGGTACGCGCATTATGAATTTTTAGTCATGCCCTTTGGGTTGACCAATGCTCCTGCAGTGTTCATGGAGTTAATGAACCGCATATTTAGACCATACCTCGACAAGTTTGTAGTCATTTTTATTGAAGACATACTGATTTATTCCCAAGATGAGAAAGAGCATGTTGAACACCTACGGACAGTTTTACAGATCCTGCGACAGAATCAACTGTATGCCAAATTCAGTAAAAGTGAATTTTGGCTCAAGGAAGTAGGATTCTTGGGACATATTGTCTCGAGGGATGGAGTCCGAGTTGATCCTAATAAAATCTCGGCCATAATGGACTGGAAGCCGCCTAAGAACATTACAGAGATTAGAAGTTTTCTGGGCCTCGCTGGCTACTACAGATGATGTGTCAAGGGGTTTTCCATGATCGCAACCCCGATGACTAAACTGTTGCAGAAAAATGTGAAGTTTGAGTGGACAGAATGATGCCAACAAAATTTTGAGAAGTTAAAAGCAGTGTTGACAGAAGCTCCAGTATTAGTACAACCCGAATCAGGGAAAGAATTTATAGTCTACAGCGATGCATCCTTAAATGGATTGGGCTGTGTACTCATGCAAGAAGGCAAGGTGATTGCTTATGCCTCTAGACAGTTGAAGCCTCATGAGAAGAATTATCCGATGCATGATCTAGAATTGGCCGCCATAGTCTTCTCTTTGATGATCTGGAGACACCATTTATATGGTGAAAAATGTCAGATTTTTATCGATCACAAAAGTCTGAAGTACTTGATGACGTAGAAAGAGTTAAACTTAAGACAAAGAAGATGGTTAGAGTTGATAAAATACTATGAGTTGGTTATCGACTACCATCCAGGAAAGGCGAATGTAGTCACCGATGCTTTGAGCAGGAAGTCTCTATTTACTTTAAGAGCATTGAATTCAAGGATATCCTTATCCGACAATGGCTCCCTTTTAGTTGAGTTGAGAGCTAGACCAATGTTTCTTCAAGAGATCTTTGAGGCTCAGAAAGAAGATAGTGAGTTGCAAGTCAAGAGAGCTCAATGCGAATCAGATGCTGAATCCGACTTTCGGATTAATTCTGATGGATACTTGATGTTTAGAGATAAAGTTTGTGTACCGAGAAAAGAGGGGCTTATTTAGAGAATTTTGTACGAAGCACATAACGGATGTTTGTCTGTACATCCGGGAAGTACAAAGATGTATTGTGACTTGAAGCAACAGTATTGGTGGCCGAAAATGAAGAAAGTTATTTCAGAGTTCGTTTCAAGATGTCTTATTTGTCAGCAAGTAAAGGCTGAACACCAAGTGCCTTCAGGTTTACTTCAGCCTATCTTAGTCCCCAAATGGAAATAGGACCGTATCACCGTGGATTTCGTAACGGGTTTACCGTTGTCTCTGAGCAAGAAAGATGCAATTTGGGTAGTGGTTGATAGACTCATGAAGTCAGCCCACTTTATACCTGTACGAGTGGATTACTCCCTAGACAAGTTGGCAAACTTGTATGTTCAGAAATAGTAAGACTTCACGGAGTTCCCTTATCGATCATATCAGATAGAGATCTGAGATTCACGTCTAGATTTTGGAAGAAGCTGCAAGAAGCTTTGGGTACAAAATTAAGTTTCAAGATGACTTTTCACCCTCGGTGACGACTCGGTCGAAAGGTTAATTCAAGTGCTCGAGGACATGCTCAGATGTTGTGTTTTGGAATTCCAAGGCAGCTGGGAAAAGTTTCTTCCATTGGTAGAATTTTCCTACAATAATAGTTTTCAGTCGAGCTTAAAGATGGCGCCTTATGAGGCTCTATATGGGCGTAAGTGCAGAACCCCTTTATTTTGGACTGAACTCAAGGAAAAAGAAATTTATGGGGTTGATTTGGTTAAAGAAGCTGAAGAAAAAGTAAAAGTGATACGAGAATGTTTAAAAACTGCATCAGAGAGACAGAAATCCTATGCGGATTTAAAGAGGAAAGAGATCGAGTACCAAGTTGGGGATAAAGTCTTTTTGAAAGTATCACCATGGAGAAAAGTTCTCAGATTTGGCCGTAAAGGCAAATTAAGTTCACGTTTTATTGGACCTTACAAGATTACTGAGAGAGTTGGGCCGGTAGCTTACCGTTTGGCGTTGCCATTAGAATTAGAGAGAATAGATGATGTTTTTTACGTGTCAATGTTGTGACGCTACAGATCAGACCCTTCACATATAATTACTCCATCAGAAATAGAGATCCGCCCTGACATGACTTATGGTGAAGAACCAGTCAAAATATTGGCCCGTGAAATCAAACAGTTAAGAAATAAAAGCATAGCCCTAGTGAAAGTCCTATGGCAAAGGCATAGAATAGAAGAGGCTACATGGGAGTCCGAGGAAATGATGAGAAATCAATACCCCAATCTTTTCACTGGTAAGATTTTCGAGGACGAAAATCCTTAAGGGGGAGAATTGTAACAGCCCGATTTAGAGGCTAGTCGGAATAGTAATCTCAGGATCACTATTTTGAGATCGGAGAAATTATTTTCATGATAATTTATGAATTAGAGCATGATAGCATATGAGCATTAAAATTTTGGTATTTTAATTTTAACGTTTCGTGTTAAATTTGCAAAAAAGGACTAAATCGCATAAAGTACGAAAGTTCCATTCTATATGCTAAGAGTACCCAATGGCTATGGATTGTTAAATGGGGGTATTTAAAAGGTAATTTAGCCTTTGAAAGAGGCTTGGTTGGCCATAAGAGAGCATGGGAGACAAAATTTTCAATTAGTGTCAAAGTTAGTGGTAGCAGGTGGACTAATTTGACTTTTAATAATAGAATAAGGAGAGAAAAGTTATCATCTTCTTCTCCTATCATCCTCCACCGAAAATTTACAGCAAATAAGGGGTAGAAACCTTCAAAAATTTCAGCAAACTCTCATCCATTCAAGTAAGTGTTCTAGTGAACTTTTCTTGAAAATAATTGTACTTTTGAGATCCCTAAAGCTTAAGCTTTCAAATGAGGGGCCTATTGTGCAATGTTGTGAAAGGTTTAGAGTTTTACCATGAGAGCTACTTTAGTTTTTTGTTGCATTTTTAAGGAAGAACTTGAGTCTTACTTGTTAGATGAACAACTTTTAAAAAGGGTGTTAGCATGAGGACACTAAATAGGACCTTAATAAAAAGGTTATGAACTTGGTAGTAAGTATGCGAAATATTGATTGTTGATGATAGCTTTAAGAGCATTAAACGTTTGCCTAGGCTTGTTGAAGATAAAAATGTGATTAGAATTAATTTCCGAGCCTAGGGGCAAAACGATCATTTTTGCCAAAATCTAGGGGTAAAATGGTAATTTTACCTAAGTAGGACTATTGAGATGCTTATATTAATAAAATGATTAAAATGAGCTAATTTGCTATTATAGAGCAAGAGGAGACGAGAATTCACCTCAATCGTGGAAAGGATAAAGTCGTGGACTAAACCGAAGAACTAACTCATTTTGAAAACGAAGTAAGTTTGTATGATTTCTAAGCTTTATGATCACTATCGTTGAATTGCTTAGTATAATATACATTGTTATTTTGTAATGCCTATCATTTTTGTGAATAAAGAGATTAAATATGAGCAAGCCCCGATTGAATATGAATTCCCCAGGATACCCGATATACCACACAAGATATCATGTAAGTCCAAGGCAAGCTTGGCATTGATCAAGATATCATGTAAGTCCAAGGCAAGCTTGGCATTGATCAATATATCATGTAAGTCTAAGGCAAGCTTGGCATTGATCAAGATATCATTTAAGTCCAAGGCAAACTTGGCATTGATCAAGATATCATATAAGTCCAAGGCAAGCTTGGTATTGAGTAAGTTATCAAGGGCAAGACTTTATGTAAGTCCATGTCAGGACATGGCCTTGAAACCAAGATGAGAAATTCCATGTAAGACCATGCCTAAGATATGGCTTTGGTGGCATGTTAAGTGGGAAGAGATCTAGTATCCCCGGGTATTCGTAAAAGTTCATCGGGCAAACAAGTAAAGTTAATAATGAGGTAACAAGAGGGCTAAGAAAGCAAAGCTAGCATCAAAATGAATTAAATATTACTCATGTTATGAATGAAGAATTAGAGATCATAATGATTATTGTTTAAGTACGCTGATCAATGTGATCAAGTGACACAGGTATCATGTCTACTTTACAAAAATGAGTATAGTGAGCATCATGAGACTTGTAAGAACCAAGTATGAGTAAGTAAGCTTTAGAGCTGAGATTACGATACTATTTTTATGCTAAATGGTTTTTATTAGGTAAGCTTATTGACATGTGCTTTACATGCAAACTTTCTAAGCTAAATGCTTACGTATTTGATTGTTTCTTTCTATGTAGTCCCGCCAAGCTAATTTGTGGATCATCGGAGTCGAAGCTCGTAGCACACTATCAACTCTTATTTTGGTATAGCCAAGTTACTTTACTAAGTATGGCATGTATAGGAAACATTCATTTTTGTGGACATGTTGTTAGAAGGGAATTTGTAAAAGCTATCAAGTTTATTATTCTTTTGTACATGGCTAAGTGATTGGCCAAATTTGACTAAGTATTTATGTTTATTGAGATCAATGAAGCATGTAGTATTATTCATAAAATTGGGTTGTTATTGTATTGTTGAATTGGGTATGGATATGATCTTCATTTCAGGGTGGCTAATGGCTTGGTAAATAGCCTATAAATGCCCACACGGTTGGATGCACGGGTGTGTGTCAAGGCCGTGTTAACCCTGCACCTTAGTATTATGAATCAGAATAGGCCACGAGTAAATTCCACAGCCGTGTGTATAGGCCATGTTATACACACGGGTTGGACATGAGCGTGTGCCCAGACTGTGCTGATTTAGTCAGTATATCAAGGATTAGCACACGGTCTAAGCCCACGGGCGTGTCATGGCCGTGTGAAATTAGTCAGTAGCTTCCTACGGTTTGAGGGTATGGGCATGCTTAAGGGTACACGGGCGTGTTCTAAGTCACACAGGCGTGTGAACCCTGCTTCAAAAATGAATTATTTGAATTAGTTCCGAAAGTTTTCAGACACGAGTTTAAGGCCTCGTAGGCCCTTTTATTGTATGTGTTGACTAAGAAAGTGAAATTTTTAAGTCGGAACGAAATTTTATAGCTCGCAAGTACATGTTCAATTGAGTTCAAGCATAGTAATGTCTCGTATCCAGATCCAGTATCGGTCTTGGGTGCGGGGTGTCACACAAATATACACAGAACTTGAATCATGTCTCAAAACATTAATCTACTCATTTCTCCATACTGAGAATCTATCTTAAGCACACTCTTATCTGAGTTTCTTTTACTGTGCTAATCTAAAACCTTTACTAGCATCGAATCTCACAACATTAATGATATCTCGATTCATGAGATAAAAAACTACATCGCCTGTGAGAGGCAAAAGACATTAACACTTAGTACTTAAGGAGAACATTATGACCCATACATTTATGGTTATCATAATTGAACACTCTTATCGTTCAAACATGGTTTCTTTAACCATTTCGTCCTCAAGATCCTTAACCATTCCTTTCATTAATAAACATCAATTTAAGAAGATCTCGATAAACATACATCTCAGGCTTTCTACTCACTTGAGTCAAATAGCCTAGGCTAACTTTTTCTTTGCCCTTAACAATGTATAATCAATACAATCGTCAAATCATTTAGGTATACTCACTTACAACTGCCTCTATTAAGCATATACCATGCCACATTCTATACTCATTTCTTGCGACTCATTCTCTTTTTTTTTTCTCGTTCTAAACTCATCTATCTATCCCAACGATCACTTAGGGATACTCAAAAATGCATAATCATCGTCATTCATATAGGTACCAAACCAATGCCCCATCCCCTAGGTGGTCTTATATGAAGTTACCTTTAAATGCCAATGCCATATCCCGAATAAAGTCTTATATAGACTTTCACATCAAGTATCAATGCCATATTCTGAATATGGCCTTACACGATTCTCATGTTCATTAACGGTGCCATATTACAAATATGGTCTTTTACAAAATCATAGCTTGGTGCCGAGGCCATGCTTCGAACATGGTCTTATACGGGACCTTATCTAATTCATATTTCAATGATAGCCTTTTTATTCTAGTCCCCTAGGACTTTAGCCTCATGCTCAACAACAATTTCTCTACCTAGTAGAGTATCATGTATCAATGTGACACAAAGCATTTTCAAAATGCTAGCATAAATACTGCATTAATCACATACTAATTTACTTAATTTGACTCTCATAACATCTCATCATAATTCAGCAGTGGTAAAGAGGGTGAGATCATAGAGCCCCTTAACTTGACTCTCGTGACTACACGTATGTGATTTACTATTCATCATCAATAAAATATCATCATAGTCATACAACTCATCTCAAGTGAGTTTTTACATTTATCACGCTACAATTGTTTCTATCACAAATACATTAGAATAATGTCTTCACTTACTCAAGTTCTACATTACTATCTACTTGAGTACTCAACGTTTAACTCTACTTTCTCTTACAATCAATTATCAATCAATGAATGCCTTACGGGTCTGAGTACGTCGTTTACTTGGTTGCCATAGTCCAATTATGGTCTTACTCATATCACGACAACATAGTCCAACTATTTCTTTATATGTCATCATGATGCCATAGCCTCGCTACGGTCTTACACGAAATTTTATACCAATACCAATGTCATACCCTTGGTATGGTCTTATATGGAACTCATGTCGATGCCGATGCCATATCTCAGATATGGTCTTACACTGGCTTTCATATCGTGGCCGATGCCATGTTCCAAACATGGTCTTACACTGGCATTCATATCGTGGCCGATGCCATGTTCCAAACATGGTCTTACATTGACACTCTCATTGCCATGGTCCAACCATGGTCTTATTCATCTTTTCATTGTTGAACGTCCGTACTCATCTTCTGCATTCTGCTTAGTCAAACTTCCAAATTTTAGCTTTCATACCACAATATGGGTGGTTTCTTGCTCTTACTGCTTCTCACATACATCGTGGTGCTTACTATTCTCATGTCTGTAAGGTAAACAAGGTACCTGTAACACTTGATCACAAAAATTAGTATGCTTTACTATAATAAACATAATCTCAGCATCATCATTCATAACATGAATTATACTTATCAGTCAGTCTTAACTAGCATGACATAATATCAACTTTACTACTACCTTTCATGCTATCTCATTTTAACTTTACTCATTTGCCCGATGAATTTCTGTGAATTACCGAGGATACTAAATCTCTTGCCATGAACTTGATGCCAAAGCCATACTCTAGGCATGGACTTACATGAAAGGTCTCTTCTTGAATCAATGCCAAGCTTGCCTTGGTCTTACATGAAATATCTGTTCAATGCCAAGCTTGCCTTGGACTTACATGAAAGATCTCTTCTTGAATCAATGCCAAGCTTGCCTTGGTCTTACATGAAATATTTGTTCAATGCCAAGCTGTCTTGGACTTACATGAAATATCTATTCAATGCCAAGCTTACCTTGGACTTACATGAAGGATCTCTTCTTGATTGTCGATGCCATGCCTTGGCTTGGTCTTATATGGGCTTTCTTGTCTCATGTGATGGATCGAGTATCCTGGGCAATTCTTATTCAATCGAGACTTGCTCATAATTAATCTCATTGATTTCTTTATTCAGCAAAACATTAAACATTTCATGATGACAATGTACATTATACTAAGCAATTCAATGATAGAAATCATAAAGCTTAGAAATCATACAACTTACTGAATTTAACTCGAGTGAGATTCTCACTTTCTTAATAAAACAAATTCGTTAAGGCCGAGAGACATCACACTATCACGATCCACATATGGCATGTATAGCTAGACTCTTACTATCGCTAGGTTAGTCCTAGAACCGACTAAACCATAGCTCTGATACCACTAAATGTAACACCCCGTACCCAGGTCCGATGTTAAGACTGGATGTGAGACATTACCGTGCTTGAACTCACTTAATCAAGTACTTATTGGCTATAAAATTTTGTTTAGATTTAAAACCTTTCTTTCTGGATCTAGACATATGTATCATGGTCATACGAGGCCTTAAACACTTGTTCAGACTTTCGGAACTTATCGAAAATCCTCTCTCAAAATTAGAGGTTACACGCCCGTGAGGTTTAGGACATGCCCGTGCACCCCTAAACACACCCATGTTTCCTATCCGTGGGGAGCTACTGACTTATCTGACACGGCCTTGACAAGCTCCTGTCCTCCAACCCTGTAGAGCTACTGACTTATTCGACACGGCTTGGGCACAAGTCTATGCCCAAGGCGTGGGTCTTACACGACTCATGCACACGGTTGTGGGATCTATTCGTGGCCTATTCTAACATTTAATAATAAGGTGCGAGGTTCATGATTTACCCAGACCTGCGCCTGTGTGTCTAACAAATGTGGACACTTAGAGGCTATATACCAAGCCCTTTTTCCATCTTACATTTCATACATTAATATACTAATTCGATAAAGTCTCAAATCAACGACTAAAACACATGAATTTATATATTTGATTCATGAAAATAAAGTGTTACTACAATACAATTACAACAACTTAGCCATCATCAACGGCTATACATAATTAAACTACAAACCCTTTTTGGCCAACATAGTTTGGCTCATTAACAATAACTTAATCAACCTTAAATTCTAGTCCTATACATGCCATGACTTATAAGGACTTGATACCTCAAATCGAATGTCTGCTTGATAGTGTGAAAACATCTTCAGCGGCCTCCAACCCATATTAGTCAACATAATCTATAAGAGATGAGAAAAGAAAAGGAGTAAGCACTAATGATTAGTAAGTTCATCTGCAAAATCTGGCAAATATTAATATTCATTAAATATAGATAACCACAAGATATTATGCTGGGTCATTCCCATTAACTCATGGTTGCTTACTCAACCACTCTAGAAGCTTACTCATTTTATCTCTTACCGTACCACGAGCTAATTGCTAGTTTACAAAAGAATCCATTCCTGCACTGATTATCATGTAATCATATAAGACAACACATCAAGTCTTATTAATAAGCTACTCATCTTTCGGTGGTTTCGCACTTATCCCACCATTATCATACATTCATAAATAGTCATCCACATGTAATACTTTAATTCAATTGTTCATCCGAGAACACCCTCACATTACTACTCTTACTTAACTTTTCCACGATATTTATTCGCATTCACACAATATAACAATAAATCTAACTCATGCAACAAGGTGCATTAATTACCCATATCCCAATAGGGGTTCATCATATATATATAAATTGAAATTGTCTCAATTCAATTCAAATACATACTTGTGCCTTTCGTAGCTCAACAGCATTCTTTCTGTACTTCAACATATACTCTGTAATACTTAAGTTATAAAATAACTCTCTTGAGTCTCATACCCATGAAATCACATAGAAATCATACCCCAATAGGGTCTTACTTGAATTAACATATCGATGCCATGTCCTTGACACGGTCTTATACGAATCCTTACATCGAGGCCATAATCCAATATGGTCTTATACGAGACTTTAACTATCATCTCAACATTCTTCATGCATTTTATCTAAGGGTATTTCATACATCCATAGAGTGAATATATATTCCATACAACATCAGAATACTTACATGAACTCATACATAATTTCAATAATTGCATGTGAACTTACCTCATTGTCGAAATAGCCGAAAATAACTATTAGCCCACATTTCTCTTTTCATTCGTTCTAGGTCCGAAACTCACTTTCCTTGATCTAGAATAATGAAATTTACTGATTTATTCATTTAATAACCATAAAATACCTTAATCTACAATTTAGGCAAAATAACTATTTTGCCCCTACACTTTGGCAAAATTACGATTTTGCCCTTAGGCTCGTAAATAAATTTTCATCACATTTTCTTGTTAATCAAGCCTATCTGAACATTTAATCCTCTTACATCTATCCACAATTCCAACTATTTCATGCCTTAATGAATAATTTACAACTTTTGCATTTTAGTCCCAATTGGTGTTTTCATGGCAACACCTTTCACAAGAGTTGTTTCTCATCTTTCTAACATTTATTTTCTTCCATAAAAACTCTGTAATCAGCAATAAATCTCTCATGTCAAGTCCCTAGACTTTCTACCATATTGCAAATTAATCCCCCCCATTAGCTAGCTTAAGCTTTGGGGACTCCAAAAATGCAATTTTCATCAAGAAAGAGCATCAGAAGGACTTACTTGAAGAGAAAATAAGTTGCTGAAATTTCAAGCTCCCAAAGCCCTTCTATGGCTAATATTTTCGGTGGAGAAGGAGAATAAATGAAAAAGATGATAGCTTTTTATTATATCATCTTATTTTATTCATTTTCCCGGCTAATATCACTAACTTTTTAACATAATAAATGCTCTTGTCCCCTATGCTTTAGTATGGCCGGCCAAATCACTTAAATAAGGGAAATTTACACATTTGGTACCTCCAACTTATAATTCATAGCTATTTGGCACCTCTAGCAAATAAAATAGAACTTTTGCACTTTATGCGATTTAGTCCTTTTTCACAATTTAGCTAGAAATTGCTAAAATTAAGGCACCAAAATTTTCATGCACCCTTATAAACATGTTATAACACTTAACATAACATGAAAATAATTTTCTATAACCTCAATTTAGTGACTCCGAGATCACTGTTCTAACTAGCCCCTAAATCGGGCTGTTACAAATATAGTACTATAAGGATGGTTATTGGAAAATGTGGTTGCGTCAAGGTCAGTGGTTTTGTGAAATTTTGATTTAGAAGAAATCTTTATCTCAAGAAAAGGTATATCAAATTTATTGTTTTACTCTTATTGTGTGATTTAGATTTCAATTGTTATGCATTATGCAAAAGAATGTGGGTGTCTCTTGCATCAATTACTTGAAAAAAATAATCAAATGCTAGTTCATTGTATGCATGACCTTTTAAGATGCATGATTATTATTGGCATAAAATAAAATAATATATATTATATATCATGCTAGAAAGAAGAAAGATGGATGGAATGAAAATGCACGGTTAGGAAAAAATCTATTAATGGATCGAAATAATACTTTTATTTTGAATGGTGATGACATTATTCTAATATTAGTTGATCAATCTTCTATTCAATAGAAGTATTATGACCATTCGAGAGAGATTTCCCAAACCAAAAAGTTGTGTTATTGAATCCAAGGATTACTTTCAAAGGGTTGGGTTGAAATGATTTCTTGGAATAAAAAAAAAAGTGCAACTTGAAAAGTGATATCATTTTAAAGAGTCATTTAGGGACCTATTGGTGCATATAAATAGATAATAAATTTGGAGAATTGAAATTTAATTTGTTCCATCCAATTTGTGTGTGAATTTTTTAGTACAAAAACATTCTTTCTTTTTTATGATATATATTTAATTTGAGATATGAAGTTATTTATTTATTTAAATCATGATATTAATAACAATCGTTTGGATGTTATTAATGAGACATCAATTTCATTGCTAAAATGGAAGTTTGTAGATTATCATATAATATAAATAATTTTGGTTGTTGTTTTTGTTAGATAACCTTAAATTAAATTAATTTTATATATGATTGCACATTTTTCTTATTCTATGTTATAAAGTTTGGACTAGAAGTGGTTTTGACTAGAAATGAAATAAGTCATAAGCATATTTTTCTAGTCAATGTAGAATAGTGGAAAGCATTGACTTATAAAATAAGATCACTGTTCTAGTATGAAATCTTCTAGTGAGAATATATAATGTGATAATCATATATTTGATATTAAGATGATACTATGCATATTTACAATGGTGCATGTTATTTTTTTATATATGGCTTAGATATGATCTATAATCTCGTAGTTCTATAAAATTTTGAGATTTAGTAAATTTTGAAATTTACTTTGGAAGCCATGAATAAAAAATCTCGTGAGTATGGAAATAATAATATGAATGCTATTTGACTCATTTAGGTGATAGACATGACTTTGATTATTGTAAAACAAAATTGATAATGTCTATGGTGAAGGGTGAATAAATGTGTGATTTTATAGTCACTTGATTGGACAATTTATGGTCATTTAATATGTTACACCCTTATATATATATGATGTGTTAAGAAAAATAATGTTATTTGACTATAAATGCAAAAAGTTTTAAAGTCGTGTATTGACTTTGAAAAGAAGCTATGACAAAGTGCAAATATGTTGCCTAGTTTCACCAAGGGATTCGAGGCCTCTTTACAACAACTTGGTGAAAAAGACATGATGTATAGTTTCATATATTTGGTGATTGTGAAGTTAATTTCTTGGATATTACAAACATAAATAAAGTAGCCAAATATGATATTTTCATGATAAGAAAAGATAAAGTGATCACTGTAATTTGACAATAGAAGAAAGGATAACCTTGATAGCATTCTTTTGCGAAAGAATGGGTAATTGAACATGATGGAGATGTTGGTCTTGTGAATTTTCAAGACACAAATAAATATAAAGTTTCACCATGTGATACAGATAATTAACATTGAAATTTAGGGATGAGGTACAAGCCTATAATATTTGAGCCGCCAATGATGGAAACTCAACTCAATGTTTGGTATAACGTCAAGTCTTCAGTCCAATGAGAAAAAGTACATCATCAGTATGTGACCGCTAGCACTATAAAATAATATAATACATTATCCCAATGTAAAAAGTGTTAGGTACTTGTAATGATAAGGAAATGATGAAAGTATTATATTCTTAATAGACCCATAACATAAATATTTGAGAATGTTCTAATTACGGGAACACTCTTGATGGGATCTACCTTTATAAGTGGAAGTGTGGCTTCTTTTAGGAGATCAAGGGCTTGGCTCTGACAACACTCATGAAAAGAGGTTACATATACATGATCATGATAATTTCCCTGATACTATGCATTGATTGGTGTTGAAATTATTGTGTGAGATGTGTTCATTTAATCAAATTGAATAGTTGGTTCAAAGCATAGTCTACTATTTATGTGTTTTTTTGTACTAACTAAAATTTACGACAAAGGAAAATGCATCTATCGGACAATAGTATAGCTATGGTGAGTAGAGATATCGTATCCACAAGGGCTAAAATTATTAGTAATTACTGTTTTCTTATTATTTAGTAAAAAATTTGGAGTGATGAGTTTTAATCTAAAATTACTAAACTAATTTAACTGAGAACGCAATAGAGAATGAATTAGGAAAATAATCGAAAGATAACCAATGTGAGAGACAATAACCCATGAAAGAATCCACCTAGAGTCCTTCTATTATTATTAATTTGATTCAAACGATTTATTCACTTGGTGTCTTGATCCGTAGAAATCTCTAAATTATGCTAATATCTTTATCTTTTTCGAGAGTAGAAGCAACTGACTCTAGGTTGATTAATTGAAATCTCTTTCTAATTAAAACCCCCATTGTTGCATTAACTCGATCTATGGATCCCCTTAATAGATTTGACTCTAATCTGGCAGATTTATGTAGTCCTATTTCTAAGATTGCATGCAACTCCACTCAGTTATGCTAGATCTACTCTTAAACAAGGACTTTTGCTCCACTGAATTAAGCACATTAAACATGAATTAATATCTCAAAAATATTAAAACAAGAAACAAGCACACATAATTGATAACAAGAATCAAGTATTTATCATGTAAAACAGAAAATAAATAATAGAATTCGTCATAGGTTTCATCCTCCCTAGGTATCTAAGGAATTAGTTCATAATTCTAAATAAAAACATCTTAAAGTTAAAAAAATTCCAAGAAACAAAGAAACTTGTAAAATCTTTAGAAGAAATTAAAAGGAGGTCTTTGATCTTGATGGAAATCTGCTTCGGAAGTGGCTCCAATGGTGTTCCTTGAGTGTTTTCTTCAATCTTCTCTGATGCCCCCATATCTCTTATTCTATTTGATATTTATAGACTTTAGAATGCTCAGAAAGCTAAAAAAATTGTGTTTTTCCATGTGTTTGGGAAGCAAGGTGCGAAATCAACACGGGTTGGCACATGAGCGTGTGTCCATCCCGTGTGTATCACATGGGCGTGTGTCCAGCCCTTGTGGCTTCTGAAATCTGCTCTTTTTCTTCAACGTTTGCTCCCAAATGCTCACCTAAGTATAAAAAATGAATTAAAGGGATTAAGAGCATCAAATTCACCAATTTGCATAAATAATCATCCAAGAACACATTAAGAATGAGAGTAAAATATGTTAGTTTTATCGTTTATCAAATATCCCCACACTTAAGCGTTTGCTTGTCCTCAAGAAAAATCCTCAACTCATTTTAAAATTAATCTTTCTCAACTTATAATTCTCATCAATAATGTTTCGAAATAATTCGCAAATAATCATGCATTGACAATTCAACTAAAAGGGCACTAAAGATTCAAACAATACAAGTCAAAATTTTTAAAGCACAAAAACATAAGTAACTTCCCTTATTTAAATAGTTACCTTTAATTTAAAATCGACAAGAATTGACATCCTCACTAAAGATTCACTCAAATGACTCAAAGTGTTTAAGGTTCAAGAATAAGCACTCAACAGTCGAACAAGAAATGTCATTACCATAAGCTTGCTTGAAAATCAAATCTCCACCACACAAAAAAAAAATGATAAGACACTCTAATCAAAAGGTCTTTAAGAGGTTGTAATGAGGTTTAGGTTAAGGGTTGTGGATAAAGACCAACAAAGTTGGTTATGATCGAGATTGAGTTGATAAATTAACAAACTCGAAAAATAAGCAAATGCTGAATTAAAAACAAGCTCATCAATCACGAACTATTTAAGAACAAAATTGAGCTTTTTCTCAAAATATAAAATTAATTGTTCAAGCTCAATTAACAAATAACTAATTAAAAATCAATATTTTTTTCGATCTTTTTTTCTTTTCTTTTTTTTTTCAAGAAAAATAAGAAATAATTCAGCAAATTAAACAGAAGAGCATAGCTAGGAAACTAACCAAATCAAATCATGACAAAAAAGGGAGTCAATAAAATGGGAAAAAAATCATAACGAACAAAAAAATGGGTCATGGGTTAAAAATCACAAGTTAATCAAGAAAAGGGATGTTAGACTCAATGAGGTTCACTAAGGGTTAATATAAAAAGGGAGGCTTTTTATGGGATAAGTGAGTTAAAACCTAAGTGCCTTTATCATCATAGTAATCAAATCAAAGGTGTGGTCTCGACATGCATAATTGAAGCAAGTTCTAGAATAACAAGTCAAGTTGACACACTTATAACCAATAATAGAATGAACATAAAAAATTTATGCTCTAAAGGCTCAAAATCTCACAAAAAATTATGGTTTTGATGTCAAACTTGCAAATCTCAAACTTCAAGATAATACTTCAATTTAGGGAAACAACATAAATTTTTAATATCTGGAAAATAACTTATCATGCTTGATTCTCTCATGTTTAAAGTTTAAATAAACCAATGCACAAATATCTACAAATTGATCCAAAACAAATCAAAGAAATCCCAAATCGACAAAAATTCATTCTAATGGAAGTATGAGAAAATTACTTAAACACAAGAAACAATTTAGGAATTTTGTAACATCCCAAAGTTGGGCCTAGTAGGATTGGGCCCATTGGGCCTTAGGTATAGGAGCGTTTAAAATTTTTAAGAAGAAGAGAACGGCTTTAATGCAAGTTGGATCTAGTTGGTGAGTGATTTTGGAAGGTTAGGGGGCTTCTATGAAGTCCCGGGTTCAAACTTTGGCTTTAGGGAAACTTTGATTTTAGGTGAAAAAACCCTGGGAGTTAGTAGTAGGCTTTAAGAATAAAATGTGGAGAGAATGACACAAGTGGAGTGTGTGGTGTAGTGGCAAAGTAACGCCACACAAGAGGCAAGGGGGTGACGCCACAAGGAAGGAAGGAGGTCTAAGGTTCAAGTCTTGGCTCTTGCATTTTGGTTTTCCTTTTATATGGACTTTAGAACTTGGCCATAGGTTTATATTTAGTTGCGCATAGTGTTAGACACAAGAGGAGCTTGTGGCCAAGTAGCTAGTGGCGTGTTGAGCTATTGAAGGGTGTAAGGGAGCCTGGGTTCGAATCTCATGACAAGTAAGGGAGTATTTATTTTGCGGAGTGGTCAGCCAGAGTTTGTGTTGGATTTAAACTCTGCTAGCAGAGGGATCCCATATCGGAAAGATACAAAGAAGGAAGGTGAGAAGCTAGCTATATATAGAGCTGTCTAGGAGGAGAAGGGGTATACCTAGTTGGCGTTGGGCATAAGAGTGCTCGAAGCGTGGTTTAGCAGCTTCAGATTCCTATCAGGTGTGTACTTCTCTCTACTCTAGCTGTAGAGTGGCAAATGCCGAAATGCCGGTCACACGGCGATGGTAGCCACACGAGCGTGCGAGCGCACGTGTGGGGCTTCAACGCGATAGTTGAGGCTATTAGTAGTGTTCTTGTGGGTTGACGTTGTTTGGGCCACGATGGCCCGAAAGGGGCCAAGTGGGCCCAATGGGCCCGGGCCCATATGAATAAATTGTATGATTGTGTAGTAGATAGTTAACTAGACTATGTGAATCTCATATATGTGGCTAGGTTAAGGCTGAATGGGCCACACGAGTGTATGGGCCCACTTGGGCCAAGAATGGGCCTTAGGCCCATTCGTATCATTATCTCTGTTTAAAATACTTGAGTCGTTTGAGGCGACGGTGGACCTTCTGTTGGGTTGTTAACACCCTGATTTGTAAAATTATCGAAATACCCCTGGTTTGTAAATTATCAAAATACCCCTGATTTGCAAAATTACTGAATTACCCCTGATTTGCAAAATTACCGAATTGCCCCTGGGTTGTAAATTACTGAATTACCCCTGGTTAGTGAAATTACTGAATTACCCCTGGTTTGCAAAATTACTGAATTACCCTGAGTTTATAAATTACCGAATTACCCTTGGTTTGCAAAATTACCAAATTACCCTTAGTTTGTGAAATTACCGAATTACCTCTGGTTTACAAAATTACCGAATTACCCTCGGATTACAAAATTATCGAAATACCCTTAGTGTGTAATTACCACTTTACCCCTAAATGACAAATGACCATTGTACCCTTGTGGTAGTACTAATGTTGTCTATGTTAATTGTATGATTGATTATGTTCGAAATTGGCCACCAGGTTATGGGCCGGCTTCTGAGCAAAGTCGTAGGTAGATAGCAGTAGTTCCGATTAGCGATAGTGTCGACGTAGAGAGCGTGACATTACATGTTATCAGGTGTGTAACTCTCACACACTTTGTATGTTAGTTATACTATTAACTGCTATGCCTAAAAGCCGAAGTGACGATATTAGTCACTAAAAATACCCTTGTGGGTTTGGATCAAGGATTCCGGGTAAGTTCCGTAATACTCTGTTGATAGCAAAAGTATGTATGAATGGAATGGTTGGTTGTTATGCATTTGAAAGTATGATCATATCATATTGACTGTTAAACATGGCATAGACTTGGGGTATGATGTGAGGAGGGAGAAAACGTGATCTCTTTTAGACTGTCGCCAGTGGTTAGGTACCACAAGTGGGTTGGCCCCACATATTATTTTGTGACTAAGTCTCAGTGGTTTGGAACCACCAGTGGTTAGGTACCACATATATCTTATTTTTGTGACTCGTCCTAGTGGTTTGGTACCACAGTGGGTTGGCCCCACGACGGATATCGTGGATTGTCACCAGTGGTTAGGTACCACAAGTGGGTTGGCCCCACATATTATTATTTGTGACTTTTGTCACGGTGGTTTGGAACCACCGTTGGTTAGGTACCACCGTGGCTAGGTGCTACAAATGTTGGGTGAATCTGAAAGATACGGTGGATATGCATATTAGGTTGGTTGGGTTGCATTGCATACATTATCTGCTGTGACATATGATATGGGTTAAGGCTCAACCGAGGCTATTTTGGGCTAAGGCCCAATTACCACCGTTACTATAATGGGCTTCGGCTCAGATTGTTGTGATGCATGTTCTTACCGATGAGAGTTGTATACACTGAGTTTTCGTAAACTCACCCCCTCTTTTTATTAAATGTTTCAGGTAATTTCCAGCGATAGAGGATTGGGAGCCGTGGAGGACTCGGGGTGGCTATACATCGGAGATACTACTTGTGAACTTTAATAATTTCGATTTGTACCTTTCTTTTAGATTATTTATTTTGGGTTAATATTTTGTAACAAGGCCATTGGTTTATTTTTCCAAGTTTTCATTTATAACTGTTAAACTTATAAATACGGGGTTTTCTTAAAACATTAGCAATCGTTTTCTAAAATATCATGTTTACGCAACGATGCAAGTTCAACTCTCATAACAAAATAAATTTTCAAAATAATAACAACTTTTAAACAGTCATTTAGTAAATCATGTTTTTCTCAATCAAATAACGAACTCGGAGTTCAAAAATCTGATAAAACTTTTCTAAACAATTGCTTAGCTTTTCAACTTCCTTCATTGTGACACGCCAGATTTGGGTCTAACTTTTAGGCCGAGTTTGGGGTGTTACAATTATGGTATTAGAGCCTAGGTTGTAAAACTCGACTATGGAATGGGTTTGAAAATGTTTTTCAAAGTTATTTAAAATTTGGTTTAAAAAAAGTATCTTTATTGGAAGTATGGCACCCGAGTCTCCGGCACCAAATCCGTAAGTCCCCTTACTTATTATTATATGCTATAATGACTGTATTTATTCTGTGTATGTTTTGGATGTGATGTTTGAATGGAAAATTTTTATGTATGAGTGTTAAATATTAGTTTGCTTTTGTATTAGATATTTGGTTGTATGAAGAGGTTCCAAGCTTAAGTTAGAAAGTGTATTACTGTTTTAGAATCAGAGTGCGCAGCGTGAGTGTAGTGTTGTAGGTTAGGATGTGCGACTGTTTCTATAGCTGGAAATTTCGAGGACAAAATTTCTTTAAGGAGGGTAGATTTGTAACATCCCAAAGTTGGGCCTAGTAGGATTGGGCCCATTGGGCCTTAGGCATAGGAGCGTTTAAAATTTTTAGGAAAAAGAGAAAGACTTTAATGCAAGATGGATCTAGTAGGTGAGTGATTTTGGAAGGTTGGGGGGCTTCTATGAAGTCCCGGGTTCAAACTTTGGTTTTAGGGAAATTTTGGTTTTAGGTGAAAAAAACCCTGGGAGTTAGTAGTAGGCTTTAAGAATAAAATGTGGAGAGAATGACACAAGTGGAGTGTGTGGTGTAATGGCAAAGTAACGCCACATAAGAGGCAAGGGGGTGACGCCACAAGGAAGGAAGGAGGTCCAAGGTTCATGTCTCGGCTCTTGCATTTTGGTTTTTTTTATATGGACTTTAGAATTTGGCCATAGGTTTATATTTAGTTGCGCATAGTGTTAGACACAATAGGAGCTTGTGGCCAAGTGGCTAGTGGCGTGTTGAGCTATTAAAGGGTGCAAGGGAGCCTGAGTTCGAATCTCATGACAAGCAAGGGAGTATTTATTTTGCGAAGTGGTCAGCCAGAGTTTGAGTTGGATTTAAACTCTGCTAGCAGAGGGATCCCACATCGGAAAGATACAAAGAAGGAAGGTGAGGAGCTAGCTATATATAGAGCTATCTAGGAGGAGAAGGGGCATACCTAGTTGGCGTTGGGCATAGGAGTGCTCGAAGCGCGGTTTAGCAGCTTTAGATTCCTATCAGGTGTGTACTTCTCTCTACTCTAGCTGTAGAGTGGCAAATGCCGAAATGCCGGTCATACGGCGATGGTAGCCACACGAGCGGGCGTGCGCACGTGTGGGGCTTCAATGCGACAGTTGAGGCCATTAGTAGTGTTCTTGTGGGTTGACGTTGTTTGGGCCACGATGGCCCCTAAAAGGGCCAAGTGGGCCCAATGGGCCCGGACCCATATGAATAAATTGTATGATTGTGTAGTAGATAGTGAACTAGACTATGTGAATCTCATATATGTGACTAGGTTAAGGCTGAATGGGCCACACAAGTGTGTGGGCCCACTTGGGCCGAGAATGGGCCTTAGGCCCATTCGCATCATTATCTCTGTTTAGAATACTTGAGTCGTTCGAGGTGATGGTGGACCTTCTGTTGGGTCGTTAACACCCTGATTTGTAAAATTATTGAAATACCTCTGGTTTGTAAATTACCAAAATACCCCTAGTTTGTAAATTACCGAATTACCCCTGGTTTGCAAAATTACTGAATTACCCCTGGTTTGCAAAATTATAGAATTGCCCCTGGTTTATAAATTACTGAATTATCCCTGGTTTGCAAAATTACTGAATTACCCCTGGTTTGTAAAATTACCGAATTACCTCGGGTTTGTAAATTACCAAATTACCCCTGGTTTGTAAAATTTCTGAATTACCCCTAGTTTGTGAAATTACCGAATTACCCCTAGTTTGCAAAATTACTGAATTACCCCCAGATTACAAAATTACCGAAATACCTTTAGTGTGTAATTACTGCTTTACCCTTAAACGACAAATGACTGTTGTACCCTCGTGGTAGTATTAATGTTGTCTGTGTTAATTGTATGATTGATTATGTTCGATATTTGCCACCGGGTTGTAGGCCGATTTTTGAGCAAAGTCGTAGGCAGATAGCAGTAGTTCCGATTAGCGATAGTGTTGACGTAGAGAGCGTGACATTACGTGTTATCAGGTGTGTAACTCTCACACACTTTGTATGTTAGTTATGCTATTAACTGCTATGCCTAAAAGCCAAAGTGACGATATTGGTCACTAAAAATACCCTTGTGGGTTTGTATCAAGGATTCCGGGTAAGTTCCGTAATACTCTATTGATAACAAAAGTATGTATGAATGGAATGGTTGGTTGTTATGCATTTGAAAGTATGATCATATCATATTGACTGTTAAACATGGCATAGACTTGGGGTATGATATGATGAGGGAGAAAACATGATCTCTTTTAGACTGTCACCAGTGGTTAGGTACCAAAAGTGGGTTGGCCCCACATATTATTATTTTATGACTAAGTCTCAGTGGTTTGGAACCACCAGTGGTTAGGTACCACATATATCTTATTTCTGTGACTCGTCCTAGTGGTTTGGTACCACAGTGGGTTGGCCCCAATACAGATATTATAGATTGTCACCAGTGGTTAGGTACCACAAGTGGGTTGGCCTCACATATTATTATTTGTGACTTTTGTCACCAGTGGTTTGGAACCACCAGTGGTTAGGTACCACCAGTGGCTAGGTGACATAAATGTTGGGTAGATACAGGAGATACGGTGGATATGCATATTAGGTTGGCTGGGTTGCATTGCATACATTATCTGCTGTGACATATGATATGGGTTAAGGCTCAACCGAGGCTATTTTGGGCTAAGGCCCAATTGCCACCATTATTGTAATGGGCTTCGGCTAGGATTGTTGTGATGCATGTTCTTACCGATGAGAGTTGTACACACTGAGTTTTCGTAAACTCACCCTCTCTTTTTGTTAAATGTTTCAGGTAATTTCCAGCGATAGAGGATTGGGAGCCGTGGAGGACTCGGGGTGGCTATACATCAGAGATACTACTTGTGAACTTTAGTAATTTCAATTTGTACCTTTTCTTTTAGATTATTTATGTTGGGTTAATATTTTGTAACAAGGCCATTGGTTTATTTTTCTAAGTTTTCATTTATAATTGTTAAACTTATAAATACGGGGTTTTCTTAAAACATTAGCAATTGTTTTCTAAAATATCATGTTTACTCAACGATGCAAGTTCAACTCTCATAACAAAACAAATTTTCAAAATAATAACAACTTTTAAATGGTCATTTCGTAAATCACATTTTTCTCAATCAAACAACGAACTCGGAGTTCAAAAATCTGATAAAACTTTTCTAAACAATTGCTTAGCTTTTCAACTTCCTTCATTGTGACACGCTAGATTCGGGTCTAACTTTTAGGCCAGGTTTGCGGTGTTACAGATTTTCTAATAATTATATAAATAACCTCTCCACATTTAAGATGTATATTGTCCTCAATGTACAAACGGATATAATCACAGTATAAACAGAATATCATAAGAGAGGGAGAAAACTGAAATTGCCCTAAATATTGGATGAAATTTCTAGAATGGTGAAAAGCGAAATTGTAGGCAAATATAAATGTACTGCATGTAACACCCCTTACCCGAAACCTTTGCCGGAGTCGAGTATGGGGCATTACTAGACTTGACTACTAGTTTGGGGCATGAAAATTTAAAGCTGTCCAATTGCGTCAGGCTGACTAAATTGTCCATAACTCGAGTTACAAAACTCGAAATTTAGATCCGTAAATTTTTGTTGAAACTAGACTCATATAAATTTTTACCATATTTTTTCCAGAATTTTTCATGTGGCCAATTAGTACAGTTTATTCATCAAAGTTACCCCTATTTCACTGTTTGATAATTCTGACCTATCTTTACAAAAACTCAGTTATCTCATTGCACAAAATTTTAATAATGTCCTTGTTTATTCCAATAAAAAATAGACTCATTAAGTATTCTAAACATATAAACTATGCTCCATAATTATTTTTGTACAATTTTTAACAATTTTTCTAAGACAGAACAGGGACTCACGAATTCATTCAGGACAAGTCTCACTAAAACTAAAATATCTCATAATATATAATTCATTTGCCTAGCTTGTTTCTTTCATATCAAAATAGACACAATAAACTTTAATTCTATGTCTTATTCACTTTCTAATTCAATTTATCCTATTTTTGGTGATTTTTCAAAATCACCTCACTGCTGAACTGTTTCACAACAAAAATATGATTAACTAGTTTATAACTTCCTTACTCAATTTATTTAAACTCTATACCTTAACCATACATATATATATTTATACCAGAAACAAATCCCATATATAATTTAGGCCATGAGTATTTCATCCATAACATAATATGAACTAAACTTTCACGATATAACATATGATCGTTTCCCATGTATGATTTAAATCATGACTGCATGCACTTATCTACTGGTATTTTAATGCAAGCTACCATATCAAATATGAAACCCAAACTTAACCAAAAGCAACAGCCTTATTCGCAAGGCTATATTTATATTTACAATCCGACATCATTCATTATTTATCAAAACGAAGCCTATACATGCCTTTGATTAAAAGTTTACAAAACATAACTATACCAAAGAGAGTGATAGTGTGGTTGACTGTCTTGATGATCCTCTGAGCCAGTAGTTGAATTATAGATCTATAAAATAGAGCACAAACATAAACAGAGTAAGCTCATTGGCTTAGTAAGTCTTAAGCAGCTTTATAGCTCAACTAGGTATTCAATTAGATTGAATAGAATAGCATTATTAACAATTTATGAACTGACAAAACACATATAAACTACCATGGCCGATTATCAAAGTTCACATCTAGCGAATAATATTCAACATACACTCAAAATATAAAACTTAGCAATGGTGCCCGGATTGCTAATCAATACATATATATTTTCACTTCAACCGAATAATACTTTCTATACACATTTAAAATAAGGGTTCATAATTGAATATATACATTTATCTATATGTATAGTATAGCTCATGGCCAAACTTATATAGGTAAAATTTCTCATATCAATATAATAAACTTAAGTAAGCAAGTAATCATACCAACTCAATATCTTTTCTAATCACATATCTTAAGTACCAAACAAATATATATATAAACACCTTTCTATCAACTTGATTATTCAAGAAGCATCACTTATATCATAAACTTGATTCGATACATGACTTTTAGCGAACACTACAAAGGATAAACCTTAGCTTGTTCAAATACCATCATAACTAGACCATTTCATTCATAAGCATAAGCTCATATTAAAACCATTGATATAAAACTACTAGACCAAAGGTCCGAGATTTAAACACCCAAGACGAAGCACGCTAGGCATTAAAGCCCGAAATGAATCAAGCACAAAGCACGCTAGGCATTAAAGCCCGATAAACAACACCGCACGAAGCACGCTAGGCATTAAAGCCGAAATGAATCAAGCACAAAGCACGCTAGGCATTAAAGCCCGATAAACAACACCGCACGAAGCACGCTGAGCATTAAAGCCCGAAATGAATCAAGGCACAAAGCACGCTGGGCACTAAGCCGAATATATCAAGCACAAGGCACGCTGGGCACTAAGCCCGAATATATCAATGTGATCAATCATTCCACACACACTTCATATCTATATTACATATCCAATTCAACTAAACTTATTCACCTTAAACAAATTAATCATTACTTCATCGTACAATCCCACAATTAGCATTGATACACTTATTCATATCACATTATCAATTTATGAAATCAATCTAATATACATATATACATTCGGCTATAACATGATTATATACTGAAATTTATCAAACATTATCATTTAATAAGTTCATGAATAATTCTTTAACAAATTTCACAGGACTTACCTCGGTTGTCGATAGGTAAATGCGAATCGGCTATTCGAGAACCTTCGTCTTTCCCCGATCTAACTCCGCTTTTCTTTGCTCTTGATCTAAAACACATTAAATTTAGCTCATTCAAGCACAATTCATCTCAATTTAGTCCCTAAGCGCATAAATGGGAAAATTACTATTTTACCCCTAGTATTTCACAACTTTGTAATTTAGTCCTATTTGCATAAAACTCAAAATACATCAAATTTCCCATACTCCTTAAGGGCGAATATATATGAGGACTATACAAGTCCATATCTTTCATTTAGTTTGCAATTAAGCCCTCTAAATTTTTATTTTTACAATTTGGCCCTAAAACACAAATTCACCAAAACTTCCAACACATAATATACAAATTTTAACCTATCTATCATCTAACATCATCAAGCATCATAAACCTCAAGAATTCATCCATGGAAACACTTAAAACATACCACCAAAATCAAAATTCGAACATGGGCTAGTAACTATACATGTTAACCACTTCAAAATGTTAAAATTTATAAAAATTAAGCTAAATCTCTAACCTTATTAGAACATGCAAGAAGGTTTGAATGATGGAGAGCTTGAATCCTTCTTTTCTTCTTTTATTTTCGGTGATAACAAAGTAAAGATGATGATGTTTGTTTTCTTATATTTTAATGATATAACATTATTATTATATTATTTCATAATACCTTATTTTATCAAATAAAATAAAATTTTAAACCTATCCTACTAACTATTTTATATCATTGTCGTCCACTATTAAAGAAATGGACTAATTGTCCTTTTAGGACATCCACTTAAAAAGCCACAATCAAAAAGGTACATTTTACTTTAGCACGCCACTTTTACTCTTTATGCGATCAAGTCCTTTTATCAAATTGAGCACTTAAACAATAAAATTTCTCTACTGAAACTTTCACACCTTTTAATTCACACATAATAAACACAAAATAAAATATTAAAATTTTTCTCAGACTCGGATTCGTGGTCCCGAAACCACCGTTCCGATTAGGGTCAAATTCGGTCTGTTACACTGCATGATTCCGAGAAATCTAATAAGAAAATAAGCACAAATAATAAAAAAGATTAAGAGGTTACAAACAACCATAAAAATAAAAATATACTTTAAAAGATAATAAATGAAACAAGTCTAAGAAAATAAAAATAAAACAATAAAAAATAAAAATAAACATAAACATAAAAAAATAAAAAGAAAACAAATAAAATCAATTATCCTCATCGTTAGAGGCATCGGTATCGTGAGTAGCCGACGCTGAAGAGGAAATGTGGAGCTGCTGACAGATCTGCTACAAGGTTGCATCAATACTGTCGAATTATTGAAAGCAATGCTGCTCGAAATGAGTAAACCGCTCAGAGAGGTCCACTAAGGTGGTTGATAAACCATAAATGTAACATATTTTATTTCCATGCTTGGCATATTTTTGGATGATTTGTAATGAGAATTAGTGAATTTGATGCTCCTAATCCCTTAAATTCATGTTTCTATACTTAGGAGAGCATTTGCGAGCAAAATGAGCGAAAAAGGGGCCAAAATCAAAGTTTTCAAGATCCACACGGGCTTAGCACACGCCTATGTGAGCCACACGGGCTGGCCACACTCCCTATGCTAGCCTGTGTCGATTTCGCACCCTGCTTCCCTGTTACGCGAAAAACCCCAGTTTTTAGGGTTTTTGAGCATTCTAAAGTCTATAAATACATACTAGAAGAGGACCTAAGAGGACACGCAGAGTAGAACGAAAAAATTACTTGAAGGAAGCCGTCGAAATCAATTCAAAAGCAGGACCGCATGCAATATTGAAGATCTCCATCAATTTTCCTCAGAAGTTTTTGGGTTCTTTATGTCTTGTTGTTTTCCTTATTTTGAGATGTTTTCCTTTTACATATGAACTAAACTCCCTAAAATACCTAGGGAGGATGAAACCTATGATGAATCTTATTATATAATTATCTGAATTACATGATAAATACTTGTTATTTTTCTTAATTATGTGTTCTTAACCCTTGCTTTAATATTTTCAGGATATTAATCGAAGTTTGATGTGCTTAATCAGTGGAGCAAAAGTCCCTGTTTAAGAGTAGATCTAGCATAATTAAGCGGCGTTGATTGCAATCCTAGAAATAGGACGACATAAATATGCCTCATTAGAGTAAAATCTAATAAGGGAATCCATAGATTGAGTTAATGCGACAATAGGGGTTTTAACTACAAAGAGATTTTAATTAATCAACCTAGAGTCAGTTGTTCTTAGTCTCGAAAGAGATATTAACATAATTTAGGGATTTCTATGAATCAAGGCAAGTGAATAAATCGTTTAATTCAGAATCATAATAATAAATGAAATCTAGGTGAATTTCTCCTTGGGTATTGTCTTTCTCATTGATTTTCTTCGAATATTTTCCTAATTTTATCTCTGTCGCGCTCATAGTTAATTAGTTAGTTACATTTTAGATTAAAATACCCCTTTAATTATTAGGCTAAATAATAAAAAGATAGTAATTACTAGTACTTTTAGTCCTTGTGGATATGATATTCCAGACTCACCATAGCTATACTACTGTTCGATAGGTGCGCTTGCCTTCGTCGAATTATTAGTTAGTTTCGAGCCCATGAAGTTTTTGGCGTCGTTGCCGGGGACTAAAATATTAGGAACACTTATTTTTTATTACTTTAGTCATTTTTTATTTTTATTGCAATTTATTTTTGTTTTTTTATATTTTAATTTACTAACTTTTCTTTTATTTTCTTCTGGCAGGTTCCTTTAGTTTATGACTAGAAGAAACCCATCAGGACCTCTAGTATTCAACAGTGAGATTGAAAGTAAATCTTGTAGAAACTGTAGAGAAGTGAGGCAGAGTCGATAGAGTACAATAGAAGAGCAAGAGGAAGCTATTTTTATTACTGAGGAGATGGCTAAAAATCAGAATAATCAGCTACCTCTTGTGGTTACCGTAAATCTTGCTCCTCGTACTATGTACAATTATGCCAAGCCCAATTTAACTGGGGCTGAATCGAGTATTCTTAGACCTGCTGTTGCTACAAATAATTTTGAACTGAAACCTAACACTATTCAAATGATTCAACAGTTTGTTCAGTTTGATGGTTTTTAGGATGAAGACCCAAATACTCATTTGGCTAATTTCCTAGAATCCTACAACACTTTCAAGATAAATGGCATTTTTGATGATGCCATTCGGCTACGGTTGTTTCCATTCTCAATAAGAAATAAAGCTAAACAGTGGTTGAACTCCCTACCGCGAGGATCTATTACTACATGGGAACAAATGATCGAAAATTTTTTGTTGAAGTACTTTCCATCGGCTAAGACAGCCAAGTTGAGGAATGATATCTCTTCCTTCATACAGATGGACTTGGAAACCCTATATGATGCATGAGAGATGTATAATGACTTATTGAGAAGGTGCCCTCACCATAGGTTACCTTTATGGCTACAAGTTCAAACTTTTTACAACGGTTTGAACCCCTCAACTAGGCAGTTGATCGATGCATCCGCTGGTGGTACTTTGAATAATAAAACACCTGAGGAGGCTTACGAGTTTATAGAAGAGATGTCACTGAACAATTATCAGTGCCATGTTATAAGGACAAAGACGATGAAAGCAGCCGGTGTTTTTAATGTTGATGCTGTCACCATGTTATCGAACCAGGTTGAACTTTTGAACAAAAGGATTGATTGTTTATATGGTTCTACGCAGGTACATCCAGTGATGCAATGCAACACAAATGGAGGAGGGAACCATCCAGAAAATCGAACCTACAACCTTAGCACAGAAGACGAACAAGTCAACTATATGGGTAATAATTCTAGAACTCAGAATAATCCCTATAGTAACACTTATAATGCAGGTTGGAGGAACCATCCTAATTTTTCTTGGGGTGGTCAAGTAAATCAAGGACAACAACCACCTTACCAGCAAGAGAAGAAGCCAAGCCTTGAAGAGATGCTGATGAAATTTATTTCGGTGTCAGAAACCCGTTTTCAAAACACTGAAACCGCACTTAAGAATCAACAAGTGTTGATTCAAGGACTCAAAAACCAGATAGGGTAGCTTGCTAAAATGATTTCAGAAAGACCACAAGGTAGCTTTCCTAGCAACACCAAAACTAACCCAAGAGAGTAGCTTCATGCAATTACGGTTTGAGATGAAGAAGGGTTAGTTGAACCTAAACCAGAATTAAGGCAAGAAACTATGGTAAGCAATGGTAAGGTTGAAGTAAGCTAAAATAAGCAAGATTCGATCGGTAAGGAATATAAACCTCGTGTGTCAAATCCAAATGCGATAAGGAAGGACCGCACAAATGAACAATTCGATAAATTTGATCGTTGTTTTGTCGAGTTTTAAAATTTATAAAGAGAATGATCTAACCTGGAAACTAACTCTGACAACGACTTTAAGGCAAGTGTACCTATCGAACAGTAGTATAGCTTAGGCAAGACCGGATTATCGAACCCAAAGGAACTAAAAGTACTAATACTCACTTTCTTTCTATTATTTAGCCTAAATATTAAATGATTTGGTTGCTTAACTAATTAATTACTAAACTAAGATGCAAAGACAAAAAGAATGAATTGGAAAATAACTTGAAGAGGAACTCAGTTGATCACGACGATACCATCAAGAAGAATCCACCTAGACTTCACTTATTATCTAACACTGAACCATACAATTTATTCACTTGACTTGATCTGTACGACTCCCTAATATATATTAAACCCTCTCTCGAGGCGAATAACATCTAACCCTAGGTTAATTAACAAAAATCTCTTTCTCACTTAATAACCCTCTAGAATAATAGTAAATCGAACTATGGACTCCCATATTAGGTTTCACCCTAATCTGGAAAAATCTCGTCACCCTATCTCTAGGCACACGGACGACTCCGCTTAATTATGCTAGATCTATTCTTAGGCAGGGTCTATTCCTCCTCCACCTAGGAACATCTGTCTTGAATTAATATCCTGAAAACATTAATGCAAGAATTAAACACACATAATTAAGAACAAATCAAGTATTTATCATATAATTCAAAAAACAATAATAAGATTCATCTAGGTTTCATCCCCTTCAGGTATTTGAAGGGTTTAGTTCATAACAAATAAAGAAAACATCTCAAGAGAAAAGATAAAACAAAACATGAGAAATCCCTAAAACCCCTTGAAGGAATTGAAGGAGAGATCCACTGTCTTGAGTAGAATTCTGGCTTCTTGAGATGGATCAACTGGCTATCTTCGAGTGATTCCCACAAAAGTTCCGGCTTCTACCGAATTCTGAATGTCTTGGCCTCCGCTCCATCCCCTTTTCAGGTTACACTTAGGGTGTTTATATAGAGTTTTGGAATGCTTTACTTGGCCTTTAAGTGTCCCAATTCAAGTATACTTCCTACCCGGTGTTTGAATAGGCTTTGGAATGTGTTTATTCGCCTCAAAGTATCCAAATTCGAGTGAAATTGCTCTTTTCCGCGGTAGGGGCACGACCATGGTACATGCTCGTGTAAATCATTTTTAGGCCGTGGCTCAATTCTGTCGATTGGGGCACGGCCATGTAAATCATTGCATGGCCGTGTGAAGTAATTTGACAAGACACGACCGTGTGGCTTGAAGTCCAGGCCGTGTCGATTTCTACTTTGGCCCAAATTGGCCCGTTTTAAGCCTATTTCTTGTTCTTTTCGTCCTCGGGTGCTTTCCTAAGTATAAAGCATGAAAAGAAAGGATTAAGAGCACCTTTTTACATAAATCAAGGGCTAAATCATCCAAAAGCATGCTAAATATGGGGTTAAAATATGTTACTTTTACGGTTTATCAAATACCCCCACACTTAAGCTTTTGCTTATCCTCAAGCAAAATTCTCAACTTACAATTAAAATGAACTTTCCATAATTCATAACTCCTATCAATAATGCCTCATCATAGTTCATAGATAATTTATACATGGATAATTTAACTCAAAGACTCCTAAAGATTCAAACAATTCTAAGTCATATGTTTGTATCACGAAAACATAGGTGTCTCCCCTTATCTAAATAATTACCTTTAATTCAAAACCGACAAGGATTGACATCCTCACTAAAGATTCACTCAAAGCACTCGAAGTGTTTAAGGTTCAAGAATAAGCACTTATAAGTCGAACCTAAAAATTTAATCCCATAGGCTTGCCTGAAAATCAAATCTCCACCACTGTAATATGAGATGATACACAAATCAAAAGGTCTTTATCAGGGTTGTAACGGGGCTTAGGTTAAAGGTGTGGATAAAGACTGAATTAGAAGGTTTAGAATCGAGATTGAATTGACAAGTTACCTAACTTAAAACAATAAACTGGAAAATAAATGATTACATCAATTGAAACTTTGAAACTAATAATACTACGAGCTTTTTCTTTGATAATTGAAATTTAAATGTATAAGCTCACTTTTTATACTACTAATACTGAATATACTTTGATTTTTTTTTAGAACAAATCAAGTCAAAACATAATAAAGAAATAACTTTATCAAATGAAATAAACTAATTCGGTAACTGATCAAATCAATTCTCGATAAAAGGGTAGTCAAAGGAATGGTGATAACAAATACATAGGGTTTTGGGTTAATATTAGTGGGTGAATCAATAAAAAGGGTTGTTAGGATCAAATGGGTTCACTAAGGGTTAATTTGTGAAGGTAGGTTTTTTAGTGGAGTGAATGGGTTAAAACCTAGGCGCCTTTATCATCTCAGTATATCAAATCAATAATGTGGTCTGGACATGTATAGTCGAGGCAAGTTCTAGAATAACAATTCAGTGTTGACACACTCTTAATCAATAAAGTGAGCATGAAAAGGAGTATATGCTCTATAAGGCTCAAAATCTCACAAAAATTATGGGTTTATGATATCAATCCCTGTAAATTTTAAACTTCAAGGTAATATTCAAAATCAGTTCAACAACCTAGAATTTTTTTTTGAAAAATAGACTTATCATGCTTGATTCTCTAGTATCTTAAAGTTTAAATCATCAATGCACAATTATCTATAACTTAATCTAAGACATATCAATAAAAATCATAAATCATTAGAAATTTCATCCTAATTAGTAATATGAGGAAATTACTTAAGAACTAGATATAATTCAGGGATTTGAGAATAATGCAAAAAGTTAGGCACTTTTACCCCCCCACACTTAAAGATGTACATTGTCCTCAATGTACAAAGATAGATAAACAATTATGTAATTATAAAATCAAAAGAGAAGGGGAGAAGTAACACTTCCGAATTTTTGGATGATGTCAATGAAAAGAAATCGGATAAGATTAGAGGTGAATGTGGGGAAGTGTCTCGAACCGTTTGAAATTGAATCCTCGAAGTAGCCAGCTTGGTTTTATTGTATCCTAAGCTAAATTTAAATGCCATTGAGAAAAAGGAAAAAATAATAAAGGAAGTAAAAATAAAAATAAAAATATGAATAAAAGTAAATAATTAAATAGAGATAAGGTCCACGACCATGTGCCTAGCCGTGGTGTCCACACGGCCATGGCCACGGCCGTGTGCAAGGCCGTGTGGGTATGGAAACCTATGCCTAAATACAAAAAGAAATAAAACCAAACTAATTATTACAGTTAGTACTCGGGTTGCCTCCCGAGAAGTGCTCGTTTAATGTCTTGAGCTAGACTTACCTGTTGTACGCACAATCATGGTGGTTTGAGGAGGTGAAAATCCTTTCTCATGCGATCAACTCGGTTATGGATATAAAGTTTAAGTCGAGTAATGTTTAACTGAAAAGGGTTGAATTTAGGATTGCTTACCTCGACTGTGCTGTATAGGAAGACATTAAGTACCTCAAAAGTGATTTCTTTGTTTGCCTTGAGCTCTAAATTGGTGATTCGAGGGTCTTCCTTATTCAACAATACCTGATCCGCGATTTTGATGTGATTTGTTGTTCCCATCAACTCGTCTGGGGTTTTCTTTGGTTTCACTTCGTGTGGTTCTGGTTCTTTTTTAAATTGTGTTTTCCACTCTTCTAGTTTGTTGACCCTAAGGCTTCGTTCCTCATATAATTCTTCTTTGTTGGCACGAGGTCTAAGCTCTAGCTCAGCTAGGTGATTTCATGATGCTTCCTGTAAAGATGGTTGAACCAAATGGTTATCAATAAAATTAATGTTCGTACCTTTATTACTCGATGTCCTAGCTGATTCAAAAGCTTGAAGAGTGATTGTTTCATCTTCTACACGAAGTGTGAGTTCACCAATTTCTTCCTTTGTGTGGTCTTTCTTTATTGTATCAGGATATGGCATAAGAGGTTGGTACTTTGTACTTGCCAGTTTTGGTATATCATGGCATACCTCAACCTTACCTTCACTTACCACAGGTTCTTCCCTTGGGTTTGGTTCGTCTAACACTTCACTATCGTAAATGGCTTGATTTTGCTCTCTCGGGTTAGTTTTAGTGTTGCTTGGTAGACGCCCTTGCAGTCGTTCGGACATTAACTTTACAAGTTGTCCAACTGACTTAGTAATTTCCTGAACTTGGTTTTTGATCTCTTTGATCGATGCCTGATGATTATCGAACGTTGTCTCAATTTTTTGGAGACGGGTTTCTGTGGCTACTATGAATTTTGCCAGCATCTTTTCAAGGTTTGACTCTTCTTCCCGTTGGTGAGGTGGTTGCTGAAAATTTGGAGGAAGTTCTTGTCTTTGGCTATTTTGATCATCCCAAGAGAAATTGGGATGGTACCTCTAACCTATATTATAGGTATCATGATAAAAATTATTTTGTGGTCTAGAGTAGTTACCCGTATAGTGAGCATGCTCGATTTCCATGCCATATCCGTAGGGTGGCTACTCAGGATTCGCCACGCGTCCTAAATTTGAATCAGATTGTATTTCTGGGTGTACCTGCAAAAGACTATTCAAACCATCAATCTTTTTATTCATCATCTCTAGCTGGTTTGATAGCATGGTTATTGGGTCGAGGTTGTAGATATCGGCTGCTTTTATTGGATTTGTCCTCATAACTTGCCACTGATAGTTATTTAGTGCCATCTCTTATATCTTCCAAAATCAAATAAAAGAAAATTTAGCAAAATCAAAATTTAACCTAACAATAAATAAAAGTAAAATTGCGGAAAATAAAAAAAATAATGGCTAAAGTAATAAAAATAGAGCTTTCTTAATATTTTAGTTCCCCGGCAACGGCGCCAAAAACTTGATCGTTGTTTTGTCGAGTTTTAAAATTTATAAAGAGAATGATCAAACCTGAAAACTAACACTGACAACGACTTTAAGGCAAGTGTACCTATCAAACAATAGTATAGCTTAGGCAAGACCGGATTATCAAACCCAAAGGAACTAAAAGTACTAATACTCACTTTCTTTCTATTATTTAGCCTAAATATTAAATGATTTGGTTGCTTAACTAATTGATTACTAAACTAAGATGCAAAGACAAAAAGAATGAATTGGAAAATAACTTGAAGAGGAACTCATTTGATCATGACAATACCATCAGGAAGAATCCACCTAGACTTCACTTATTATCTAACACTGAACCATACGATTTATTCACTTGACTTGATCCATAAGACTCCCTAACGTATATTAAACCCTCTCTCGAGGCGAATGACGTCTAACCCTAGGTTAATTAACGAAAATCTCTTTCTCACTTAATAACTCCCTAGAATAGCAGTAAATCGAACTATGGACTCCCATATTAGGTTTCACCCTAATCCGAAAAAATCTCGTCACCCTATCTCTAGGAATGTGAACAACTCCGCATAATTATGCTAGATCTATTCTTAGGGAGGGTCTATTCCTCCTCCACCTAGGAACATCTGTCTTGAATTAATATCCTGGAAACATTAACGCAAGAATTAAGCACACATAATTAAGAAAAAATTAAGTATATATCATATAATTCAGAAAATAATAATAAGATTCATCTAAGTTTCATGCCCTTCAGGTATCTGAAGGGTTTAGTTCATAACAAATAAAGAAAACATCTTAAGAGAAAAGATAAAACAAAACATGAGAAATCCCTAAAACCCGTTGAAGGAATTGAAGGAGAGATCCGCCGTCTTGAGTAGAATTCTTGCTTCTTGAGATGGATCAACTGGCTATCTTCGAGTGATTCCCACAAAAGTTCCAGCTTCTTCCAAATTCCGAATGTCTCGGCCTCCGCTCCATCCCCTTTTCAGGTTACACTTAGGGTGTTTATATAGAGTTTTGAAATGTTTTACTTGGCCTTTAAGTGTCCAAATTCAAGTATACTTCCTACTCGGTGTTTGAATAGGCTTTGGAATGTGTTTATTCACCTCAAAGTATCCAAATCTGAGTGAAATTGTTCTCTCCCATGGCAGGGGCACGGCCATGGTACACGCCCGTGTAAATCATTTTTAGGCCGTGTGTAACAGACCGAATTTGACCCTAATCGGAATGGTGGTTTTGGGACCACGAATTCGAGTCTGAGAAATATTTTAATTTTATATTTTGTGTTTATTATATGTGAATTAATGTGTGTGAAAGTCTCGTAGAAAAATTTTATCGTTTGTGTGTTTAATTTAGAAAAAGGACTTAATCGCGTAAAAGGTAAAAGTAGCAAACTATCGTGAAAAGTGCCTATTTGATGATGGCTTTTTAAAGTGGGGTATTAAAAGAGTAAATAGCCCATTTTTAAGTTAGTGGGTGGTTTATGACAAGATTAACCTTATATTATATTTTGTTTTTATTATTAAATAAAAGGTTAAAATGGTAAATCATTAAAATATTATTATATGTTAAAATGCATGAAATTAAAAGCCATTTTAGATGTTTTCTTCTTCCATTTCCATGAGTTAGCTAAGAAAAAGGGGTTTAAAGGCTTGAAACATTCGGCCATCATCAAGCTCGATTAGGTATGAATTTTAGCTCGGTTTTTAATAATTTTTACGTTTTTGAGATCGTTGCTTTGTATATTACCCGACCCATGCTTGAATTTTTGAGAATCATGTGTATATGAGGTTCGACCATTGTTGTGTTCTTATGGTTTTGATATTTAATGGTTTTAGATTAAAGATGTGTTAAAGATTTACAAGTTTTGTATTAAAAATTTTGGTAAAATTTTGTATTTAGGGCTATTTTATAAAAATAAAATTTTAGAGGGACTTAATTGCAAAATAAATGAAATGAGAGGGCTTATAAAGTCCCTAGGAATATTCGACCCTTGTATAGTCTTGGCAAATTGTGTGTATTTTGTGTTTTGTACAATTAGGACTAAATAGTAAAAATGTGAAACCTTAGGGGTAAAATGGTAATTTGCATGTTTATGTGTTTTGGGACTAAATTGAATTGAAATGTACTTGAATGAACTAAATTTAATGTGTTTTAGATCAAGAGCAAAGAAAAACGGAATTGGATCGGGGAAAGACGAAAGTTCTCGAATAGCAGTTCTAAGTTGTCCGTCGACAGTCGAGGTAAGTTCTTAAGTTAAAGTATATTAAAGAGATAAAAATGAATATGTTCAATGATATTTTTTGATTAATTTGAGTAAGGAAATAGGTGATAGCCGAATGTAAATGTTCTATATTGGATTGGATATGCTGAAATGCAATGTGAATTAGTACATTTGATATGATATGTGAATGTGGTTTATGTATATGAATTGATAGTGATGTAAGTGCTAAGGAATATAAGTTGATGAATTGATTTGATAAATAGATCAGGCTTCGAGCCTAGCAGGCCTCGTGCCGGTGATATATTTTGGGCTTATTGCCTAGCGTGCTTAATCTTGGGTGACATATTTAGGCTTCGTGCCTAGCGAACTTAGTCTTAGGTGATATATTCGGCTTTGTGCCTAGCGGGCTTAGTCTTGATGATATATTCGGGCTTCATGCCTAGCAGGCTTAATGCCGGTGATACTTTAAAACGAAGAAACCATAAATTGATCGAGGTGTAACATAGTGAATCTATTGAGTTAAAACTCGTGTAAGCTTAAATCTCATTGAATTCATCGAGTAAGGTAAGTTGTGATTAATGTTACTCGAGTTGAAATATTATGTTAAGAATGGTGTTATGTGTGATTGAGCTTATTGATCGATGTGTATGAATGGTATAAGATAGAATTTGAGCTTAAATGTACTATTTTGGGAGGTTCGGTTACAAGTAGAAATGCTAAGAGTGAAAAGACTTTGAATGTGATAATATAGTTGATATGAATGTTGTACCTATGTGACTTGGAGAATGTGATTCATGTAATATATGTTTATACTATGATTCGATGAGTTACAGAATTATAGTAATGAAGTGTAAATGCTTAGGTTAATGAACTGTTAGTATTCGGCCCTGCATAAATTTATTTATGGAAATATTCATATTCAATGTTATAAGTTTAAATAATAAAATGTTTAAGTGTTTGAGTGTTACATTATTATTGCTTGAGACTAACTAAGCTAGTAAGCTTATTCTGTGTGGTTCAATGTTCTGTTTTATAGATTTTGGTCTCGCTACGGGCTCAGGAAATCATCAGCAAAGTCAACCACAATATCGACTCATATTGGTACTTTTAAAGTTTGGACGTAAAAACTTAAGGCATGTATAGGCTAGCTTAATGCTTGAATGATAATTTGAATTGTATAAATAAGCCATGCGAAAATGGCTTGGTTTTATTACTAATGATCTAATGTTTGAGTTATTCTAGTTATAGAATGTGTGTATGTTCTACTTGGTCATGGGTTTGATAGCGATATAAAGTCATGTTAGGTTTATATATATTGTAATTAGTCTTTTGGTAAGATGATAGTTGTAGTGTTTGAATATGCTTGGGTTATGGTTGATAAATACTTATTAATGAAATGCATAATTTAAGATACAAATCAACTTAGAAATTATTTTAAATCTTGGATTGTATATTCGGCTAAGTGATGAAATTATAGGTATACTATTTGGATTGACACTTTCGAACATGGTTTACATATGTGTATGTATATTTAGTTTAAATTTAGATGTTTGATGCATGGAAGGCATAATTGGTATTTAGGTTTGATTATGTTCTTCTAATTGATTTGTTCTATATTATGTTTGGAATGTATACTATTGGTATATTATGAATTGAATAAGCAAAACTCTTAATAAACATATATATATATATATATGTTTAGCTTTTGATAATTGCTAAATTGCTTAGTAGGTTAATAAAGAACATGTGTATATTTGGTCAATGTGATTTAATGACCAATTGAATAGTAACATTCATTATTGGTTATGTAATGCTTATAAATGAATTTGGATAATGGTTTTTAAGATATGTACGATGTTGTTTAAACATGCCATGGAAGTGTATTAATCATGTTGTATTCAGATAAGACTGTATGAACAGAAAATAATTGTTATGACCTGTGCTATGTTCGGTAATGCCTTATAACCCTAATCCGACGACGGTTACGGGCTAGAGGTGTTACATTTGGTTGGTATCAGAGCTTACTGTTTAGTCAATTCTAGGACTACCGTAGCGCGTGTGAGTCTAGCTATACATGCCTTAATTGTATATATTTGATAGTGTGGTGACTTCTGACATTTCAAACTGTGTTTTATATAGTAAATGGATCCTGATCCCGATAGAGCCGTAGCGGATGATGTAGAGAGTGTAGCGCCTGACCGTGCACGCGGATCAGCGCCAGTAGACTCTCGACCAGTTTTGGGTAGCCACGAGGGGGAGGCTAAACAAGCCTTCTACCAAATGATGAATGAATGGTTTACCCAGTTTGTTTAGAATAATCTGGCTGTAAAACAACCTCCACCCCCGAATAATCCAACTCTGATACCTTCAGCACCCTCAATGATAGATCCGATGAGATCTAGCAGGCCTCCCGTTGATAAAATCAAGAAATATGGGGCCGAGGAATTCAAGGCCAATGATGATGATGATGCAGAGCGAGCTGAGATGTGGCTTGATAACACTATTCGGGTACTCGATGAGTTATTTTGTACTCCAGATGAATGCCTAAAGTGTGCTATATCTCTACTTTGGGACACTGCCTATCACTGGTGGAACACATTGGTATCCGTAGTTTCGAAAGAAAAAGTAACTTGGGACTTCTTTCAAATTGAGTTCCGTAAGAAATATATCAGTCAGAGATTCATCGATCAAAACAAAAAGAATTTTTGGAATTAAAACAGGGCTACATAACTGTGACGGAATATGAGTGAAAGTTTGTCAGATTGAGCCGTTACGCTCGAAAGTGTATATCTACCGAAGCCATTATGTGTAAAAGATTTAAAGACGGCCTGAATGAAGACATAAAGTTACTTGTTGGCATTCTTGAAATCAAAGAGTTTGTGACATTAGTCGAGCGAGCTTGTAAAGCCGAAGAGCTCGGAAAGGAGAAAAGAAAAGCTGAAGTAGAAGCTAGAGACACTCGAAAAAGATCATCGAGTAAAATTTTCCATTCTGTGCATAAGAAGTTCAGAGATGACCCCAGTCGACATAAAACCACTTCAGATTTGCCTAGACGTGATCAACCTCCAGTGAGATCTCGAGCCACGTCGATAGCCAGTGTCGGTAATGTTCCATAGAACCGGGCCGAGTGTAAACATTGTGGGAAATGGCATCCTGGGAGTTGTAGAGTTCGTGATCGGTCCTGCTTTAAATGTGGATCGTCAGATCATTTTATTCAAGAGTGCCCGATGTTAGCCGAGCAAAATGCAACTCAAAACACTAGACTGAGCAGTGCGCCAGCACGGGGTAGACCACTCAGACATTCAGGCAATGTAGGTGGTAGTCAGAGAGGGACGAAGGACACCACAATACGATCAGAGGCTAGAGCTCCAGCTAGATCTTATGCTACACGAGCCAGGAAGGATGCTTCCTCCCCCTATGTCATTACCGGTACTTTCGCCCTTTATGATACTACTGTGATTGCATTGATTGATCCTGGTTTGACTCATTCATATGTGTGTGAAACTTTAGTATTCGGTAAGACTCTGCCAGTTGAGTCTACTGAGTTTGTGATTTGTGTGTCCAACCCTTTGGGTAGATGTGTATTTGTTAATAAAGTGTGTAGAGGTTGCCCATTGATGATTCGGGATTCTTGCTTCCCAGCCGATTTAATGTTGTTGCCCTTCGATGAGTTCGACATAATTTTGAGAATGGACTGGTTAACTTCACATGATGCAGTGGTGAATTGTAAAAGAAAGCTTATTGATTTGAGATGTCAGAATGGTGAGATCATCAGAATTGGATCCAATGATTTAAGTGAGTTTCCTACAGTAATATCCTCATTGTTAGCCCGAAAGTATGTGAGAAAAGGGTGCAAAGCTTATTTGGCCTATGTATTGGATAATAAAATGTCTGAAAAGCATATTGAATCTGTATCGGTTGTGTGTGAATACCCAGAAGTGTTTCCTGAAGAACTACCGGGTTTACCACCAGTACGAGAGATTGAGTTCGGTATTGAATTAGCACCAGGAACGACTCCAATCTCGATAGCTCCGTATCGGATGGCACCTACTGAGTTAAAAGAGTTGAAAGCACAGTTGCAAGAGTTAATAGATAGGGCTTTGCACCAAGTTTCTCTTCTTGGGTGCACCATTCTTTTGTGAAGAAGAAAGATGGAGCGATGCGAATGTGTATTGATTATCGGCAATCGAATAAGGTAACTATAAAAAATAAGTACCCGTTACCTCGGATTGATGATTTGTTTGATAGTTGAAAGGGGCTTCAGTATTTTCGAAGATAGATTTTAGATCGGGTTATTATCAGTTGCTAGTCAGAGATACAGATGTGCGAAAGACGCATTCGAATTTAGGTACGACATTTTGAGTTTCGGTTATGCATTTTGGACTCACTAATGCACCGCTATTTTATGGATCTAATGAATCGGGTCTTGACGGCAGGTTTTGGATCGGTTTGTAGTAGTGTTTATTGATGATATACTAATCTACTCCAAAAATGAAACCGAGCATGCCGAGCATTTGAGATTAGTGCTACAAACTTTGCATAAACTTTGCGAGATCAACAGTTGTATGCAAAGTTTAGTAAGTGTGAGTTCTGGATGAATGAAGTCAGCTTCTTGGGTCATGTTGTTTCAAAGATCGTATTCGAGTGGATCCAAACAAAATAGCAGACTATACTTGATTGGAAACCACCAAAGAATGTTTAGAGATTGAAGCTTTCTAGGCCTTGCGGGATACTACAGACGATTTGTAAAAGGTTTTTCTGTGATAGCTACACCTTTGACAAGGCTACTACAGAAAGATGTCAAGTTTGAGTGGTCGAAAAAGTGTCAGAAAAGTTTCGAACAGCTGAAAGCTCTTTTGACCGAAGCTCTATTGTTAGCTTAGCCTGAATCGGTAAAGAATTTGCCATTTTTAGTGATGCTTCTTTGAATGGGTTGGGTTGCGTTTTGATGTAGAAAGGCAAAGTTATAGCCTACGCTTCGAGACAATTGAAGTCGCACGAAAGAAATTATCCAACTCACGATCTGGAATTAGCAGCCATTATTTTCGCATTGAAAATTTGGTGTCATTACTTATTCGGCGAGAAATGTCACGTTTATTCGGATCATAAAAGTCTAAAGTATTTGATGACTCAGAAAGATCTGAACTTGAGACAACGTAGATGGTTAGAATTGTTGAAAGACTATGAGTTGGTGATTGACTACCATCCGGGAAAAGCTAATGTTGTTGTAGATGCGTTAAGTCGAAAATCATTATTTGCTCTTCGTGCGATGAACGCACAGATGGTTATGTCTAGTGATGGTTCGATCATAGCCGAGTTACAAGCAAGACCGATGTTTATTCAGTAAATTTGTGATGCACAGAAGGTTGACAAAGATTTGATTGCTAGACGAATTCAGTGTGAAAAAGATACGAAATCAAAGTTTCAAATTGATGCGAATGACTGTTTGAACTTTAAAAGCCGAATGTGTGTTTCGAAGAACTCGGATTTGAGTCAGATGATTCTGAGTGAGGCTCATTGTGGTCGATTATCGATATATCTGGGTAGCACAAAAATGTATAATGATTTGAAATAGTTTTATTGGTGGCCTGGCATGAAACGGGGTATATTTGAATTTGTGTCAAAGTGCTTAATTTGTCAGCAAGTAAAAGCCGAGCATCAAGTGCCTCCTGGGTTGCTTCAACCGATCATGATACCTGAATGGAAATGGGATAGAATCACTATGGATTTTGTATCTGGGTTGCCTATGACATCGAGCAAGAAAGATGCAGTCTGGGTTATCGTAGAAAGACTGACCAAATCAGCTCATTTTGTACAGGTTCGTATGGCCTTTTCACTCGATAAATTTACTGAGTTGTATATATCTCAAATCGTGAGATTACATGGTGTGTCGAGTTCTATTATCTCAGACAGAGACCCGAGATTCACGTCGCGAATATGGAAGAAGTTACAGGATGCTTTAGGTACTAAACTTCATTTTAGCACCGCCTTTCACCCACAAATAGACGGTCGATCTGAGCGAACCATTCAAACACTTGAGGACATGTTGAGATGTTGCGTTCTCGAGTTTGAAGGTACGTGGGAAAAGTACTTACCTTTGATTGAATTTGCTTATAATAACAGTTTTCAATCAAGTATCAAAATGGCACCCTATGAAGCTCTATATGGCTGCAAGTTTCGTACGCCATTGTCTTTGGACCGAGCTCGGTGAGAACAAGATACAAGGGTTGATTTGATTAAAGAGACCGAGCAAGTGGCTATAATCGAGATAGTTTGAAAGTCGCATCGGATCGTCAAAAGTCTTACGCGATTTGAAACGTAAAGATATAAAATTTCAAGTCGAGATCGTATTTTAAAAGTTTCCCGTGGAAGAAAGTACTCGATTTGGACAGAAGGCAAAGCCGAGTCCGAGATTTATCGGACCGTATGAAATCATCGAGCGTATTGGGCTTGTTGCTTATAGGTTGAAGTTACCCTCGAATTAGAAAAGATACACGATGTATTTCACGTTTCTATGCTCGTGAATCTGATCGGATCCGTCACATGTGATTGTTCCATCTGAGATTGAAATCTGACCCGATATGACGTATGAGGAAGAACCGATCTGTATCTTAGCTCGGGAAGTGAAAGAGTTAAGAAACAAAAGGATTCCATTAGTGAAAGTACGATGGAATCGGCATGGAGTTGAAGAGGCTACATGGGAGCCTGAGGACTCAATGAGGCAACAATATCTGACGTTGTTTAACGGTAAGATTTTCGGGGACGAAAATCCTTAAGGGGGAGAGTTGTAACAGACCGAATTTAACCCTAATCGGAACGGTGGTTTCGGGACCATGAATCCGAGTCCGAGAAATATTTTAATTTTATATTTTGTGTTTATTATATGTGAATTAATGTGTGTGAAAGTCTCGTAGAAAAATTTTATCGTTTGTGTGTTTAATTTAGAAAAAGGACTTAATCGCGTAAAAGGTAAAAGTAGCAAACTATAGTGCAAAGTGCCTATTTGATGACGGCTTTTTAAAGTGGGGTATTAGAAGAGTAAATAGCCCATTTTTAAGTTAGTGGGTGGTTTATGACAAGATTAACCTTATATTATATTTTGTTTTTATTATTAAATAAAGGTTAAAATGGTAAATCATTAAAATATTATTATATGTTAAAATGCATGAAATTAAAAGCCATTTTAGTTGTTTTCTTCTTCCATTTCTGTGAGTTAGCTAAGAAAAAGGGGTTTAAAGGCTTGAAACATTCGGCCATCATCAAGCTCAATTAGGTATGAATTTTAGCTCGATTTTAATAATTTTACGTTTTTGAGATCGTTGCTTCAGATATTACCCACCCATGCTTGAATTTTTGAGAATCATGTGTATATGAGGTTCGCCATTGATGTGTTCTTATGGTTTTGATATTTGATGGTTTTAGATTAAAGATGTGTTAAAGATTTACAAGTTTTGTATTAGAAATTTTGGTGAAATTTTGTATTTAGGTCTATTTTATAAAATAAAATTTTAGAGGACTTAATTGCAAAATAAATGAAATGAGAGGGCTTATAAAGTCCCTAGGAATATTCGCCCTTGTATAGTCTTGGCAAATTGTGTGTATTTTGTGTTTTGTACAATAAGGACTAAATAGTAAAATGTGAAACCTTAGGGGTAAAATGGTAATTTGCATGTTTATGTGTTTTGGGACTAAATTGAATTGAAATGTACTTGAATGAGCTAAATTTAATGTATTTTAGATCAAGAGCAAAGAAAAACAGAATTGGATCGGGGAAAGACGAAAGTTCTCGAATAGCCAGTCTAAGTTGTCCGTCGACAGTCGAGGTAAGTTCTTAAGTTAAAGTATATTAAAGAGATAAAAATGAATATGTTCAATGATATTATTTGATTAATTTGAGTAAGGAAATAGGTGATAGCCGAATGTAAATGTTCTATATTGGATTGGATATGCTGAAATGCAGTGTGAATTAGTACATTTGATATGATATGTGAATGTGGTTTATGTATATGAAGTGATAGTGATGTAAGTGTTAAGGAATATAAGTTGATGAATTGATTTGATAAATAGATCAGGCTTTGAGCCTAGCAGGCCTCGTGCCGGTGATATATTTCGGGCTTATTGCCTAGCAGGCTTAGTCTTGGGTGACATTTTGAGCTTCGTGCCTAGCAGGCTTAGTCTTGGGTGATATATTCGAGCTTTGTACCTAGCGAGCTTAGTGCTTGGTGATATATTCGGGCTTCGTGCCTAGCAGGCTTAGTTTCGATGATATATTCGGGCTTCGTGTCTAGTAGGCTTAATGCCGGTGATACTTTAAAACGAAGAAACCATAAATTGATCGAGGTGTAACATAGTGAATCTATTGAGTTAAACACTCAGGTAAGCTTAAATCTCATTGAATTCATCAGAAGTAAGGTAAGTTGTGATTAATGTTACTCGAGTTGAAATATTATGTTAAGAATGGTGTTATGTGTGATTGAGCTTATTGATCGATGTGTATGAATGGTATAAGATAGAATTTGAGCTTAAATGTACTATTTTGGGAGGTTCGGTTACAAGTAGAAATGCTAAGAGTGAAAAGACTTTGAATGTGATAATATAGTTGATATGAATGTTGTACCTATGTGACTTGGAGCATGTGATTCATGTAATATATGTTTATACTATGATTCGATGAGTTCTGAAATTATGGTAATGAAGTGTAAATGCTTAGGTTAATGAACTGTTAGTATTCGGCCCTGCATAAATTTATTTATGGAAATATTTATATTCAATGTTATAAGTTTAAAGAATAAAATGTTTAAGTGTTTGAGTGTTAAATTATTATTGCTTGAGACTTACTAAGCTAGTAAGCTTATTCTGTGTGGTTCAATGTTCTGTTTTATAGATTTTGGTCTCGCTACGGGCTCGGGAAATCATCAGCAAAGTCAACCACACTATCGACTCATATTGGTACTTTTAAAGTTTGGACGTAAAAACTTAAGGCATGTATAGACTAGCTTAATGCTTGAATGATAATTTGAATTGTATAAATAAGCCATGCGAAAATGGCTTGGATTTATTACTAATGATCTAATGTTTGAGTTATTCTAGTTATAGAATGTGTGTATGTTCTACTTGGTCATGGGTTTGATAGCGATATAAAGTCATGTTAGGTTTATATATATTGTAATTAGTCTTTTTGGTAAGATGATAGTTGTAGTGTTTGAATATGCTTGGGTTATGGTTGATAAATACTTATTAATGAAATGCATAATTTAAGATACAAATCAACTTAGAAATTATTTTAAATCTTGGATTATATATTCGCTAAGTGATGAAATTATAGGTATAGTATTTGGATTGACACTTTCGAACATGGTTTACATATGTGTATGTATATTTAGTTTAAATTTAGATGTTTTATTCTATAGAAGGCATAATTGGTATTTAGGTTTGATTATGTTCTTCTAATTGATTTGTTCTATATTATGTTTGGAATGTATACTATTGGTATATTATGAATTGAATAAGCAAAACTCTTAATAAACATATTTATATATATATATATAATATATATATGTTTAGCTTTTGATAATTGCTAAATTGCTTAGTAGGTTAATAAAGAACATGTGTATATTGGTCAATGTGATTTAATGACCAATTGAATAGTAACATTCATTATTGGTTATGTAATGCTTATAAATGAATTTGGATAATGGTTTTTAAGATATGTATGATGTTGTTTAAGCATGCCATGGAAGTGTATTAATCATGTTGTATTCAGATAGGACTGTATGAACAAAAAATAATTGTTATGACCTGTGCTATGTTCAGTAATGCCTTGTAACCCTAATCCGGCGATGGTTACGGGTTAGGGGTGTTACACCATGTCTCGATTCTGTCGATTGGGGCACGACCATATAAATTGTGGCATGGCCGTGTGAAGTAATTTGACGAGATACGGCCATGTGGCTTGGAGTCCAGGCCGTGTCGATTTCCACTTTGGCCCAAATTAGCCCGTTTTAAGCCCATTTCTTGTTCTTTTCGTCCTCGGGTGCTTTCCTGAGTATAAAGCATGAAAAGAAAGGATTAAGAGCACCTTTTTACATAAATTAAGGGCTAAATCATCCAAAAGCATGCTAAATATGGGGTTAAAATATGTTACTTTTACGGTTTATCAAAATTCCTTAAACTGTTGAAAAAGTTGCATATTAACTTACCGTTTATTAAAGCTCTTTCGCAGATGTCCAATTCAATCAAAATTTTAAAAGAGCTTTTAGCAAACAAGCAGAAGTTAGATGATTCATCGCATATGGAGATGAATGCAATTTGCTCAACCATTCTACAGAATAAACTACCCAACAAATTGAAAGATCCAGGGAGTTTTACTATTCCTTATTTAATTGGTAGTTTAAATGTTAATAATGCTTTGGCTAATTTAGGGGCAAGTATTAATGTCATGCCCTATAAAATGTTTAAGCAACTAGGTCATGGGAAACCCAAACAAACTAGGATGAGTATCCAATTTGTTGATAAAACCAATAGAGTTCCTAGGGGTATTTTTGAATACGTTCTTGTCAAAATTGATAAATTTATATTCCAATTGACTTTGTTGTTCTAGACATGGATGATGATAGTGATGTACCTTTAATTTTAGGACTGCATTTTTTAGCAATTGCTAGAACTATCATTGATGTTAGTACAGGTGAACTCACACTTCGTGTAGGTGATGATATGACCATGCTCTAAGCTCGTGATTTGGTTAAGACATCAAGTAATAAAGACGATTCTATAAATCCTGTTAATAAGACTAATCATGGGATTCAACCCTCTTTATAGGAAGTTCTTTTGAAAAACACAAATGAGTGACGTTCTGGTTCATAAGCCAACAATGGAACCATCCATGAAAGACGAATGCTACAGATAGATGAACTAGACAAATGGCGGACTTATGTCAAAGAGGAACAGAAGCACAACATGTCGAGCTTAAGGATAGAACCAATCTATTTAAGGTTGGGGACCAGGTACTATTAGATAAAGTCGATCCTCGAGTTGTCACTTCAAAGCCTAATGCAAATGGAGTAACTCCTTTTACGATACTAAATGTCTTCCCATACAGTACAGTCGAGGTAAGTCATTCTAAATTTGGTACTTTTAAGGTAAATAGTACTCGACTTAAACCTTATTTTGATGTTAGAACTGATAGCAGGAGAGAGGAGTTTCAAATCCTCAAACCACTATGCGCATGCGAATGAGAGGTAAGTCAATTTTAGACTCTAAATAAGCGCTTCTCGAGAGGCAACTCGAGTGCTAACCCTACTAATTAGTTTATTTTTATTTCTTTTCATGTTTAAATGCAGGTTTTTGACCCACATGGCCTGGACACACAGGCGTGTCCTTGGCCGTATGGAAACAGGGCTAAAATTTTCCCAAAAATAGATAGAGACACGGCCTTAAATTAAACTACATGGGCATGCAATAAGGCCTTGTGGACCACACAGCCTGGACACACAGGCGTGTCCTAGGCCGTGTGAAACCTGGAGCAAAATTTTTTGAATTTTAAAACAAGTTAGAGAGTTACACGGGCAAGGCACACGGCCATGTGTGAGACACGACCTAGCCACACGGGCGTGGGAGAAGCGAAGGACGATATACATGGCCGTGCAAATCGGCCGTGTGAACCACACAGCCTGAACGCATGGGCATGTCCGAGGCCGTGTGAAGATTGGGCTATTTTTTTCCCTCGATGAACACGGGTTAAAAACAAGCCACACAGGCGTGTGACACGACCGTGTGGCCCAATAGGGACCCTCACACAACCGTGTCACCCCATAAAAACCCTAACCCCTTTTCTTTTTTCTTATTTTGTCTTTTTGTTTTATCTTATTTCTATTTCTATTTTTAGTTTTATTTTTATTTGTCTTTTATGTTTCTTGTTATCTTTTAAAGATGTGTCTATTATATTTTGAACTTTATTTTAGTTATTATGGTTGTTCCTAATCGAGTAATCCTCTAATATTTTCCGCCAGTTGTGCTTATTTACTTAATTGCTTGTTTAGAATCATGCACTATATGTATCGCTCTCTATAATTCCACTAGTCACTAATTTGAGGACTTCATCCAAAATTCAGGGCAGTTTCACTTCTCTCCCTCTCTTATGATATTCTACTTGTACTGTCATTATACATATTCATATATTGAGGACGATGTATATCTTAAGTGTGGGGAGGTTATTTATATGATTATTAGAAAATCCCTGAATCATGTCTTATTCTTAAGTAATTTTCTCATATTATATTGGAATGAATTTTTATTGATTTATGATTTTTATTGATATGTTTTGGATTAAGTCATAGGTAATTGTGCATTGATTTTTTAAACTTTAAGACATTAGAGAATCAAGCATGATAAGTTGATTTTTCAAAATTAAAAATTTCTAGGTTGTTTCCCTAAATTGAGGTATTATCTTCAATTTTGAAATTTATAGGATTGACATCAAAAGCCATAAATTTTTTTTGAGAATTTGAGCCTTTAGAGCATATATTTCTTGCTCACTTTTATTATTGGTTATGAGTGTGTCAATATTGATTTGTTATTCTAGAACTTGTTTCAATTATACATGTCGAGACCACATCTTTATTTGATATACTGAGATGATAAAGGCACTTAGGATTTAGCCCACTTGTCCCATAAAAAGTCTATCTTCATAATTAACCCTTAGTGAACCCCTTTTTAGCCTAAAACACCATTCTTAATTTACCCTTAATATTAACCCATAACTCATTCTTTTTGATTCATTGAGAATTTTTCCTATTTTATTGACTCCCTTTTTGTCGAGATTTGATTTGAATTGATGCCTGACGATGTTCTTTTGTTCACTTAGTAAATTATTTCTTATTATTCAAAAAAAGAGAGAAAAAAAATGCATATTATTGCTTATTATCTCTATTGCTCAAAAAAAAAAAAAATACACATTGTTTACTACTTAGTTCTATGAGGCTTGAGCTTGAACAGTTTAATTTTTGAGGAGAAGCTCGTTTTTATTCGTGATTAGTTATCCATTGATGTAATTATTCAGCATTAGTTTATTTTTTCAATTCAATCTCGATTCTAACCTTCTTTTTCAGCCTTTACCCACACCCCTAACTGAAGCCCCATTACAAGCCTTTAAAGACATTTTAATTTTTGTATCATCTCATTTTATAGTGGTGGAGATTTGATTTTCATGCAAGCCTATGGTAATGACTTTTCATGTTTGACTTTTGAGTGCTTATTTTTGAACCTTAAACACCTTGGGTGATTTGAGTGAATCTTTAGTAAGGATGTCAAATCTTGTCGGTTTTGAATTAAAGGTAATTACTTAGATAAGGGGAAATACCTATGTTTTCATGCTTTAAAAATGTGTGACTTGGATTGTTTGAATCTTTAGTGCTCCTTTAGTTGAACTATCAATGTGTGATTATTTGTGAATTATGATAAAACATTATTGATGAGAATTATGAATTGAGAAAGCTTAATTTTAATTGTGAGTTGAGGATTTTGCTTGAGGACAAGAAAATGCTTAAGTGTGGGGATATTTGATAAACCATAAATATAACATATTTTAATTCTATGCTTGGCATATTTTTGGATGATTTATGATGAGAATTAGTGAATTTGATGCTCCTAATCCCTTAAATTCATGTTTCTATACTTAGTAGAGCATTTGGGAGCAAAATGAGCGAAAAAGGGGCCAAAATCAGAGTTTTCAAGATCCTCACGGGTTGGCACACGCCCATGTAAGCCACACGGGCTGGCCACACACCCATGTGCCAGCTCGTGTCGATTTCACACCTTGCTTCCCTGTTACGCGAGAAAACCCAATTTTTAGGGTTTCTGAGCATTCTAAAGTCTATAAATACACACTAGAAGAGGACCTAAGGGGACACATAGAGTAGAACGAAGAAATTACTCGAAGGAAGCCGTCGGAATCAATTCAGAAGCAGGAGCGCATGCAAGATTGAAGATCTCCACCAATTTTCCTTATATGTTTTTGGGTTCTTTATGTCTTGTTGTTTTCTTTTTACATTATGAACTAAACTCCCTAAAATACCTAGGGAGGATGAAACCTATGATGAATCTTATTATTTAATTATCTAAATTACATGATAAATACTTGTTCTTGTTCTTAATTATGTGCTATTAACCCTTGCTTTAATATTTTCAGGATATTAATCCAAGTTTGATGTGCTTAATCAGTGGAGCAAAAGTCCCTGTTTAAGAATAGGTATAGCATAATTAAGCGGAATTGATTGCAATCCTAGAAATAGGACGACATAAATCTGTCGGATTAGAGTCAAATCTAATAAGGGAATCCATATATCGAGTTAATGCGACAATAGGGTTTTTAATTAGAAAGAGATTTCAATTAATCAACCTAGAGTCAGCTGTTCTTTGTCTCGAAAGAGATATTAACATAATTTAGGGATTTCTAAAGATCAAGGCAAGTAAATAAATCGTTTAATTCAGAATCATAATAATAAGTGAAATCTAGGTGGATTTCTCCTTGGGTATTGTCTTTCTCATTGATTTTATTCGAATATTTTCCCAATTTTATCTATGTCGCGCTCATAGTTAATTAATTAGTTAAATTTTAGATTAAAATACCCCTTTAATTATTTGGCTAAATAATAAAAATATAGTAATTACTAGTACTTTTAGTCCTCGTGGATACGATATTCCGGACTTGTAATATCTGGGATTTATGCTTATGCATTTTTGCTTAAGTATGTGTGAAAGCATGTCTATGTGTTCTGAATTGTGTGGCATGAATTTTGGAAACTTTAAAGTGTAGTGAATGCCTTAGAAATTATTCGATTTTAAGTTTAAAAGAGGGAGCTAAGCCTAAGAGGCCTTAAGAAAATTAGTAGGGGAAATATGACACAAGAATGGGCTTGTTTAAGTGGCTTGGAGGTGCCACTTAGGGCCTCAGTATGTGACGCCATATGCAAGGTGTAAGGGGCTCAGGTTCGAGTCATGTTGGTAGCATGGAGTGTGCTTTTATTTTGCGGCAATAGGGAGCAGTAGTGGATGGCATATGAACTCTGGAGGAAGGAAGTATAGATTGGGTTGGAATGTTGAGGATTCGGCTAAGGAGGAGGGGATCAAGGGATAAGGTAGAAACGGAAAAGAGGTGGCCAGCCTAGGGACTCTCTTTTGAGGTGATTTTCGGCCAAGTAGTAGGGGAGGGGTAGCCGAATTTGGTAAAAGGGTTTTATATTTTTTTTTTCTCCTCTTTGCCAAAATTTAGCCCCTCTTTTCACTCTTTTCTCTCATCTGTTTAAGGTAAACCGAATCTACCATCTTTCCCTCATCTTTTCTTCCATTGTTAAAACCGAATATCCTTCTCAAAGTTCCATCATTGCCGATTCTCCTTAAGCCTCATACCTCTCCTTTTCTTTCTCTTGTTGAAGCCGAATCTTCCTAGTGTTCATCAAGCCAAAACCTTCTCTTCTTGGGATCTAGTAGCCGATTGCTCATAAAACCCTCAAAAGCCGAATCTCAAGGTACCCTAGCTGATTTCTTCATAGCTTCAGAAGCCGAAACTTGTTGATCACTACTTAGCCTTCATAGCCACACATCTTTGTGGATTCAAGTAAGGGTGTTGTCGATTCCAACATTAAGGGTAAGGATTTTATTGTCATCGTTTTATTTCTTTTGTTAAAGCTGAAATCAAGATTCTAATGCCCTTAATATCTTTGGCCGAAACTATGAAGGATTCTTTTGGGATTTCCATAGTAACCGACTTCTAGGGAGATCATTCGGGATTTCAGATCTAAGGTAAGTATGGTGAAAGACTAGGCCGAAGGCCATGTATTCAAATATTGGAATTGGATCTGACATAGTGCTTGTAGGGATTTCGACAGAGACTAAGGACAAGTGATATTTCGGGATTTGGATCCACAAGGTAAGTGCATGTGATATTCGGCCAAGGCCTATTTAGTGACTTAGATCTATTTCTTATTTATTCAAAGAGCCGAAAACTAATCTGTGAAGTGATTTAGTGCTAGCCGATTGAAAGGAGGAAACACTACAAAGTTTTGGGATTTGATTAGTAGTCAAATCGGCACCAAGGTAAGATTTTGGTTGCGATAATCCTTCGGGATTTGATCATTTGGCCGAATGGCCTATAGCTAAAATGGTTAGTGTTGGCCGAATGTAGGAACCTGGGTCTAGAGGATTAGATCGAGTTTTCGGGATTTCAGTGAAAGCGTTAAGTGAATCAGGTGTGTAACCCACACTGAATCTTAATAGATTTACAGATTTAATTTAATATATGTGTTAATAAGAATGTGAAAGATATAGCTTAAGGTACCATTCAATGGTACGGCAGATTCAGGTACGTTATTCTCTAAAACTATGTTTACAATGTTACGAATACCTATTATGACACATATGTGAATATTGGTAAGAATGTGAAATAAAGAATAAGGCATGTTATTGCATGATTTGTATGACATGGGGCATATGGGTGATATGTTAAGGGGAAGTGATCTGGTAGTTTTATACCACAATATCTGAATGTGGTGACTCATGTCACAAAATCCGAATGTGGTGACTTATGTCACAAATAATTATCTAGTGGCTATGCCACAATATATATAAGGGCGATGAGCATGTCGTCTACAGCAACTACCTTCGATGATGTGTAGCAGATGGAGGGTTGACTTAGTAGTCCCCACGGTGTGATGGTTGGTACGGGTGATGTGTAGCGGATGGTTATCTAGGTTTGGGTTCGGGTTTGCATCATTGATTATAAATGTTTATTATGTATGATTTGACATGCCTAAATTGATTGAGACTTGTGTTGGTTGTTACACACTGAGTCTATTTGACTCACCCCGTTGTGGGATATTTTTCAGGTGACACTGTAACATCCTGAAAAGGGCCTATGCATTTTCGGTTTAATTGTACGAAATGACATGGCTTATGTGTTATGAATGCATTATGAACATTTTTGGAAACTTGGAAATGTTATGTTAAAAGAGGAAAGTGAACATTTTGGAAACTTAAGTTAAAAGAGGAAAGTGAACATTTGGAAACTTAAGTTAAAGAGGAAAGTGAACATTTTGGAAACACGGAAATGTATGGAAATGTTAAGTTTAAAAGAGGAAACTAAGGTAAGGTGGTCTTAAGAAAATTAATAGGAGGAATTTGACACACAAACAGGCTTGGAAAAGTGGCCTGAAGATACCACTTAAAGCCCAGTGAGTGACGCCACAAGCAGGTGCAATTGGGCCTGTGTAACATCCTGAAAAGGGCCTATGCATATTCGGTTTAATTGTACGAAATGACATGTCTTATGTGTTATGAATGTATTTTGAATATTTTTGGAAACCTGGGAATGTATGGAAATGTCAAGTTAAAATAGGAAAGTGAACATTTTGGAAACTTGGAAATGTCAAGTTAAAATAGGAAAGTGAACATTTTTAGAACCTTAGAAATGTAAGGAAATGTATGGAAATGTATGGAAATGTAAGGAAATGTATGGAAATGTAAGGAAATGTAAGGAAGTGTATGGAAATGTAAGGAAATGTAGGGAAATGTAAGGAAATGTAGGGAAATGTCCTGGAAATGTAAGGAAATGCTTTAGGAATGATAAGTTCGAAGGAGGGAAACGAACGTTTTTGGAAACTTGGAAATGTAAGGAAATGTCTTAGAAATGATAAGTTTTAAGGCAAGGTGGCCTTAAGAAAATTAATAGAAGAAATTTGACACAAAAAGGGGCTTGGAAAAGTGATAAGGAGGCACCACTTAAAGCCCAGTAAATGACGCCACCAGTATGTGTGCAAGCTTAGGTTTGAGCAGCAAGGAGAGCATTTATGAGAGTGTTTTCGCGTCTGAATTGGGCTTGCAGCCCAATTCATTATTAGAGCTAAACTAATCATAGGGAGGCGCCACTTAGGTGGATAATTTGGGCCTCGTATGGCCACAAGGAGTCCAATAGAATAAGTTTAAATTTGGCTCATCAAGGGAAGGGGGTGGACGGCATCTAGCTAAGGCTTTGAGTAATTTTTATTTAATTACTTAAAGAGGAAGCAATGGACGGCAATAGGGACTCTTAAGGGAAGAGTTTAATTCTCCTTAAAACTCGGCTAAATAGGTGGATAAATGATGATTTATTTTAGATTATTTTCAAAGAGATAATTGAGGATTATTCTTTAATTTTTAATTAAAGAGATAAAGCTATCAAAATAGAAGAGTGATGGCCAAGTAAGGGATTCTAAGTTAGTAATTTCGGCTATAAAAGGAAAAGAGGGCCATTCATTCTTTCTTCTAACTCTCTCTCTGCCGAATTCTCTCTAGCAAATATCTCCTTTCTTCATTATTTTGCCAAGCCGAAAATACACCTTGTGTAGCCGAAACTTAATTACCAAATTGCTCAAACTCTTTTCTCTTCTTCTTTCATAATCTTCCAAAAGCCGAAAGTTTGCTAAAATCAAGGCCATAGCCAAATAGTTTTGAGACTTCAAACAAGGGGTTGTCGACTTCTGTATTAAGGGTAAGAGCTAGTTATCATTCGATTTTCAGCCTTTTTCTTTTAAGATTTGCCGAAATCTAGGACTAACCCCATTAATATCTTGTTGTCAAAACTTTGAAGAGATCTTTTCGGGATTTGTTTAAGTCAACTACAAGAAGGAGAAGTTCTTTTCCCAAAGGTACACTATAGGCCACGTGTTCACTAGTTATTCGGTGAGTTTCAGGATTTAAAATCCACAAGGTAAGTATCTATAGCATTCGGCCAAGGCCTGTATTGATACTAAGATCTATTTCTTACATGTTAAAAAATCGAAACTAACCTATGTAGAGATCCAGTGTTTGGCCGAATACAAGGAGGAGTCTAGCAAAGTTTTTGGGATTTGAGTGATAAGCAAATTGGCATCAATGTAAGTTTTAGTGTACAAATCCTACTAGGATTTGATTTTGTGGCCGAATGGGTTTTCATTAAAACTTTAATATGGGCGAATGTAGGGAGTTAAAGATCTAAGGCGATAGATAGGATTTTGGGATTTCGGTGAAATTGTTAGCGAATCGGTGTGTACCCTACCCTAAGTTTTAATATGTTCATGGCTATGTTTTAAATTAAATGTGCATATTTATAAGAATGTGAATATGGCTAAGGTACCATACTATGGTACAAAGTACTAAAATGCGTTCCTACTCCTACCAGAATATGAATATATGTTATTTTAACATGTGACAAGTGATAAGAATGTGAATTAAGGCATGATTTTGCATATTGTGTATGATATGGGGCATATGGGTTATATGAAAAGGGGAAGTGAATATGGTGACCTAAGACCACGATAACTGAATGTAGTGACCTAAGACCACGATATCTGAATGTGGTGACCTAAGACCACGATATCCGAATATGGTGACCTAAGACCACGATAACTGAATGTGGTGACCTAAGACCACGAATTCTGAATGTGGTGACCTAAGACCACGAATTTTATAAGGGCGATGAGCACGTCATTGCAATGACGCCTTCGATGGTGTGTAGCGAGATGGAGGGTTGACTTAGTAGCCCCCACGGTGTGCAGGATGGTACGGGTGGTGTGTAGCGGATGGCATATAGGTTTGGGTTCGGGATCGCATCATTATTATTATGTGAACATGATATGTATAGTATGCCTAAATCATTAAATTTTAGTGTTAGTTACACATTGAGTCATTGACTCACCCGTTGTGGGATTACTTTTGATGACGACCGGTGATGGGCCAAAGGCGGCGGATGATTAGTGGAGGCCATGTGAAGTTGATTTCTTTTATTTGGACTATTTTATTTTAAGTATTTTGAATTTAAATGTGGGAATTATTTGATGTAATAAGGCCTTCGTAGAATTATTTTATTCTTTTTTATTTGTTAAGCTTACAAACCTTTATTTATTAAAAGATTAAGTAATCATTTTTTTAAAACGAAGCCCAAACGTTTTGTCACCTAAAGTAAAGGATTTTAATAATGAAATAAACTTGTTTTCAACTCAAGCCCAACCCAAAACAATCTTTCTTTAAAACACACAAGTTTTTCCTAAGTAACCAAAGAATTTGAAGCAGTTTACACCGGGAACATACGAGATCCGGTCAAGGCTCGTGGGCGAGTTTGGGTTGTTTCAATTTGGTATCGAGCCGATTTTAAACTCTCGGCCTTGGGTTTAAGGCCCAAAACGTTTTCAAAGTAAGCCCAAAAGGAATTTTCTAAAAATTTTTAGGTTTTTCTGAAACACCCCAAACCCGGCCCACGAGAATGGACTGGATCTGGTATGTTCCTCGAAGTAACCCGGTTCAAATTCATTCGAATACTTTGAAAACTATGAGTTTTGGAAGATAGTTGTTGTGGGTTCGGCTTGAGTTGAAAACAAATTTATTTCTATAACAAAACCCATTTGTTTCAAGTGACAAATTATTTAAACTTATTTCATATTAAGTGGGCTTACTCTTTATAAAGCCCTAAATTCATAACATAGTAATTATAGCGAAATAAAAATTAAATCACGGTGGCCTTATTACATAAAACGAAACCCAAAATAATAAATTGTACAGTACTTAAAATAAAAAGAAAATATTCAAATTAAATTGCACTTCAAGTCGAACATGGCCACCACAAGTTCTGTCATCCCGGTCCATTATTGCTCATCACAAAACATATTCCCACAATGGGGTGAGTCGATAGACTCGATGTGTAACCAACACTAAACATAATAGAAATAGGCACACCATAAAAATCATATGCATATAACAATTTCAAGGTAATGATGCAAACCCAACCCAAACCTATATGCCATCCGCTACACTCCACCCGTACCAACTTTGTGCAGTGGGGACTACTAAGTCAACCCTCCTTCCGCTACACTCCATCGAAGGCGTCATTGCTGCGTCGGCGTGCTCATCGCCCATCGATAATATTGTGGCATAGCCACCACTAATGTAATGTGAACCAAGTCATCACATTCACTTAGTGAGACCAAGTCATCACATTCACTTAGTGAGACCAAGTCATCACATTCACTTCCCTTCTTCAATTGACCCAAATGCCCCAAATAATAAATATCATGCATAACATATTTTTATTTCACTTTCACATCACTTTTCACTTGTATAACATTTTTTGAAATCCTAGTAGAAGTAGGAAAACGTGCACGAATACTTTGTACCATAATATGGCACTTTAGCCACTTTCTTTCACTTTCACATTAACATATATAACATATTTAAACCACAAAACTATTAAGAATAGTGTGGAATACACACCTGATTTGTTTAGCGATTCCTTGAGATTCCGAAAGCAAGATCTAATGTTTAGATCCTAAATTCCTACATTTGGTTTATCAAGTATTACTTAGCATAAATTCTATTTTGGGCTATAATATCCAAATCCTAGTAGGATTTGTAAAGAGGCTTACCTTTGATGCCGATTTGATGTTTATTCAAATCCCGGAAACTTTATTTTCCTTCACTTGATATTCGACCAACCTTAAATCTCAACAAAAATTAGTTTTCGGCTTTTTAATAATTATAGATCTTATCTATGTAATCACACAACCTTGGCGAATACTTTCAAATGCTTACCTTATGGATTTTAAATCCGAAACTTCACCTTCCTTTTCCTTGTAATCGGCCAACACCTAGATCTCTGAATAGGTTAGTTTTTGATCAATTTGATCTAATTGACTAAGATTTGGCCTTGGCCGAATGTATAGACTTACTTACCTTGAAGTTCTCAAATCCCGAAGTTGATCTTTATTTTTAATTCCTGCCGAAATCACTTGTTAGATTTGAACTATTATTCAATTATGGAAGGGACCTTTTTGCTGAATGCATGTTGATGTACTTACCTCGTTTTCGAATCCCGGATGATCTCTTTTAATATTCGGCTATGGAACTATTTGGGATCTCGAAGTTTTGGCTTTTGTGGAGGAATAGTAGAAGAAAAGAAAAAGAAAGGAAAAGAGATGGAGAATTTTGACAAGGAGGATTGACTAAAGAAAAGAAAAAGTTGTTGTTACTTTGATTAGGAGGTTTGACAAGAGGTTGAAGAGAGAGAATGGCTCTTTACTTTTCTCTCTTTGGTAAAACTATTAGCCTTAGAGTCCCTAAATCCTCCAACTCTTCATTTGTGATAAGTTTTAATTTTATCAACTATGAAATTCCATCAAATCTCCTAATTAGCCAAAAGTTCTATTGAATAAAAACTCCTCTTCTTAGCTTACCTTGTGCCGTCCAACTCCCCACTCATGGGAGTAAAATAAAATTTCTTTTATTTGCTTCCTAGATGACTCAAACTCAGGCCCAAAAACCTCTTGCATTTGGGCCATTTCCTAAGGCCTTAGGTGGCATCTTCAGGCCACATTTCCAAGTCCGTTATTGGGTCAAACTTCATGTACTTTATATTTTTAGGGTCACTCGGCCCTAAGTTCCCCTTTGGGCTCTTAAATTCGACATTCCAGGGTCAATTTTAAGTTTCCTAAAATTATCGCGCGGCTCTGTATTTTCCAAGTTTCCAAGATGTTTAGTTTCCTATTTTGGTTTGGTTTCCAAAATGTTTAGTTTCCTATTTTGGTTTGGTTACCAAAATGTTTAGTTTCCTATTTTGGCTTGGTTTCCAGAATGTTCACTTTCCTAATTTACTTAGGTTTCCAAAAATGTCTAAGTTTCCAAAAATATCCATTTTCATTTCCATTTCCATTTTCATTTCCATTTTCATGCATTTCTAGGTTTCCAAAAGTATCAAAAATTTATTCATAGTACTTGAAACTTGTCATTTCATACAATTAAACTGGAAATGCATAGGCCCTATTCGAGGATGTTCAGATTCTACCCCTTAAACAAAATTTCGTCCTCGAAATTTTCTAACTAAACAATTGAGGGTATTGTTGTCTCATTGCCTCTTACGGCTCCCACGAAGCTTCCTCCGATCCATGATTGCGCCACAATACTTTAACTAGAGGCGGCTTCCTCCGTAGTACTTTCACATCACGTTCGAGAATCTGAATCGGCTCTTCCTCGTAGGTTAAGTCGGCCTTAGCTCCACTTCTTCTCTGGTACTATGTGAGAGGATCCGATCGATAACGACGTAACATGGACACATGGAACACGTCATGCATTTCTTTGCAACTCCGGTGGCAACTCTAGGTGGTATGCCACTGGTCCCACTCGCTTTAGTACCGGATAGGGCCCGATAAATCTTGGGCTTAATTTCCCTTTCCAACCAAACCTCATCACTTTCTTCCATGGTGAGACTTTTAGAAACACTTGGTCTCCTACTTCAAACTCTATTTCCTTCCGCTTGAGGTTGGCATAAGACTTACATCTATCTCGAGGCTTCTTTTAACCGTGTTCAAATTATTTCAACCTTCTCTTCATCTACGCCACTATCTACGGTCCCAAAACTCGGCGTTCTCCTAACTCGGTCCAACAAGTAGGAGTATGACACTTCCGTCCGTACAATGCTTCATATGGTGCCATTCGAATGCTAGCCTGATAACTGTTGTTGTAGGCGAACTCTGCTAAAGGCAAGTAGTCCTCCCAACTTCCTCGAAAATCCATCACACATCGTCTCAACATATCCTCCAACACTTGTATTACTCGTTCGAATTGCCCGTCCGATTGTAGATGAAAGGCGTAGTGAAATCCAACTTGGTGCCTAAAGCTTGATGAAGTGCCTTCCAAAATCGAGGCGTAAACCTTGGGTCTCTATCGGAGATGATCGACATTGGTACTCCATGTAACCTCACAATTTACGCCACATATAACTTGGCTAGCTTTTGAAGGGGATAGTCCATTCTTACTGGGATGAAATGTGTAGACTTAGTCAAACGGTCTACTATAACCCATACCGAGTCCTTCTTAGTAGGCGTGAGGGAAGCCCACTAACGAAGTCCATGGTCATTCTTTCCCACTTCCTTTGTGGAATTTGGATTGGTGAAGCAATCCGATGGAACTTGGTGTTCGACCTTAACTTGTTGACACGTCAGACATCTTCCCACAAATTCAGTAACTTCTCGTTTAAGATCGGCCACCAAAATTGTTCTCTTAAATTTACATGCGACAATGCCTCCGGATGCATAGCATAAGGACTACTATGCGCTTCTCAAAGGATCTTCTGTCTTAACTCCTTGTCTCTTGGCATCTGACTTTCCTTTGTAGCACAATACTCCTTCATCATTAATCTCATAGTCCTCCAACTCTCATTACGTGCTTTTTGTAGCTTAACATTTAAATCTTCATCAACCAAGCTGTCCCTCTTTCACTTCCTTCAACCATGTTGGCTTGACTTGTAACTCGGCCAACAAACTTTCATCCTCATATAAGCTTAAATGGGCGAACATTGCTTTTAGGTCCGTCACAACCTTCCTACTTAAGGCATCCGCTACTACATTCGCCTTGCCCGGATGATATTCTATCGAACAGTCATAGTCTTTCAGTAATTCCACCCACCTTCGTTGCCTCAAGTTTAACTCCTTTTGAGTCAGCAGTGCTTGAGACTCTTGTGGTGCATGTAGATCACCGACCTTTCTCCATACAGATAATGCCTCCACACCTTGAGAGCAAAAACCACTGCTGCCAATTCCAAGTCATGGGTTGGGTAGTTCACTTCATGCGGCCTTAACTGTCGGGACGCATAAGCGACTACCTTTCCATCTTGCATAAGAACACATCCTAACCCCGTATGTGAAGCGTCACAGTATACCACAAAATCCTTTCCTGCCTCAGGTTGAATCAACACCGGAGCTTCCGTTAATACCTTTTTAAGTTTTTCAAAACTCTCCTGTTGCTTATCTGTCCACACAAAGGGTACTTCCTTCCTCAACAATTTTGTTAATGGCGCGGCTATCGACGAGAATCCTTCCACGAACCTTCGGTAATAGCCTGCCAACCCTAAGAAACTACGAATCTCTGCCACCGACTTAGGTGGTTTCCAATCCAACACCGCTTCAATTTTCTTAGGATCCACCCTTATTCCTCGGCGGACACCACGTGTCCTAAAAAGCAACTTCTCTAAGCCAAAATTCACACTTGCTGAATTTGGCATAAAGCTCTTCTCCTTAATACTTGTAACACAATCCGGAGATGCTCATCATGCTCCTCTTGGACTTAGAATATACCAAGATGTCATCGATGAATACCACAACAAACTGTCTAAGTAAGGTTGGAACACTCGGTTCATCATATCCATGAGCGCGGTTGGGCGTTCGTCAACCCAAGCGGCATTACTACAAACTCAAAGTGACCATATCTTGTCCTAAAAGCGGTCTTATGGATATCGGCCTCCTTCACCTTCAATGATGGTATCCCGACCAGTAAATCGATCTTCGAAAACATCTGCGGCTCCTTGGTGATCGAACAAGTCATCGATCCTTGGCAAGGGATACTTGTTCTTGATGGTCAGCTTATTCAATTGACGATAGTCTATGCACATACGCATAGTTCCGTCCTTCTTCTTCACAAACAGGACCGGTGCTCCCCACGGAGACACTCCTGGGCCGAATAAACCCACGATCCAATAATTCTGGATTTGAGCCTTAAGCTCCACTAATTCCTTTGGGCGCCATTCGGTATGGAGCAATTGACACAGTATTTGTTCCTGGTAGTAGGTCTATTCTAAATTCAACTTCTCTATCTGGGGGTATTCTTGGTAATTCCTCTGGAAACACATCCTCGAAGTCCCTTACCGTTCTGACTCCTTCGACACCTTCCTTATTTCCATCCAACGCACTTACAAAGGCTAAGAACGCCTCGTACCCTTTACGTACCATCCTTTCAGCCTTAAGCACCGAAACTACATTAGTCAAATAGTTCTTTCTCTCTCCTATCATAATGACCACCTCATCCTCAGGGGTCCTTAGTTCCATTTGTTTAGCCGCACAATCCAACATGGCTCGATGTTCTACTAACCAATCCATACCAAGTATAAGGTCAAATTCCCCGAAGGGTAATTCCATTAGGTTAGCCCGGAAGCTCACTCCCTGAATTTCTAGGGGTATATTCCGAAAGATCTTATTTACTACTATAGTTTGGCCTAGTGGGCTTACCACCGTCATCTCCTTATCAAAAAGTTTAGAGTCTAGGCCTAGTGTCTCAACTACACTACAGGCAACATAAGAATGGGTCGAGCCCACATCAATTAAAGCATAATAGGGTTTACTATGAATGAGAAACGTACCGGTTATGACGTCCGGCACATCTTCATCCTCCCTACGGCGAACCGCATAAACCAAACCCGGCTGTCTTGCCTCAGTATTGGTGGCACCTCTGCCACGTCCTCTGCCAGTACTATTACCTCTGTTATTCGAACCTCGACCTCGTTGAAATTTCTTTGTCCTCCCTACCGGCTTGATTAACATTACGAGTTCTTTGGTATCTATTATCGATATCTTTGGGCGGTCTTTGAGCATATGGTCCTTAGACCCACATTTAAGACATGCTCCTATCTTTTCCAACACTCACAGAGTGCTTCTTTCCACAATACTCACAAGGGCGATCGCCTCTGGCATCAACTTGCGACCCTTGACCCCTCGATTCGGGCCTTTTACGCACATTTCCGACGATCCATAACCTCTCTTGGGTCTATTTACATCGAGTTACGCCTAGTCGAGTCCTTGATTCCTTCACTACCTTAGCCTTTTCAACCAACGTGGAGAACTCCGCTCTGATGTGGAGCTATCAATAACCTTAGGTCATCCTTAATCCGTCCTCAAAGCGGACCTGACGTTCATGTTCGGTCGCGACTACTCCTCGAGCATATCGGCAACCTCGAAAATTCACCTCATATGCATTCTTGATTTGTTCCCTGAACTAGTCCTAGAAAAGCTTTCATTGCTCATCAATATCTGAGAGTCTTGACATACTTCTTACGATATGCCCCTTAGCATACTCCCGTCGGATCCTCTGCGCGTGGCACCATCCTGAATAGTTAGCCACTATTGGTATGCTTCATCACGTATGGGCTACCATCCCTTTCAACTTCTCCTCGGGGTCGGTCGAGTTCATCCATAATACGCTCGATTGCTTCCAACCAATACTCGGTGATCTTGGGTGCCACCGGACACTCCACGGAATACCTCGGCCCGTTGGCTCGAGTCGCTCGGTGCAGATTTTGAGCTCCGAATTTCCACCGCGCCACCACCATTTCCAATACTGCAACATGGCTGCGACACGGCCTCATCCCGTCCCGAGCACTTTGCTCGACATTAACGGTTGGGTGGTGGTGGCGGTGGTAACTCATTGTCGAACCTTGACACGATCTAACGGGTTCTGACACAGTTATTCTTCCTCTACCGCGTCCTTGACGACCGCGTCCTCTAGAACTCATTTTCTAGCGTCGAGATCTGATTAGGAAATTTTATGGATTAGTCTTTGTTCCACTTATTTATCAGCGAAGAAGTTTTATGGAAAGGGATTTAAGAGTGGTTCTTTCGTATTCATACAAACACACAGTCTTTTCCATTCATTCATTCATCCATCCATCAAACAAGTATGAACTTTCATTCATTCAGAGAAACGTTGTAGTTTTTGTTGTTGTTGTTGTTTTCCTCTACCCGGGGTATTTTCATAGTTTTGTCCTACAGGGGCATTTTCGTAATTTTTCAGAAGAAAAACGTTCCTTGGTGTTTTTGTCGAAAATTATTTTAAAAACTTTGAAGTCTAGGGGTAATTTGGAAAAGTTTTTAAATTCGGGGTTATTTCGGTAATTTTTTTGACCTCGAGGGTATTTTGGTAATTTTCACAAATCGGGGTAAATTTGTAAAATTTAATAAATCGATGGTATTTCAAAAGTTGTAAAACTACGAGGGTTCTTTTGAAAATTGTTCCTTCAAAAATGGGAATGTTGCAAAAATTTTGAAATTCAGGGTCATTTTGGTAATTTTAGTGAGTTAGGGGCAATTTTGTAATTTTCCATAAATCAAGGTATATTGATATTTTGCAAGTTAGGGCTTTTGGAATGTTTATAAAATAATAAAATTTTGGTAAAAGCTGTTGAGTAGTTGAATCATTTTATAAACCAAGGGCACTTTGGTAATTTTACCACTAAGGGCATTTTGTAATTTTATGGATCAAAAATTTTTCAAAATAATTGTGTCTGAAATAGTTTTCGTGATTTAAGGATAAGAGAAAGAAAGTGATTTAAGAATTTTAATATTAAGTGTTAAAAAATGGCTAATTCCTTTCGGGTTTTAGTTATTGAGTTTAGCTTATGGTGAGCCTTCTTGGTCGGGGTGAACCAAAGCTACGCACTGAGGCGAGATTCGAGTGGAGAGAAGGTGAGTCACGCGATTGCTTAAATACCAAGCTCCCACTGAAACCATTCCTAGACATGCGTCTGAGGGGTTACCACACCCGCTAAGTCCTCTAGGTTAGGGTGAGCCGAAGCTACGCACTGGTAGGATTCAAGAAGAGGAGGTGAGTCACTAGGACTGCTTAAATACCAAGCTCTTGAGATCCACTCCTAGACATGCGTACCATGGTTGCCACACCTAGCTTAATTGACTTAGTCATAGGTTGGTTTAGTGCCTTAAATCTTATGTGTTTGTGTTTGAGTAGTCTAACCCTAGGGTTCAAGTTCCTATCATGCTATTCTACGTTCCATGCTTTTTCTACCCTTATATAAATCACAGAATCACACATAGAGTTAGGGGTACATACCTGGTAGACTGCGGGTCGGAGACTTAGGGGCCATGTCTTTATACCTGTCCATTTGAAAAAAATACTTTCATAAAACTCATTTGGTCTTGTTAAAAAAACGTTTTGGGCCTTAGGCCACAGGCCGAGAGTTTGAACTGGGCTCTGATACCAAACTGAAACACCCCAAACCCGACCCACGAGAATGGACTGGATCTGGTATGTTCCTCGAAGTAACCCGGTTCAAATTCATTTGAATACTTTGAAAACTATGAGTTTTGGAAGATAGTTGTTGTGGGTTGGGCTTGAGTTGAAAACAAATTTATTTCTATAACAAAAACCCATTTGTTTCAAGTGACAAATTATTTAAACTTATTTCATATTAAGTGGGCTTACTCTTTATAAAGCCCTAAATTCATAACATAGTAATTATAGCGAAATAAAAATTAAATCACGGTGGCCTTATTACATAAAACGAAACCCAAAATAATAAATTGTACAGATACTTAAAATAAAAAGAAAATATTCAAATTAAATTGCACTTCAAGTCGAACATGGCCACCACAAGTTCTGTAGTCCCAGTCCATTCTTGCTCATCACAAAACATATTCCCACAGCAGGGGTGAGTCGATAGACTCGGTGTGTAACCAACACTAAACATAATAGAAATAGGCACACCATAAAAATCATATGCATATAACAATTTCAAGGTAATGATGCAAACTGAAACCCAAACCTATATGCCATCCGCTACACTCCACCGTACCAACTTTGTACATCGTGGGGACTACTAAGTCAACCCTCCTTCCGCTACACTCCATCGAAGGCGTCATTGCGGTCGGCGTGCTCATCGCCCACTGATAATATTGTGGCATAGCCACCACTGTAATGTAACCGAAGTTACCACTTAGTGAGACCGAAATCATCACATTCACTTAGTGAGACTGAAGTCATCACATTCACTTAGTGAGACCGAAGTCATCACATTCACTTAGTGAGACCGAAGTCATCACATTCACTTCCCCTTCTCAATTGACCCAAATGCCCCAAATAATAAATATCATGCATAACATATTTTTATTTCACTTTCACATCACTTTTCACTTGTATAACATTTTTTTCGAAATCCTAGTAGAAGTAGGAAAACGTACCTGAATACTTGGTACCATAATATGGCACTTTAGCCACTTTCTTTCACTTTCACATTAACTTATATAACATATTTAAACCATAAAACTATTAAGAATAGTGTGGAATACACACCTGATTTGTTTAGCGATTCCTTGAGATTCCGAAAGCAAGATCTAATGTTTAGATCCTAAATTCCTACATTTGGTTTATCAAGTATTACTTAGCATAAATTCTATTTTGGGCTATAATATCCAAATCCTAGTAGGATTTGTAAAGAGGCTTACCTTTGATGCCGATTTGATGTTTATTCAAATCCCGGAAACTTTGTTTTCCTTCACTTGATATTCAGCCAACCTTAAATCTCAACAAAAATTAGTTTTGGCTTTTTAATAATTATAGATCTTATCTATGTAATCACACAACCTTGGCGAATACTTTCAAATGCTTACCTTATGGATTTTAAATCCGAAACTTCACCTTCCCTTTTCCTTGTAATCGGCCAACACCTAGATCTCGAATAGGTTAGTTTTGATCAATTTGATCTAATTGACTAAGATTTGGCCTTGGCGAATGTATAGACTTACTTACCTTGAAGTTCTCAAATCCCGAAGTTGATCTTTATTTTTAATTCCTGCCGAAATCACTTGTTAGATTTGAACTATTATTCAATTATGGAAGGGACCTTTTTGCCGAATGCATGTTGATGTACTTACCTTGTTTTCGAATCCCGGATGATCTCTTTTAATATTCGGCTATGGCACTATTTGGGATCTCGAAGTTTTGGCTTTTGTGGAGGAATAGTAGAAGAAAAGAAAAAGAAAGGAAAAGAGATGGAGAGAATTTTGACAAGGAGGATTCGGCTAAAGAAAAGAAAAAGTTGTTGTTACTTTGATTAGGAGGTTTCGGCAAGAGGTTGAAGAGAAGAGAATGGCTCTTTACTTTTCTCTCTTTGGCCGAAACTATTAGCCTTAGAGTCCCTAAATCCTCCAACTCTTCATTTGTGATAAGTTTTTAATTTTATCAACTATTAAAATTCCATCAAATCTCCTAATTAGCCAAAAGTTCTATTGAATAAAAACTCCTCTTCTTAGCTTACCTTGTTCCGTCCAACTCCTCACTCATGGGAGTAAAATAAAATTTCTTTTATTTGCTTCCTAGATGACTCAAACTCAGGCCCAAAAACCTCTTGCATTTGGGCCATTTCCTAAAACCTTAGGTGGCATCTTGAGCCACATTTCCAAGTCCGTTATTGGGTCAAACTTCATGTACTTTATATTTTTAGGGTCACTCGGCCCTAAGTTCCCCTTTGGGCTCTTAAATTCGACATTCCGGGGTCAATTTAAAGTTTCCTAAAATTTTCGCGCGGCTCTGTATTTTTCAAGTTTCCAAAATGTTTAGTTTCCTATTTTGGTTTGGTTTCCAAAATGTTTAGTTTCCTATTTTGGTTTGGTTTCCAAAATGTTTAGTTTCCTATTTTGGTTTGGTTACCAAAATGTTTAGTTTCCTATTTTGGCTTGGTTTCCAGAATGTTCACTTTCCTAATTTACTTAGGTTTCCAAAAATGTCTAAGTTTCCAAAAATGTCCATTTTCATTTCCATTTCCATTTTCATTTCCATCTCTATTTTCATTTCCATTTTCATGCATTTCTAGGTTTCCAAAAGTATCAAAAATTTATTCATAGTACTTGAAACTTGTCATTTCATACAATTAAACTGGAAATGCATAGGCCCTATTTAGGATGTTACATTTTCTGGCATGGTCCACTAATTCTCTGACCCGCAGTCCACCAGGTAAGTACTTCTGACTTCTGAAGTGATTTGAATATGTGAAATGTATGGGCTTTTATGGCAACGTAAATTAGTGAACTAGGATCTATTGAGCCCTAGGACTAGTCTACTCAAAAACACAAGTACATAAGACTTAAGGACCATTAGACAAACACATGATTAAGTCGTAGAGCTAGGGTGTGGTAGCTGTTGTGCGCATGTCTAGGAGTGGATTCGATGAGCTTGGTATTTAAGCAGGTCCTAGTGACTCACCTCCTCTTTACTCGAATCCTACCTGGTGCGTAGCCTCGGTTCACCCTAACCAAGAGGACTTAGTCACGGGCTAAACCCCTAACTAAAACCCGAAAGGGACTAGCCATATTTTTTATGGAAACCCTAGTTTTAAAAGTCAACCAACTACCCTTTTGAAATTATGAAAATTACTATTTTGGAAAAACTTTCTAAGAATTTTTGATTTACAAAATTACCTAAGTACCCCTAGTGGTAAAATTACTAAAATGCCCTTAGTTTTAAAATTTCCATATTACCCTTGATTTCAATAAAATTTCTCCACTTTGAAAAAGTATCCATGAGACCCTAAATTGTGAAAATTCAAGACACCCTGATTTGCAAAATGACCAAATTACCCCTGACTTACAAAATGACCAAAATACCCTCAGTAAGGAAAACTACAAAAGTACCTTCAAATTACAAATTTTTAACAATGCCCTTATTTTGAAAAGTCACCAGGAACCATATTTTTACAAAAAATTACTGAAATGACCCTAGCTTGTAAAATTACAAAAAAAATACCCCTCGTGTATAAAATTATCATTTCACCCTTGAAATTTTTCCAGTAAGAATTTTAATTTGGTAAAATATCAACAATCTCTATTTTGCAACATTTTCAAAATACCCTAATTTGAAAAATTACCAAAATACCCCTATAGGATAAAATTACGAAAATACCCCTGGGTAGTGGAATAACAACAACAATGAAAACTACAACATTTCTCTGAATGAACGAAAGTTCATAATTGATTGATGGATGTATGAATGTAAAGACTGTGTGCATGTATGAATACGAAAAAACCACTCCTAAAATTCTTTTCATAAAACTTCTTCGCGGTTAAACAGTCGAACAAAGAACTAATGCATAAAACTTTTTAATCAGATTAAATCGCGAGGTTAGTAATGAGTTCTAGTGGACGTGGTCGAGGTAGTATCTAAGAAATGTGTTAGTTTTGTTAAGATCGAGTCTTGACAAAGGCGTAGTGTGATGAGTTAGGATTAAACGATAGTAAGTAATTTCGAGGATGAAATTATTTTATGGGGGTAGAACTGTAACATCCTGAAAAGGGCCTATGCATTTTCAGTTTAATTGTACGAAATGACATGTCTTATGTGTTATGAATGTATTTTGAATATTTTTGGAAACTTGGGAATGTATGGAAATGTCAAGTTAAAATAGGAAAGTGAACATTTTGGAAACTTGGAAATGTCAAGTTAAAATAGGAAAGTGAACATTTTTAGAACCTTGGAAATGTAAGGAAATGTATGGAAATGTATGGAAATGTAAGGAAATGTATGGAAATGTAAGGAAATGTATGGAAATGTATGGAAATGTATGGAAATGTATGGAAATGTAAGGAAATGTATGGAAATGTAAGGAAATGTAGGGAAATGTAAGGAAATGTAGGGAAATGTCCTGGAAATGTAAGGAAATGCTTTAGGAAATGTAAGGAAATGTCTTAGAAATGATAAGTTTTAAGGCAAGGTGGCCTTAAGAAAATTAATAGAAGAAATTTGACACAAAAACAGGCTTGGAAAAGTGACAAGGAGGCACCACTTAAAGCCCAGTAAATGACGCCACCAGCATGTGTGCAAGCTTAGGTTCGAGTAGCAAGGAGAGCATTTCTGAGAGTGTTTTCGCGTCTAAATTGGGCTTGCGGCCCAATTCGTTATTAAAGCTAAACTAATATCTCAAGTGGCTTCAAGCTTAGGTGCTGTCGAATTCAATATTAAGGGTAAGAATTTTATGGTCATTAATTTATTCTCTTCTTTAAGCATAACATAGGAACTAATATCATTATTATTTTGTGGCGAAATTATAAGGAGTGTTTGAGGTTCTACAACCGTGACTCAAGGAGGGATCTTTCAAATTCAAGGATCTAAGGTAAGTCGGATTTACATTCAGCCAAGGGCCATCTATGATGGTTTAATGTTGGAATCGAATCTAACATAGGTGTATAGGTATTTCGACAGACATCTGAGGCAAGGGATACTTTTCGAGATTTGAGAATTTCAAGGTAAGTGTACTCACATATTCGGCCAAGGCCCTATCTTAAGTACTTAGATCTATCTATTTTATCCGAAAACTAACTGATTCAAGGGATCTAGTGATTAGCCAATTTCAAAGGGGAAGAATACAAGTTTTCGGGATTTGATTTTTAATTCAATCGGCAACAAGGTAAGTTTTGGTTGTAATAATCCTTCGGGATTTAGTCTTATGACCAAATAGGCTTTTACTAAATAGTAAGTGATTAATCAAATGTAGGAACTTGAGATCTAAGGCAGTAGATCAGATTTCGAGATTTCAGTGAATCACTAAGCAAATCAGGTATGTATTCCACACTAATTCTTAATATGTTTATGGCAATATTTAATATGTGCATGTTTACAAGAATGTGAATATGGCTAAGGTGCAGTGTTACGGTACAAAGTACTCAGTCGTTCCTACTCCTACTAGGATTACGAAATATGTTATATTTAACATGTGAAAAGTGACATAAATGTGGATTTAAGTATGATATGCATGAAATGAATAATATGGGGCATTCGGGTTATATGAAAAAGGGGAAGTGAAAGTGGTGACTACGGTCTCACTATCTGAATGTGGTGACTTCGGTCACATTATCTGAATGTGGTAACTTCGGTTACAATATCTGAATGTGGTGTCTCATGACACAATTATTTAATCTGGTGGCTATGCCACGAATTTTATATATAGGCGATCAACCGCGTCATTGCAATGATCGCCTTCGATGGTGTGTAGAGGATGGAGGTTGACTTAGTAGTGCACTTGCGGTGTGCGCAGTTGGTACGGGATGTGTAGTGGATGGCACCTAGGTTTGGGTTGGGTTGCATCATTATCTTGAATTATTATGTGAACATGATATGTATGGTATGCCTAAATCTATTAAATTTTAGTGTTGGTTACACATTGAGTCATTGACTCACCCGTTAATGGGAACATGTTTTAGGTGATGAACAATGTGATGGACCGGGACTGCGAACTTGGGGTGGCCATGCTCAACTTTAAAGTTTTATTTAATTTGGACATTTTATTTTATTTAAATGCGCTACAAATTTTATTTTGGGTTTTGTTTTATGTAATAAGGCCATAGTGATGATTTTATTGTTGTTTTAATTACTATGTTACAATTTATGTTATTTAAAGATTAAGTCAATTTAATTAAAAATAAACTTTAAATGTTTTGTCACCTGAAATAAATGGGTTTTTAATTAAACTTGTTTTCAACTCGAACCCAACCCACAAACAAACTATCCTCAAAACACATAGTTTTCAAAGTAACAAAAGAATTTTGAACCGGTTTACATCGAGGAACATACCAGATTTGGTCCAGGCTCATGGGCCGGGTGTGGGGTGTTTCAAACACTCAGTAATGGACCGGGTCGGCAGGAGCTCAGTGGTGGCCATGCACAACTCAGAGATTGTTTTATTTTTATTAGTTTTTAATATTCAAGTTTTGAATTTATTTTGGGTTTTCTTTGATGTAATAAGGCCACTAATATGAAACTATCTACGCATGCATTTAAATTATTCTAGTAAGATACGATTTTTATCACTTTAAAGTTTAAGTAACTTTTATTAAAAATAAATGTTAAATGTTTTGACACCTAATCAACACCGTTTAAAATTTGAACCCAACACAAATCAATTGTTTTTTTTTTCAAAAACACACAAATATTCTTCCAAAATTCAAATAAGTTTCGAATAGTTTTTCCCTAGAAGCATGCCAGATCCAGTCAGGGCTTGTGGGCCGAGTTTGGGGTGTTTCAACTTGGTATCAGAGCCCGATTCAAAACTCAGTCTTGAGGGCTTTTAGGGCCCAAAATGTTTTCTTTCTTTTGAAATTGGATTTTTCTAAGAAATAAGCAGGTTTTCTTGCATGACACACGAGTCTCCTACCAAGTCCACCAGGTAAGTACCCCTAACTCCTCTGTGACTTGTATGGGGAAATCATAGGGGCGTAGATTAGTAGATTAGGAAATATTAAACCCTAGGATTAGTCTGCTTCAACACCAAGTTACATAAAACTTAAAGTCTAACCAAACAAACCCGTGTCTAAGTCACTGAGTTAAAGGTCTGGCAACCGTTGTGCGCATGTCTAGGATTGGATTAAGTAGGAGCTTGGTATTTAAGCAGTCCTAGTGACTCACCTCCTCACCGTTCGAATCCTACCTGGTGCGTAGTGACGGTTCACCTTAGCCAAGAGGACTCAAACAGAAGTGAAACCCAATAATTAAAAAACCCAAAAGGGACCATCACCTTGTTTTGAGAAACTCAAAATTCAAATCGTGATTTTAAAATTCCAAAAGTACCCTCGTTTTTTAAAAAAAATGATGACCAAAATACCCTTGATTTGCAAATTGACCAAATTACCCCTAACTTGTACAAATGACCAAAATACCCTAAGTGTGGTAAGTTACCAAAGTACCCTCAAAATTAAAAATCTTTAAAAATACCCTTGTTTTGAAAAGTCACCAGGAACCATTTTTTGAGAAAAATTACCTAAATGACCCTGGTTTGAAAAATTACGAAAATACCCTCAACTTATAAAATTACCATTTTACCCTTAAAATTTTCTTACAAAGTATTTCAATTTTGTAAAAATACCAAAAATCTCTATTTTGCAACATTTTCAAATACCCTAATTTGGGAAAATTACCAAAATACCCCTATAGGATAAAATTATGAAAATACCCTTGGATAGTGGAAAACAACAAACAATGACAATTACAATATTTTTCTGTAATGAACACAAGTTCATGAGTGTGATTGAATGAATGAACAAAAGAGTCTATATCAGGACGCTCATAAAACCTGCGTTTGTGCACGCACTATATATAGGATCACAACCAATCATATAATAGGACGCTCACAAAGAGCTGTGGTAGTTCGTAACACATGCAGGATCACTACCAATTAGGATGCTCGTAGGAACCATATAACGGGAAGCTCAAGAGGGATTATAACAGAATGCTCATAAGAGTTATGGTGTGTTTGCAACATATGCAAGACCACAACCAATACGGGAAATCGTGTATCCATCGAATTTCATTTATTCAAACGGGACTCATAATTTATCAGACATAATCGGACATGTGATCAATTCATACATAAGGCATGTATACAATTCACATATACAACATTAAATTCAAGCATATAAATATACATAATTTAGTTACCCGAACTTACCTCGATATGCGTTCGTATACAATGATCTACTAATCCAATACTTTTTGTTTTCCTCGATCCAACTCTGCACTAGGTCTTTTCGAATCTATATAAATGAATTTAACATCAATTTAATCCATTTCATACTCAATTTAATTCAATTCACACCCTAGGCAAAATTACCAATTTCCCCTATACTTTTCATAAATAACAATTTCGTCTCTAGGCTCGAAAAATAAAATTTTTGCAATTTAATCCTTATTCCAAGCTTAACTAATTTTTACATATAACATTTACAGCACATATATTCCATAAAAATTAGAACTTTTCCATGAATTTTATATCTTTACAATTTAGTCCTTAAATCAGAATTTCATGAAAATTCAATTTACAAAAGTTGTTTATCTATGAAAAACCTTTCATTACCATAAATCTTAGAATTTCAGCATATTCATCCATGGAAAAATTTTAAGACTTTGATAACTTTGCAAATTTTTAATAGCCCGATTTTGGGGCTAGTTAGAACAGTGGTTTCGAGACCACTAATCTGAGGTTGAAGAAAATTATTTTCATAATATTTTATGAATTAAAGCATGTTTATAAGGATGCATGAAAATTTTGGTGCTTTAGTTTTAGCAATTGTATGTGAAATTGTGAAAAGGGACTAAATCGCATAAAGTGAAAAAGTTGCATTATAAGTGGGAGGGGTGTCTATGTAACATCTTGAATAGGGCCTATGCATTTCCAGTTTAATTGTATGAAATGACAAGTTACAAGTACTATGAATAAATTTTGATACTTTTGGAAACCTAGAAATGCATGGAAATGGAAATGAAAAATGGGAATGGAAATGGACATTTTTGGAAACTTAGACATTTTTGGAAACTTAGACATTTTGGGAAACCTGAACATTTTGGAAACCTGAACATTTTAGGAAACTTGAACATTTTTGGAAACCTGAACATTTTAGGAAACCTGAACATTTTGGAAACCTAGACATTTTGGGAAACTTGAACATTTTGGAAACCTGGAAAATACAGAGCCGCGCGAAAATTTTAAGAAACTTAAAATTGACCCCGGAATGTCAAATTTTAGAGCCCAAAGGGGAACTTAGGGCCAAGTGACCCTAAAGATATAAAGTACATGAAATTTGACCCAATAACGGGCTTGGAAATGTGGCCTGAAGATGCCACATAAGGCCTTAGGAAATGGCCCACATGCAAAAGGTTTTGGGCTGAGTTTGAGACATCCAGAAGCAAATAATGAAGGCCTTATTTTGCTTCCAAGGCTAGGAGGTGGGACGGCACAAGCATGTTGAATAAGAGGAGTTTTACTTCGATTAAAACTCGTTTAATTAAGTGATAAGTAAAGGAATTTCTTTTAATAAAATAAATAAGGAGATAAAGGATGGATAAAGTACTTATAATTTAATTAAAGTGATAATTAAATGATAATATTATCACTTGTAAAGGAGTGGTGGCCAAGTCAAGGACTCTTGGCATATCAATTTCAGATTAAAAGAGGAAAATCAAGGCCATCCTCTCATCTTTCCAAGAGTGTGCGAAATTTGCATAGCTTCCTCTCCTCTCTTTTTGAATTCTCCTTGAACAAAATACCATCTTCTTTTCTTCTCTTTTCTCCTCCGTTTCTACCATCAAGGCCAAATCCTCATCGATTCTAAGTAAAGGAAAAGTCAGTTACAACATCAAAAAGGGTAAGATCTAAGATCAATCAACTTCTATTCTTTTCTTTTTACCAAAATTCGGATACTAACCCCTCCTCATGTTCATGGTCGAATAGCATAAGGGATTTTTCGGGATTCGAAAATGAGGTAAGTACATCAATGTACATTCGGCTAAGAGATCCCTTTCATAATCAAACAATAGATCTAATCTAACAAGTGATTTCGGCAGGAATTTGAAATAAAGATCAACTTCGGGATCTAAGGTAAGAAAGTCTATACATTCTACCAAGGTTCATGTGGTTACCTAGACTAGATTCATAATTATTAGAAAGCGAAAACTAATTTTGTGAAGTTTTAAGGTTGGCGAACAACAAGTAAAGGAAAAACAAAGCTTTTCGGGATTGTGTAAACACCAAATCGGCAAAGGTGAGTTTCTTTTACAAATCCTACTAGGATTTGGTTTTGTCAAAAAAAAAGGTTTATTAATGTGTTCTAATTGATGGGCCGAATATAGGGATTAATAGATCTAAAAAAATTAGATCGGGATTCTCGAGATATCAAGGAACCTATTAAGCGAAAAAGGTGTGTACCCTTACTATCCTTTGATATTATATGGCTAAATATTTTAATATATGATATGAATAATAATGTGAATGTGGCTATGTACCACAAATGTGGCAAAAAGGTACCCAGGTACGTTTCCTACTTCTGATAGGATTGTGAAAAATGTTATTTTAATAACATGCGAATATATGAATATGAACATGAAATTAAGTTATGCAATATATATGTTTTTGGGGCATTCGGATTTATGTGAAAGGGGAGAACATGTGTTGACTTGGTCTCACCAACGAAGGTGTTGACTTGGTCTCACTGTGAAAAATGTTGACTACGGTCACATTGCGGAATTTTGGTAACCGGTTACAACGGTGTCAAATGACACAACGTTTAAATTTGATTATAGTGTCTAATGACACAATGTGGAGAGTAGCGGATGGAGGGTTGACTTAGTAGTCCCCACGGTGTGAATGGCGAATGCGGTGGAGAGTAGCGGATGGACCATTAGGATTGGGTTTGGGTTGCATCATAATTTCATTATCGTATGAGCTTAATGTTTTGAACATGAATGCGATTTATTGAATGATAGTATTGTGTGCACATTGAGTCTGTTGACTCACCCCATTGTGGGAATTATTTTTCGGTGATGAGCGGTGTGGAATGGTAGGTAGACCATGAGGAGGCCATGCATCACTTGAAGAATTTATTCGAGTCGGACTTTATTTAATTTTAATACTTTTCAATTTTATTTTGGGTTTACTTGATGTAATAAGGCCATAAGGCCCAGTGGATTATTCTTTGTTTTACATTACTTTTGATATTTTGCTAAGAACTATTTTGGACATGTTACATCAAATTGGATTTACAAGATTAAATAAATGGGTTTTTAATCTAAGCCCAACTCAAAATAATAGTTTTTTCTAAAAATCTACAATTTTCTCTAAGTATCGAATGTTTTTGAGATCGGTTTACTTTAGGAACATACCAGATCCGGTTCAGGCTCGTGGGCCGGGTGTGGGGTGTTTCAGTCTAATAGCCAAAGAATGTCAAATTGGAGGTCCTTAAAGTGAAATTAGGCCATTGGATGAGTGATGGCTGGCCGTATAGAGACTAGGGAGACAAGGTATTAAATGTTGGTCAACTTTGGTGAAAATTAGGTGATGAAAATGAATAAAATAAGATGAACAAAAGATGTTATAATCTTTCACTATTTACCCTCCTTCTTTCACCAAAAAATTGAAGATAAAAATAGAGTTTTTGGGATTCAAACTTCCAGCTAAGCTATCTCCTTGCAAGTAACTGATTTTGGTGGTTTTATTTGATAATTTTTGTACTTTTGGAGTCCTCAAAGCTTAAGCTAGCTAATGAAGGGACTAATTTGTGAAATGGTTAAAAGTTTAAGGACTTTCCATGAGAGGGTTTATGTTGTTAGCTGAATTTTTATGGAAGAAAATGAATGTTAGGGAGATGAGAAACAACTTTTGTGAAAGATGTTGTCATGAAAACACCTAAATGGGACTAAGTTGTAAATGTTGTAAATTGGTAATAAATGTATGAGATAGTTAGATTTGTGGGTTGTGGTAAGAGGAATAAATGTTCAGCTATGCTTTTTTAATGAGGAAATGTGTTGAAAAATGACTTACGAGCCTAGGGGCAAAATCATAATTTTGCCATAGTATAAGGGCAAAATGGTCATTTTTCCTAAGTAGAGATTATGATGCATTATGATCATAAAATGTATTGAATGAGTGAATTTTGTTGTTATAGATCAAGAAGAGCGCGGAATTAACCTTGACCGGGGAAAAGGCAAGGTTTCAGATTAAACCGCACATTAATACATTTTGCACCGAGGTAAGTTTATGTGTAAATGATGCATCTTAAATTCATATGCTGTTGTCTATTGGTGCATTGTATGTTTGAGAGCACTTATGATTTAAATGGATTGGATTGGGTAGACAATGAATTAATTTCTTATGAATGTTGAAATAGATATGTGGATGCGTAATATTATCCGTAGTAAATAATGGTGGGCTATGTGCAATATCACCTTAATTATTTCTGTTAGTGGGCTATGTGCTATACCACCTTATCACTTATTTACTATGGGCTGTGTGCGATACCATCGTTAGCTTTATTTGGTGGGCTAAGTGCGATACCACCGAGTGTTTGATATTACTAAGAATGATTTATTGTGTAATTGTGATGAGTTGTTTCAAGTGATCATGTGGTGATCAAGTGCATGGATGTATGTTAAGTAATAAAAGCATTTGGTTGTGATATGGTTGAATTGTGGTAAGAGATGAATGAGTAAGCATGATCTTGGATTGTTAAATGCTATTTATTATTTAGCACATGTTATGATGTTTACTGCTGACATGCAAACTTGCTAAGCTTTAAAGCTTACTCCCATTTCTTTTCCCCTTGTTTTATAGAGTTAAAGAGCCGGGTTGGGATACAAAGATAATCGGAAGATCACCCACACTATTAGCTCATGTTGGTATATTTTGAATTAGCATTTTGAGTATGGCATGTATAGGGGCTAGACTTGGTGAAATGTTTGTATTTTGGCCAAGTGTGTTGTTGGCTCTTTATAGACGAATTCTTTTGTACATGGCCATAGTTAATGGCTTAATACTATTAATCAATGATAAGAAGAGGTTATTCATGATTGTGTAGCATATATGAATGATTTGTTTGGCTATGAAAATGCATAATTGAGTTGTTGGTGGAGGGTGAATTATATTTGAGTGAGTTAGGGTGATGAAAAAGCTTGGAAAATAGCCTTGTTCTTGTCCACACGGGTAGGCACACGGGCGTGTGTCTAGGCCGTGTGTGACGCACGGTCAGTTCCATGGGTGTGTGACCAGGCCATGTGTCCCCTTGCATGTTAGAATTTCAAGTCAGTAAGCTCACTAGTAAACACACGGGCAAAGATACGACCGTGTGTCTCAACCGTGTATGAGGCACAGCCATGGACATGGGCGTGTGCCCAGGCCATGTGAAGTCTGCACCTTGATTTTAGAATTTAAATCGCCATACAGTTGAAGCACACGGGCGTGTGACAGGCCGTGTAGAATAAGTCAGAGTCGACCATGGGTACAGCACACGGACGTGTGGATGACCGTGTGATGCAAGTCAGTGTCGACCACGGGTACAAGGCACGGGCGTGTGAAATACCACATGGGCGTGTGACCCCAGGTTAGGTAAAATTTTCCTAAGTGCGCACAAGTTTTTGATTTATTTCTGAAACCTTCCAAAAGTATGTTTAGGGCGTCGTAGGCCTATTTTAAGGATATTAGAGGTGTGAATGGAAAAGTTTTTAATTTGGAATGAAATTTGATAGTCCAAAGCTGTATGACCATGTGAGTTAAGTACGGTAACGCCACGTATCCGATTCCAGCGTAGAATACGGGTAAGGGGTGTTACAAAATTAATCCCCAAAATAGATAGATTTAGTTATTACGAAATTGGAAATATGAAAATTACTAAAAACGAGAAAAGATTACTTACCCAATTAGGCTTGCTTGATTTTCTTTCTCTTTCATAGGGTTTCCATAGAATTTGGGGAAAAAGATGATATAAAATGATGATATTAGATATTTATTTTACTTGTCATCTTTTATTTATTTCAATTTCCAATTTAGTCTTTTTCCTTTTCTAATTTTTCATGGATGAATCATAAAAAAAAATCTACTAACTTTTCCTAATGGTCTACTTACGATATAAGGACCTCAAGTTTTGAATTCTATAGCTATTTAATACTTATAGCTACTAGTACTCAACTTTTGCATTTTTGCAGTTTGGTCCTTTCTATAATTAAACATGAAATTGGTAAAATTTTCTTATCGAATTTTTTATACGTCTTTCCTATCACAATATAGACCATGCAACAATATTAAAATAAATTTTCTTTGTAAATAAGATTTGTGGTCCTGAAACCATTGTTCTGATTTCATTGAAAACGGGCTATTACAACTCTCCTCCTTAAAGAATTTTCGTCCTCGAAAATCTTACCAGTACAGAGGTTCGGATATTGGTTTCTCATGGTATCCTCCAGTTCCCAGGTAGCTTTTTCAATCCCATGTCGTTGTTAAAGAAATTTTACTAAAGCTACATTTTTATTTCTTAATTCTTTTGTTTGTCGTGCTAGGATTTTAATCGGTTCTTCATTGTAAGTCATGACAGGCTGAATTTCCACTTCTGTCAGAGAGATAACATGTGAAGGATCTAACCTATACCGTCAAAACATAGACATATGGAAAACATTATGAATTCTGTCAAACTCCGGTGGTAATGCCATTTGTATCCAACAGATCCAATTCTTTCAATAACTTTATATGGTCCAATGAATCGTGGACTCAGTTGTCCTTTTATGGCCAAACCGGAGAACTTTCTTCCAAGGTGATACTTTCAAGAATACCTTGTCTCTGAATTGAAATTCTATCTCCTTTTGTTTAAGATAAACATAAGACTTTTGATGATCAGAGGCCTTTCAAACTATCCCGAATCATCTTTACCTTTTCTTCAGTTTCACGAATCAAATCAACTCCATGTATCTATTTCTCACTGAGTTCTATCCAATACAATGGAGTTCTACATTTACTACCATACAGAGCCTCGTACGGAGCCATTTTAATGCTAGCCTAATAACTATTATTGTATGCAAATTCAACTAAAGGTAGGTATTTTTCCCAATTACCTTGAAATTCTAAAATACAACATCGAAGCATATCTTCTAAAATCTATATCACACGTTTAGATTGTCCATCAGTTTAAGGATGGAAAGCCGTGCTGAAATGTAACTATGTATTCAGAGCTTCTTGCAATTTATTCCAGCATTGGGATGTAAACAGGGAATCTCTATCAGAGATAATGGAGATTGACACTCCATGTAGTCTGACAATTACAAAAACACATAATTCAGCCAATCTATCTAGGGAGAAATCCATACGTACCGGAATAAAGTGTGCAAACTTTTTTTAATCAGTCAACGATTACCCAAATGGCATCTCTCTTTTTTGGAGATAGGGGTAACATCCATAGTAACTCTTTCCCATTTCCATTCTGGTATTGTAACTGGCTGAACTAATCTCGAAGGTACCTAATGTTCATGTAACACCCTTATACCCAACCTGATTACCAGATGAAGTATAGAAGTGCTACATTGGTTTTCAGAAACTCTAATAATAATTTCTAAATAAAAATAGCATTATAATTTATACATATTAATTCCTAAAGTTTACCTAGTTTAACCCTTGTTCACATCTCAAATTTTAAGCCAATTTTAATTCAAATATTCCCATCGTATTCAACCTTAATACACACACCTAGGTACATGCCATTTACTGAAACAACAAAAATTAATACTTTACCTCTTTCTCAAATCCACTGATGTGATGAGATGAGGTGCCTTCAATCTTCAAAGATCTATTTTTCCTCTACTTTTAACCTACGCGTATAAACACGCGTTAAGCTATTGCTAGCTTAGTAAGTACAACTATTATTTAGATCATAATCTATATAATAAATTATAACTTATTTATTATTACTACACAAAATCATTTAAATGACCTATTTGTATTCATCATACATAATTTACCAATTGATTCACTTATTCTTACAATTAGATCCACTTTTATTATTATTTACTCATTAAGCTCCAACTAAACATATTGATTAAATTATCATCTATATAATACTAGAATCACATATTTTATTTTAAATTTTCATTTATTCCATTTAGCTAAAATTTCTAATAATTTACTTTACTTGTTTCAACCATACATTTTCTTATTTCTCTTAATTTCAAATCTTTTCAATACATAAAATCTATATAATCTAATAATCACTAAAATAATCTTGTACCTTTTTTAGAGGCCCATTAGACTTAATAGAACACACATGATATACGAAACAGAATAGAACACCACCGAAACGGATAAACATAGAGCACAAATGTGCTAATCGGAGAGCACTGACGTGTTAATAATAAGAGAGCACCAACGTGCTAATAATCAGAGAGCACCAATGTGCTAATAATCAGAGAGCGCTAAGGTTCCCTAATGGCATGCCACTAATATCCCAATAGTTCTTATCTCGTCTACTTGGGCAAATTATATTATGCACATATATCACTTTTACACTTTTCACATAATACTTCTACATACTTTACAATTTAATCCTTGCACCGATAATCCGTATACTTATATCTTCACTATATTTAATACATGCAATATATTTCTAAATTCATTATTCATCTATTGAAACACCCCAAACCTGGCCCACGAGCCTTGACCGGATCTGGTATGTTCCCCGGTGTAAACTGTTTCAAATTCTTTTGTTACTTAGGAAAAACTTGTGTGTTTTTAAAGAAAGTTTGTTTTGGGTTAGGGCTTAGTTGGAAAACAGGTTTATTTCGTTATTAAAAATCCTTTTGATTTAGGTGACAAAACGTTGGGCTTTGAATTAAATTAATTTTACTTAATCTTTTAATAAATATAAAGATTGTATGCTCAATAAATAAAAGTAAAGTAAACGATACTACGACCTTATTACATCAAATAATTTACCAAAATTAAAACCAAAATAAACTATAAATTACTTAAAATTAAATAAAATTCCAAGTCGTAAATTTCTTGCTGTGCATGGCCATCCCTAAGCTTCTGAGAACCCGATCCATCACCGTCGTCACACAAACATGTTCCCACAGCAGGGTGAGTCATGAGACTCAATGTGTACACAAACACTAAGTCTTAACAAATTCGGGCATAACAAATCATATTCATACATATCATAATTTCATATTTAATGATTCAAGATGATGATGCAACCCAAACCCAAACCTAGATGCCATCCGCTACACATCCCGTACCAACACACACACAGTGGGACTACTAAGTCAACCCTCCATTCGCTACACACCATTGAAGGCGTCATTTGCAATCGGCGTGCTCATCGCCTATATAAAATTAGTGGCATAGCCGCAGATAATTGTGTCATGAGACACCACATTGAGATAATGTAACCAAAGTTACCACATTCAGATAATGTGATCGAAGTCACCACATTCAGATAATGTGACCGAAGTTACCACATTCAGATAGTGAGACCGAAGTCATCACATTCACTTCCCCTTTCTCAAATAACCCGAATGCCCCATATTATTCATAGCATGCATATCATACTTAAATTAACATTCGTGTCACTTTTCACATGTTAAGTATAACATATTTCATAATCCTAGTAGGAGTAGGAAGCGTGCCTTAGTACTTTGTACCATAGTATGGTACCTTAGCCATATTCACATTCTTATAAACATGCACATTTAATTTAAAACATAGCCATGAACATATTAAAACTTAGGGTAGGGTACACACGATTAAACAACGATTTCACTTGAAATCCAAATCCGATCTACTACCTTAGATTTTTAATGCCTACATTAACCAACATGGTAATATTTAGCAAAGGCCTATTCACATAAAACCAAATCCTAGTAGGATTTGTGTACTTACCTAATCTCGATTGAATAAAAAATCAAATCTGGAAACTTGTATTCTTCCCCCTTTGAAATCGGCTACTCACTAGATCCCTTGAATCGGTTAGTTTTTAGCTTAAAACACTTAATAATAGATCTACTACAAAAATAGGGTCTTGGCCGAATATTCATAGTCACTTACCTTAAGGATCTTAAATCCCGAAATTCACCGAATAACTAGGGAACATGCGGCCTATGGTGTACCTTCGAGAAAAGAACTTCTCCTTTCATGATTCGGCCAAGATTAATAATCGAAATTAATCTCTAAATTTCAATAAGTCTAAAATATAAAAGAATGGAAACTAAACTTGGATCTTACCCTTATTTGAAGGAATCGATTGCACCTTCACTTCAACCTTCAGAGATTCGGCTATGGCTAAATGATGCTCTCACAACTTTCGACTTTTGGAGGAATTTAGAAAGAAAAGAGAGGAAGAATAAAGCGTAGGAATTTCGGAGAGAGAGGAGAATCTGCTTAAGAAATTCGCAAAGGAAGAGTGAATGAATGAATGAATGGCCTTCTTTCCTTTATAGCCAAAATTATTAGGCTAGAGTCCCTACTTGGCCACCACTCTTCCTATGTGATAATTATCACTTTATCAAAAGAATTAATCCAACAATTATCTCCTAATTAGCCGAAATTCTAAAGGAAATAAAACTCCTCTTTTAAGTGCCGAGATGTCGTCCACCTCTCTGTTCTTTGTAGCAAAATAAAACTTCTTTTATTTGCTTCCTAAGTGACTCGATCCCTGGCCCAAATACACTTGCATGTGGCGCCATTTCTGAGGCCCTAAGTGGCATCTCCAAGCCACTTTTCCAAGCCCAATTGTGTGTCAAATTTCACATACTTTTTCTCTTAAGGCCACCTTGCCTTAATTTCCTCTTTTAAACTTTAAAACTTGACATTTATAAATCATTTCTAAGTTTCCAAAAATTTTCATTTGGCTCTTTAAACTTGACATTTCCTAGGTTTCCAAAATGTTCACTTTCCTCTTTTAACTTAGGTTTCCAAAATGTTCACTTTCCTATTTTACTTAGGTTTCCAAAATGTTAACTTTCCTCTTTTTGAAACTTAACATTTCTAAATCATTTTCAAGTTTCCTTACATTTCCTTACATTTCCTTACATTTCCTTTCATTTCCTTACGTTTCCTTTCATTTCCTTTCATTTCCTTATATTTCCTTACATTTCCTTACATTTTCTTACATTTCCTTACATTTCCTTACATTTCCTTTCATTTCCTTTCATTTCCTTACATTTCCTTATATTTCCTCTTAAGAATTAATATTTTCTAAAGCATTTCCAAGGTTCTAAAATGCACACAACACATTCACAACACATAAGGCATACTATTTCATAAAATTTTAGTCATAGTGCATAGGCCCTAATCCGGGATGTTACAGTTCTACCCCCCTTAAAATAATTTCGTCCTCGAAATTACTTGCTAACAAAAAATCATACATCCTAACTCATTACTGCTGCGCACTCTAATCTTAAAACTAACACATTTCCTACAAAAATTCACATCCAAGGTTTCATACACTTCACTAGCATTACAAGAACGAACTAACTCTATAACAAGCAAGGCAACAAAGGGTATTCCAAAAATAAGAACTTACCCGTTGTCACATCTGGCACATCACTCTCCTCGTGACGGCCAACTGCTTAAACCAACCTTGGTTGCCTGGCATCTGAACCTTCAGCACCTCCGCTTGGTGCTCCACGACCACGGCCGGAACCATTTCCTCCATGGTTCAGACCACGACCCCGCTGAGGCTGCTGTCCACCTCTACTAGCATGATTAACATTCTGAGCTGCTGGTCAACTTTCATCTGGTTTCTTAGGACAATCTTTGAGCATATGGTCCTTGGACCCACACCTAAAATATCCTCCCGTCTTTTTCCAGCACTCCCCTAAATGCTTCTTTCCACAATGGTCACAAGGACGATACTACCATCCTGTACTAGATTGCTGATCCCTCGGCCCATTAGTTCTGGGCCTTTTCTACACATTTTTCGACGATCCATAACCCCTATTGGGTCTATTCCTATCAGAGTTCTGCTTAACCGAATCCTTGATTCCCTCAGCTACCTTAGCCTTTTCTACTAACGCGGAAAACTCCCGCTCCTGATGTGGAGCTATCAATAACCTTAGGTCATCTCTTAGTCCGTCTTCAAACTGGACACACCACTCATGCTCAGTAGACACTATGCCCCGAGCATAGCAACTCAGCCTTAAGAATTCAGCTTCATACTCAGCTACGGACTTGTTCCCTTGAACTAGTCCTAGAAAAGCCTTCCTCTGGGCATCAATATAATGAGTGCCCACATACTTCTTCTGGTATGCTGCCTTAACATACTCCCACGTGAGTTCCTCAGCTGTAGCACCATCCCGTACCGTGAGCCACCATTGATACGCTTCATCGCGTAATAGTGCCACCATTCCCTTCAACTTCTCTTCCGGGGTCAGATCGAGCTCATCCATAATGCGCTCAGTTGCCTCCAACCAGTATTCAACTGTACTGGGTGCCACACTGGATACTTCACGAAACACCTCAGCTCCGCTAGCTCAGAGTCTCGGGTACAGATTTCTGAGCTCCCGTATTTCCACCCGCGCCTGCCACCATTTCCAAAACACGCAAAGATAGCTGCGACCAGCATCATCCACATGCGAGCTTGCTTTCGACACTAACAGCTGGGGGTGGTGGTGACGGTGGTAACTCATTGTCAGACCCTTGACCCGATCTAACGGGTTTTGACACAGTTATTCTTCCTCTTTCGTGTCCTTGACGACCGCGTCCTCTAGAACTCATTTCTAACGTCGAGATCTGATTAAGAAGTTTTTATGAATTAGTACTTTTGTTTCAGTTGATTACTCGCGAAGAAATTTTATGAAAAGGAATTTAGGAGTGGTTCTTTCGTATTCATACATGCACACAGTCTTTTCATTCATTCATACATCCATCAAACAATTATGAACCTTAGTTCATTCAGAGAAACGTTGTAGTTTTCATTTATTGTTGTTTTTCCACTACCCATAGTATTTTCGTAATTTGTCCTACAGGGGTATTTTCGTAATTTTGTCAAATATGGTTCCTTGGTGTTTTTGTCACAAAGTATTTTGGTATTTTTAGATTCCTGGGGTATTTTGGAAATTTTTGAAATTACAGGGGTATTTCAGTAATAAACAAGGGTAAATTTATAAATCTTAATAAATCAAGGATATTTTGGAATTTACAAAACTTGAAGGTTGTTTCTGAGAATTTATTTTCCAAATCAGTGTTGTTGCAGAAATTTTGAAGATCGGGGTCGTTCTGGTAATTTTGTAACTCAGGGTTATTTCGGTAATTTGTAGGGTAGGGGTAATAATTTTTTTTTAAAATCAGGGTATTTTGTCATTTTGCAAATTAGGATTTTTGAACATTTTATAACGTAATGAAATTTTGATAGGAACTGTGGTATCTGGAAAATTTCATAAACCAATGGCATTTTTGTAATTTTTACCACTAGGGGTATTTTAGTAAATTTGTAAATCAGAAATATTTCAGGAAAATTTATAAAAATAATCTTTTCAAATCAAGAGGGTAATTTAGAAATTTTAAAACTAAGGTTTCCATAAAAATACGGCTAGTCCCTTTCGGGTTTTAGTTAGGGGTTTAGCCCGTGATTAAGTCCTCTTGGTTAGGGTGAACCGAAGCTACGCACCAGGTAGGATTCGAGTGGAGAGGAGGTGAGTCACGCGGACTGCTTAAATACCAAGCTCCCACTAAAACCAATCCTAGACATGCGCACCATGGTTACCACACCCTCACTCAGCGACTTAACCATAGGTTTGTTTAGTTAGGCATTTAAGTCTTATGTTTTTGTTGGGGTACACTAGTCCTAGGGTTCAAATACTTATCAGACTAATCTACGTTGCCATAAAAGCCCATACATTTCACATATTCAAATCACTTCAGAAGTCAGAAGTACTTACCTGGCGGACTGCGGGTTGGAGACTTAGGTGCCATGCCAGAAAATCCTGCTTAATTCACAAAGATTCTTTTTGGCTTTACTTTGAAAACGTTTTGGGCCTTAAACCCAAGATCGAGAGTTTAAAATTGGGCTCTGATACCAAATTGAAACACCCCAAACTTGACCCACGAGCCTTGACCGGATCTGGTATGTTCCCCGGTGTAAACTGTTTCAAATTCTTTTGTTACTTAGGAAAAACTTGTGTGTTTTTAAAGAAAGTTTGTTTTGGGTTAGGCTTGAGTTGAAAACAGGTTTATTTCGTTATTAAAAATCCTTTTGATTTAGGTGACAAAACGTTAGGCTTTGAATTAAATTAATTTTACTTAATCTTTTAATAAATATAAAGATTGTATGCTCAATAAATAAAAGTAAACGCTACTACGGCCTTATTACATCAAATAATTTCCCAAAATTAAAACCAAAATAAACTATAAATTACTTAAAATTAAATAAAAGTCCAAGTCGTAAATTTCTTGCTAAGCTTCTGCCGAACCCGGACCATCACTGTTCGTCACCTGAAACATGTTCCCACAACAGGGTGAGTCAACAGACTCAATGTGTACACAAACACTAAGTCTTAACAAATTCAGGCATAACAAATCATATTCATACATATCATAATTTCATATTTAATGATCCAAGATGATGATGCAACCCAAACCCAAACCTAGATGCCATCTGCTACACATCCCCGTACCAACCTGCACACCGTGGGGACTTTTAAGTCAACCCTCCATCCGCTACACACCATCAAAGGCAGTCGCTGCAATCGACGTGCTCATCGCCCATATAAAATTCGTGGCATAGCCACCAGATAATTGTGTCATGAGACACCACATTCAGATAATGTAATCGAAGTTACAACATTCAGATAATGTGATCGAAGTCACCACATTCAGATAATGTGACCGAAGTCACCACATTCAATAGTGAGACTGAAGTCATCACATTCACTTCCCCTTTCTCAAATAACCCGAATGCCCCATATTATTCATATCATGCATATCATACTTAAATTCACATTCGTGTCACTTTTCACATGTTAAGTATAACATATTTCGTAATCCTAGTAGGAGTAGGAAACGTACCTTAGTACTTTGTACCATAGTATGGTACCTTAGCCATATTCACATTCTTATAAACATGCACATTTAATTTAAAACATAGCCATGAACATATTAAAACTTAGGGTAGGGTACACACATGATTCACTTAACGATTTCACTTGAAATCCCGAAATCCGATCTACTACCTTAGATTTTTAATGCCTACATTCAACCAACATCGTAATATTTAGCAAAGGCCTATTCGGCCATAAAACCAAATCCTAGTAGGATTTGTGTACTTACCTAATCTTGATTGAATAAAAATCAAATCCAAAAACTTGTATTCTTCCCCTTTGAAATCGGCTACTCACTAGATCCCTTGAATCGGTTAGTTTTTAGCTTAAAACACATAATAATAGATCTACTACAAAAATAGGGTCTTGGCCGAATATTCATAGTCACTTACCTTAAGGATCTTAAATCCCGAAATTCACCGAATAACTAGGGAACACGCGGCCTATGGTGTACCTTCAGGAAAAGAACTTCTCCTTCCATGATTTGGCCAAGATTAATAATCGAAATTAATCTCTAAATTTCGATAAGTCTAAAATATAAATGAATGGAAACTAAACTTGGATCTTACCCTTATTTGAAGGAATCGATTGCACCTTCACTTCAACCTTCAGAGATTCGGCTATGGCTAAATGATGCTCTCACAACTTTTGGCTTTTGGAGGAATTTAGAAAGAAAAGAGAAGGAAGAATAAAACTGTAGGAATTTCGACAGAGAGAGGAGAATCTGCTTAAGAAATTCGGCAAAGGAAGAGTGAATGAATGAATGAATGGCCTTCTTTCCCTTTTATAGCCGAAATTACTAGGCTAGAGTCCCCTACTTGGCCACCACTCTTCCTATGTGATAATTATCACTTTATCAAAAGAACTAATCCAACAATTATCTCCTAATTAGCCGAAATTCTAAAGGAAATAAAACTCCTCTTTTAAGAGCCCACATGCCGTCCACCTCTCTGCTCTTTGTAGCAAAATAAAACTTCTTTTATTTTCTTCCTAAATGACTCGATCCCTGGCCCAAATACACTTGCATGTGGCGCCATTTCCAGAGGCCCTAAGTGGCATCTCCAAGCCATTTTTCCAAGCCCAATTGTGTGTCAAATTTCACATACTTTTTCTCTTAAGGCCACCTTGCCTTAATTTCCTCTTTTAAACTTTAAAACTTGACATTTCTAAGTCATTTCTAAGTTTCCAAAAATTTTCGTTTGGCTCTTTAAACTTGACATTTCCTAGGTTTCCAAAATGTTCACTTTCCTCTTTTAACTTAGGTTTCCAAAATGTTCACTTTCCTATTTTACTTAGGTTTCCAAAATGTTAACTTTCCTCTTTTTGAAACTTAACATTTCTAAATCATTTCCAAGTTTCCTTACATTTCCTTACATTTCCTTTCATTTCCTTACATTTCCTTACATTTCCTTACATTTCCTTTCATTTCCTTATATTTCTTTACATTTCCTTACATTTCCTTTCATTTCCTTTCATTTCCTTACATTTCCTTATATTTCCTCTTAAGACTTAATATTTTCTAAAGCATTTCCAAGGTTCTAAAATGCACACAACACATTCACAACACATAAGGCATACTATTTCATAAAATTTTAGTCATAGTGCATAGGCCCTAATCCGGGATGTTACATCTATAATTCACTAATAATCCCTATCATGTATTTCACATATCACATTTATATATTTTGTAATTTAGTCCTTAGCACAAAATTTCATGTAGCAATATATTTTACTTTTAATAACACATATAACATAATTTCAATACTTATTAATATTCCAAAATTCACTACAACACAAATGTTTCTCATTCTAAGTGTTATGCACTTCAATTTTCTATTTCTAATATAAAATTTTCCAAATTCTGATTTAACCCTTACTTTTCCACAATAGGAAATAATTGTAGTTTAGATTACAAAATTCATATATTCTTTTATTTTTCACCATATGCTTTATTATCAATATTTCCTTATAAACTTTTATAACTTTCATATTTAATCATTTTCCAGTTTTGTTATCCTAAAATTCTCTATTCACTATTAAACAATTTTTCATTCACATCTCACTTAATTCACATAATTAATTCCACTATCTCATTTTCCACATCAAATTTCTATGTATTTTACTTATATCATTTACACCACATGTATTTCTCAAGTCTTTCAATTTAGTTCTTGTTTTCATAAAATTTCACATTTTCCCAACTAATCTTTATTAATTCTTTCTTTCTCATGTTATTTTACATTTTAACACACTAATCCTTGTCTTTCATTTTTTATGCTCCTTAAATTTTCTCACATCTCTTTCAATTTCTTTATCACATATTACTTAATAAATACAATCAGTTCATCATTTATTATATTTAATAATTATCAAGCCTTACACTTATTCAACTTATAAATTTGTGATTAAATAATATATTAAAATTATATTCATTCTAACAATTAACTTCATAATCAAACAAGTAAAAATCTAGTTGTACTTACAACTTTAAGCTTGAAGTCAACTTTCTTCTCCTCCTTCATCCTGTGTCCACCACCTTGCTTTATTTCTCTATTTTTTTTATCAACTTCCTTTACTTTTTCTTCAATTTTTCATATCAAAATACACAATATTTTCACATTAAAAATCATGTTCGAATATCATAATTCATGTTTTCTAATAAAAACTAACATGTATTTCAAGAGAAGTTAGTAGTTCTTTCCTCAAACACTTATATTCAAATCTAATCTTTGTTTTCTCTCTCCTCCAAAACTCCCATGAATGCTTTTCTCATGAAATTACTGCAACTACTATTCCCCTCCATTGATCTCACTCACAAATCATGAAGAAATTTAGGAAAAACTAGCTTAATTGATTTGTATTTGGTAAGAGGGGCTAAATTGAAAGAAAAATAAAAGTTGAAATGGTGGAAATGGTGGCTGACGTGAATGGTTAATGGCTTTTATAGCCCTTTTTTTAATCTTTTTCTTTCTCCATTTTTTTCTAGTTTCTTCCATTAAAATATCTCTTTTTATTTTATTTACCATTTTATCCTCACTATTCATACTTTTTTTACTATTTATCCTTAATCATTACCTTCCATAATTATATTTTCAATTCATTTACCATTTTACCCTTTCATTTTTTGCATAAAAACACCCATGTGTCCTATTTTCTTCGGTATATTTTCACATCTAGTCCCTCTTCCTTTTTCATCAATTCAATTTAATCCTCCAACACCCAATTTTTTCACATTGTCCCAATACTTTTCATTAATTTGATCGGTTTTCAAAATTTATACCTTTCCAAATATCTTATGCTCCTATCTTTTATGTCTCATAACTCTTTACATTTCCAAATCGACTTTTCTCAATATTTTGACAAATTTATTGTATATTTATCACTGTTCAAGACTCTAAAACTTTTTGGGGATGTTACAGTTCAGCTTTTACTTGCTGGCATATTAAGCATTTAGATACAAATTCAAAAATGTCACGTTTCATTCTCGGCCACCAGTACATCTTTCTTCAAATCATGGTACATTTTGTTACTTCCTGGATGAACAGACATATTACCATTATGAGCTTCGTTTAAAATCTTCTGTACCAATTTCAAATTCTTCGGAACATATATTCTGCCTCTGAATAACATACAACCATCGGACCCAATCTGAAATTCTAAATTGGAATTTGACTCACATTGAACCTGTTTAGCTTGTAGTTCTTCATAATTTTCTAAGCTTCAAAAATCTACTGCAGAAACGACGGTCTAACTTTTAACTCAGCTATGATTGAACCATCATCAGACAAAGACAACCGGGTATTCATTACTCATAAAACTGTAACATTCCGAATTTGGTCCTAATAGGATTGGGGCCCATTGGGCCTTATACGTAGGAGCATTTAAAATTTTTAAGAATAAGAGAACGACATTAGTGCAAGTTGGATCTAGCAGGTGGGTGATTTTGGAAGGTTAGAGGGCTTCTATGAAGTCCCAGGTTCAAGTTAGGCCTTAGAAAAAATTTTGGTTTTAGGTGAATAAAACCGTGAGAGCTAGTAGTAGGCTTTAAGAATAAAATGTAGAGAAAATTGACAAGTGGAGTGTGTGGTGTAGTGGCAAAGTGATGCCACATAAGAGGCAAAGGGGTAACGCCACAAGGAAAGAAGGAGGTCCAAAGTTCAAGTCTTGGCTTTTGCATTTTGGATTTCTTTTTAAATGGACTCTAGAATTTTGCCAAAGGGTTATATTTAGTTGCGCATGATTTTAGACACAAGAAGAGCTGGTGGCTTAGTGGCAAGTGGCGTGAATTGGCTGATGGGAGAGCCTGGGTTCGAATCTCATGACAAGTAAGGGAGTATTTATTTTGCGATTGGACGAGAAGAGTTTGAGTTGGATTTAAACTCTGCTAACGGAGGGATCCCACATCGGTAAGATACAAAGAAGGAAGGTGAGAAGCTAGTTATATATAGAGCATTCTATGAGGAGAGTTAATATACCTTGGTAGGCGTTTGGGTGCAGACCTAGAGGATAATCGCTAATAGTAGCGAAGGAAGGGCTACTATAACGTGAGGTGCACGGTAAAGGTACGGTGAGGTTTCGATTTTTGATAAGTATGTGTTAAAGCTTTGGTTAATTGCTAGTAATGTCAATTGTAGGTTCGTGACTAAGGGGTTTACAATGCACGTGGTTACCAGGTGTGTACAAACACTACACACACGAAATCGGCAATGCCAAAAAGCCGAAAAGCTGAAAGTGGCTAAATGGGCCTGGTGGGCCTTGAGGCTAAGTTTGATGAAATGGTTTGGTTGGTTATACGAGTTGAATTAGTCAAGCATGATACATGAATTGGATTTGTTTTGGGCCTAATAGGCCATATGATGAGATTTGGGCCTAATGGGCTGTAAGGGAGTGATTTGGGTTTGATGGGCTTATGGGAACGTAGACATGTATGTTAGGATTTATGGACCTTAGGTCTAGTTTGAACAACTCTTAAATTCCATAAGACTTAATTTTAATTAAACATGTCTGTGAACAAGTTGCTGGGTTGGAGTGTGGCAACGGGCATACGCATGTCTAGGATTGGATCTAGAGAGAGCTTGGTACTTAAGCAGGCCTAGTGGCCCACCTCCTCTTTTCTGGAATCCTACTTGGTGTGTAGTGTCTGTTCACTTTAGCCGCGAAGACTTGTTGATGGACCAAAGTTCATAGCTAAAACCCGAAAGGGACCAAAATACCACCGATTTGTGAAATTATCGAAATACCCTCGATTTGTAAAATTACCAAAATACCCCCGATTTATGAAATTACCAGAATACCCCCGGTTTGCGAAATTATTGAAATACCCCTAATTTGTGAAATTACCAAAATACCTTCGATTTGTAAAATTATTGAAATACCCCTGGTTTGTGAAATTATCGAAATACCCTTAATTTGTAAAATTATTGAAATACCCCCGATTTATGAAATTACTGAAATACCCCCAATTTACAAAATTACCGAAATACCCTTAATTTATGAAATAACCAAAATACCCCCAATTTGTAAAATTACCAAAATACCCTCGATTTGCGAAATTACTAAAGTACCCCAGTTTGCAAAATTACCGAATACCCCTGATTCACAAAATTACCAAAATGCCCCTGTAGGGTAGAATTACCAAAATACCCCTGTAGGGTAGAATTACGAAAATACCCATAGGTAGTGAATCAGGTTTGTAATACTTCCCCACTGTCTAGATCTGATTATTAATATATATATGTTCATAAGTTTTATATGTTACATTAAAAGCCGAAATCTCGGATTTAAATGATATACCCTCAGGTTAGTAAATAATCTGACTATATGTTACAAGTAAACTGTTGTACATGTTTTAAATTATTGTGCATGTTGCATGGGTTGGGTGATGAAAGGTGTACATATATATGAGTAACGGTTTTACTGTGAATTCTTTATGTGACTAATCCGTGATTTGTTATCTGAGCTTGGCCAATATATGTTGATGAGCGACATGACGCCATCTTGGAAATGTGGTGTGGGTTGATTGTAGAAATCTCCAATGGTGTGTTGGTTGGTGCAGGCGTGTAGCGGATGGAAACCTAGGCAAATGGGTTGGGCTTTGCATATTACTTGTTATCCATGTAAATAGAATTGTTGTTATGTCTTATGAGGCCCAAATCTAGTGGTGCATGAGGGTTGCACACTAAGTCTCGCGACTCACCCCTTTAAACTAACCTTTCAGGTGGCGATTAGTGCATCGGACCGGGCCGGAGTGAAGCGCAAGGTGGCCATGCATAAGAAGGTGGATCCGGCGACATGTTCCCCACATTAGTTTTTTTTTAAAGTATTTTATATGATGGATTTAAACTACGTTGTAATAAGGCCATGGGCCATTTGTTTACATTTTAGATTTAATATGGGCCTTTATTATTTATTTTCGTTTTAATTTCTTTCAAGGACATGTAATTAAGTTTTGGGCTTTTGATTATTAAGGCACTTTTTATGTAATTCTTATTTGGGCTTTCTGACGACACGATTGGTTTTCTTAAAATTTTTCTTAGTGACATACTAGATCCGGTGGTAGTGTTTGGGCCGAGTTTGGGGTGTTACAAATTGGTATCAGAGCCCGGTTCAAAACTCGACTTTGGGATTTTGGGCCCAAAAGATTTTCTAAAAATGGGGTTTTTTTTAAAAACATGGGTTTTTATTAGCTAGGGTTTATTAGTTTAGCATGGCACCTGCGTCTCCGGCCAAGTTCGCTAGGTAAGTACTCTAAACCATTGTGTGATATAAATGTGGGCTTAATGGGCTTATGGGACGTAGACTATTTAGGTTAGAACTTGATGGACTCTAGGCTTAGACAAACAAACTCTTAAAAATCCATAAGACTTAACTTCATTAAACAAAACCTGTAAACAAGTCACAAGACTAAAGTGTGGTGACAAGCATATGCATGTCTAGGAGTAGATCCAGAAGAGCTTGGTATTTAAGCAGTCCGAGTGACTCACCTCCTCTTCGCAGGAATCTCACCTGGTGCATAGTGATTATTCACTTTAGCCATGACAGGGTGTGGCAATAGGCATATGCATGTTTAGGAGTGGCTTCAAGGAAAGCTTGGTACTTAAGCAGTCCTAGTGACTCACCTCCTTTCCACTAGAATCCTACCTGGTGCTTAGTGACTATTCACCCTAGTTACGAGTACGTGTTGATAGGCCAAAACTACAATTAAAACCCGAAAGGGACCAGCCACCTGTTTTTCTCACAAAAATTTTTAGAATATCCTTTGAAAAAAATTACCTATGAGTTACGAATATACCCCGATTTACAAAGTCAACAGAATCTTTCCGTAGAAAACAACAACAACAACAACATCAAAATATCCTTGAATTGTAAAATTACCAAATTACCCCTGAGTTGTAAATGACCAAAACATCCTTAATTTGCAAAATGACCAAAATACCCCTGATTGGTAAAGTTACTGAAACACCCCCAGATTTTCAAAATTTTTGAAATAACCCCAGATTTTATAAATTACCGAAATATCTTAGATTTGTGAAATTACCGACATACCCTTAGATTTGCAAAATTACCAAAATACCCTCGAGTTGGAAAATTACCAAAATACCCTTATTTCGCCAAATCACCCGGAAACTTATTTTGAAAAATTATGAAAATACCCCTGTAGGATAAAATTACGAAAATACCCCTGAGTAGCTAAATGACGAAATTACCCTTAGGTAATGAATGTTACTTGTATGAACATTGTGTGTGCATAATTCCTAGAATAGTAAGACTGAAAACTGTAGATAGGTTCGAATTTGAAAGAATCACTTTTAAACTATGTTTCATAAGATTGTTCGGGGATAATTAGTGGAAATAATTAATGACTCATAAAATTTTTAAATCAGATAAACGCGAACTAAAGGAATGAGTACAAGAGGTCGAGGACGTCCGCCACGTGGTCACAGTAGAGGTAGGATAATCGTGTCAGAACCTGTAGGATCGGGTCATGGGTCTGGAAGTGAGATACTGGTTCCACCAGCTGCTGAGGTGGATTTCTAGGACCAGACAGGAGGAGAGGATGTGGTGTCTCAGGCTGTACTGAGGGTTTTGGAAAGAGTGGCTGAGGCTGGTATGGGCAGAGGAGCCCAGAAATCTGTGCCTGAGAGGCTGAGAAACAATGGGGTCAAGTATTTAGGAGAGTCTCTAGCGTATCCCTGAGTTCTGCTGAATATTGGTTGGAGGCAGTGGAACGTATAATGGATGACTTAGACTTCACGGTGGAGGAGAAGCTGAAGGGGGTCATGTCTTTTCTTTGAGACGAGGCCTACCAATGATGGCTCACGGTGAAAGAGGTACTACCATGACCGATTGATGGGATTTCTTTAAGGAGTCATTCCAGGGAAAGTACGTTGGGGCTAGTTACATGAATGCTCAAAGGAAAGCATTCCTGAATTTGGTGCAGGGGAGTAAGTTTGTGGCTGAGTATGAGGTTGAGTTTCTATGCCTGCGTTGTTACGCTCGAGGAATGGTGTCAACGGAGTATGAATGATGCATTCAGTTCGAGGATAGGCTAAGAAATGAGCTAAGGGTTTTGATCACGCCACAACGAGAGAGAATTTTCGCGGTTCTAGTGGATAAGGTTAAAATAGCCGAGGAAGTGAAATGGGTGGAGAAACAAGAGAAAGATAAGGATCAGGGTAGGAGTAAGAGAGGTTTTGGACCCTCCAGAGCAACTGGAAATTTTTAAAAGAGGCCTAGGACTGATGGGCTACCTCGTGCTCCATCGGGCCAGAGTCAAGCATATTCTATATGTGGGAGAACCCATTATCGGGAGTGCATAGTGAAAACCGATGGATGCATTAGGTGTGGGACCACAGAACATTTGATGAAGGACTGTCCTCAGGTGGATCGTGGCCAGCCAACGGGTCGAGGTTCTGATCAGACTAGGAGGGGTGATCAGCCTGGACCAAGGGGTAGAGGTGCAGCTAGAGGAAGAAATAGACCCGATCGGTGTCGTGGAGCATCCGATAGAGGTACAGGTAATACGGATACAAAGCAATCGAGTTTAGTTTATGTGGCTCACCGAAGGGAGGACGGTGACGTACCGGATGCTATAACTGGTACGTTTCTTATCGCTGATAACCCTTTTCTTGTTTTAATTGATATTGGATCAACCCACTCCTATGTTGCATGCTCAGTATCTGAGACTCTAAGTATAGATTATGAGATAACCACTAGGAAAATGACTGTGGTTAGTCCCCTAGGACAATCTAGGGTAGTGGACAAGTTGTTTAAGGAAGTACCTTTAGAGACTCAAGGGGTAGTGTTCTCGGCAGACTTGATGGAATTGCCATTTGGAGAGTTTGACCTCATCTTAGGAATGGATTGGTTAACTAAGCATCATGCCAAGTTAGACTGTGAGAACAAGCGTATGATGTTGGGTACCCCAGAAGGCGGAGAAGTGGTTGTGTTAGGAGAAAGGAGGAATTACTTGTCCAACGTGATATCCTCCTTAAAAGCAATTAAGATGATTCGGAAGGGATGAAGTGCATATTTGGCTTTTATTAATGCATTGGATGCTAAGGAGGTGACTGTTAATGAGGTTCGAACAGTCAAGGAGTTCGCGGATTTTTTGGGAGGAATTACCAGGATTACCCTCAGATCGCGAGGTGGAATTTGGAATAGACCTACTTTCGGGTACAGCTCCTGTATCTATTGCTCCTTATAGAATGGCACCGAAGGAGTTGGTGGAGCTCAAGGCTCAGATTCAGGAACTATTGGATCGTGGGTTCATTCGACCGAGTGTATCTCTATGGGGAGCGCTGGTCCTATTCGTGAAGAAGAAGGACGGATCCATGCGTATGTACGTGGACTATCATCAATTGAACAAGTTGATGATTAAAAATAAGTATCCATTATCGAGGATCGATGACCTATTCGATTAGCTCAAAGGAGCATCAGTCTTTTCTAAGATTGACCTACGGTCCGGATATCATCAATTAAGGGTTAAAAAAGAAGACATTCATAAGACGGCATTTCAAACTCGGTACGGGCATTATGAGTTCTTGGTAATGCCGTTCGGGTTGACGAACGCACCAGCGACCTTTATGGATATGATGAACCGGGTGTTTTAGCCATATCTTGATCGGTTCATTGTGGTGTTCATCGACGATATCCTGGTTTACTCTAAGTCAGAGGAGGAGCATGACGAACATCTTTATGTGGTGTTGTAAACTCTAAGGAAGAAGCAGCTGTTTGCAAAGTTCAGTAAGTGTGAGTTCTGGCTAAAGGAAGTGACTTTCTTAGGACATGTGGTTTCGGCCGAGGGAATCAGGGTGGACCCTCGAAAGATAGACGCTGTATTGGATTGGAAACCACCAAAGTCTGTGGCGGAGGCTTGGAGTTTCTTAGGTTTGGCAGGGTATTACCGAAGGTTCATTGAAGGGTTTTGTCTAATAGCGGCTCCTCTAACTAAGTTGCTTAGGAAGGGAGTATTGTTTATATGGACCAAAAAATAGCAAGAGAGCTTCAAGAAGTTGAAAAAAATCCTGACGGAAGCGCCGATATTAATTCAGCTGGAGGCAGAAAAGGAATTTACTATCTATTGTGATGCGTCGCACACGAGTTTAGGGTGTGTGCTGATGCAAGAAAGAAAGGTGGTGGCATATGCGTCTCGACAGTTGAGACCGCATGAGTTGAACTACCCTACGCATGACTTGGAGTTGGCGGCGGTAGTGTTTGCCTTAAAGATTTAGAGGCACTACTTATATGGGGAGAAGTCGGTAATTTACACCGACCATAAAAGTCTGAAGTACCTTCTTACCCAGAAGGAGCTGAATTTGAGACATCGTAGGTGGATCGAGCTCCTGAAGGATTATGATTGTTTGATCGAATATCACCCTGGAAAGGCGAATGTGGTAGCAGATATGTTAAGCCGTAAGGTAGTATCAGAGTTAAGAGCCATGTTCGCTCATCTGAGTCTATTCGAGATGGGAGTTTGCTGGCTGAGTTGCAAGTAAAGCCAACATGGGTGAGCCAGGTTAAGGACAAACAGTTAGTGGATGATGTTCTGAGTGCTCAACTTTTGAAAGTGAGGGATGGTGAAATGGAGGACTATAGTCTGAACAAGGATGGAGTTCTATGTTACCGTGGAAAGATTTGCATGCCTAAGAATGATGAGCTAAGACAGAGGATTCTTCGAGAATCGCATAGTAGCCCTTATGCTATGCATCCTAAATGAGTCAAGATGTACCGTGATTTGCAAGAACAATTTTGGTGGCCAGGTCCGAGGAAAGAGGTAACAGAAGTCGTAGGAAAATGTTTGACGTGTCAGCAGGTCAAAGCTGAACACCAAGTTCCATCAAGATTGTTGCAGTCGGTAAAGATTCCCCAATGGAAATGGGAGAGAATCACGATGGATTTTGTTAGTGAGTTACCCCTTACACCCACTAAAAAGGATTCAATATGGGAAATTGTTGACCGACTGACAAAGTCTGCTCACTTCATACCGGTTCGAGTGGACTTTTCTTTACAAAAGCTGGCTAAATTGTATGTGGCTGAGGTTGTAACATTGCATGGTGTGCCGGTGTCAATCATATCAGATAGGGACCCTAGGTTCACGTCACAATTTTGGAAGGCTCTTCATCAAGTAATGGGAACAAGGTTAGACTTTAGTACTGCCTTTCACCCACAGACTGATAGCCAGTCCGAGAGGGTCACTCAAATCTTGGAAGATATACTAAGGGGTTGCATCATCGACTTTAGGGGCAGTTGGGAAGAGTATTTGCCCTTGGCAGAATTTGCATATAATAATAGTTATCAAGCTAGCATTCAGATGGCGCCTTATGAAGCGTTATATGGAAGGAGATGTCGTACTCCAACATGTTGGATGGAGTTGGGTGAACGTAAGGTGTTAGGTCCAGAATTAGTTTCAGAAACCGAGGAGAAAGTGAAGTTAATACGGGCTCGACTAAAGGAAGCATCGGATCGACAAAAGTCTTACGCGGATCTAAAGAAGAAGGAGGTGGAATTCACGGTAGGTAATCAAGTCTTCTTGAAGGTATCTCCGTGGAAGAAGGTAATGAGGTTTCGTCGAAAGGGGAAGTTAAGGCCACGGTTTATTGGGCCATATCGGGTACTAGAACATGTGGGCCCAGTGGCTTATCGGTTAGAGTTGCCTTCGGAGTTGGAGCAGATACATGACGTGTTCCATGTCTCGATGCTGAGACGTTATCGATCTGACCCATCGTACGTAGTGCTGGTAGAAGAGATAGAAGTAAGGCCGGACTTGTCCTTTGAGGAGGAGCCAGTGCAAATCTTGGATCGAGACATGAAAGTGTTAAGAAGGAAGTCCGTTCCATTGGTTAAAGTTTTGTGGCAAAATCACGGCGCAGAAGAGGCGACGTGGGAGCCAGAGGATGTTATCGCCAAAGATATCCCCATCTTTTTGACGGAGTAAATTTCGAGGCCGAAATTTATTTTAAGGGGGTAGAACTGTAACATCCTTAAAGTGGGCCTACGCATTTACATGATAGTCTAATATGTTAAATTGAGATTGTAAAGGTTGGGTTGACTTTTTGATTAAATATTTGAATTAGGGATAAAGTTAGTGCTTTGGGTAATTTAAAGTGAAATATTAGGCTTTAAAAATTTGGGTTAGGTGGCTAATAAATGGTGTTAGCTTATAATTTAAGAAGATGGTTAATTAAGTGACAATCTGGGCTTGTGGCCTAAAGAATTAAAGTGCATTAAGTGGGCATAAGGTGATGTCATAAGGGGGAGGAGCTTGGGCCCTTGTGTGGCCAATTGGGCCTTAGGAGATGGGTCAAATTCGGTACTTAAATGGGAAGGGGGTGGACGGCATGTAGGCTACTAATTAAGGAGCTTTATTTCTTTTTATTTAAGTAATAAAAGATGATAAACAAGGAGGGAGGAGTTGGCTTTAGTGAGGGCTCTTCTAAAGGTAAGATAAGGATTGGGGTTATCAGGTGATATGAAGGCTATCAAGAGGGAAAGAGTTGGCAGAAACTCCAACTCCGTGTATGGGTATGATATGCTGAAATTGGGAGGCCAGATATCATCTTTTCCATTTGGTTTTTCTCACTTTCTCATCTATTCTCCTCAATCGAAAATTCTTTCTCTTTTGTACCTCTATTTCTTGTCAAAACCGAAAACTCTCTAGCTCTTCCCTTTTCTCCTAGATCCCTTCTGAAAGCCGAATGCTCTTGGTGCACCTCTTCTTCCTCTATAGCCGAATCTACAAGGGAGATCTCTGTTTTCCCGAAGGTGCACTGTAAGTCGTATACTCCATAGTAATCCGGTGAGTTTTGGGATTTCTTCTTTTCTACGATTCCTTTATTCTTATCAAACAGCTAACCTAAATCATTATTTTCGAGGCCCTGCCGATTATACTCTTTAACCCTTAAAGCCGAATCTGTCCCATTAAAGCCGATTTGGTGGAAAAGTCGAAGGTAGGTAGTGGTAAGTTTGGCCGAATGGCCTTCCATGATTCTTTTTGCTTTGGCCGAATACTATTTGGGTTAGGTTAGTTGTGTGTATCAGTTGGTTTGATATTTGGAGGATGGCCGAATGTAGGTAGGTTGGTGGTGACGATTTCTCAAGGACATTCAGGATTCGACTAACTAGGTAAGTGTTCATTTTAAAGGTTACATTTAACTAATGAGTTAGATCTCATCGTTTATTTGGTTTAGTGATTAAGGGATTGTTATAGACTCAACTAATAGTCAAGCAGAGAAGGTTGGATCTGTAAAATCGTCGCCCAAATTCAAGAAGCGATCTATTTCGGTAGTGCGAGATTGGCCAACGGGGTGTGGGCCAAAATCGAAGTCAGATCGTGGGCCAATAGTAGTTGTTTCAAGTGATAGTAGTGTAGACATAGCAAAAGCCTTAGTACGCGAATCAGGTGTGTAATACTTCCCCACCGTCTAGATCTGATTATTAATATATATATGTTCATAAGTTTTACATGTTACATTAAAGCCGAAATCTCGGATTTAAATGACGGACCCTCAGGTTAGTAAATAATCTGACTATATGTTACAAGTAAACTGTTGTACATGTTTTAAATTATTGTGCATGTTGCATGGGTTGGGTGATGAAAGGTGGAAATTATATGTACATATATATGAGTATGCTTTTACCATGAATTCTCAGAGACTAATGGCGTGATTTGTTATACTGAGCTTGACCAATATATGTTGATGAGCAAAGATGACGCCATCTTGGAGAATAGCGATGTGGGTTGATTGTAGAAATCCCCAATGGTGTGTTGGTTGGTACGGGGGCATGTAGCGGATGGAAACCTAGGCAAATGGGTTGGGCTTTGCATATTACTTGTTATCCATGTAAATAGAATTGTTGTTATGTCTTATGAGGCCCAAATCTAGTGGTGCATGAGGGTTGCACACTGAGTCTCGCGACTCACCCCTTTAAACTAACCTTTCAGGTGACGATTAGTGCATCGGACCGGGCCGGAGTGAAGCGCAAGGTGGCCATGCATAAGAAGGTGGATCCGGCGACATGTTCCCCACATTAGTTTTTCTTTAAAATATTTTATATGATGGATTTAAACTACGATGTAATAAGGCCATGGGCCATTTGTTTACATTTTAGATTTAATATGGGCATTTATTATTTATTCTCGTTTTAATTTCTTTCAAGGACATGTAATTAAGTTTTGGGCTTTTGATTATTAAGGCACTTTCTATGTAATTCTTATTTGGGCTTTCTGACGACACGATTGGTTTTCCTAAAATTTTTCTTAGTGACATACTAGATCCGGTGGTAGTGTTTGGGCCGGGTTTGGGGTGTTACAACTACATTGGCTTTTCTCGGATGATAATCAATAACCATATCATAATCTTTTAATAACTCAAGCCACTTACGCTATCTCAAATTTAAGTATTTTTGCGACATTAAATACTTCAAATTTTTATGGTTGGTGAATATATGACATTTTCCCCCAAACAAATAGTGTTGCCGAATTTTTAAAGCAAATACATTAGCTGCTAATTCCAGATCATGTATCGAATAGTTCTTTTCATGTGGCTTTAGCTGTTTAGAAGCATAGGTTATTACTTTACCTTCTTGCATCAAAACACAGCCTAAACCATTCAATGATGCATCATTGTAAACAAAAGATTCCTTACCCAATTCAAGCTAAACTAACACGGGTGCTTTAGTCAACAAGGCTTTCAATCTGTCAAAACATTGCTAACATTTATCAGTCCATTCAAATTTCACATCTTTCTCCAACAAACGAGTCATCGGAGAAGCTATCACAGAAAATCCTTTTACAAATCCCCGATAATATCTAGGTAATCCTAGAAAACTTCTAATTTCAGACACATTTTTGGTGGCATTCAATTAATAATAGCTGAAATTTTATTTGGATCTACCCTGATACCTTCTACAGATACTATATGTCCAAGAAAACCAACTTCCCGAAGCCAAAATTCACATTTACTAAATTTGGCATACAGTTTTTTTTCACGCAGAGTTTGCAACACAATTCTCAAATGATCAACATGCTTATTTTGATCTCTAGAATATACCAGGATATCATCAATAAATACCACCACAAATCTATCTAGATACGGTTTGAAAATTTTATTCATTAAATCTATAAATACCGCAAGTGCATTTGTCAAACCGAATGGCATCACAAGAAACTCATAATGTCCGTACCTGGTTCTAAAAGCTGTCTTTGGTGCATCTGAATCTTTCACCCATAATTGATAATAATCTGAATGAAGATCAATCTTCGAAGATACAGTGGCACCTTTTAACTGATCAAACAAATCATCAATACGAGGAAGTGGGTACTTATTCTTGATTGTAACTTTGTTGAGCTGTCAGTAGTCAATACATAATCTCAAAGATCCATCTTGTTTTTAATAAATAGAACCAGTGCACCTCATGATGATGAGCTGGGTTGAGCAAAACTTCTGTTAGACAATTCTTGCAACTGTGCTTTCAACTCTTTCAACTCAGTAAGAGCCATTCTATAAGGTGCTATAGATATCGGTGTTGCTCCAAGAACAAGATCTATGGAAAATTCCACCTCTTTGGCTGGCGGTAATCCAGGTTATTCTTCTGAAAACACATCAAGAAACTCACAAACAACCGGCACTGACTTAATGTTCGACTGAGATACTTTAGTGTCCAACACATATGTATAACTCGTAGGTTTGTGAAAGTGTACACAGTCGTTATCAAGTAATAAGTAAATATCGAGTTATCATCTCCACAAGGATTGTATTTGTGCTAAGTCACTTAGTTTGTAAAATTATATTAACAATTTGGTAAATAAAAACACAATATGATTGAGAAGTGATGATTAAAATTAAGTACATTAAACTAAATGCAATGATCCCTAATACAAATTATCCTAAATATGCAAACTATATGAATGAATAGATTTTAGCAAAAATAAACACAATTTGCAAAAATTATAACATAAATAAACTAGGAAAATTATTTTATTTAAACTTAATTTATTATCAGCATGCTTAATAATATTTAGAAAGACATTCTATGACAACTCGATCTTTCATGAGTTTGGAAACCACATTAGGTCCTTTTGGAATCCTTTACTTAGTAAATATGCATTTTACTAATCCTTATTTACTAAGGGTTTCTTAGTATTCATGTGAGGTAATAGGGACGCGTTAGGTTTGAAACAGTTTAATCACACAAATCTAAAAACGATGCAGATAACAGAGCTTGGTTAGAGTTGTTATGCAACTTGCAATTTAATCAGGTTAGGATCTAAATTGAGCATGCACATTTCAATTATGTGTCCACTAGCCGTCTTCTAGTTAGGATCGCTTAGCTAATTCAAGTGCATTTCATCACGTATGAACGAAATACATACTTGATTTTAATTCAAAACATGATCGATTGAGGCACAAACATTATAAGCATGAATCAAATAAATATTATTTAATCAAAGCAATCATCCTTGCTTAAATAAAATTAAGCTAATATTGTTGTAAACAAGAACGAAGAACACATAGCAAACATTTTCAGATTAAATTAAAGAAAGGAAAGATTAAACCCAAATCAAAGTGGTTGTCACCCAAGACTCTGACTGACTAAGCTCTTTCGCTCCTTTGCTTTGCTCCTTTGCTGATGGCTCTCTAAGGTGGCTGACCAAGGGCTCTTTAAGAGGCTTAATTGCTAAAATATTTATGAATAGATGATGCTAGGCATGGGGAATGGAGAATGCTAAAGAGAATTGAGAGAGAAGAGAGAATGATGAGGGATGAAGGATGACTGATGAAGGAATGAGGGAGTCTTACTTATAGGTGAAGTGAGGGGGTAGTTTGCTAAAAAAAGCGGGGTTTAATCTCTTCAAGTTTCTTCAATGAGTGGCTGGCAATGCTTAGTGGCTTTTGACTTGGATTTTGCTTGATTTTTAAGCAATTTAAAAGCCATGATAACTCAAGACTGAGGGTCGGTCAAATATAAATCTTCGAGCAAATCTCCAATTTCTTCAACATTATAAGGACCTTGTGTAATTAAACCAAAAGTGGTTTATGTGGATAGCCATGTGTAGCCGAATTTGGGTTGGCTTGGTCTTCAATTTGGACAGTTTTTGTAATCAACAAAGCTATCAGACCTATCCAAAATAAATCAATAAGTTAAAGGACCAAATAATAAAATTTATCCAATTTAAATAATTAATTACAACCCAAATTATTAATGAAATATTTTAAAATTAATTATTAAATATAATTTTATATTTTATTATTTAAGTTAATCATGCATGGCCCATTTTATGTCTTAAAAATATAATATGTTCAAATAAATATAAAATAAGCCATTTTATGCATGAAAACTATATAATAAAGCATAAAATCACATTTTAATAATTTTATGTCCTAATTTCATATTTTCACATATTTCATTAATTTATTAAACAATTACTTAGTTTTATCAACGAATTTAAGTTAAAAAAGGTGAAAAATTACACATGAAAATCCTATATATTTTTTAGTTGACACACCCCCAAACTTAAATCATTGCTTGTCCAGAGTTTATGCACAGCAAAAGGTCTTGCTAAGGCAAAATTGCTAACAGTGTAAGCAACATCAGTCTTTGTCCCATAATCATGAATTAATAACTTCATGTTCATTGATCTTCTTTATGAACAAGTAGTTCATATGCAAATATTTTTAAAGTTTTATACTAAGCTACAAAATATGCCAACATGAATCATAGTCTGTATGTATGTCAGAACCATAGACAACATTCCTCATTCAACATAATTTCTTATCAATCAAGCAAACAATCATAAGGCTTCTTTATGATCTTCAGATGTTACTTCCTCTCCACTAATGTAGGTGATATAATTGATAAACCGAAATAGTAACATATTTTAATCACACATTTAGCATGTTTTTGGATGATTTTTCCCTTTAATTATGGAAATAGGTGCTCCTAATCCTTTGTTTTCATGTTTTATACTCAGTAGAGCACCGGAGGATGAAAAAAATGAATAATGGGCTAAAAACAGAGAAAATGGGCCAAAGTACAAAATCCACACGGCCTGGGCATAGGACCACATGACCATGCCCCGTGAAAAAAGTCGACCACAGCTAGAACCCCGAAAAGCACGACCGTGCCTCATCAATAGGATCGACCATGGCCTGGCCACGACTTACACGGGCGTGTGCCATGGCCGTGTCTCTACCACAGGAAATAAGTATTCTATTTGGATTAGGATACTTAGAGGCAAGGAAACATATTCCAAAAGCCTATATAAAGGCCCTAGAGGCCAACCTTTAGGGGGCGTTCAGCTAGGCCAAAGAGCCAAGCCAGATCAGTTAAATTCAGGGATTTACTTAAAGAGAGCTAGTTGTTTCATCTTAAGAAGGCAGAATCATACTCAAGACAGAGGATCTCTCCTTCAATTCCTTTAGGGGGTTTTAGGGATTTCTTATGTTTTGTTTTATCTTTTCTTCTGAGATGTTTTCTTTTACAATTATGAACTAAACGCTCAAATACTTGAGGGGGATGAAACCTAAGACGGATCTTGTTATTGTTATCTGAACTGAATAATAAATATTTGATTTGTTCTTAACTATGTGTTCTTAATTCTTGTTTTGATATGTCCCAGATATTGATTCAAGTGTGATGTGCTTAGGTAGAGGAGGAAAAGACCTGTCTAAGAGTAGATCTAGCATAGTTAAGCGGAGTTGATTGCACGCCTAAAGATAGGGTGACAAAAATCTACCAGATTAGGGTCAAAGCTAATATAGGAGTCCATAGATCGAGTTAATGCAATTCTAGGGGTTTTAGTTAGAAAGATATTTCAATTAATCAACCTATGGTTAGACGTTAGTAGCCTTGAAGAGAGGGATTAGTATAACTTAGGGAATCCTATAGATCAAGTCAAATGAATAAATCGTTCAGTTCAGAGTTAGATAACAAGTGAAGTCTAGGTGAATTCTTCCTCAGGTATTGTCCAAATCAATTGGTTTTCTCTCAAGTCTTTTCCCCAATTTCTTCTTTGTCTTCACACTTTTAGCTTAGTTGATTAGTTAATTTTAGATTAGATAAAAATCCACTTAATTCTTAGGCTAAATAATAGAAAGAGAGTTAATATTAGTACTTTTGGTTCCTTTGGGTTCGACAATCCGGTCTTGCCGCTAGCTATACTACTATTCGATAGATGCACTTGCCTCCATCATTGTCTTGGTTAGTTTCCAGGTTCGATCATTCTTCTTATAAATTTTTAAGACTCGACAGACACGATCAAGTTTTTGGCGCCGTTGCCGGGGAGCTAAAATATTAAGAACGCTCAATTTTTATTACTTTAGCCATATTATATTTTATTATTTTTGCAATTAAATTTTATTTTTATTTTTCTAAATTTCTTTCTTTTTCTCTTTTCCTAGCATGTACTTCTAGTTTATGACTAATAGCAACCTGACAAGACCACTACTGTACGACAGTGTTATTGAAGGAACCGTTCACAGAAATCGTAGAGAAGCAAGGCAAAGCTTAAATTACATACAAGGAGAGCAAGAGGATGAAGCTGATAATACCGAAGTTGAAACACCCCAAACCCGGCCCATAAGCCCTGACCGGATCTAGCATGCTCCTTGAGTAAAACGTAGTTAAATCTCGTTATGTCATCTTGAAATGGTGGTTTTGAAGAAAAAAGATTTGGGTTATTCTCAAGTTAAAAACCGTGTTGTAATTTAATTTTGTATTAAAACATTATCTTCATATTTCAGAAATTACAAGTTTAAAGAAATGCCGAATTTTAGAGCTTATCATTAAGTTGAAAATCATAGGTGTTTATGTGTCAAAACATTTGAAGTTGTTTTACGAAAAATTGTTTAACCACTTGTCTAATGTTGATCGTACTAGAATAAAAATTAAAATGCATAGATAAAACAATTAAATAATAATAGCCTTATTACAACAAAAACAAAACCCGAATAAAACCCGAAAACATAATAAGAAAACGTGAAAATGCTGAGCTGAGCATGGCCACCACTAAGTCCCTGCCGACCCGGTCTATTTACTGAGTATCACTAGCAAAAAGTTAGCCCACGAAGGGTGAGTCAACAGACTCAGTGTGTAACAACCAACACAGACTCCCAAACGATCAAGGCATGTTAAATCACGTAAAACAAATATAGACAATGATGCAACCCAAACCCACCTAGATATCCAACCTCTACACATCACCCGTACCTGCCAATCACACCGTGGGATTACTAAATCGACCCTCCATCCGCTACACACCATCGAAGGCAGTCATTGCAGTCAATTGCACATCGCCCTTATAATGTGGCATAGCCACCAGATAATGTGACAGAGTCACCAGATTCATAATATGTGACATAAGTCACCGGATAATATGGTAAAACCACCGGAACACTTCCCTTTTATCATTATCACCCATATGACCATGCATCATACAAAACATACGGATATCATGCAATATACCTTACCCCATGGCCATAATGAAATTCCACATATTTTCATATCAATGTTTATAAACATTATTAACGAGTATTAAGGGGTAACGTACCTGAATACACTGTACCATTAAATGGTACCCTTACCCATGTTTATTCGTCACTTTATTAACACATGCTTAACATTAATACTATTAATCTATCGAGAAATTAGTGTGAGGTTACACACCTGACAACACTGAGAACGACACTCACGCTAGTAGGGGTAACAGAGATCGACATAATATTAAAGCTTCCGGCTTTTACTTCGGGAATCGATTGAGTACCTACACAACCCTTTTATAAGAAATTGGCTAAAAGAGAATATGGCCTTTGGCCGAATATCACCATCCCTTACCTCACTTGCTTAAATCCCGAAACTATCGTTTGCCCTTGAAGATGTCGAAATCCCTACATAACTTATGTCAGATTTGGATTATTGCATAAGTCTATAAGAATAGCCCTTGGTCGAATGTTACATTCTGCTTACCTTGGATATCCAAATCCCGAAAGGCCTCCTTCTACTCGTTGACTACAAGGATTCTGAACCCACCTTCATGGTTTCGGTTAAAAGAATAAAAGGAATTAGAGTTTTCGATTTTCAGCTAACCAAAGGAAAAAGAAGAGAAATTGAAATGAGAACCCTTACCAACTATTAGATCCGATCGAAATAGATCCTGACATATTCGGCCTAGTGATCAATTTTGAAGAACAAATCGAGATGGAAGAAGAGAAAAAAAGGGTATAAACGTAAAGTGAAGAGAAATTGTGGATAGTAGATTCGGCCAAGATTTCAAAGACTATAAGGGCTATTTGGTTTTGAAAGTGAAGTGTAAGTTTAAGGCTACCAACATGGAAAGAAAAGAGGAGAAGAAAGAGAGGTATGGTTCGTCTTCAGAGAAGAAATAAAAGGGAAGGAAATAGTCAAATGTACCAAATGGTCACCTTCAATTTCGACTGAGAGCAAAAGAGAAGAAAAGAAAGTAAAAAAAAAAACTTAAAGATGCCAGATGAATTTCGGCACACACTCTCCCCTTCATGACCGAAACTACCATCCCAAGACCCCTCAAATCGGCCAACTCTTCTTCTCTCATCCCAATCCCTTCTTTTCCTCCTGCTTAGCCGAAAATCTGAGCTGTTGACCCAATCTACACTTCATCCATGAAGTGTCCACGGCAACTCCAACTCTTCCCTCTCCTTGACAAAAAAAATGCCCAAAATGCTTCCCTTGCTGCTCGAACCTAGGCCCCTTCACACTCTCTGAGGCGTCACTCTCCTGTGCCCTAAGTGGCGCCTCCCTTGCCACTTTACCAGTTAAGTTCTTGTGTCCTAGTCCACATACTAAACTTCTTAAGGCCTAGCTTCCTTAGCTCCCTTTTTAGGCTTAAAATAAAATATTTTTCTAAGGCTTCTACCTACATCCCAAAGTTCCCAAAGCCCCCAAAACACATTCAAAACACACACAAGCATGCTACCACATACATTTAAGTGAAAATGCATAACCCTTAAATCCCGGATATTACAGTTCTACCCCCTTAAAATAATTTCGACCTCGAAATTACTTGGCTAAAATAAGTGAGGGTATTGCTGTCGCATTGTTTCCTCTGGCTCCCACGAAGCTTCTTTCGATCCATGGTTACACCATAACACTTTGACTAGAGGAACTGATTTCCTCCGAAGCACCTTCACATCCCATTCCAGAATCTGAATTGGCTCTTCCTCATAGGACAAATCTGGTCTTAGCTCCACTTCCTCAATCGGTATTACATGAGATGGATCCGATTGGTAATGCCATAGCATCAAAACGTGGAACACATCGTGCATCTACTTCAATTCCGAAGGCAACTCTAACTAATATGCCACTGGTCCAACCCGCTTCATAATCCGATAAGGTCCTATAAACCTGGGACTCAACTTTCCCTTGCGACCAAATCTCATCACCTTCTTCCATGGCGAAACTTTTAGAAACACCGATCTCCCACAAAAACTCTATCTCCTTCGCTTAAGATCCGTGATATGACTTTTTCCCGCCGATGCCTCCTTCAATGAAGGTCGAATTACCTTAACCTTTTCTTGATTCGCAACAATCTCGGACCCAAAACATGATGTTCCCCCAATTCTGTCCAATACGTAGGAGTGCGACACCTCCTTCCATCTGATTCAGACGTAACGGTGCCATCCGAATACTTGCTTGATAGCTGTTATTGTACGCAAATTTCGCTAAAGGCAAGAACTCCTCCCAACTTCCTCTGAAATCTATCACGCAACCCCTTAACATATCCTCTAGCACTTGAATTACCTGCTCAGATTGGCAGTCCGACTGCGGATGGAATGTCGTATTGAAGTCTAACCTGGTGCCCAATGCTTGATGTAGTGATTTCTAAAATCGAGACGTAAACCTCGAATCCCTATCTGAGATAATCGACACCGGCACTGCGTGCAGCCTCACAATTTCTGCTACATACAATTTTGCCAATCTCTGCAGGTAATGGTCCACCCGCACTGGTATGAAATATGCAGACTTCGTCAACCGATCTACTATCACCCATACCGAGTCTTTCTTAGTAGGCATAAGGGGAAGCCCACTAACGAAGTCCATGGTAATTCTGTCCCACTTCCATTACGGAATCTTTATCGGCTGAAGTAATTCTGACGGTACTTGGTGTTCAGCCTTGACTTGCTGACACATTAAGCACTTCCCTACAAATTCGTAGAATTTCTCGCTTAAGACCGAAGCCACCAAAAGCGATCTCAGAAATCCTATATAACTTACTTCCTCCAGGATGCATAGCATAAGGGCTACTATGCAATTCTTGAAGAATTTTCTGCCTTAACTCCTCATCCTTCGGCATCAGACCTTGCCCCGAAAACACAGCACTCCATCATCGTTTACACCGTAATCTTCCAACTTCCCATTTTGTACTTGTAGCAGCTTAGCACTGAGTTCACCATCTACTAATTATTTCTTCTTTACCTGACTTAGCCATGTTGCCTTCACTTGCAACTCCGCTAGCAAACTTCCATCCTCATAAAGGCTAAGATGTGTAAACATCGCCCTCAGGTCCGACACCACTTTCTGACTTAGGGCATCTGCCACTACATTTGCCTTGCCTGGGTGATACTCTATTGAGCAATCGTAATCCTTCAACAACTCCACCCACCTTTGCTGTCTCAAATTCAGCTCCTTCTGAGTCAACAAATATTTCAGACTCTTGTGGTCCGTGTAGATCACTGACTTTTCTCCATATAAATAGTGCCTCCACACTTTTAGAGAGAACACTACTGCAGCCAACTCCAGATCATGCATCGGATAGTTAACCTCATGTGGCCTCAACTGCCGAGACGCATAAGCGACCATTTTCCCGTCTTGCATAAGGACACATCCGAATCCTGTATGGGAAGCATCATAATACACCACAAAGTCTTTCCCTGCTTCCGGCTGAATCAAAATCAGAGCCTCTGTCAATACTCTTTTAAGCTTCTCAAAACTCTCCTGCTGCTTATCCGCCCATATGAAAGGTACCTCCTTTCTTAACAACTTCGTCAGAGGTGCGGTTATTGATGAGAACCTTTCAACAAATCTCTTGTAGTAGCTTGCTAACCCCAAGAAACTACGAACCTCAGCCACAAACTTAGGTGGTTTCCAATCTAATACTGCCTCAATCTTCCGAGGGTCCACCCTTATTTCTTCCATAGACACCACATGCCCTAAGAACGTAACTTCCTTTAGCCAAAATTCGTACTTGCTGAACTTGGCATATAGCTTCTTTTCCCTTAACACTTGCAACACCACCCGAAGATGCTCATCATGTTCTTCTTCAGACTTGGAATACACTAGGATGTCGTCTATAAACACAATGATGAACCGATCTAGGTAAGGTTGAAAAACTCGGTTCATCATATCCATGAACTCAGCTGGGGCGTTTGTCAATCCGAACGACATTACTAAGAACTCATAATGGCCATATCTTGTCCGGAAAGCTGTCTTATGGATATCTACTTCCTTCACCCTAAGCTGATGATATCCCGACCGTAGATCTATCTTTGAAAATACCGCAGACCCCTTAAGTTGATCGAACAAGTCGTCTATCCTCGGCAATGGATACTTGTTCTTGATGGTCAGCTTATTCAACTACCGATAATCTATGCACATGCACATAGTCTCGTCCTTCTTCTTCACGAATAGGACTGGTGCTCCCCACGGAGACACACTAGGTCAAATAAACCCACGATCGAGTAACTCTTAGATCTGGGCTTGAAGCTCTACTAACTCCTTTGGTGCCATTCGGTATGGAGCAATTGACACAGGAGCTGTACCCGGCAGTAAATCAATTCGAAAAGATATCTACGAATCCCCTTACTGTTCTCACTCCACTAACTCCTTCTTCTTTTTCATCCAAAGCACTCACGAAGGCCAAAAATGCCTTGCACCCTTTTCGAACCATCTTATCAGCCTTTAATGCGGAGACTACGTTAGCCAAATAATTTCTTCTTTCTCCCATCATAATTATCTCATCATCCTCCAGAGTCCTCAACTCTATTCGCTTAGCTGCGCAATCCAATTTAGCCTGATGTTCCACTAGCCAATCCATGCCTAGAATGAGATCAAATTCGCCAAAAGTAGTTCCATCAAGTCGACAGGAAATACCACCCCCTGAATCTCTAGAGGCACACTCCGGAATATCCTATTCACCAATACTGTTTGACCTAACGGGCTCACTACAGTCATCTCCCTAACAGACAGTTCAGATGCTACATCTAATGTTTCAGCTACTCTACATGCAACATATGAGTGGGTCGAGCCAACATCAGTTAAAGCAAAGTAAGCCTTGTCAGCTATAAGGAACCTACCGGTTATGACGTCCGATGCATCACCATCCTCCCTCTGACGAACTGCATACACCAGACCTGGCTGTCTCGCCTCTGTGTTACCAACACCTCTGCCGTGTTCCCTGACCCCTTTCAGAACCATTACCTCTGCCAACCAGACCACGACCCCGTGGTGGCTGCTGTCCTCTTCTTCCAGCCTGATTAAGACCCTGGCTTATTGGTTGGCTCCCGTCTGTTTTCATAGGACAGTCCCTAATCATGTGATCCTTGGATCCAAACTTAAAAAATCCCCCTGTCTTCTTTCAACACTCTCTCAGGTGCATCTTTCCACACTGAGCACAAGTACAGATCTTGTCCTCAGTAATAACCTCACGACCTCGTGGCCCATCAACTCTAGGTCTATTTTGAATATTCCCGGATGACCCTGATGATCCAAGACCTCTCTTTTGTTTATTCCTATCCGAATTCTGTCTCACAGATTCCTTAACCCCTTCGGCTACCTTAGCCTTCTCTACTAATACGGTAAACTCCCGCTCTTGCTGTGGAGCAATCAGCAATCTCAGGTTATCCCTCAATCTGTCCTCGAACCTGACACATCGTTCATGCTCCGTGACCACGATACCTCGAGCATACCGGCTCAACCGTAAGAATTTCGCCTCGTACTCCGCTACAGACTTATTCCCCTGAACCAACCTCAGAAATGCCTTTCTCTATGCATCAATATAGCTAGTCCCAATATACTTCTTTTGATATGCCGCCTTAAAATACTCCCAAGTGAGATCATCTGCTGCAGCACCATCCTGAACCGTGAGCCACCACTAGTATGACTCATCGAGGAGAAGCGACACTACCCCTTTCAGTTTCTCCTAGCAGTCAGGTCCAAATCATCCATAATTCGCTCCATCGCCTCCAACCAATACTCAGCCGTATTGGCCGCCACACCAGATACACCTCGAAATACCTCAGCTCCATTGGCTCAGAGTCGCTCAGGTACAAATTTTTGAGCTCCCATACCTCCACCTGCTCCAGCCACCCTCTCAAGAACTCGCAAAGATCGCTCGCACATCAGATCATCCCCGTCGATCCTCGATATTCAACACCAAAGAATGGTGGTGGTGGTATCTCATTCTCGGACACTTGACCAGACCTAACGGGTTCTAATACAGTCATTCTACCTCTACCACGCCCTCACACATTACGACCATATCCCCTAGAACTCATGCCTACGATCGCGACTTAATCTGCTTTAAAAAGTTTTATGCATCAGTTTTTGTCCCACTGATTACCCACGAACAAGTTTTATGTAAAGAAGTTTAATGGTAGTTCTTTCGATCATTTCAGGGTTTTCATTTCAAATCTTTTACCCTAATTCAGAGAATCACATTCATTTAATAGTATCTACTACACACATTCACCACTCGAACATTTTCGTCCGTTCCAACCTATGGGTATTTTCGTAATTTGTCCTATAGGGGTATTTTGGTAATTTTCCAAATCAAGGTATCTTGATATTTTACAAAATAGGGGTTTTTGGTATTTTTACAAAATAGGAATATTTTGATAAAAGTTGAGGGTAGTATGGCAATTTTATAAACCGAGGTATTTTAGTGATTTTACAAACCGGGGTATTTGGTAATTTTGTAAACCGTGGATATTTCGAAATTTTTTTCAAAATCTAAAATATTTTTACAAGTCAAAGGGTAATTCGGTGATTTTAAAACTAAGGTTTTTATAAAACAGTGTAGCTAGTCCCTTTCGGGTTTTAATTATTGAATTTAGCCTGTGAATAAGTCCTCTTGGTTAGGGTGAACCATCACTATGCACCAGGTAGGATTCGAACGAAGAGGAGGTGAGTCACTAGGACTGCTTAAATACCAAGCTCCCCCTGAATCCAATCCTAGACATCCGCACAATGGTTGCCACACCCTTAACTCGGCGACTCACTCATAGGTTTATTTGATTAGGCTTTAAATTTTATGTAATTCTGTGTTGGAGTAAGCTAATCCTAGGGTTCAATAGCTCCTAATCTACTAATCTACGATCCCGTAATACCCACATACAAATCACACAGTGGTTAGGGGTACTTACCTGGTGGACTTCGGGCCGGAGACTCAGGTGCCATGCCAGAAAACCTGCTCATCCTTTAGTAAAACTTAATTAATTTTTTTTAAAAATGTTTTGGGCCCAAAAGCCCTCAAGGCCGAGTTTTGAACCGGGCTTTGATACCAAATTGAAACACCCCAAACCTGGCCCATAAGCCCTAACCGGGTCTAGCATGCTCCTTGAGTAAAACATAGTTAAATCTCGTTATGTCATCTTGAAATGGTGGTTTTGAAGAAAATAGATTTGGGTTATTCTCAAGTTAAAAACCGTGTTGTAATTTAATTTTGTATTAAAATGTTATCTTCATATTTCAGAAATTACAAGTTTAAAGAAATGCCGAATTTTAGAGCTTATCATGGAGTTGAAAATCGTAGGTGTTTATATGTCAAAACATTTGAAGTTGTTTTACGAAAAATTGTTTAACCACTTGTCTAACGTTGATCATAGCAGAATAAAAATTAAAAAGCATAGATAAAACAGTTAAATAATAATGGCCTTATTACAACAAAAATAAAACACGAATAAAACCCGAAAACATAATAAGAAAAGTGAAAATGTTTGAAATGAGCATGGCCACCACTAAGTCCTCGCCGAATTCGTCCCATTTATCGAGTATCACCGCAAAATGTTAGCCCACGAAGGGTGAGTCAACAGACTTAGTGTGTAACAACCAACACAGACTCCCAAACAATCAAGGCATGTTAAATCACGTAAAACAAATATAGATAATGATGCAACCCAAACCCACCTAGATATCCAACCTCTACACATCACCCGTACCTGCCAATCACACCGTGGGGATTACTCAATCGACCCTCCATCCGCTACACACCATTGATGGCAGTTGCTGCAGTCCACTACACATCACCTTTATAATGTGGCATAGCCACCAGATAATGTGACAGAGTCACCGAATTCATAATATGTGACTTAAGTCACCGGAGAATGTGGTAAAACCACCGGAACACTTCCCCTTTATCAGTATCACCCATATGACCATGCATCATACAAAACATACAGATATCATGCAATATACCTTACCCCATGGCCATAACGAAATTCCACATATTTTTATATCAATGTTTATAAACATTATTAACGAGTATTAAGGGGTAACGTACCTGAATACACTGTACCATTAAATGGTACCCTGAGCCATGTTTATTCATCACTTTATTAACACATGCTTAACATTATTACTATTAATCTATTGGGAAATTAGTGTGAGGTTACACACCTGACAACACTGAGAATGTCACTCACGCTAGCAGGGGTAACAGAGATCGATAGAATACTAAAGCTTTCGACTTTTACTTCAGGAATCGATTGGGTACCTACACAACCCTTTTATGAGAAATCAGCTAAAAGAGAATATGGCCTTTGGCCGAGTATCACCATCCCTTACCTCGCTTGCTTAAATCCCGAAACTATCGTTTGCCCTTGAAGATGTCGAAATCCCTACATAACTTATGTCAGATTCAGATTATTGCATAAGATCTATAAGAATAGCCCTTGGCAGAATGTTACATTCTGCTTACCTTGGATATCCAAATCCCAAAAGGTCTCCTTCTACTTGTTGACTACAAGGATTCCGAACCCACCTTCATGGTTTCGGTTAAAAGAATAAAAGGAATTAGAGTTTTCGATTTTTGGCTAACCAAAGGAAAAAAGAAGAGAAATTGAAATGAGAACCCTTACCAACTATTAGATCCGATCGAAATAGATCCTGACAGATTCGGCCTAGTGATCAATCTTGAAGAACAAATCAAGATGGAAGAAGAGAAAGGAAGAGTATAAACGTAAAGTGCAAAGAAATTGTGGATAGTAGATTCGGCCAAGATTTCAAAGACTAGAAGGGCTATTCAGGTTTGAAAGTGAAGTGTAAGTTTAAGGCTACCAACATGGAAAGAAAAGAGGAGAAGAAAGAGAGGTATGGTTCGTCTTCAGAGAATAAATAAAAGGGAAGGAAATAGTCAAATGTACCAAATGGCCACCTTCAATTTCGGCTGAGAACAAAAGAGAAGAAAAGAAAGTAAAAAAAAAAACTTAAAGATGCCGGATGAATTTCGGCACACACTCTCCCCTTCATGACCGAAACTACCATCCCAAGACCCCTCAAATCAGCCAACTCTTCTTCTCTCATCCCAATCCCTTCTTTTCTTCCTACTTAGCCGAATATCTGAGCTGTTGACCCAATCTACACTTCATCCATGAAGCGCCCACGGCAACTCCAACTCTTCCCTCTCCTTGACAAAAAAAAATGCCCAAAATGCTTCCCTTGTTGCTCGAACCTAGGCCCCTTCACACTCCCTGAGGCGCCACTCTCCTGTGCCCTAAGTTGCGCCTCCCTTGCCACCTTACCAGTTAAGTTCTTATGTCCTAGTCCACATACTAAACTCCTTAAGACCTAGCTCCCTTAGCTCCCTTTTTAGGCTTAAAATCAAATATTTTTCTAAGGCTTCTACCTACATCCCAAGGTTCCCGAAGCCCCCAAAACACATTCAAAACACACACAAGCATGCTACCGCATACATTTAAGTGAAAATGCATAACCCCTAAATCCCGGATATTACAGAAGTAATGGTTGAGAATAATCCACCACATCAAGATATGGCCGACATCATGCTCCTCAAACTATGTATGATTATGCTAAGCCTAATTTAACAGGAGCTGAATCGAGTATTGTTAGGCTTGCTGTAGCCGCTAATAATTTTGAATTAAAACCTAACACTATACAAATGATTCAACAGTTTGTTCAATTTGATGGTTTGCAGGACGAAGACCCAAATACTCATTTAGCTAATTTTCTAGAATTCTGTGATACCTTTAAAATAATGGCATTTTTGATGATGCCATTCGTCTTCGGTTATTTCTATTTTCTTTGAGGGATAAAGCCAAACAATGGTTACATTCTCTTCCACGAGGATCAATAACTGCATGGGACCAAATGATCAAAGATTTTTTATTAAAATATTTTCCACCAGCCAAAATAGCCAACTTAAGGAATGATATCTCTTCTTTTGTGCAGATGGATTTAGAAACATTATACGATACATGGGAGAGATACAAAGATCTGCTAAGAAAGGGCCCACACCATGGTTTACCCTTGTGGTTACAAGTCCAAACTTTTTACAATGGTGTGAACCCCCAACTCGACAGTTAATTGACTCAACAGTCGGTGGAACCCTAAATAACAAAACTCCTAATGCAGCTTATGAATTCATAGAGGAAATGTCACAGAATAAATATCAGTGGCAAAGCCAACCAAAGTAACCAGAGTTTTCAATCTCGACGCAGTCACCATGCTATCAAACCAGGTAGAGATAATGAATAAAAAGATTGATGGTTTGTATGGTTCTTTGCAGGTACATCCAGTTATGCAATGTGATTCAAACCTAGGAGGTGTGGCGAATCCTGGGTACCCACCCTAAAATCTGGGCGTGGAAAGCAAACAATTAAACTATACGGGTAACAATTTTAGACCTCAAAATAACCGCTATATTAATACTTATAATCCAGGTTGGATAAACCATCCCAATTTCTCGTGGGGAGGCCAAGGTAATCAAAGACAACAACCACCCCCTCCAAACATCCAACAACAGCCTTACTTACAGGAAAAGAAGCCGAATCTTAAGGAGATGCTGACAAAATTCATAGCAGTGTCTAAAACTCGTTTTCAAAACACTGAGACAGCACTTAAAAATCAACAAGCATCAATTAAAGGAATCAAGAATCAGTTAGGGCAACTCGCAAAGCTGATCTCAGAATGACCACTAGGTAGCTTGCCAAGTAACACTGAGACTAATCCCAAGGTGCAAATTCAAGCCATAACCGCTCATGACAGTGAAAGGTTAGTCAAATCTGAACCTGAGCCAAGGCAAGAACCTGTGGTAAGTGAAGGTAAGGTTGAGGTAAGCCAAGAAAAGCCAAAATTGGTAATTAAAGAATACAAACCTCGTATACCCTACTCCAATGCGATAAATGAAGACGACACAGAAGAACAGTCTAGTAAGTTCCTTAAACTCTTAATGAAATTACATATTAACTTACCACTTCTTGAAGCTCTTTCGCAGATGCCAGATTCAAGGAAATTTTTAAAAGAGCTCTTAACAAACAAGCGAAAATTAGACGAGAAGTCACATGTGGAACTAAATGTAGTATGCTCAGCAATGTTATAGAACAGACTACCACGGAAATTAAAAGATCCAGGGAGTTTTACAATTCCATGTTTAATTGGTAGTTTATCTATTGATAATGCTTTAGCTAATTTAGGAGCAAGCATTAATGTTATGCTATCTAAAATGTTTAAACAGCTAGGTCTAGGGAAACAGAAGCAAACTAGGATGAGTATTCAACTAGCTGATAAGACTATTCGCATCCCTAAGGGTATAATTGAAGATGTACTAGTTAAAGTTGACAAATTCATATTCCCTGTAGACTTCATTGTTTTAGATATGGATGAAGACAATAGTATCCCCTTAATCTTAGGAAGACCTTTTCTAGCAACCGCCAGATCTAAAATTGATGTTAGCACATGTGAACTCATACTTCGTGTAGGTGACGAATCAATCAATCTTCAAGCTCTCGACTCAGCTAGGACATCGAGTGAGTAAGGTGAGGATGTAAATTCCGTTGATAAGCATTCAATTAAACTTCCTTTTTAGGAACACCACAGAATTACACTACAGAGCTAGATCCCATAGTTCACACCAACAAGGAAATATCTTATGAGGAACGACGGCTTCAGACCGATGAGCTAGATGAGTGGGAGACACATCTCAAGGAGGAATCAAACCCACACGAAGTGAAATCAAAGGAACCCCCAGAAGAACTTAAGAAAACATCAAATCACTTCAAAATAGGAGATAAGGTACTATTAGATAGTACAGACCCACGAATCACCACATCAAACTTGAAGATAATCGAAGAGATTCCCTTTACAGTACTTAATATTTTCCCTTACAGAATAGTCGAGGTAAGTAATTCTACTTTCGGTACTTTTAAAGTAAACTCAACTCGACTCAGATTATAAGATGATAGCATAAAAAAGGATTTCTCACTCCTTAACCCTCCGTGAAGATACGAGTGAAGGGTAGGTCTAGCTTAAGACTTTAAACGAGCACTTCTCAGGAGGAAACCCGAGCACTAACACATTTATTTTCAATTCTTTTTCTTTTATCACCTAAACTAATATTAGCCAAGCTAATGAAGCGCAGATTTTCACATCACATGGCCTTACACATGGCCGTGGCTGTGGCTGTGTGGAAGCTACAGATCTCCGTACTGACATGGCAAAGAGAGTACGAGACAGGACAAGAAAAATATATTTGAATCACGGCCTCACCTAACACCACGGCCATGATACATAGCCGTGGCTGACACTGTTGAACCAACACGGACGTGGTAACTTAAATAGCAGGCGTGGGAAAATCGATTGAACCACCATACGGCCCTGCGACATGGCCGTATGACATGACACGCCTACAATACACAGGCATGGGGACAAACCAGAGCTGAACAATTTCTATTTAAACCACCATTTTTTCCCTTCTCATCCATCCCCTACCCACTCCCCACTCCCCACTTCCCTTCATCTTCACTTTCTCCTTTCTTTACTCCATAAAAAGTTTCAACCTATGCTTCAACAATGTCAAAGAAATGGAAAGATCTGAATCCTGTCTCCCCATGAGAGACAAATCAACATAAGCTCATGCCAGCCGGTTCATTAACTTGACAAGCCAAGGGTCTTTGAGACCATTTAGCTTCTATTTTACTCTTGTCATCTCCTTTATTTTCCTTCTCCTTATTTTTTATATGCTTAATTTATTTTATTTTATTTTAGTTTTTTGGTTTTAGGTTCTAAAGGCTGCTAGGGAATCACAACACCACAGCTTTGACACCACACCCACCTCGCGAACCATCTACCAATAAGGGCTTTCTAGTCCATTCATCTAGCACAAGAACTAGAGGCGCTCCCTCCAACTTATCTTTAACCTCCGAATCAGGTTTTCACACTTCCAACTCAAGGAATCCATCCAAAAAAATTCAGGAAGTTTCACCTCTCACCTCTCTCCTTCTCTTTCGATTTTCTTATTATATGATTGTTATCTATCTTTGTACATTGAGGGCAATGTACATCTTAAGTGTGGGGGTGAAAGTTTATTAGAAAAAGTGCCTAACTTTTTGTATTATTCTCAAATCCCTAAATGATATTCTGTCTTGAAGTAATTTTCTCATATCTCTAATTAGAATGAAATTCTTGTTGATTCATGATGTTTATTGATATGTTTTAGATTAAGTCATTGATAATTGTGCAATGATGATTTAAACCTTAAGATACTAAAGAATCAAGCATGATGAGTCTATTTTCAAAAATTGAAATTCTATTAGGTTGTCTACCTGAATCTAAGTTGTTACCTTGAAATTTGAAATTTATGAGGTTGACATCAAAATACCCATAATTTTTGTGAGATTTTGAGCTTTTAAAGCATACATTCTTTTCGTGCTCACTTTATTGATTATGAGTGTGTCAACATTGATTTGTTATTCTAGAACTTACTTTGATTATACATGTCAAGACGACACTATTGATTTGATATACAGAGATGATTAAGGCACCTAGGATTTAACCCACTTATTCCACTAAAAGCCTACCCTCATAATTGACCCCTAGTGAACCCCTTTGATCCTACAACCCTTTTTATTGACTCAACCCACTAATATTAACCCGAAACCCATCTCGTATTTATTATCACCATTCCTTTTGATTACCATTCTATCGAGATTTTTTTTGATTAGTTTCCTAATTAGATTATTTCAATTGTTAAAATTTTTATTAAATATTTGATTTGTTCCTAAAAAAAAATCAAAAACATATTCATTATTTGTTATGTGATTAAGCGAGGCTATACGTTTAATTTCAACACCTTGAAGAAGAAGCTCGTATTATTAGTATTACAAGTTTTCAATTAATGTAATTACTCAGGTTATTAGTCATTTTTCTAGTTAGGTAATTTGTCAATTCAATCTCAATCCTAACCCTTCTAATTTAGCCTTTATCCACACCTTTAACCTAAGCCCCGTTACAACTCTTTTTAAAGACCTTTTGATTTGTGTATCATCTCATTTTACAGTGGTGGAGATTTGATTTTCAAACAAGCTTATGGCAATAACTTTTCATGTTCGACTTTTGAGAGCTTAAATTTTTGAACCTTAAACACCTTGAGTGATTTGAGTGAATCTTTAGTGAGGATGTCAACTTTTGTCGATTTTGAATTAAAGGTAATTATTTAGGTAAGGGGAAACACCTATGTTTTCATGCTAAAAACTCATAACTTTGATTGTTTGAATCTTTAGGACTCTTTGAGTTGAATCATCCATGTATAAATTATCTATGAATTATGATGAGGCATTGTTGATGAATATTATGAATTGAGGAAGTTCATTTTAATTATGAGTTGAGAATTTTGCTTGAGGACGAGCAAAAGCTCAAGTGTGGGGGTATTTGATAAACTGAAATAGTAACATATTTTAATCCCACATTTAGCATGTTTCTGGATGAATTTTCACTTTAATTATGGAAATAAGTGCTCCTAATCCTTTATTTTCATGTTTTATACTCAGTAGAGCACCGGAGGATGAAAAGAACGAATAACAGGCCGAAAACAGAGAAAATGGGCCAAAGTACAAAATCCACCCGGCCTGGGCATAAGACCACACGACCGTGCCCCGTGAGAAAAGTCAACCATGGCCTGGACCCCAAAAAGCACGGTCGTGCCTCATCAACAGGATCAACTACGGCCTGGCCACGACTTACACGGGCGTGTGCCATGGCTGTGTCTCTACCGTAGGAAATAAGAATTCTATCCAGATTAGGATACTTAGAGGCAAAGAAACATATTCCGAAAGCCTATATAAAGACCCTAGAGGCCAACCTCTAGGGGGCATTCAGCTAGGCCAAAGAGCCAAGCCAGAGCAGTTAAATTTAAGGATTTACTCGAAAAGAGCCAGTTGATTCATCTCAAGAAGGCAGAATCATACTCAAGACGGAGGATCTCTCCTTCAATTCTTTCAGGGGGTTTTAGGGATTTCTTATGTTTTGTTTTATCTTTTCTTCTGATATGTTTTCTTTTACAATTATGAACTAAACCCTCAAATACTTGAGGGGGATGAAACCTAAGATGGATCTTATTATTGTTATCTGAACTGAATGATAAATATTTGATTTGTTCTTAACTATGTGTTCTTAATTCTTGTTTTGATATGTCCGAGATATTGATTCAAGTGTGATGTGCTTAGACAGAGGAGGAAGAGACCCTGTCTGAGAGTAGATCTAGCATTGTTAAGCGGAGTTGCTCGTACGCCTAGAGATAGTGTGACGAAAATCTGTCGGATTAGGGTCAAACCTAATATGGGAGTCCATAGATCGAGTTAATACAATTCTAGGGGTTTTAATTAGAAAGAGATTTCAATTAATCAACCTAGGGTTAGACGTTAGTAGCCTTGAAGAGAGGGATTAATATAACTTAAGGAATCCTACAGATAAAGTCAAATGAATAAATCGTCCGGTTCAGAGTTAGATAACAAGTGAAGTCTAGGTGGATTCTTTCTCAAGTATTGTCTAAATCAATCGATTTTCTCTCAAGTCTTTTCCCTAATTTCTTCTTTGTCTTCGCACTTTTAGCTTAATTGATTAGTTAATTTTAGATTAGATAAAAATCCACTTAATTCTTAGGCTAAATAATAGAAAGAGAGTTATTATTAGTACTTTTGGTTCCTTTGGGTTTGACAATCCATTCTTCTTTGCTAGCTATACTCTTTGCTCGATAGGTGCACTTGCCTCCATCGTTGTCTTAGTTAGTTTCCAGGTTCGATCATTCTTTTTATAAATTTTTAAGACTCGACAAACACGATCAATAATCATCAAATCAATAGGTCTTTTATAAGGTTGTAATGGGGCTTGGTTAAAGGTAGGGATTTTAAGAGATGAGACATTTTGGTTCCAAAATCTTAATCTGTAACTTTGTCTTGGATTTCTCGAAATACAACCTTTTTTTAAGTGAACCTTTGGAACACCCCCAAACTTATTTTGAACTCATGCTCACACATATTTCTTTTTGGAGACTGAGCAAACTTTTTCTTCTTTCTTTCTTTGTCTCTTTTATTTTTTTAAGCATGAGCACATACATCTTTTTGAAAATTTCATCAAATGTTGATTACCAAGACAAATTTAGTTAAGATGGGTGCACCAAATTAGGATAACTTAAAAAGATGGTAATGTGGCTTATAATGTAGGTTCATTGTAATAAACATGCCTTTAGGCTCAAAATTATAGTTTCAAGGGTCAAATATCATAAGGTTGGCTTGAAAAGGCTCAAACGATCGAAAGAAATAGTGCCTATATCATTTTATATTTTTATGTCTTTTAGGATTTTGCCTTAATAAAGTTACTAAGTCAATTCTAAAGATATAACCCTTCATGCATGTCTAATATCAAGAGAAGCTACGTTTTCATGGAAAACATTACTAAGACTAAAATTATACAAGTATTCCATTCTTCATGATAACATACTTTCACTCAGATAAAATCATCATTCATACTTGCATACAAACTATACAAACTATCTCATTAACAAAAACTGTGTCTAAACATTCATTTATTAAAACATACTTATGAAAGAAATGATTGAAACATACTTGAAAATTTTAAAAATTTGAGCAATTTATTTGCCATACCCCCTTTAAAAAGAAGCAATGTCCTCATTGTAAGAAGAAAGTAATGAATGAAAACTGAACACCAGGTAGGGTTGTAAAGATAGAGATGTGAGTTATTAACACTGCTTAAATACCAAGTCTTTCCTAATAACCTAATCCTAGACATGTTCACTCCCATTACCACATTACTTGGTCTTTTTCTTTCTAAAGAAGTGTTAAGTTTATTCATACTTGTTATGTTTTATTCTGCAGAAATTAAATCCTAATTATAAAAGAAATAAATTCCTAAAGACCTAAAAATAATTAAATAAATAACAGGACAAGAATCCCCCATTTTATTTTTCTAATCCATTCCCCTTGTCTTTTTTCAGCCCTATCTCCGCTTGCATAGTCAGTACCTTCCGTCCATGTCTCAAAGATAGCATCTGGGAACTCAGGAACAAAAGTATTAGAGATATTCTTAAAAATATTTCGAATTCAGTCATCTTTAATATTTGCATATTTCCAGTAAGTTTGTTGTTGATTGTGCATGAATTTGCCCATATCCATCATAATTGACAACTTCGATTTCCTTAAAGCACTTGCAAAAGTCGGCATAGGAGTTGTAGATTTAGGTTCAACACTTAGCTTGACTGGTTCTTCTTCTGGCTCAACCTTTGGTTCAGGGTTTGTAGATCTTTCAACTGGGTTAGGACTATTCGGTTCCTTATCAGATTCTTCCTCTTCAGTGTTTGTAACTGAATTAGCTTCAGTTTCAGTTTCATTTGTTGACTCATTCGTATCTGGCTCAGTTGGCTCTTCTTGCTCACCTTGATTCAGCTCATGTACCTTCTCTACTAACCTTTCAAGACCATGATTTGTAATGCACCCTTGAACATATTGCCCTTTCCGATTTGCTTGTGTTTTAACATGGGCCCTTAAGCAAAGTAAAGTGATTAATGATGGGAGATAAGCATTTCCTGTCTTCTTTTTAGCACACTCATGAATCTCCTTGGGAATAATTTTCCCAACATTAATGGACTTTTTTGTCAAAATTGCATATAACAAGAGCATCCGTTCCTTTGAGATGGCAGCACTAGTGAGATAAGCATAAAACTGTAGCGAATGAAATAAAACCATACATTTTCTACTGGTTTTAGGTATTCCCTTCGGTAGGAATGGCTCCCATACTTTCTTATAATCCATTGGGATCCCGGACTTGTCACAACATCAAGCACTTGCTGAAGAAAATCTCAATTGATATTGTTCATCATAGGGTAGTACTCATCTTCTTCAACATCAGGTAAATTAAACAAATCATGTATGGACTTAGAAGTAAGAGGTACCTTTTTCTTTCGAACGATGACCTCAGTAACATCTTGCATAGTCAAACTAGCATTAAATTCTCGAACTAGTTCATCATCGGGAAGTGAACGAGCATCACAAAATTGTTCCCACTTGAGAGCATTGATTTTTTTTTCTAATCGGTATAGGAACAACCATCAAATCATTATTCTTCAAGTCAAAACATTTTTTCAGCATCATAGGTTGATGCTTGAAGATTTAATCAAATCTCTCTTTCACTTTTTCATCTATCAAAATCGAGTTTTCAAGAGTAGTCTTTGAAGATCTGGTTCTTTTACGAGACATGGCATCTTTTCTTGAAAATTTGGCAAAGTTTCTGCACAAGGGGGAAAAGAGAAATCGGCAAGGTGGGTAAGGACTTGCTATGATAAAAATATTGCAACGGTAAGGATGGTACGACGAAAATGATAGTGTACGACAGTAATGGCAGTATACGATGACGACAACGGTAATGTGCGACAGCAACGTTGGTGCTTCAAAAATCTTCTTGCAGCGGTAATAGGTGATTTCAAAAAAAAAGGGAAGAAGCACAGGGTTTCTTTCGGGATTTGAGGCTAGCAGTAGAAGAAGGAGATTTAGGGATTTTTAGGGTTAAGCAAATTTCTTTGAAGGATATGAAAATAGTAGAGTGAAGAGGAGTTTATATAGGGGAGAATTAGGGTAACATGTAGTGAAAATTTAGCTACATTAGGGTTACTTGGGCGACAAGTAACGGGAGTGGTGGCAAAGTATGGATTTTTCCCTCCTGTTTACTTTCTTGGGCCTCAAACTCAGACTGTATTTACAAACTTACTCAAGAAAAAAATTGATTAGTACTTTGGCCAAATTTGACCCCTTTATTACCATAAAAATTTAAAATTTAAACAAAAACAAATGAAACTTAAAAATTTTAAATCTTAATTAGAAAATTTCTTCCTAACAAATTACATTAAATTAATTTCCAGGAAAGGTTGGAAGGGTCACAGCGGTCCCGCTTAAGTTCCAATCTCCTTAGACATAATTAATTAAATGTAATCAGTTAAGAAAATAAGTTCTAATTAATTATTTATTTACAAAACAAGTTCATTGATAAACCGTAAAAGTAACATATTTTAATCCTACATTTAGTATGCTTTTGGATGATTTATCCCTGATTTATGTAAAAAGGTGCTCTTAATCCTTTCTTTTCATGTCTTATACTCACGAAAGCACCTAAGGATAAAAAGAACGTAAAACGGGCTTAAAATGGACCAAATTGGGCCAACCTAAGAAATCGACACAGCCTAGATTTCAAGCCACACGGCCATGCCTTGCCATTTATTTAGAACACGGCCTCACCCCGATTTACACGGCCGTGCCTCGTCGACAAAAGTCCAACACGGTCTAGCCACCACTTACACGGACGTGTGCCATGGGCATGCCCCTACCACGGGAATGAGCAATTTCACTCGGATTTGGATGCTTGAAGCCAAAGAAACATACTCCTAAGTCTACTTAAACACCTTAATAGTAATTCTACTTGAAGGAGGTACTTAGGAGCCAAGTAAAGCATCTAAGGAGCCTATATAAACAACCCAAGGTAGCCGTTATAGATAATCAAGTTTTGGGCAGAGTTTTCTGCCATAGCTTTTATTCAGGGAATTACTCGAAGATAGCCAATTGATCCATCTCAAGAAGCCGGAGTTCTACTCAAGACAGAGGATCTCCTCTTCAATTCCTTTAGGGGGTTTTAGGGATTTCTTATGTTTTGTTTTATCTTTTCTCTTGAGATGTTTTCTTATTTTGTTATGAACTAAACCCTTCAAATACCTGAAGGGGATGAAACCTATGATGGATTTTGTTATTTGATTTCTAAATTATATGATAAGTACTTAGTTTGTTCTTAATTATGTTGCTTAATATAAACTGATGTGCTTAATAGACCCTGCCTAAGAGTAAATCTAGCATAATTAAGCGGAGTTGATCGCATGCCTAGAGATAGGGTGACGAGATTTTGCCAGATTAGGGTGAAACCTAATATGGCAGTCCATTGATCGATTTACTGCTTCCTTAGGGGGTTATTATAAGAGAACGAGAGTTCCACTAATTAACCTAAGGTTAGACGTTATTCACCTCAAGAGAAGGTTTAAGATAGGTTAGGAAGTCTTACGGATCAAGCTAAGTAAAGAAGTCATATGAATTAAAAGTTAGATAACAAGAGAAGTCATTGGTGGATTTTTCCTGAGGGTATCGTCTAAATTCAACTGAGTTTTTCCACAGTATTTTCCCAAAGTTTCATTCTTTTGTCTTTGCATCTAGTATAGTTATTTCATTAGTTTTTAGATTAATAAACCAATCACTCCATTTTTAAGCTAAATAATAGAAAGAAAGTGAGTAGTAGTACTTTTAGGTTCCTTTGGGTTAGATAAAATAATCTTGCCTAAACTATACTATTGTTCGATAGGTGCACTTGCCTCAATCGTTGTCATAGTTAGTCTACAGGTTTGATCATTCTTTATAAATATTAAAACTCGATTGTTTGACACGATCAAGTTTTTGGCGCTGTTGCCGGGGAGCACTAAAATATTAAGAAAGCTTTATTTTTATTACTTTAGCCATTATTTTATTATTTTTTCGCAATTTACTTTTATTTTTAGTTTACGTTAAATTTTTATTTACACTAAATTTCTTTCTTTCTTCTTCTAGCAGGTACCTCTAGTTTATGACTAGAAGGAACCCGAGAGGACTTTTAGCGTACAAAAGTGGCATTGAAGCTACCGCTCGCAAAAATCGCAGAGAAACTAGACGAGCTCTAGACTACCAAAGAGAAGAACAACAAGACAGATCCAATCCTACTGAAGGGATGGACGAAAACAATCCACCACCAAATGTGCAAGAACAGAATGCTCCGCGTACTATGTATGATTATGCTAAACCTAATTTGACAGGAGCAGAATCTAGTATTGTCAGGCCTGCTATAGTTGCTAACAATTTTGAATTAAAGCCTAACACAATACAAATGATTCAAGAGCTTGTTCAATTTGATGGTTTGCAGGACGAAGATCCAAATACTCATATAGCTAATTTCTTAGAGTTCTGTGTGAAACACCCCAAACCCGACCCACAAGCCCTGACCGGATCTGGCATGCTCCTTAAGTAAAACGTAGCAAATCCTCGTTTTGTCATGTTGGAAAACTGGTGGTTTTGAAGAAAAATCGGTTTGAGTTATGATCAATTTGAAAACTGTGTTGTTTTTGAAGTTTGCATTGAAACGATATTATCATGTTTCAAAAGTTACAAGTTAATAGAATTGCCGAATTTTAGAGATTTTTATTATTAACTTGAAAATCATAGGTGTTTGGGTGTCAAAACAATTGAAGTTGTTTTACCAAAAATGTTTAATCGCTTATTTGCGTGTTCGTATCATAATAAAAATTAAAATGTAAACTTAAAACAACTAAATGATAATGGCCTTATTACATCAAAATATAACCCAAAATAAATCAAATAAAACTTGATAAGAAAAATTCGAAAATGCTGAGCTGAGCATGGCCACCCCTAAGTCCCTGTCGACCCGGTCCATTTACTGATTATCACCTGCAAAATGTTAGCCCACGAAGGGTGAGTCAACAGACTCAGTGTGTAACAGCCATCATAGATTCCCAATCGATAAAACATATTATATCACATATATTAATCATAGGCAATGATGCAACCCAACCCACCTAGATATCCATCCACTACACATCACCTGTACCTACCAATCACACCGTGGGGATTACTAAATCGACCCTCCATCTGCTACACATCATCGAAGGTAGTCGCTGCAGTCAACTGCTCATCGCCCTTATTATTGTGGCATAGCCACCAGATAACGTGACAGAGTCACCGGATTCATATTATGTGACATAGGTTACCAGATAATGTGGTAAAAACCACCAGAACACTTTCCCTTTATCATTATCACCCATATGCCCATGCAACATACAAGTCATACAGATATCATGCAATCTACCTTACCCCATGGCCATAACAAACTTCCTCATATTTTCATAGCAATGTTCATAAACATTATTAACGAGTAATATGGGGTACATACCTGATTACACTGCACCATTAAATGGTACTCTTAGCCGTATTCATTCATTGCCTTATTAACATATACATAATCATTATTATTAAACGGGAATTTAGGGTGGGTTATACACCTGGTCACTAACACGATTACCGAATCCCGAAAATCTCGATCTCACGCACTAGATCCCCTTTCCTATATTCGGCCAACACTAAGAACATTAGCAAAGAGGCCATTCGGCTATATAGCAAATCCCGAAGGGTTAACGCAACCATAATCCTTACCTTGATGCCGATTTGGTTACCAATCCAAATCCCGAAACTATGTGATAAGCCTTCCTTGAAATCGGCCAAACACTAATATACTCAAACGGTTAGCTTTCGACTTTTCAGATAATTAAGAGACGAATTGAATCAGTACGAAACCTTACCACTGACTTACCGAAAACTATTGATTAGGGAAAAGATGATTCTGATCTACTGCTTCAAAATCCCAGAGATCCTAAAAGAAACCAATTGTATGATTGATTAAAAGTCAAGACAAATGTCGAAATTTGGCTTTTGTCTTACACATGTCGACAGAGAAGAAATAACGGAGAATAGTGGAGATTCGATCATGACAGACTTACCTATTCCAAACCGATTAGAGAAGAAAGCAAAGGAGATCTCTGTTTGGTTGTTATTCAGCCAAAAACTGAGAAGAGAAGGAGATTAAAAGATTTTGGCAATGGCTTTAGGAAAAACTATGGAGATTCGGCCAAAGTGAAAGGATAGAATCGGAGAAAAATAAATGGTATTTGGCTTTGGTTTAGAGCAAAAGGGATGAAGGGAGTTTCGGCAAGAATGAAAAAGAAGAAGAAGATTTTAGGCTTTAGCAGAATAAAAGGAGAAGAGAAGATGCACACTTTCACTTTTGGTTTTGGTCAAAAGAGAAGAAAAGAATTTCGGCACTAACTCCGCTATACATGACCGAATAAGCCCTTCTCCAATGTCCTTCTGCCGGCCAACTCTTCTTCTCTCCACCCAATCCCCCTTTTCACTCCTACTTAGCTGAATCTTTAAGCTTTTGACCCAATCTACACTTCATCCATCAAGTGTCCTTGTGTCGTCCCTCACTGCATCTCCTTGCTGAAAAATAAAAGCTCCCAAATGCTTCCCTTGCTGCTCGAACCTAGGCCCCTTTACACTCCCTGTGGCGTCACCTTACAAGGCCCTAAGTGGCGCCTCTTTGCCACCTTACCAACTTAATTCTTATGTCCTAAGCCACACAATAAACTCCTTAAGGCCTAGCTCCCTTAGTTCCCCTTTTTAGTCTTAAAAATCAGATATTTTTCTAAGGCTTCTACCTACAACCCAAGGTTCCTGAAGCCCCAAAACACATTCAAAACACACTCAAGCATGCAATCACATTCATTCAAGTGAAAATACATAACCCCTAAATCCTGGATATTACAGTTCTACCCCCTTAAAATAATTTCGACCTCGAAATTACTTGGCTAAAATATGTGAGGGTATTACTGTTGCATTGCTTCCTCCGGCTCCCCATGAAGCTTCTTCTGATCCATGGTTACGCCATAACACTTTGACTAGAGGAACTGATTTCCTCCGTAACACCTTCACATCCCGTTTCAGAATCTGAATCAGCTCTTCCTCATAAGACAGATCTGATCTCAGCTCCACCTCCTCAACCGGCATTACATGAGATGGATCCGATCGATAATGACGTAGCATCGAAACGTGAAACACATTGTGTATCTGCTTCAATTCTAAAGGCAACTCCAACTGGTACGCCACTGGTCTAACCCACTTCAAAACCCGATAAGGTCCTATAAACCTAGGACTTAACTTTCCCTAGTGGCCAAATCTCATCACCTTCTTCCACGGTGAAACTTTAAGAAACACCTGATCCCCCATAGCAAACTCTATCTCCTTCCGCTTAAGATATGCATATGACTTTTGCCTGTCAGATGCCTCTTTCAACCGTGCCTGAATTACCTTAACCTTTTCTTTCGATTCTGCCACAATCTCTGGGCCTTAAACTTGACGTTCCCTCAATTCTGTCCAACACGTAGGAGTGCGACACCTCCTTCCATACAGCACTTCATACGGTTCCATCTAAATACTTACTTGATAGCTGTTATTGTACGCAAATTCGGCTAAAGGCAAGAACTCCTCCTAGCTTCCTCTGAAGTTAATCACGCAACCTCTCAACATATCCTCTAGCACTTGAATTACCCGTTCAGATTAGCCGTCTGACTGCGGATGAAATGCCGTACTGAAGTCCAACCTGGTGCCCAATGCTTGATGTAATGCTTTCCAAAATTGAGATGTAAACCTCGGATCCCTATCTGAGATAATTGACACTGGCACTCTGTGCAGCCTCACGATTTCTGCTACATACAACTTTGCCAATCTCTGTAAGGAATAGTCAACCCGCACTGGTATGAAATGTGCCGACTTCGTCAACTGATCTACTATCACCCATACCGATCCACCTTAGTAGGCGTAAGAGGAAGCCCACTAACGAAGTCCATGGTAATTCTCTCCCACTTCCATTGTGGAATCTTTATCGGTTGAAGCAATGTTGACGGTACTTGGTGTTCAGCCTTGACTTGCTGACACGTTAAGCACCTCCCTACAAATTTGGTAACTTCCTGCTTAAGACCAGGCCACCAAAACTGATCCGGTAGATCCCTATATAACTTACTTCCTCCAGGATGCATAACATAAGGGCTACTATGTGATTCCTGAAGAATTTTTGCCTTAATTCCTCATCCTTTGGCATATAGACCTTGCCCCAAAAACACAGCACTCCATCACTGTTTACACCATAGTCCTCCAACTCCCCGTTTCATACTTGTAGCATCTTAGCACTGAGTTCACCATCTACCAATTGTTTCTCCTTCACCTGACTTAGCCACGTCGGCTTCACTTGCAACTCTGCTAACAAACTTCCATCATCATAAAGGCTAAGATGTGCAAACATCGCCCTTAGATCTGACACCACTTTTCGACTTAGGGCATCTGCCACCACATTCGCCTTGCCCAGGTGATACTCTATTGAGCAATCATAGTCTTTCAATAACTCCACCCACCTTCGCTGTCTCAAATTTAGCTCCTTTTATGTCAGCAGATACTTCAAACTCTTGTGGTCCGTGTAGATCACTGACCTTTCCCCATACAAGTAGTGCCTCCACACTTTTGGAGCGAATTCCACCGTCGCCAACTCCAGATCATGCGTCAGATAGTTAACCTCATGTGGCCTCAACTGCCGAGATGCATAAGCGACCACTTTCCCGTCTTGCGTAAGGACACATCCCAATCCTGTATGGCAAGCATCACAATACACCACGAAGTCTTTCTCTACTTCCAGCTGAATCAAAATTGGAGCCTCAGTCAATACTCCCTTAAGCTTCTCAAAACTCTCCTGCTGCTTATCTGCCCATATGAAAGATACCTCCTTTCGTAACAACTTCATCAGAGGTGCTGCTATAGTCGAGAACCCTTCGACAAATCTCTTGTAATAGCCTGCTAACCCCAAGAAACTACGAACCTCAGCCACATACTTAGGTGGTTTCCAATCTACTACTGCCTCAATCTTCCAAGGATCCACCCTTATTCCTTCCACCAACACCACATGCCCTAAGAACGTAACTTCCTTCACCAAAATTCACACTTGCTGAACTTGGCATATAGCTTCTTTTCCCTTAACACTTGCAACACCACCCAGAGATGCTCATCATGTTCTTCCTCAGACTTGGAATACACTAGGATGTCGTCTATAAACACAATGACGAACCGATCCAAGTAGAGTTGGAAAATCTGGTTCATCATATCCATGAACGCGGATGGGGCGTTCGTTAATCCGAATGGCATTACTAAGAATTCATAATGCCCGTACCTCGCCCAGAAAGCTGTCTTATGGATATCTACTTCCTTCACCTTAAGCTGATGATATCTAGACCGTAGATCTATCTTCGAAAATACCGCGGCCCCCTTAAGCTGATCGAACAAGTCATCTATCCTTGGCAATGGGTACTTGTTCTTGATGGTTAGCTTATTCAACTTCCGATAATCTATGCATATGCGCATAGTCCCGTCCTTCTTCCAACACTCTACTAGGTGCATCTTTCCACACTGAGTACAAGTACAGATCGCCTCCTCAGAATAACCTCACGACCTCGCGACCCATCAGTTCTAGGTCTCTTTTGAACATTCCCTGATGACCTTGATGATCCAAAACCTCTCTTTTGCCTATTCCTATCGGAATTCTGTCTCACAGATTCCTTAACCCCTTCGGCTACCTTAGCCTTCTCCACCAACACGGCAAACTCTCGCTCTTACTGTGGAGCTATCAGCAGTCTTAGGTCATCCCTCAGTCCGTCCTTAAATCGGACACATCTTTCTTGCTCCATAGCCACGATACCTCGAGCATATCAGCTCAACCTTAAGAATTTTGCCTCGTATTCTGCTACGGTCTTATTCCCCTGAACCAGCCTCAGAAATGCCTTCCTCTGCGCATCAATATAGCTAGTCCCAATATACTTTTTCTGATACGCCACCTTAAAATACTCCCAAGTGAGATCATCAGCTGCAGTACCATCCCGAACTGTGAGCCACCACTAGTATGACTCATCGCGAAGAAGCGTCACCACCCCTTTCAGTTTCTCCTCAACAGTCAGGTCTAAATCGTCCATAATTCGCTCCGTCACCTCTAACCAATACTCAGCCGTACTGGGCGCCACACCAGATACACCACGAAATACCTCCACTCCATTGGCTCGGAGTCACTCGGGCATAGATTTTTGAGCTCCCATACCTCCACCTGCTCCAGCCACCCTCTCAAGAACTCGCAGCATCGCTCAGTGATATCAATCATCCCCGTCGATCCTCGATATTCAAAGACCAAAGCGGTGGTGGTGGTGGCATCTCATTCTCGGACCCTTGACTAGACCTAACGGGTTTCGATACGGTCATTCGCCTCTACCACGCCTCAAGACATTACGACCACGCCCCTAGAACTCATTCTTCCGAGTTGCGTTTACACAGTTAAGAATTTTATGAATCATTATTTCTTTCTCCGATTTATCGCGAATACCTTATGATTAATAGTTCTAAAAAGTAGTTCTTTCGAGTTCATGCACACACTGCAGTCTCAAGTTCATTCATTCAATCATCAACATTCATGAACTCGCGTTCATTACAGAAAAATGTTGTGGTTGTCTTTGTTGTTGTTTTTCACTTTTTCGTAATTTTATCCTACAGGGGTATTTTCATAATTTTTCAAAATAGGGTCCTTGGTGATTTTGTGAAATAGGGGTGTTCTGGTAATTTTGTAATCTTGGGGGTACTTCGGTAATTTTGGAAATCCGGGGGTATTTTAGTAATTTTGGAAATCTGGGGTATTTCGGTAATTTTCTAAATCAAGATATCTTGAAATTTTACAAAATAAGGGTTTTTGGTATTTTTACAAAAATAGGAATATTTTGATAAAATTTGAGGTAGTATGGCAATTTTATAAACTGAGGGTATTTTAGTAATTTTTTGCAAACTAGTGGTATTTCAATTTTTTTTTTTAAATCTAAAATAGTTTTTACAAATCAAAGGGGTAATTCGGTGATTTTAAAACTAAAGTTTTTGTAAAACTGTGTAGCTAGTCCCTTTCGAGTTTTAATTACTGAATTTAGCCTGTGGGTAAGTCCTCTTGGTTAGGGTGAACCGTCACTATGCACTAGGTAGGATTTGAGTGGAGAGGAGGTGAGTCACTAGGACTGCTTAAATACCAAGCTCCCCTCTGAATCCAATCTTAGACATGCGCACAACGGTTGCCACACCCTTAACGCAGCGACTCACTCACAGGTTTGTTTGATTAGACTTTAAATTTTATGAAATTACGTGTTGGAGTAAGCTAATCCTAGGTTCAATAGCTCCTAATCCACTAATCTCGCCCCGTAATACCCACATACAAATCACACAAGAGTTAGGGTACTTACCGTAGACTTCGGCCGAGACTCAAAGCCATGCCGTAAACCCCGCTCATCCTTTAGTAAACTCAAGTTCAAAATAAGAAAACGTTTTGGGTCCAAAAGCCCTCAAGGCCGAAGTTTTGAACTGGCTCGATACTAAATCAAACACCCCAAACCCAAATTTCACAAGCCTTGACCGAATCTGGCATGCTCCTTGAGTAAAACGTAGCAAATCCTCATTTTGTCATGTTGGAAAATTGGTGGTTTTGAAAAAAAATCGGTTTGAGTTATGATCAATTTGAAAACCGTGTTATTTTTGAAGTTTGCATTGAAACGATATTATCATGTTTCAAAAGTTATAAGTTAATAGAATTGCCGAATTTTAGAGCTTTTTATTATTAACTTGAAAACCGTAGGTGTTTGTGTGTCAAAACAATTGAAGTTGTTTTACGAAAAATGGTTAATAGTTTGTTTGTGTGTTCGTATCATAATAAAAATTAACACGTAAACTTAAAACAGCTAAATGATAATGGCCTTATTACATCAAAATATAACCCAAAATAAATCAAATAAAACTTAATAAAAAAAATCTGAAAATGCTGAGCTGAGCATGGCCACCCCTAAGTCCCTGCCGACCTGGTCCATTTACTGATTATCACCTGCAAAATGTTAGCCCACGAAGGGTGAGTCAACAGACTCAGTGTGTAACAGCGATCATAGATTCCCAATCGATAAAACATATTATATCACATATATTAATCATAGGCAATGATGCAACCCAACCCACCTAGATACCCATCCACTACACATCACCCGTACCTACCAATCACACCGTGGGGAATACTAAATCGACCCTCTATCCGCTACACACCATCGAAAGCAGTCGCTGCAGTCAACTATTCATCGCCCTTATAATTGTGGCATAGCCACCAGATAACGTGACAGGGTCACCGGATTCATATTATGTGACATTGGTCACCGGATAATGTGGTAAAAACCACTAGAACACTTCCCCTTTATCATTATCACCCATATGCCCATGCAACATACAAGTCATACAGATATCATGCAATCTACCTTACCCCATGGCCATTACAAACTTCCTCATATTTTCATAGCAATGTTCATAAACATTACTAACGAGTAATATGGGGTACATACATGATTACACTGCACTACTAAATGGTACTCTTAGCCGTATTCATTCATTGCCTTATTAACATATACATAATCATTATTATTATTAAACGGGAATTTAGGGTGGGTTACACACCTGGTTACTAACACGATTATCAAATCCCGAAAATCCTAATCTCACGCACTAGATCCCCTTTCCTATATTCGGCCAACACTAAGAACATTAGCAAAGAGGCCATTCGGCTATATAGCAAATCCCGAAGGGTTAACGCAACCATAATCCTTACCTTGATGCCGATTTGGTTACCAATCCGAATCCCGAAACTATGTGATAAGCCTTCCTTGAAATCGGCCAAACACTAATATACTCAAACGGTTAGCTTTCGGCTTTTCAAATAACTAAGAGACGAATTGAATCAGTATGAAACCTTACCACTGACTTACCGAAAACTATTGATTAGGGAAAAGATGGTTCCGATCTACTACTTTAAAATCTCGGAGATCCTAAAAGAAACCAATTGCATGGTTGATTAAAAGTCAAGACAAATGCTGAAATTTGACTTTTGTCCTACACATGTCGACATAAAAGAAATAAGGGAGAATAGTGGAGATTCGGTCATGTCAGACTTACCTATTCCAAACCGATTAGAGAAGAAAGCAAAGGAGATCTCTGCTTGGTTGTTATTCAGCCAAAAACTGAGAAGAGAAGGAGATTAAAAGATTTCGGTGATGGCTTTAGGAAAAACTATGGAGATTCGGCCAAAGTGAAAGGAGAGAATAGGAGAAAATTAATGGTATTTGGCTTTGGTTTAAAGAAAATGGATGAAGGGAGTTTCGGCAAGAATGAAAAAGAAGAAGAAGATTTTAGGCTTTAGCAGAATAAAAGGAGAAGAGAAGATGCACACTTTCACTTTTGGTTAGAAGATTTTAGGCTTTAGCAGAATAAAAGGAGAAGAGAAGATGCACACTTTCACTTTTGGTTTTGGTCAAAAAAGAAGAAAAGAATTTCGGCACTAACTCCCCTATACATGACCGAATAAGCCCCTCTCCAATGTCCTTCTGCCGGCCAACTCTTCTTCTCTCCACCCAATCCCCCTTTTCACTCCTACTTGGCCGAATCTTTAAGCTTTTGACCCAATCTACACTTCATCCATGAAGTGTCCTTGTGCCGTCCCTCACTGTATCTCCTTGCTGAAAAATAAAAGCTCCAAAATGCTTCCCTTGCTACTCGAACCTAAGCCCCTTTACACTCCTTGTGGCGTCACCTTACAAGGCCATAAGTGGTGCCTCTTTGCCACCTTACCAACTTAATTCTTGTGTCCTAAGCCACACAATAAACTCCTTAAGGCCTAGCTCCCTTAGTTCCCCTTTTAGGCTTAAAATCGATATTTTCTAAGGCTTCTACCTACAACCCAAGGTTCCTGAAGCCCCAAAACACATTCAAAACACACTCAAGCATGCAATCACATTCATTCAAGTGAAAATGCATAACCCTTAAATCCCGAATATTACACTGTGATACCTTCAAAATAAATGGCGTTTTTGATGATGCCATTCGCTTTAAGTTATGTCCCTTTTCATTAAGGAATAAAGCCAAGCAGTGGTTGAACTCGTTACCACGAGGATCAATCACCACATAGGATCAAATGACCAAAAAATTTCTTTTAAAATACTTTTCACTGGCCAAAACAGCCAAATTTAGGAATGACATATCTTCTTTTGTGCAGAATGACGCAGAAACATTATATGATGCATGGGAAAGATATAAGGATCTCTTGAGAAGATGTCCACACCACGTATTACCTTTGTGGCTTCAAGTCCAAACTTTTTACAATGGTGTGAATTCTTCAACGAGGTAAATGATTGACTCATCAGCCGGTGGAACTTTGAGTAACAAAACTCCTGAAGCGGCTTACAACTTTATTGAAGAGATGTCGTTGAATACCTATCAATGGTAAATTACAAGGGCCAAACCGACAAAATCAGCCAGAGTTTTTAACATAGACGCAGTAACAATGCTGTCAACACAGGTGAGATGATGAATAAAAAGCTTGATAATTTATGTTCTTCACATGTACACCCAGTAATGCAATACGAAGCGAGTGGGAATGTGGCGAATCCTAAGTACCACCCTACCAATCATGAGCAGAACATGAGCAGACAAACTATATAGGTAACAATTTCAAATCCAATAATAATCCTTATAGTTACATTTATAATGCAGGTTGGAGGAACCACCCAAATTTTTCGTGGGGAGGACAAGGAAATCAAAGGCAGCAACCTCCTCCAAATTATCAAAATCAGCCATATCCACAAGAGAAAAAATCAAACCTCAAAGAGATGCTGACGAAATTCATGGCAGCCATAGATTCTCGTTTCCAAAAGGCTGAAGCAGCACTTGCTGAACAACAAAAATCGATCAAATGGATTGATAATCAAGTTGGAGAACTTACTAGGTCAGCGGGACATCTCACAAAGTTGATTTCTAAACATCAACAAGGACGTCTACCAAGCAACACAGAAATAAACCCAAAAGAACAGATCCAAGCCATCATAGCTTAAGAGGTTACAAAGGTAGGCGAGCCCACCACGACACAAGAAACCAAGGAAGAAAATGGTAAAATAAAGGTAGCACACGAAAAGCCAAAACCAATAATCAAAGAATACAAACCTCGCATACCTTATCCCGAAGCATTGAAAGGAGATGATTCAGAGGAACAGTTTGGTAAGTTTCTTAAACTTTTAAAGAAATTACACATTAACTTACCCCTTATTCAAGCTCTTTTCCAGATGCCAGACTTGAGGAAATTTTTAAGACAACTCTTGACAAACAAACGCAAAATAGACGAAAAGCACCATATGGAACTAAACGCAACATGCTCGGCAATGTTACAGAATAGACTACCGCAGAAACAAAAAGATCCAGGGAGTTTTACGATTCCATGCTTAATTGGTAGTTTAACTATTGATAATGCGTTAGCTGATCTAGGGGCAAGTATAAATGTCATGCCTTATGCATTATTTAAACGACTAGGTCTAGGGAAGCCCAAACAAACTAGGATGAGTATTCAACTAGCTGATAAAACTGTTAGAATTCCTAGGGGCATTATTGAAGATGTGCTTGTAAAAATTGATAAATTTTTTTTCCCAGTAGATTTTTTTATTTTAGACATGTATAAGGATAATTCAATCCCCTTAATTCTAGGAAGGCCTTTCCTAGCAACTGCTAGAACTAAAATTGATGTTGCCACAGGTGAACTCATACTTCGCGTAGGAGATGAATCGATTAAGCTTCAAGCTCTCGACTTGGCCTGGACAACATATGATGAAGGTAAGAAAGTCACTTCTATAGATAATCAAATTGTTCAACCTTTACTACAGGAAACATCACAAGGCATCAAACCTGAGCCAACTCATAGCCCCCAAGTCGACAAAGAAGAATCACACAAGAAACAAAACCTTAAGGTCGACGATTTAGAAGAGCAAAAGATACAAGTCAAGGAAAAGCTGGATCCACACGAAGTAAAACCAGAGGAACTACCAGAAAAGCTCGTAGGGACATCAAATCACTTTAAAATAGGAGACCAGGTACTATTAGACAAAGTCGATCCCTACATCACTTCAACAGACCTGAGGGAAAAGGGAGAAATTCTTCTTAAGGTACACGATATCTTCCCACACGAATTAGTCGAGGTAAGTAATCCAATATTTGGCAATTTCAAGGTAAATGTTTCTCAACTTCAACTTTGTCACAAAAAATAGAATTGTGAGCATGAGGGAAGATATTCAAACCTTTAAACCTCCCTAAAATTTTCAAATACAAGGACAGTCTAGCTTAAGACTATAAACGAGCGCTTCTCGAGAGGCAACCCGAGCACTAACTCAATTTATTTTTAAATTTATTTTCAATCTTCTCTTTTCACCTTTCTCTTCTAAATATTTATTTTTAAACTAACACAAAAGTACAGATTTCTAGGCCACACGGCTTTACACACGATCGTGTCCGTGGCCTTGTAGACCACCGAACCACCACACTGACAGAGCAGAGGCCGTGCAATTCAGGCCAACCACCGTCAGACGTCACAGGCCCAACCACCCTTCCCCACGGGCACCGACAGATCAGCACGGCCGTGCCCCTAAATCGTGTGAAGCTACTGGCTATCTCTCAACGGGCGTGGCCGACTGAGAAACGGGCGTGGGAGACTCAACACGCTTGAACCCATGGCCGTGCGTCGCGATCGTGGTTGACACTGACTACTCAGACATGAGCCTGGCATATCAAGAACGGGCTTGGCCAATGCAACACACTCTACACCACGGCCGTGCAAGGCGACCGTGTAACTCGACACGCCCTTGGACCACGGGCATGTGAACGTGCCAGATTTGAGATACTATTTAAACCCCACGGCCCTTCCCCTTCTTCCCATCTTTTCTCTTCTTCCTTCTTTCATTTTTCTTTCAAAATTTTCTTTCTCCGTAGGAAAAGTGTCCAAGACTCTTGAGCAACACTAAAATCATGCCAAAGAAGTGGAAGAAGGCAAGCATAATCTCCTTATGGGAGACTGATCTACATAAGTTCATGCCGGTCGCTTCATTAAAACACCAAGCTAAAGGTCTTTGAGACCATATAGTTTTTACTTTCTTTTTCTCTTTTGCTTCAATTTCATTCTCTTTTGCAATCTTATGTTTAGTTTAGTTTATTTTAATTCAATTTTTTAGTGTCAGGTTCGCCAGGCTGCTTGGGAATCACACTAACCACCACGATAACCTCTTCACATCCGCCGCCGCCATCATATCCCCAACCTTAGTGTTGATTCCCACCTTGCAAACCATCCTTCAATAAGGACTTAACAGTCCATTTATTTTTTATTTTCAATTTAGATTGTTTTCTATTTTAATTCTTGTCTTCTTTCTTATCTTCATATATATACTTAGTTTTTTATAAATATGTCTTAATAATCCCCTGCTAATTCTGTACAAGCTCCCCAATTTCTTCATCTAGCGCAGAGATCATTGGTAGCCACCCCACCAGGACCATAGAAAATGCCACCACCTACTCCTCCAACTACCTTCTACCATGACCACTACCAACTCCCAGAGCCATCCAAAATTCAGGAAGTCACTTTACCCCTTATCTTTTGATTTATCCCATAACTGTCATTATTCTTCTTTGTACATTGGGGACAATGTACATCTTAAGTGTGGGGGGTAAAAGTGTCAAACTTTTTGCATTATTCTCAAAATCCTAAATTTAGTCTTGATTCAAAAGTATTTTTCTCATGTTACTAATTAGGATGAAATTTCTAATGACTTATGATTTTTATTGATATATTTTAGATTAAGTCATAGTTAATTGTACATTGATGATTAAATTTGAAGAATACTAGAGAATCAGGCATGGTAAGTCTACTTGCTAAAAATTAAAATTGATGGGTCGTTGAACTGAATTTGAGTATTACCTTGAAATTTGGAATTTATAAGATTGATGCAAAAAACACCCATAATTTTTGTGAGATTTTGAGCCTTATAGAGCATATATTCTTTTTCATGCTTACTTTATTGATTATGAGTGTGTCAACTTTGAACTGTTATTCTAGAACTTGCCTCGTTTATACATGTCGAGACCACACTTTTGATTTGATATACAAAGATGATAAAGGCACCTAGGATTTAACCCACTTACTCCATAAAAAAACCTACCTTCACAAATTAACCCCTAGTGAACCCCGTTGAATCCTAACAACCTTTTTAACTCACCCACTAATATTAACCCAAAACCCTTTTGTATTTGTTATCACCCTTTCTTTTGACTACCCTTTAATCAAGGTTTGATTTGATTAAGTTACCGAATTATATTAGTTCAATAGTTACATTTATCATTTATGATGTAATATTTTAGTTTGTTCTTAAAAAAACCCAAGTATATTCAATATTAGTAGTATAAGAGCATTTAAATTCCAAATGTTGAAGAAAAAGCTCGTATTAAAGTATTATCAAATTTTAAGTGATGAAAATACTCTTTATTATAGAGTAATTATCAATAGTGGTATTATTAGTTTTCATTCGATGAAAATATTCATATTTAGTTCATTGTTTCTAGTTAGGTAATTTGTCAAGTCAGTCTCGATTCTAACCCTTTAATTTAGCCTGTATCCACACACTTAACCGTAGCCCCGTTACAACCTTGATAAAGACCTTTTAATCTGTGTATCATCTCATATACAGTGGTAGGGATTTGATTTTCAGGCAAACCTATGGGATTAACTTTTCAGGTTCGACTTATGAGTGCTTATTCTTGAACCTTAAAAACTTTGAGTGATTTGAGTGAACCTTCAGTGAGGATGTAAATCCTTGTCGGTTTTGAATTAAAGGTAATTATTCAGATAAGGGGAGACACCTATGTTTTCGTACTACAAAAGTATGACTTATCGTGATTGAATCTTTAGGACTCTTTGAGATGAATTATCCATGTATAAATTATTTATGAATTATGATGAGACATTATCGATAGGAATTATGAATTATGGAAATTCGTTTTAATTGTAAGTTGAGAATTTTGCTTGAGGACAAACAAAAGCTTATGTGTGGGGGTATTTGATAAACCGTAAAGGTAACATATTTTAATCCCACATTTAGTATGCTTTTGGATGATTTATCCCTGCTTTATGTAAAAAGGTGCTCTTAATCCTTTCTTTTCATGTCTTATACTCAGGAAAGAACCTAAGGATAAAAAGAACATAAAACAGGCTTAAAACAGACCAAATTAGGCCAACCCAAGAAATCGACATGGCCTGGACTTCAAGCCACACGACCGTGCCTTGCCATTTATTTAGAACACGGCCTCACCCTGATTTACACGGCTGTGCCTCGTCAACAAAAGTCTAACACGGTCTGGCCACGACTTACACGGACGTGTGCCATGGGCATGCCCCTGCCACGGGAATGAGCAATTTCACTCAGATTTGGATGCTTAAAGCCAAATAAACATACTCCTAAGTCTACTTAAACACCTTAATAGTAATTCTACTTGAAGGAGGTACTTAGGAGCCAAGTAAAGCATCTAAGGAGCCTATATAAACAACCCAAGGTAGTCGTTCTAGATAATCAAGTTTTGGGCAGAGTTTTCTGCCAGAGATTTTATTCGTGGAATTACTCAAGATAGCAGTTGATCCATCTCAAGAAGCGAGTTCTACTCAATACGAGAGGATCTCCTTCAATTCCTTCGAGGGTTTTAGGATTTATTATGTTTTTTTTATCTTTTCTCTTGAGATGTTTTCTTATTTTGTTATGAACTAAACCCTTGAGATACCAAGGGATGAAACCTATGATGGATTTTGTTATTTGATTTCTAAATTATATGATAAGTACTTAGTTTGTTCTTAATTATGTTGCTTAATTTAATTTGATGTGCTTAGGTAGAGGAGGAATAGACCCTGCCTAATAGTATATCTAGCATAATTAAGCGGAGTTGATCGCATGCCTAGAGATAGGGTGATGAGATTTTGGCGGATTAGGGTGAAACCTAATATAGGAGTCCATTGATCGATTTACTGCTTCCTTAGGGGGTTATTATAAGAGAACGAGAGTTCGACTAATTAACCTAAGGTTAGACGTTATTCGCCTCGAGAGAGGGTTTAATATAGATTAGGGAGTCTCACGGATCAAGCTAAGTAAAGAAGTCATATGAATTAAATGTTAGATAACAAGAGAAGTCATAGGTGGATTCTTCCTGAGGGTATCGTCTAAAATCCACTAAGTTTTTCCACAGTCTTTTCCCAAAGTTTCATTCTTTTGTCTTTGCATCTAGTTTAGTTTTTTCATTAGTTTTTAGATTAATAAACCAATCACTCCGTATTTTAGGCTAAATAATAGAAAGGAAGTGAGTAGTAGTACTTTTAGGTTCCTTTGGGTTAGATAAAATAATCTTGCCTAAACTATACTATTGTTCAATAGGTGCACTTGCCCTAATTGTTGTCATAGTTAGTCTACAGGCTTGATCATTCTTTATAAATATTAAAACTCGACTGTTTGACGCCATCATTCATGATAAATCGAGGGCCTGTTAACTTGAACGAGGATTCAACTTGCTCAACTTCACCATCCCAGTAGTGTTTGAGATGTTGACCATTAACTTTAAACGTACCTCCGTAATGTCGTATAATTCAATAGCTCCATAAGAATAAACTCGGTAGATGGTATAGGGTCCTTTCCATCTGGATTTAAGCTTCCCACGAAATAACTTCAACCTTGAATTAAACAACAAAACCTTCTGACCTTCTTTAAACTTGTGAGGTTGTATATGAATATCATGCAATCTCTTTGATCTTTCTTTACACATTTTGGCATTCTCATAGGAAAACAACCTCAGTTCTTCCAACTCATCAAGTTGTAACATCCTTCTCTCACCGGCTTGCTTAAGATCAAAGTTCAACTGCTTCAAAGCCTAGTGAGCTCTATTTTCCAACTCTAATAGCCAATGATATGCCTTTTCAAAGACCAACCGATGAGGAGTCATTCCTAATGGTGTTTAAATGTTGTTCGATAGGCCCATAATGCATCATCAAGCCTTCGAGACCAATCCTTTCTACTAAGGCGTACTACCCTTTCAAGGATACCTTTGATTTCACGGTTCACTCTTTCAACTTGCCCATTAGACTGGGGGTGATAGGAAGTAGCAATCTTGTGCTTCACATCACATTTGTCAAGCAACCACTTAAGCCATTTGTTCACAAAGTGAGAACCTTCATCACTAATAATAGCTCTTGATGTCCCAAATCGTGTAAACACATGCTTATATAGGAATCGTACAAATATCTTAGCATTATTTGTAGGGTATGCTTCAGCTTCAACCCACTTGGATACATAGTCCACAACATCTAAGATGTATTTGTTCCCATACGAAGAAGGAAACGGGCCTAAGAAGTCAATGCCCCATACGTCGAACAATTCAATCTCCAAAATGTTTTTCAAGGGCATCTCATTCATCCTTGATATATTTTCGGTCCTTTGGCATATTTAAATAGTGTAGGCCAAAAGAAACCTGCTTGAAAAATATTTGTTGTAGTACGTGAACCACCAAACTGTCCCCCACTTAGAGATGAATGGTAATGATACAAGATCTCAACAATCTCACTTTCAGCTACACATTTTCGGATTATATTATATGTACACTTTTTAAATAAAAACGGATCCTCCCAAAAAAAAAATACCGACTATCATGAAGGAATTTTTTCCTTTGTTGGTAAGTCATTTCTCGAGGAATTATTCCACATGTAAGATAATTGCAAAATCTGCAAACCAATGTGTTTCATGAATTCGACTTACCTCAAATAAGTGTTCATCTGGAAAATTCTCATTGATAGGCACACATGATTGAATTACTTCATCTTGCTCCAACCTCGACAGATGATCAGCTATTTGATTTTCAACACCTTTTTTGTCTTGGATCTGAAGGTCAAATTCTTGGAGTAAAAGTATCCAACGAATTAGCCTCAGTTTCGCATCTTTCTTCATGAGCAAGTATATAATGGCCGCATGGCCAGGAAATACTGTAACTTTGCTACCTATAAGATATGAGTAGAATTTTTTAAAAGCAAATACTATAGCAAAGAGTTCTTTTTCAATTACCGTATAATTAAGTTTGGGCTCCCGTCAAAGTTCTACTTGCATAGTAAATAGGGTGAAACACTTTCTTTCTTTTTTGACCCATCACAGCTCCAACGGCATAATCACTTGCATCGCACATCAACTCAAAAGGTAAGCTCCAATCAGGTGTAACGATTATTAGGCTAAGATTAATCACTTTTTTTCATATCTTCAAAAGCTTCCAAAAATGCTTTGTTGAAATAAAAAACTGTATCTTTCTCTAACAACAAGCACAACGGTTTAGAAATTTTTGAGAAATCTTTGATAAGCCTTCGGTAAAAATTGACATGGCCTAAGTAACTTTTGACTCTCACATTAATTGGGCCGGTAATCTTTCAATTACTTCCACCTTTGCTTTATCGACTTTCATTTCTCTCTTTGAGATTTTATGTCCTAAGACAATCCCTTCTTTAACCATAAAATTGAAATTTTCCTAGTTAAGGAGAAGATTCATCTCTTTACATCTCTTTAGTACCTTAGCCAAATTACTCAAAAAATATCATAAGTGTTACCAAAAAATAAAAAAATCATCCATGAAAGCCTCAACAAAATATTCAACCATATCAGTGAATATTGCCATCATGCATCATTGAAATGTTGCAGGTGCATTGCATAAACCAAAAGGCATTTGCCTAGAAGCAAACTGTAACACCCCAAACCCGGTCAACACACCACGACCGAATTCAGTATGTTACAGAGTGAAAATATTTTGAATAAAACAAGTTGCTGGTTTACTTTTGTGAAAAAAATTGTTATCGAAAACATTTATGTCATTTTGAGGTTGAAAGAAAACTCCCTTGAGAAGATCGTTTGTTGTTTCTAGTTTTGGAAAGTCGTTTGGTTTTATGAAAACCCGAGTGAGTTTAAAATAATTAAGTTAAAAACCATTTTGTATCTGAACATAAAGAAAAAAAAACATAGTTTGGAGAAAGTCTGAGTTAGTTTGCTGACTTCATTTGTTTAGTATTACCCGATGGTAAAGTTTGAAAACCCCGATAAGTTGTACAATTTTTGAAAATGTTGATTTTACAGGTTATTACAACATGCTATGTTATTTAACTTAAGCACTGTATGATAAAACTTAAAGCAGAAAATCAAAAACCTGAAATAATAAAATTTAGCAGCCTTATTACAAATCCAAAACCAAATTTAAAAGTAAATTAACCCAAAATAGTAATTGAAATAAAACCCGAAAACATAGTGCATGGCCACCTCGAGTCCACCCCGGCTCCACATCCGCGATCTATGCCTCATCTGCAAAATGTAAGGGAAGGAGTGAGTAACCGAGACTCAGTGTATAAATCCCCATCCCGATAATAATAAGGCACTTACACATTTCATCAGTCAATATGCAAATCATGCAAACCCAACCTAGCCAACCGAACTCCTGTATCTACACCATGTGGTCAAAACCACTGGTGGTCAAAACCACTGGTGACCGTAGTCACAAATCATATAATGTGGTCAAAACCACTGGTGACTGTAGTCACAAATCATATGGTGGGGCCAACCCACCGTGTGGTCAAAACCATTGATGACAATCCGTAATCAACATGTGGGCCAACCCAATCGTGGTACCAAACCACCGGACGAGTCACAATAATCCATGTGTGGTCAAAACCACTGGTGATCGTAGTCACAAATAATATCCGTGTGGTCAAAACCACTGATGGTCAAAACCACTGAGACTAGTCACAAATAATAAGAAAAGCGGGGCCAACCCACTGTGTGGTCAAAACCACTGATGATAGTCTAAATCATCCTTCCCCCTCATCTCAACATACCCATCATCATGAACACATTTTCCCTGGCATATTAACATGTTTGTAATGCAAATATCACATAGCATAGCATAAAATAATATAACAGCATATATTGATAACCAATCCACAAGGGACTTACCCGAAGTCCACGCTCATACCCACAAGGGTAACACACCGATCTCAATAGCTATTTCAGCTTTTAACAGTAAACATAACTAGCAAATTAACTAATGAAGTGTGTAAGAGTTACACACCTGATTACTCGTAAAACGACGCTCTCTACGTCGGTACTGTCGTTATTCGACACCACCCCTATTTGACTACTGTGTTGCTCAGGTGTTCGCCCACACCCAGGTGGCCAATCACGAACCACAGACACGTCTCAGGTCTGACCCCTCCTACTGTTTGGTTAGCCTTAGGGTCCATAAAACCTTTGGTCACTAAATCAGGTTAACACAGAGAATAACTATGAATCAAGAATTAACCCGAGAGAGTAGATCCCTTTCCTAGATTAACAAATCCCGAAGATTGATATTTAAACCACGGACCGAGTACAACCCGGGAATCCAACTGCTTGCGTCACACCTTCCTATATTCGGCCACACATATATCACTAATAAGCAAATGGCCTTTCCACTTAACTAAGAAATCCCGAAGGATATAACGCACAGAGATAACCACCCTTACCTAGATTGACAAAACCCGAGCCTTAGGCTTAAATCACAAACCAAGCAAATCCCGGAGATCAACAGAATGTAGCTACACTCCTTCCTACAATCGGCCAAACACATCACCATAGATACAAAAGCTATTCGACATTAACATAAATCCCGAAAAGAATATAACGATCCAAAAGAACACCACTCACCTTAACGCAAAAGATCCTCTTTTCACTTAAGAGAATTCGACACTAGCCCTGAAGAGAAGAAATTCGACAAAGGCTACAATAGAGGGGAACTTAGATAAGAAACCGAAAATCAAAATATGGATCTTCAACTGAATGACTGGAGTTTTTGGCCTCAAGAACAATAGAGGAAGAAAGAAAAAGGATCAATAGAGTCTTACCCAAAATATAAATGAAGATTCGACTATGGTAAAGTCCCCGAGAAAAAAAACACGAGGAATGAGTCCGGGATTCAAATCAAAGATTCGGCCAAGAACAAAGAAGGTACAATCTTCGACTTTGGTACAATATGAAGAAAAGACAATAGAAGAAATTTGGCTATGGCTTTTTAGAGTGAAGAAAATGGGGAACGGAATTCTGGCAGAGTGTGGCTATAGAGGTTTTTGGCTTACAAGAAAAGTGAATGGTGATCAATGTAGGTTCGGCCAAGCAACCAAAATGAAACAAAAGAATAAGAAGGAAACTAGAAAAGTATTCGGCTAGGGATACTTTGAGAGAAAAGGAAAAACAAAAACAAAGATGTGCAAATGTGGGGGTGGTTTCGGCACACTAAAAAAAAAATGAAAGACAACCCAAAGCTAAAAAGTGAACACACACACACCAATTGTCAAAATTCTACCTAAAGCAAACCCCAATTTATTTTACACCACACACCCAAAATCGAATGCTCTAAGCTCTCCTAGCCATTACAAAAATTCAGCCAAGCCACCTCCCATATCAATCCCCCCTTTCTCTCTTTGAATTCCTCTTAACTCACCATTCAAACAAGTTTGAACACATCAAACTCCTTGAATTCCTCTCATCCATACATTCAAAGCTGTTGACCTCTTCCAACCTCATCCATCAGAGTCCACTTTGAGCTGAATTCCTCCATGCTCTTGTCGTCAAAAACAACAAGCAGAAAGGGAATTCTGCTGCTCGAACCTAGGCTCTCCTTCCTGCATGTGGCGTCATCCCCCTTGTGCTCAAGTGGTGCCTCCTTGCCACTTTTCCAATTGATTTCTTGTGTCAAAACACTCCAACAATTCCTCTTATCACCTAACTCCCTTAGCTCCCCCCTTTCAAGTACTCAGAACAAAAATTTTTACCATGACTCAGACCTACCCCGAGCTCATGCATGGACCCCAAAACACCCTAAACTAGCACAAAACATATTAACACATGCAAACATGCAAAAATGCAGATTCCCCAATTTAAGGATGTTACAGTTCTACCCCCTTAAAAATAATTTCGGCCTCGAAATTACCTAGTCAGAAGAGTTGAAGGTATTGTAGCCGCACCACATCCTCAGGTTCCCACGTGGCCTCTTTCGTGCCATGGTTCCGCCATAATACCTTTACCAGTGGAACTGACTTCTTACGCAAAACCTTAACATCCCGATCTAGAATCTGTACTGGTTCCTCCTCGAAAGACAGGTCTAAGCTCACCTCAATTTCCTCCACTGGCACAATATGTGGCGGATCTGATCGATAGCGTCTAAGCATGGAGACATGGAATACATCATGAATCTGACTCAATTTCGACGGCAACTCTAGCTGGTAAGCTACTGGTCCCACTTTCTTCAACATCGTATACGGCCCAAAAAACCTACGACTTAGCTTGCCCTTCCGACCAAATTTCAGCACTTTCTTCCACGGCGAGACCTTCAGAAAGACCTTGTCACCCACTGCAAACTCTATATCCCTATGATTAAGATCGGCATAAGACTTCTGCCTATCTGAAGCTTCTTTCAGACGAGCTCGAATCACTCTAACCCTTTCCTCCGTTTCAGCAACCAACTCCGGACCCAACATCTGACGTTCACCCAGTTCTGTCCAACACGTAGGGGTACGACACTTCCATGCATACTGTGCCTTATATGGTGCCATCTGGATACTCGCTTGATAACTATTGTTATACGCGAACTCTGCCAATGGTAGGTATTCCTCCCAACTACAGCTGAAATCCAGAACACAGCCCCTTAACATATCTTCTAAGAATTGAATTACCCTCTCTGACTGTCCATCTGACTGCGGATAAAAAGCCGTGCTGAAATCCAACCTCGTACCCAATGCCTGATGTAAAGCTTTCCAGAACCTTGACATGAATCTGGGATCCCTATCTGAAATAATCGACACCGGTACCCCATGTAACTGTACTATCTTTGCTACATACAAATTTGCCAACCTTTGGAGTGAGTAATCCACTTTAACCGGTATAAAATGAGCCAACTTAGTCAAACGATCTACTATCACCCAAACTGAATCCTTTTTGCTAGGCGTAAGGGTAACCCAAAGGATTTAAATCCATCATAATTCTTTCCCACTTCCATGCAAAGATCTTTACTGCACCGCAATGACACACGATAATCGATGCTCAGCTATGACTTGTTGGCATGTCAGACACTTACTCACAAACTCAGTTACTTCTCGCTTAAGACCCGGCCACCAGGACTGTTCCCGTAAATCTCGATACATCTTACTACCTCCAGGATGCAAAGTGTATGGGCTGCTATGAGCTTCCTAAAGAATTCGCTGTCTCAACCCAACGTCCTTCGGCATACATACTTTCCCTTGAAAACACAGACTCCATCACTGTCCAAGTTGTAACCCTCCAATTCCCTGTCCTGCACTTGCAACCTCTGAGCACTCAAATCCTCATCCACCCGCTGCCTCTCCTTAACCTGATCCACCCATGTTGCCTTTACTTGCAATTCTACCAATAGACTCCCGTCATCATACAGACTAAGGTGAGCAAACATCGCTCTCAGGTCCGCTGCCACCTTGCGACTCAACGCGTCAGCCACTACGTTAGCCTTACCCGGATGGTATTCAATCGAGCAGTCGTAGTCCTTTAACAACTCGATCCACTTTCGCTGCCTCGAATTCAAGTCCTTCTGAGTCAGGAGATACTTCAGACTCTTGTGATCTGTGTAGACTATCGACTTCTCCCCATACAAGTAATGCCTCCAAATCTTCAGGGCAAAGACCACTACAGCCAATTCCAGATCATGTGTCGGGTAGTTACCTTCATGAGGTCTCAACTGCCGAGACGCATACGTCACCACTTTCCCCTCTTGCATCAGCACACACCCCAAACCAGTATGCGATGCATCACAATAAACCGTGAATTCTTTCCCTGCTTTAGGCTGAATCAAAACCGAAGCTTCTGTCAAAATCTTCTTTAACTTGTCAAAACTTTCTTGCTGGTTATCAAACCATACAAATGGAACCCCTTTCTGCAACAACTTAGTTAACAGTGCTGCAATCAAAGAAAACCCTTCCATGAATCTTCTGTAATATCCTGCCAAACCCAGAAAACTCTGAATCTCTGCTACCGACTTAGGTGGCTTCCAATCCAACACCGCCTCAATCTTCCAAGGATCAACTCTAATTCCCTCAGCTGACACCACATGACCCAAGAAGGTTACCTCTTTCAACCAGAACTCGCATTTGCTAAACTTTATGAATAATTGCTTCTCCCTTAGGATCTGTAAAACCACACGTAGATGCACGACATGTTCCTTCTCAGATTTTGAGTACACCAAAATGTCGTCTATAAACACCACGACGAACTGGTCTAAGTACGGCTGAAACACCCGATTCATCATGTCCGTGAACGTTGCCGGCGCATTAGTCAACCCGAACGGCATTACCAAAAACTCGTAGTGCCCATAACGGTGCGAATGTCTTTTTTATGGATATCACCTCCTTCACTTTGAGTTGATGATACCCCACCTAAGATCTATATTAGAGAAAACGATGCACCTTTGTCGATTAAACAAGTCGCTATCCTGGGCAACGGATACTTGTTCTTGATCGTCAACTTATTCAACTGGCGGTAGTCTATACACATCCGCATTGTACCATTTTCTTCTTAACAAAGAGCACAGACGCTCCCCAAGGTGATACACTTGGCCGGATGAAACCCCGATCAACCAATTACTAAATTCGTGCCTTCAGTTCCACCAATTCCTTTGGCACCATCCTGTATGGGGCAATAGACACTGGCGCGGTTTCGGGTAACAAGTCTATACCGAACTCAACCTCACGGTCCGGAGGCAGACCCAAAAGTTCCTCTGGGAATAATCGGCAAATTCCTTCACCGTTCGAACATTCCCCACAACTGATTCCTTGGCCTCCAAGGCAGAAACATGCACCAAAAATGCCTCACAGCCCTTCCTCACCATTTTCTCGGCCTTCAGAGCAGACACAACATTAGATAGATAATCTCTTCTATTACCTATCATTACCACCTCTTCACCTTCAACTGCCCTCAAAACCATGCGCTTAGTGCACAATCCAAACCGGCACAGTACTTCACTAGCCAATCTATCCCAAAATCGATCCAACTCCCGAACGACAGCCCATCGGATCGACCAAAAACACTACCCTTGAAGGTCTAGGGTATACCTCTGTATAATTTATTTATTTCTCAGAGTGACCTAGAGGGCTTATTATCGTCATCTCCTAAGTAATCTCAAAGTCTAAGTTCATAGTTTCCACTATACTCACGGCAACATACGAAAAGGTCGAACCAACATCTATCAAAGCAAAGCATAAGGCGCCTAAAATTAAGAACGTACCGGTTATGATGTCCAGTGCGTCGCCCTCATCTCGATGCCTCGCTGCGTAGACCAACCCAGGCTATCTCGCCTCTGTGCTCCCAAAGACTGCTACACGGTACTCATGGCCTCGTTCGAGCAATTACCTCCCTCAGGTGAACTGCGACCCTCCGTGGTTCTTGACCATCCCTCCTGAACTGTGTATGACCCTGATCCCCAGACAGACGCCTAGCTGACCTCTGCAGATAATCCCTCACTCGGTGTCCCATTAACCCACACTCAAAACACCCTTTGTTTCCAGTCCAACATTCCCCCGTGTGAGACTTCCCACACCGAGCACACCGTGGCGGCCACTGAGTAGTAGCAGCAGCAGATCTCACAGTTTGATTCGGCCCACCATATCTAGTCCTTTTCTGCTAGTTCCCGGCAGACCCGGATGACCCAGAATTTCTCTTATTCCAATCGTTATCCTGATTCCGTCTCACTGACAGTTTTACTTCCTCAGCAACTTTGGCCTTCTCAATTAAGACTGTAAATTCTCTCTCCTACTGTGGAGAAATCAACATCCGCAGCTCATCTCTCAACCCATCTTCAAATCTGACACAGCGCTCATGTTTTGTACCCACAATACCCCGTGCATACCGACTTAGCCGAAGAAATTCCACCTCATACTCCGATATTGACTTATTTCCCTGAACCAAATTCAGGAACGCCTTACGCTGCGCATTGATGTAACTAGCCCCAACATATTTCCTCTGATAGGCTGCCCTAAAGAAATCCCAAGTGATGTCGTCGGCCATTGCTCCATCCCTAACCATGAGCCACCACTGATATGACTCATCTCGGAGAAGAGATACTATACCCTTCAGCTTCTCCTCAGCCATAAAATCCAGGCCGTCCATGATACGTTCTGTAGCCTCCAGCCAATATTTTGCCGAACTAGGGGCCACACCAGATGCACCTCTGAATACCTCTGCGCCATTAGCCCAGAGTTGTTCGGACACAGATTTTTGAGCTCCCGTTTCGATGCCTGCACCCACGACTCTTTCTAGAACCCGCAGCATCACCTGTGACACTGCGTCATCACCAGCCATCTGATCCTGAAATTTCGCTCCCACAACTGGCGGCGGTGGTACCTCATTCTCCGACCCATGTCCAGACCCTACTGGTTCCAACACTGTCATCCAACCCCTACCTCGTCCATGTCTATTACGCCTACGTCCTCGTGCACTTATGACTGCCGATACGAATTGATCTGATTTAACAGTTTTATACGTTAGACTTATTCCACTATTATTAAAGCACAGTCTTATAAATAGTTTAATACGGGGATTGTTTTCGTAAGTTCACACAATCCTATGGTTTAAGTCTCTAAAGTAATTCCCTATTACTACTAGTCATAACATCATCATTACAATCATAGTAACAACAAATAGGGGTACTTACCTGGGCGAATCGGTGCCGGAGACTCGGTGCCATGCTTTTCCAACCGTACCTTTCCCACAAAAACCTTTCATAACCCATTTTTAAAACATTTTTGGGCCTCGGGCCCATAGCCGAGCTTTTAAACTTAGCTCTGATACCAAAATTGTAACACCCCAAACCCAGTCAACACACCACGACCGAATTCAGTATGTTACAGAGTGAAAATATTTTGAAGAAAACAAGTTGCTGGTTTACTTTTGTGAAAAAAATTATTATCGAAAACATTTATGTTGTTTTGAGGTTGAAAGAAAACTCCCTTGAGAAGATCGTTTGTTGTTTAAAGTTTTGGAAAGCCGTTTGGTTTTATGAAAACCCGAGTGAGTTTAAAATAATTAAGTTCAAAACCATTTTGTATCTGAACATTAAAAAAAAACTTAGTTTGGAGAAAGTCTGAGTTAGTTTGCTGGCTTCATTTGTTTAGTATTACCCAATGGTAAAGCTTGAAAAACCCGATAAGTTGCACAATTTTTGAAAACGTTGATTTTACAGGTTATTAGAACATGCTATGTTATTTAACTTAAGCACAGTATGATAAAACTTAAAGCAGAAAATCAAAAACTCGAAATAATGAAATTTAGCGGCCTTATTACAAATCCAAAACAAAATTTAAAAGTAAATTAACCCAAAATATTAATTAAAATAAAACTCGAAAACATAGTGCATGGCCACCTCGAGTCCACCCCAGCTCCACATCCGCGATCTATGCCTCATCTGCAAAATGTAAGGGAAGGAGTGAGTCACCGAGACTCAGTGTACAAATCCCCATCCTGATAATAATAAGGCACTTACACATTTCATCAGTCAATATGCAAATCATACAAACCCAACCTAGCCAACCGAACTCCTATATCTACCCCGTGTGGTCAAAACCACTGGTGGTCAAAACCACTGGTGACCGTAGTCACAAATCATATAAGTGTGGTCAAAAACACTGGTGACTGTAGTCACAAATCATATGGTGGGGCCAACCCACCGTGTGGTCAAAACCACTGATGGCAATCCCTTAATCAACATGTGGGGCCAACCCACTGTGGTACCAAACCACTGGGACGAGTAACAATAATTCATGTGTGGTCAAAACCACTGGTGACCGTAGTCACAAATAATATCCATGTGGTCAAAACCATTGGTGGTCAAAACCATTGAGACTAGTCACAAATAATAAGAAAAGCGGGGCCAACCCACTGTGTGGTCAAAACCACTGATGACAGTCTAAATCATCCTTCCCCCTCCTCTCAACATACCTATCATCATGAACAAATTTTCTGTGGCATATTAACATGTTTGTAATGCAAATATCACATAGCATAGCATAAAATAACATAACAGCATATATTGATAGCCAATCCACAGGGGACTTACCCGGAGTCCACGCTCATACCCACAAGGGTAACACACCAATTTCAATAGCTATTTTAGCTTTTAACAGTAAACATAACTAGCAAATTAACTAATGAAGTGTGTAAGAGTTACACACCTGATTATTCGTAAAATGATGCTCTCTACGTCGGTACTGTCGTTATTCGACACCACCCCTATTTGAATACTGCGTTGCTCAGGTGTTTGGCCACACCCATGTGGCCAATCACGAACCGCAGACACGGCCCTCTTCTTGAATTTGGGGGCTAGGGTCTCAAGTCTGACCCCTCCTACTATTTGGTTAGCCTTAGGGTCAATAAAACCTTTGGTCACTAAATCAGGTTAACACAGAGAATAACTATGAATCAAGAATTAACCAGAGAGAGTAGATCCCTTACCTAGATTAACAAATCCCGAAGATTGAGATTTAAACCACGAACCAGGCACAACCCGAGAATCCAACCGCTTGCGTCAAACCTTCCTATATTCGACCACACATATATCACTAATAAGCAAATAGCCTTTCAGCTTAACTAAGAAATCCCGAAGGATATAACGCACAGAGATAACCACTCTTACCTAGATTGACAATGCCCGAGCCTTAGGCTTAAATCACAAACCAAGCAAATCCCGGAGATCAATAGAATGTAGCTACACTCCTTCCTACAATCGACCAAACACATCACCATAGATCCAAAAGCCATTCGACATTAACATAAATCCCAAAAAGAGTATAACGATCCAAAAGAACACCACTCACCTTAACGCAAAAGATCCCTTTTTCACTTAAGAGAATTCGGCACTAGCCCTGAAGAGAAGAAATTCAGCAAAGGCTACAACAGAGGGGAACTTAGATGAGAAATCGAAAATTGAAATATGGATCTTCAACTGAATGACTGGAGTTTTCGACCTCAAGAACAACAGAGGAAGAAAGAAAAAGGATCAATTAAGTCTTGCCCAAAATATAAATGAAGATTCGACTATGGTAAAGTCCCCCGAAAAAAGAAACACAAGGAATGAGTCCGGGATCCAAATCAAAGATTCAGCCAAGAACAAAGAAGGTACAATCTTCGACTTTGGTACAATATAAAGAAAAGACAGTAGAAGAAATTTAGCTATGGCTTTTTAGAGTAAAGAAAATGGGGAATGGAATTTCGGCAGAATGTGGCTATAGAGGTTTTTAGCTTACAAGAAAAGTGAATGGTGATCAATGTAGGTTCGTCCAAGCAACCAAAATGAAACAAAAGAAGAAGAAGGAAACTAGAAGAGTATTCGACTAGGGATACTTTGAGAGAAAAGGAAAAAAAAAAAACAAAGATGTGCAAATGTGGGAGTGGTTTCGGCACACTAGAAAAAAAAATGAAAGACAACCCAAAGTAAAAAAGTGAATACACACACACCAATTGCCGAAAATTCTACCTAAAGCAAACCCCAATTTTGGCACACCACTCACACCCAAAAATCGAATGCTCTAAGCTCTCCTAGCCATTACAAAAATTCGGCCAAGCCACCTCCCATATCAATCCCCCCTTTCTCTCTTTGAATTCCTCTTAACCCACCATTCAAACAAGTTTGAACACTTCAAACTCCTTGAATTCCTCTCATCCATACATTCAAATTTGTTGACCTCTTTCAACCTCATCCATCAGAGTCCACTTTGAGCCAAATTCCTCCATGCTGTTGGCGTCAAAAACAACAAGCAGAAAGGGAATTCTGCTACTTGAACCTAGGCTCTCCTTCCTGCATGTGGCGTCATCCCCCCTTGTGCTCAATTGGAGCCTCCTTGCCACTTTTCCAATTGATTTCTTGTGTCAAAACACTCCAACAATTCCTCTTATCACCTAACTCCCTTAGCTCCCCCCTTCTAAGTACTCAGAACAATAATTTTTACCATGACTCAGACCTACCCCGAGCTCATGCCTGGACCCCAAAACACCCTAAACTAGCACAACAAACATATTAACACATGCAAACATGCAAAAATACAGAGGTCGCGATTTAAGGATGTTACACAAACGTACCATATAGACAAGTAAAGGTTGTTTTATGTTGGTCCTCCAGAGCTACAACTATTTGATTATATCCCGAATAGCCATCTAAAAAATAATAGAATTCATTACCTGCCAGTCGATCTAACGTCTGATCTATAAAAGGAAACGAAAAATGGCCATTCTGAGTGGCTTTATTCAATTTTTTTGTAATTAATACAAATTCTCCAACCAGTAATAGTTCTCGTTGGAATCAACTCGTTACGCTCATTTTCAACAATAGTGATTCCACCTTTCTTCGGCACACACTACACCGGACTTACCCACGAACTATCTGAAATAGGATAAATGATTTCTGTATCTAACTTTTGATCACTTCCTTTCTCACAACTTCTTTTATAGTAGGATTGAGCCTCTTTTCCCATCAATTCGAGCTCTTTCACCTTCTTTTAAAATAATTTTATGCATACAAAAAGAAGGGCTTATACCTCGAATATCAGATATGGTCCAACCAATTGCTTTCTTAAATTTCTTTAGAACAGAAATTAGTTGTTTCTCTTGATCTTTCGTCAGTTCTGCTAAAATAATCACATGCAAAGTGGAACAGTCACCTAAATACACATATTTCAAATGGGAAGGAAGTATTTTTAGTTCGAGTTTAGGTGGTTCTTCAATTGACAACTTGGGTTGCACACATTCTCTTACTTCTAACTCTAACAGTTCAAACCGTGTGGATTGAATAAAATTTCTCGGATTGGCTTCTATCAAATCCATGTTTTCTTCACCTTTTTCATCCTCCAAAGGGTCAAGATCTAAGGCTTTCTCCAATGGATCTTATTCAAAATTGCTTTCCGTAGAAACCAAGGTTTCTATCTCTTCCGTAACCGAACACTTTTTTACTGGATCAGGAAATTTCATCGCTTTAAGAATGTTAAAGGTTACCTGATCGTCTTGTACTCGTATGATGAGTTCACCTTTTTGCACATCAATTATCGTTCTTCCTGTGGCTAAGAAAGGTCTCCCAAGGATGATTGGCACTTACTTATCTGCTTCAAAATCTAGGACAATGAAATCAGCAGGAAAAATAAATTTATTGACTCTTACCAAAACATCCTCGATCTTTCCTTCGGGATATGCTAAAGATCGACCAACTAGCTGAAGTTTCACAGTTGTAGGTCTTACTTCACCTATCCCTAGCATCTTGAAAATAGATTTAGGCATCAAGTTGATACTTGCTCCTAAATGGCACAAAGCTTTACCACAATAAGATTAACCAATGTTACAGGGTATAGTAAAGCTTCCTAGGTCCTTTAATTTCTGTGGCAGTTGGTTCTTCAGGAACACATTGCACTCATTTGTCAAGGTAACAGTCTCATATTCACTCAATCGTTTCTTCTTAGATAGTATATCCTTCATAAACTTCACATAATTCGACATTTTTTACTAAAGCCTCCACCAACGAAATATTAATGTGTAACTGCTTTAGAACATCCAAAAATTTCTTGAATTGCACCTTGATAAACCGTAAAAATAACACATTTTAACTCGATATTTAGTATGCTTTTGGATGATTTAGCCCTCAATTTATGTAAAAAGATGATCTTAATCCTTTCTTTTCCTGTCTTATACTCGGAGAACACCTAAGGATAAAAAGAACGTAAATGTGCTTAATATGCACCAAAGTGGGCCAACCAAGAAGCGGCACGACGACGGACTTCATGCCACACTACCGCGTCCCCAATATTTAGATTCCACACGGTCACACCCTGATTTACATGACCGTGCCTCATAAAAAAAAGCCCAAAATGGCCTGGACTTCATGCCACACGGCCGTGCCCCAATTGGCAGGCCCGAAGCACGACCTCTACCCATATATTACACCGGCATGTCATAGCCGTGCCTAAATCGACAGGATGGAGACACGGGTTGGACCACGATTTACACGAGCGTGTCAAGGCCGTGCACTTGCCGCGAGAAAGAGCAATTTCACTCGAAATTGGATGCTTGGAGCCCAAGAAACGCAATCCTAAGTCCACTCAAACGCTTAGGATAAATTTCACTTGAATTACGAGTATTTAGGAGCCAAGTAAAGCATCCCAAACGTCTATATAAACAATCTAAGGTAGTAATTCAAGGTTGAAACACCCCAAACCCGGCCCACGAGCCTTGATCGGATCTGGTATGTTCCCCGGTGTAAACCGTTTCAAATTCTTTTGTTACTTAGGAAAAACTTGTGTGATTTGGAAGAAAGATCGTTTTGGGTTGGGCTTGAGATGAAAACAAGTTTATTTCATTATTAAAATCCTTTACTTTAGGTGACAAAACGTTTGGGCTTTGTTTTAAAAATAGATTTACTTAATCTTTTAATAAATAAAAGTTTGTAAGCTTAATAAATAAAACAGAATAAAATAGTTCCACTAAGGCCTTATTACATCAAATAATTCCCAAAATTTAAATTCAAAATACTTAAAGTAAAATAGTCCAAATAAAAGAAATCTGAACTTCACATGGCCTCCACTAAACATCTGTCGGCCCGGTCCATCACTGGTCGTCACTTGAAAAGTAATCCCACAACGGGGTGAGTCAACAGACTCAATATGTAACCAACACTAAAATTTAATATTTCAGGCATACAATGTCATACATGTTCCCAAAGCATTTAAACAATATGATGCAACCCGAACCCAAACCTAGATAGCCATCCGCTACACGTCCCCCGTACCAACCTGCACACCGTGGGGACTATTAAGTCAACCCTCCATCCGCTACACACCATTGAAGGCGTCATTTGCGTGACGTGCTCATCGCCTCTTATAAAATTCGTGGTCTTAGGTTACCACATTCAAATATCGTGGTCTTAGGTCACCACATTCAGATATCGTGGTCTTAGGTCACCACATTGTGGTCTTAGGTCACCACATTCACTTCCCTTTTAATATAACCCATATGCCCCATATCTTACATATCATGCACATCATGCCTTAATTCACATTCTTATCACTTTTCACATGTTACATATAAAATATATTCATAATCCTAGTAGGAGAAGGAAGCGTGCACAGTACTTTGTACCACAACATGGTACCTTAGCCATATTCACATTCTTATAAACATGCTCATATTAAATTTAGCCATAATTCTTATTAAAAGATCGTGGGTACACACCGATTTGTAGTGATTCACCGAAATCTCAAATCGATCTCTTGTCTTAGATCTCAATTCCTACATTTGACCAACCCTAATATATTAGCATAAAGCCTATTCATTATAAAACCAAATCCTAGTAGGATTTGTATTCTTAAAACCTACCTTGTTGCCGATTGGGACACCAACCAATCCCAAAATTTTTGCTTTATTCCTCCTTGTATTCGGCCAGGCATTGAATCAATTAACTTGGTTAGTTTTCGACTTTTGAATATTTAAAGAACAGATCTAAATACTAATCTAGGCTTTAGCCGAATATACATAGGTGCTTACCTCCCAAATCTTAAATCCCGAATTGGATCCTTGCTTCCTTAATGATGTCGAAATTCCTATAACCATATGTTAGATTTAATTCTAACATTAAAACATAAAACATGGCCTTTGGTCGAACATACATATGTCTTACCTTAGATCCTTGAAATCCCAAAAGATACCTTCTTGTAGTTGACAATTCTTAAATCCCGAATACACCCTTCCATAATTCGGCCAAAATCAATAATAGAGATTAGTCCCTAAATTTTGATAGGTCTAAAAGAATTGAAACCAATTTTGGATCTTACCTTTTAAGAAATTGGCGAGACCTTGTTAAAAGCCCTTAAAGAATCGGCCTTGATGACTAGATGATAAGGTTTGACTTTTGGGATTTTATGGAGAAGTCGGCTAGGGGTTCTCTTGGGGTATTCGGTTTCCACAAAAAATAAAGAAAAGAAGACTTGGGAATGTTGGCAATGGTGGACTATAGATTCTGCTTAACAAATGAAAGAGAAGAGAAGAGAGGAGAGCACTAAGAAATTCGACAGAGAGAAGAGGAGGAAAAAAATTGATGAGTAGCCCTATTTTTTTCCCTCTTAGCCAAAATTACAACTCAGAATCCCTTACTTGGCCACCACTCTTCTATTTTGATAACTTTATCCTTTGAATTATCACTTTATTAAAAGAATTAATCCAACAATTATCTCCTAAAAATAATGATAAATAAATCTAATATTTATCTCCTATTTAGACGAAATTTAAAGAGAATAAAACTCTTCCCTTGGGTTCCTTAGTGTCGTCCACTTCCCTGCTCTTTGTAGCAAAAATAAAACTCCTTTATTTGCTCCTCAAGTGACTCGAACCTAGGCCTAATACCCTTGTATGTGGCGTTACCTACCTGGGCCTCAAGTGATATCTTCAGGCCACTTTTCCAAGCCTGTTTGTATGTCAAATTCCTCCTATTAATTTTCTTAAGGCTACCTTGTTTTGGTTTCCTCTTTTACTTAACATTTCTAAATCATTTCCTTACATTTCCAGGTTTCCAATAATGTTCACTTTCCTATTTTAACTTGACATTTCCAAGTTTCCAAAATGTTCACTTTCCTATTTTAACTTGACATTTCCAAGGTTCCAAAATGTTCACTTTCCTATTTTAACTTAACATTTCCATACATTTCCACGTTTCCAAAAATATTCAAAATACATTCATAACACATAAGACATGCCATTTCATACAATTAAACCGAAAATGCATAGGCCCTTTTCAGGATGTTACAGTTCTACCCCCTTAAAATAATTTCGTCCTTGAAATTTCCTAGTTAAAATAATTGAGGGTATTGCTGTCGCATTGCCTCTTCTGGCTCCCACGAAGCTTCTTCCGATCCATGATTTCTCTATAGCACCTTGACTAAAGGCACTAATTTCCGTCGTAACACTTTACATCTCATTCTAGAATCTGAATCGGCTCTTCCTCGTAAGACAAGTCTGACCTTAGCTCCACTTCTTCAACTGGTACCACATGAGATGGATCCGATCGGTAGTGACGTAGCATGGATACATGGAATACGTCGTGCATCTGCTGCAGCTCTGGTGGCAACTCTAGCTGGTATGCCACTGGCCCAACTCGCTTCAACACTCGATAGGGTCCTATAAACCTTGGGCTCAGCTTCCCTTTCCAACCAAATCTCATCACCTTCTTTCAAGGCGAAACATTAAGAAATACTTGGTCTCCCACATCAAATTTAATCTCCTTCCATTTAAGATCTGCATACGACTTTTATCTATCAGATGCTTCCTTTAATCAAGCCCGAATTATCTCAACCTTTTCTTCAGATTCTGCCACTAACTCTAGACCAAAAACTCGACGTTCTCCCAATTCCGTCCAGCAAGTAGGAGTTCGGCACTTCCGACCATACAGCGCTTCATAAGGTGCCATTCGAATACTTGCCTGATAGCTGTTGTTGTAGGCAAACTCTGCTAAAGGCAAATACTCCTCCTAACTTCCTCTAAAATCCATCACATGGCCCCTCAACATATCTTCCAATACTTGGATTACCCGTTCAGATTGCCCGTCCGACTGAGGATGAAAAGCCGTAGTGAAATCCAACTTAGTGTCTAAAGCTTGATGAAGTGCCCTCCATACCTTAAGAGCGAAGACCACTGCTACTAATTCCAAGTCGTGCGTCGGGTAATTCACCTCATGTGGCCTCAATTGTCGGGATGCATATGCGACTACCTTCCCGTCTTGCATCAATACGCAACCAAACCTGTATGGGAAGCATGACAATACACCGTAAAATCCTTTCACCTCTCGAAATTTGATCAACACCGAGCTTCCATCAATACTTTCTTAAGTTTTTCAAAACTCTCCTGTTGCTTATCCGTCCATACAAAGGGTACTTCCTTTCTCAACAACTTTGTTAATGGCACGGCTATTGACGAAAACCCTTCTACAAACCTTTTATAATAGCCTGCCAATCCCAAGAAACTACGAATCTCTGCCACCGACTTAGGTGGTTTCCAATCCAACACTGCTTCAATCTTCTTGGGATCCACCCTTATTCCTTCAGCAGACACCACGTGTCTTAAGAAAGTAACTTCCCTAAGGTAAAATTCACACTTGCTGAATTTAGCATAAAGCTTTTTCTCCCTCAATAGTTGCAACACAATTCGGAGATGCTCATCATGCTCCTCTTCAGACTTAGAGTATACGAGAATGTCGTCGATAAACACCACGATGAACCTATCCAAGTAAGGTTGAAACACCCGGTTCATCATATCCATGAATGTGGCTAGGGCGTTTGTCAACCCGAACGGCATTACTACAAACTCAAAATGGCCGTATCTTGTCCTAAAGGCTGTCTTATGGATATCTGCCTCCTTCACCTTCAACTGATGATATCCCGACCTTAAGTCGATCTTTGAGAACACTGCTGCCCCCTTAAGCTGATCGAACAAGTCGTCTATCCTTGGTAAGGGGTACGTGTTCTTGATGGTCAGCTTATTCAACTGACGATAATCTATGCACATACGCATAGTTCCATCCTTCTTCTTCATAAACAGAACTGGTGCTCCCCATGGAGACACACTGGGTCGAATAAACCCACGATCAAGCAGTTCTTGGATTTGAGCCTTGAGTTCAACCAACTCCTTTGGTGCCATCCGGTATGGAGCGATTGACACAGGAGCTGTTCTCGATAGCAAGTCTATTCCAAATTCTACCTCCCTATCTGGGGGTATTCTTGGTAATTCCTCTGGGAACACATCCTCAAAGTCCCTTACAGTTCTAACTCCACTGGCACCTCCTTCTTTTCCATCTAACGCACTTACAAAGGCTAAGAATGCCCTGCACCCTTTACGAACCATCTTCTCTGCCTTCAATGCCGAAACTACGTTAGACAAGTAGTTTCTTCTTTCTCCAATCATTACTACCACTTCATCTTTCGGGGTCCTTAGTTCCATTTGTTTAGCCGTACAATCCAACACGGCCCGGTGCTCTACTAACCAGTCCATACCAAGTATGAGGCCAAATTCTCCGAAGGGTAACTCTATTAAGTCAGCCCGAAAGCTCACTCCCTGAATTTCTAAGGATATACTCCGAAAGATCTTATCCACCACTATAGTTTGGCCTAAAGGGCTTACTACAGTCATCTCCCTATCAGAAAGTTCAGAGTCTAGGCCTAGTGTTTCAACTACACTACAGGCAACAGAAGAATGGGTCGAGCCCACATCAATAAGAGCAAAATAGGGCTTACCATGAATGAGGAACGTATCGGTTATGACGTCTGACGCGTCTCCATCCTCTCTCTGGTGAACCGCATAAATCAAACCCGGCTGCCTTGCCTTAATATTAGCAGCACCTCGGCCTGGTGTTCCACGTCCTCTACTATTTCCTTAATTATTCTGATCATGACCTCGTTGAGGTCATTGTCCCCTACTACCGACTTGATTAACATTACGAGCTCTCGGTGCTTTTCATCTGATCTCTTTGGACAGTCCTTGATCATATGGTCCTTTGACCCATATCTGAAACACCCACCTGTCTTCTTCCAGCATTCGCCTAAATGTTTCTTCCCACACTGATCACAAGGACGATACTGCCCTCCTGTACCAACTTGTTGACCTTGCGGCCCATCAGCTCTGGGCCTTTTCTGCACATTTCCCAACGATCCTGACAACCCATGACCCCTTTTGGGTCTATTCCTATCAGAGCTCTGCTTAACCGAGTCCTTGATTCCCTCGGCTACCTTAGCCTTTTCTACTAACGCGAAAAACTCCTGCTCCTGATGTGGAGCTATCAATAACCTGAGGTCATCCCTTAAACCGTCTTCAAAACGGACACATCGCTCATGTTCAGTTGCCACTACTCCTCGAACATATCGGCTTAACCTCAGAAATTCAGCTTCATACAGTGTTACTGACTTGTTCCCTTGAACCAGCCCCAAAAACACCTTCCTCTGCTCATCAATATAACGTGTGCCGACATACTTCTTCTGATATGCGGCCTTAACATATTCCCAGGTCAGATCCTCAGCTGTGGCACCATCCCGAACTGTTAACCACCATTGGTATGCTTCATCGCGTAACAGTGCCACCATTCCCTTCAACTTTTCCTCAAGGGTCAGATCGAGCTCATCCATAATGCGCTCGGTTGCTTCCCACCAGTATTCAGCTGTACTGGGAGCCACACCAGATACTCCACGAAACACTTCGGCTCTGTTGGCTCGGAGTCGCTCGGGTATAGATTTTTGAGCTCCCGTATTCCCTCCAGCACCAGCCACCATTTCGAGAACCCGCAAAGATAGCTGCGATCATGAATCATCCCGTCGTCTGAGCTTGCTGCTCGACACCAACAGCTGAGGGTGGTGGCGGTGGCGGTAACTCATTGTCAGACCCTTGACCCGATCTAACGGGTTCTGACATAGTCATTCTTCCACTACCGCGTCCATGACGACCGCGTCCTCTAGAACTCATATCTAACAATGTGCTTTAATCTGATTTAAGAAAGTTTTATGAATTAGCCCTTATTCCACTGATTATCTACGAAGAAGTTTTATGAAAAGAGTTTTAGGAGTGGTTCTTTCGTATTCATACATGCACACAGTCTTTACATTCATACATCCATCAATCAATTATGAACTTTCGTTCATTCAGAGAAATGTTGTAGTTTTCATTGTTGTTGTTTTTCCACTACCCAGGGGTATTTTCGTAATTTTCCCTACAGTGGTATTTTCGTAATTTGTCAAAATAAGGTTCCTTAGTGATTTTTTCAATAAGAGTATTTTGGTAATTTTTGAAATCCCGAGGGTATTTCAGAAATTTTGAAATTACAGGGGTATTTCGGTAATAAACCAGGGTAAATTTATAAATATTAATAAATCAAGGGTATTTAAAAATTTGCAAAACTTGAGGGTTCTTTTTGAGAATTTATTTTCCAAATTGGTGTTGTTGCAAAAATTTTGAAAATCAGTGGTCGTTCTGGTAATTTTGTAACTTGGGGGTATTTCGGTAATTTGTAGGGTAGGGGTAATTTCGTAATTTTTTAAAACAGGGTATTTAGTCATTTTGCAACTTAGGGTTTTTGAACATTTTATAAAGTAATGAGATTTTGATAAAAATTGTGGGTACTTGGAAATCTCATAAACCAAGGGCATTTTTGTAATTTTACCACTAAGGGTATTTTTTTTGTAATTTTTATAATTCAGAAATATTTTCAGAGAAAAAAATAGTCTTTCTAAATCAAGAGGGTAATTTAGAAATTTTAAAACTAGGTTTTCCATAAAATACGGCTAGTCTCTTTCGGGTTTAGTTAGGGGTTTAGCCCGTGTATAAGTCCTCTTGGTTAGGGTGAACCGAGGCTACGCACCAGGTAGGATTCGAGTGGGTAGGAGGTGAGTCACAAGGACTGCTTAAATACCAAGCTCCCACTGAAACCAATCGTAGACATGCGTACCATGGTTGCCACACCCTAACTCGGCGACTCAATCACAGGTTTGTTTAGTTAGGCATTTAAGTCTTATGTTTTTGCTGGGGTATACTAGTCCTAGGGTTCAAGTACTTAATCTCTATTCTACGTTCCATTCCATTTCTACCTTTCTATAAATCACACAATGGATAGAAGTACCTACCTGGTGGACTTCGAGTCAGAGACTTAGTGGGCCATGCCAGAAAAACCTGCTTAATTTGTAAAATTCCTTTTGGGCTTACTTTGGAAAACGTTTTGGGCCTTAAACCCAAGGCTGGGAGTTTAAAACTAGGCTCTGATACCAAACTAAAATGCCCCAAACCCGGCCCATGAGCCTTGACCGGATCTGGTATGTTCCCCGGTGTAAACCGTTTCAAATTCTTTTGTTACTTAGGAAAAACTTGTGGGATTTGGAAGAAAGATCGTTTTGGGTTGGGCTTGAGATGAAAACAAGTTTATTTCATTATTAAAATCCTTTACTTTAGGTGACAAAACGTTTGGACTTTGTTTTAAAAATAGATTTACTTAATCTTTTAATAAATAAAAGTTTGTAAGCTTAATAAATAAAATAGAATAAAATAGTTCCACTAAGGCCTTATTACATCAAATAATTCCCAAAATTTAAATTCAAAATACTTAAAGTAAAATAGTCCAAATAAAAAAAATCTAAACTTCACATGGCCTCCACTAAGCATCTGCCGGCCCGGTCCATCACTGGTAGTCACCTGAAAAGTAATCCCACAATGGGGTGAGTCAACAGACTCAATGTGTAACCAACACTAAAATTTAATATTTCAGCCATACAATGTCATACATGTTCACAAAGCATTTAAATAATATGATGCAACCCGAACCCAAACCTAGATAGCCATCCGCTACACGTCCCCCGCACCAACCTGCACACCGTGGGGACTACTAAGTCAACCCTCCATCTGCTACACACCATCGAAGGCAGTCGCTGCAGTCGACGTGCTCATCGCCCTTATAAAATTTGTGGTCTTAGGTCACCACATTCAAATATCGTGGTCTTAGGTCACCACATTCAGATACCGTGGTCTTAGGTCACCACATTCAGTTATCGTGGTCTTAGGTCACCACATCGTGGTCTTAGGTCACCACATTCACTTCCCCTTTAATATAACCCATATGCCCCATATCTTACATATCATGCACATCATGCCTTAATTCACATTCTTATCACTTTTTCACATGTTACATATAACATATATTCATAATCCTAGTAGGAGAAGGAAACGTACCTGAGTACTTTGTACCACAACATGGTACCTTAGCCATATTCACATTCTTATAAACATGCTCATATTAAATTTAGCCATAATTCTTATTAAAAGATCGTGTGGGGTACACACCTGATTTGCTTAGTGATTCACTGAAATCTCGAAATCTGATCTACTGTCTTAGATCTTAATTCCTACATTCGACCAACCCTAATATATTAGCATAAAGCCTATTCGGCTATAAAACCAAATCCTAGTAGGATTTGTATTCGTAAAACCTACCTTGTTGCCGATTGGGACACCAACCAATCCTGAAATTTTTGCTTTATTCCTCCTTGTATTCGGCCGGGCATTGAATCAATTAACTTGGTTAGTTTTCGACTTTTGAATATTTAAAGAACAGATCTAAATACTAATCTAGGCTTTAGCCGAATATACATAGGTGCTTACCTTCCAAATCTTAAATCCCGAATTGGATCCTTGCTTCCTTAATGCTGTCGAAATTCCTAGAACCATATGTTAGATTTAATTCTAACATTAAAACATAAAACATGGCCTTTGGCCGAATATACATATGTCTTACCTTAGATCCTTGAAATCCCAAAAGATACCTTCTTGTAGTTGACAATTCTTAAATCTCGAATACACCCTTCCATAATTCGGCCAAAATCAATAATAGAGATTAGTCCCTAAATTTTCGATAGGTCTAAAAGAATTGAAACCAATTTTGGATCTTACCCTTTTAAGAAATCGACAGCACCCTTGTTAAAAGCCCCTTAAAGAATCGTCCTTGATGACTAGATAATAAGGTTTCAACTTTTGGTATTTTATGGAGAAGTCGGCTAGGGGTTCTCTTACAACTCAGAATCCCTTACTTAGCCACCACTCTTCTATTTTGATAACTTTATCCTTTGAATTATCACTTTATTAAAAGAATTAATCAAACAATTACCTCCTAAAATAATGATAAATAAATCTATTATTTATCTCCTATTTAGACGAAATTTAAAGAGAATAAAACTCTTCCCTTGGGTTCCTTAGTGCCGTCCACTTCCCTGCTCTTTGTAGCAAAAATAAAACTCCTTTATTTGCTCCCCAAGTGACTCGAACCTAGGCCCAATACCCTTGTATGTGGCGTCACCTACCTGGGCCTCAAGTGATATCTTGAGCCACTTTTCCAAGCCTGTTTGTGTGTCAAATTCCTCCAATTAATTTTCTTAAGGCTACCTTGTTTTAGTTTCCTCTTTTACTTAACATTTCTAAATCATTTCCTTACATTTCCAGGTTTCCAATAATGTTCACTTTCCTATTTTAACTTGACATTTCCAAGTTTCCAAAATGTTCACTTTCCTATTTTAACTTGACATTTCCAAGTTTCCAAAATATTCACTTTCCTATTTTAACTTGACATTTCCAAGTTTCCAAAATGTTCACTTTCCTATTTTAACTTAACATTTCCATACATTCCCAGGTTTCCAAAATATTCAAAATACATTCATAACACATAAGACATGTCATTTCGTACAATTAAACCGAAAATGCATAGGCCCTTTTCAGGATGTTACAAACGTCGTGAGGTTTTAGTAGAGTTTTCTGCCAGAGCTTTACTCGTTTAGGAAATTACTCGAAGATAGCCAATTGATCCATCTTGAAGAGTCAGAGTTCTACTCAAGACGGAGGATCTCCTCTTCAATTCCTTCAGGGGTTTTTAAGGATTTCCTATGTTTTATTTTATCTTTTCTTTTGAGATGATTTCTTGTTTAATTATGAACTAAACCCCTCAGATACCTGAAGGGGATGAAACCTATGATTGATTTTGTTATTTAATTCTTTCAGTTTATATGATAAATACTTAGTTTGTTCTTAATTATGTTGCTTAAATTTATCCGATGTGCTTAGGTGGAGGAGGGATAGACCTTGCCTAAGAGTAGATCTAGCATAATTAAGCGGAGTTGATCGGGCGCCTAGAGATAGGGTTACGAGATTTTACCAGATTAGGGTGAAACCTAATATGGGAGTCCATTGATCGATTTACTGCTTCTTTAAGGGGTTATTATAAGAGAACGAGAGTTGCACTAATTAACCTAAGGCTAGACGTTATTCGCTTTGAAAGAAGGTTTAATATAGGTTAGGGAGTCTTACGGATCAAGCTAAGTAAAAGAAATCATATGAATTGGAAGTTAGATAATAAGTGAAGTCATAGGTGGATTCTTCCCGAAGGTATCGTCTTTATCAATTGAGTTTTCTTCAAAGTCTTTTCCTAAAGTTTATTCTTTTGCCTTTGCATTTAAAGTTTAAGTATTTCATTTGTTTTAGTTTAATAAACCAATCACTCCATATTTAGGCTAAATAATAGAAAGAAAGTGAGTAATGGTACTTTTAGGTTCCTTGGGTTCGATAAGATATTCTTACCTGAGCTATACTACTGTTCGATAGGTGCACTTGCCTCTATCGTTGTCGCAGTCAGTCTACAGGTTCGATCACTCTTTTATAAATATTAAAACTAGACTGTTTTGCAGTGATCAAGTTTTTGGCGCCGTTGCCGGGGAATTCTAAAATATTACGAAAGCTCTATTTTTATTACTCTAGCCATTATTACTATTTTTACTCTACTAACTTTTCTTTTATTTTTTTTGACAGATAATTCTAAGGAATGGCACTGAATAATTATTAGTGGCAAGGCATGGGGACAATTCCTGCTGAAGCAACCAGTATTTTCAACATCGACGTGGTAACCAGGTTATCTAATCAGTTTGAAATAATGAATAAAAAGATTGATGGTTTGAGTAATCTCTCGCAGGTATACCTAGTAATGCATAATAACTTGAATCTGAGAGGCGTGTTAAATCCTGAGTACCCACCCTACGGATATGGCATGAAAAACAAACAAGTCCACTATATAGGTAATTACTCTAGATGTCAAAATAATTTTTATAGTGACACTTATACTACAGGATAGAGGTACCATCCCGACTTCTCGTGGAATGATCAAAGATAGGATTTTCCTCCAAATTTTCAACAACCTTATCCACAAGAAGGGGAATTAAACCTCGAAGAGATTCTGACAAAATTAGTGACAGCTACAAACTCTCATCTTCAGAAGGCTGAAGAAACACTCGATGAACAACAAAGATCAATTGAGGGAATGAAAATTCAGGTGAGAGAAATCATCATGTCAGTTGGACTACTTATTGAGATATTATGTGAAATATAGACAGAAATTTTTTCCAAAGGCACACAGTAGGTAAAAGCAATTCCACTAAGGAGTGGCAAAGAGTTAATTGAACCTTAAAGAAAGACACCACATGAAATTATCAAGAAAATGAGTGTAGAAGGTGAAAACGATAATCCACTGCCTACAGAAAATAAAACAAAAATTCCATATCCAGTAAAATTGAAGAAAGAACAATTGGATGCTCAATATGGTAAGTTCCTCGAACTCTTTAAACAAATACATATTAACTTACCTTTCGTTGAAGCTATTTCACAGATGCCGAAGGATGCAAAATTCTTAAAGGAACTTCTTACGAACAAAAGGAAGCTTGAGGAGGTATCCATGGTGGAGCTCAATGAAGAATGTTTAGCCTTTCTCCAAAATAGACTACCACAGAAATTAAAAGATCCAGGGAGTTTCACTAATCCTTGCTTAATTGGTAGTTTAAACATCAATAAAGCATTAGCAGACTTAGGCACTAGTATTAATCTAATGCCTTACAAATTATTTAAACGACTAAATCTTGGGGAACCAAATCCCACTAGGATGAGTATTCAATTAGCCGATAGATCTATTAAATATCCTAGGGGAATTATTGAAGATGTCTTGGTTAAAATTGACAAATTTATTTTTCCTGTTGATTTTATTATGTTAGACATGGATGAAGACATTAATGTTCCTTTAATCTTAGGCGTCCTTTTTTAGCCACTGCTAGAGCTATTATTGATGTAGGTAATGGTAAACTAGCTCTGAGAATAGATGATGAAGAAATTATCTTTCAACTATATGATGCCATGCGATATTCTAAAGAACAAGATGATTCCTGTTATTTCGTCGACACTACTGATCATATTATAAAGAATTCATTAAATGAAATTATACAAGGTGACACATTGGAATTGTGCCCAGCTCAAGAAGAGGGAGAAAAAGATGAAGACAATGAGTCAAATCTGAAAATGTCATCATACGAACAACGGAGTGAAGAAAGCATCAAGAATGATAATGAAATAAAACAAAAACCCTCCATCATAGAGCCACCCAAATTGGAACTCAAACAGTTACCAAAACACCTAGAATACGCATTCCTTGGAGACAGTTCTACACTACCAGTAATCATATCCTCAGAATTAAAATCCAAAGAAAAGGAGGAACTGATAAAAGTACTAAAAGAACACAAGAAAGCCATAGCTTGGAAAATTTTCGACATCAAGGGAATAAGCCCCACATTCTGCACCCACAAAATTTTGATGGAAGAAGAATGTAAACCATGTGTGCAACCTCAGAGGCGTTTAAACCCTAACATGAAAGAAGTGGTCAAAGCCGAGGTAATTAAACTTCTAGATGCAGGAATAATTTATCCTATTTCTAACCGTACTTGGGTAAGTCCTGTGCAGGTAGTCCCAGAGAAAGGAGGAATGATGGTAGTACCCAATGAAAAAAATGAGTTAATTCCCATAAGAATAGTTACAGGATGGAGAGTCTGCATAGACTATAGAAAGTTGAATGATGCCACCAGGAAAGATCATTTTCCTTTGCCTTTCATAGATCAAATGCTAGAAAGATTATCTGGGCATATGTACTACTGCTTCCTAGATGGACTCTCCGAATACTTTCAAATTCCCATAGCCCTTGAAGACCAAGAAAAAACAACATTTACATGCCCATACGGTATGTTTGCTTATCGTAGAATGCCTTTTGGATTATGTAATTCTCCTGCTACTTTTCAGCGTTGCATGTTGGTAATTTTTGACGAACTCGTGGAGGACATCATGGAGGTATTTATTATGATTTCTCGGTATTCGGTAATTCTTTCCATCTTTGCCTTAAAAATTTAAAACGAGTTCTAACGAGATGTGAAGAAACAAACCTTGTTTTAAATTTGGAGAAATGTCATTTTATGGTTAGAGAAGGGATTGTATTAGGACATAAGATTTCTAGTAAAGGAATTGAGGTAGATAAAGCAAAAGTTGAAACCATAGAAAAATTACCTCCCCCTAGCTCAGTCAAGGCTATTAGAAGTTTTTTAAGACATGCAGGTTTTTATAGAAGATTTATTAAGGATTTTTCTAAAATAGCTAAGCCTTTGACAAAATTACTAGAAAAAGATGTTCTTTTTAATTTCAATCAGGAATGTTTAGATGCATTCAATCTCCTTAAGGATAAATTAGTAAATGTTCCGATTATAATTGCACCTGATTGGAACTTACCCTTCGAATTAATGTGTGATGCAAGTGACTTTGCAGTAGTTGCAGTTTTGGAACAACGAAGAGACAAGCATTTTCAGCCAATCTACTATGCTAGAAGAACAATAGCACCCGCGCAAGAAAATTACACCATGACTGATAAAGAATTACTAGCTGTAGTTTTTGCTTTTGACAAATTTAGACAATATCTAATATTATATAAAGTTGTTGTTTACACTGATCATTCAGCTCTTCATTATCTTTTAAACAAACCTGATGCAAAACCTAGACTAATACGATGGATTTTACTCTTACAGGAATTTGACTTGGAAATATAGGATAAGAGGGGAGCTGAGAATCTCGCAGCAGATCATCTTTCAAGACTCAAAAATCCACACACCAAAGAGCTTGATCAACATGAAATAAATGATTCATTTCCCGAAGAACAGCTCTTTTCTATAACACATTCTAAGTACCCTGGTTTACAAACATTGCAAACTATCTAGCAGCTAACATCCTACCAAGAAAATTAACACATCACCAAAAGAAGCAATTCTTTGCTGATGTGAAAAATTATTTTTGGAAGGATCCCTTTCTTTTCCACATATGTGCAGATCGGGTAATTCGAAGATGCGCTACAAGGGTAGAGCCAAGCAAAATCCTGGGACATTGTCATTCAGGACCATTAAGAGGACACTACGGTGGTATTAAGACATCACACAAAATACTTGAATCAGGTTTTTACTGGCCCACTCTATTTAAAGATGCCAAAGAACATGTAACATCTCTAAACGTGATGAAAGGCCTCAAACATATATGCTATCATGTAAAATATTTGACGTAGGGGTAATTAATTTTATGGGACATTCCCGAGTTCATTTGGAAATAAATACATCCTAGTAGCAGTTGATTACATGTCAAAATGGGTAGAAGCGAAAGCCTTACCTACCAATGATGCTAGGGTTGTAGTTAAATTTCTCAAGAGACTATTTTTCTGATTTGGTACACCTAGAACCATCATCAGTGATAGGGGTACTCATTTCTGTAATACACAATTTGAAAAAGTCTTAAAGAAATTTGGAGTATGGCACAGAACAACCACCCCTTATCATCCCCAAACTAGTGGGCAAGTTGAGGTAGCAAACCAAGAGCTTAAGCGCATTCTAGAAAAAACAGTTGAATCAAATAGAAAAGATTGGGAAGTTAAAGTAGATGATGCTTTTTGGGCTTATAGAACAACATTCAAAACACCTCTAGGGACATCCCCATACAAGCTCGTATACAGAAAAAGTTATCATCTACCGTTCGAGTTAGAACACAAAGCTTTCTGGGCAATAAAATTTTTAAATGCTGACCTTGACCTTGCAGGAAAGAGAAGAATGATACAGATAAATGAGTTAGATGAATGGAGAACGGAAGCCTGTGAGAACTCAATGTTGTACAAAGAAGCAACAGAGCGACGTCATGATGCCCGCCTCAAACGATCAAGACATTTCGAAGTAGGAGACCTAGTCCTATTATATAATTCAAGGCTTAAATTATTCCCTGGGAAGCTAAAATCCAGATGGTCAGGCCCATTCATGATCAAAACAATATTTCCATATGGCACCATTGAGGTAACTCATCCCACTAAAGGTACATTCAAGGTAAATGGTCATCGACTTAAGATTTATAATGGTACAGATCTTGGAGATACAAGAGAGGAGTTTATGCTCCATGAGCCTTCCTTTAGAACTAAAAACAGGGAGAGTCTAGCTTAAGACTATAAACGAGCACTTTTCGGGAGGCAACCCGAGCACTAAACACATTAACTTTGTTTTATCTAACAAAAATGCAGGATCATTAGCACGACCTTTAACAAGGGCGTGCCCATAACCGAGCATAAACAGGGAAAACATCTCTTCTCCAACACAGGCTGCGATAAAATCACACGAGCATGCCTTATAACCGTGTGAGGCTACTGACATATCGAACACGACTGGCACACGGGCGTGCACTGTGACCGTGTAAACATACTGACTTATCGAGAACGGGCGTGTCAAATTATCACACGGGCGTGCTAAAGACCCTAAATCGCGCCCAATTCCAAGCAATCGCGAAAAGCACTGGCAGTTCAAATTTAACACGGCTGTGTCAGGTGGCCATGTTCCCCTCCATATATAAGAAAATTAACCAGAACCCCTCCCCCATTTTAAACCCTAAACACAATTCTCAGCCTCCTTCCCCAAAATTCCCACCATACCCACACCCTCCACCACCCGAAATTACCTCTCCCTACCCTTTCCTCAGTACGCCCGCAACACAATCGTGCTACCCACGCCACGCCGCTGCCACCGCCGTGCTTCACCCGTGTTCGTCACAAACAACCACCCCTAGTTCCTTTTTCTTCATCTTTTCAATTATTTTCTCTTTATTTAAAAGTTATAGTTGATTTTAGACTCAAAAGACATGATTCACTTTTAGTTTTTCAGTATTTTACTTTCATCCTCTTCTTGCTTGATTTATTAATTCTATTTTGATTTTAATTCTTTTTAATATATATTATGTTTTAGCATTTTATTTTTTCCCCTCATTGCAGAATTGATACTCTATTGCTAAATTTAGTCAAACGTTAAATTATAATTCTCATACACCATGACTGATTCCAATGAAATTTTTGCTTACCTTTTGTTATTGTATTCAAAACTAAATAATGATTTTAGTTAGGAATTGTTTATAAGATTATGATTTTAGTATTTGTTCTTCAAAGAAGCAGCTATCTTGGCTATTGACTGTGATGATTGTTAAATTCATGGCTGTATAAAGGAGGTGTATCTCTCATTGATCATGTTGCAGGAATTATGTCATCATCACGTCTTAAAAGGGCCGTTCCAAGAAAGAAAAAGAAAACACCAGGACCATCTTCGGCTAGCGCCTCATCAGAAATTCGACACCGCTTCCTCCAATTTAATCAAAACACTCAGGAAGAACGATATAAGGCACTCCGGGAACATCCTTTAGGCGCTGAAAGATGTATGGACTGGAACGCAATAGAACAAATCAGACTGACAACCGATATCCGAGCCCTCATAGCAACAGAGCCATGGGAGCAGTTCTTCTCTATAATCGAGCCTACTTACTTGGAACTCACACTCAAATTTTGTTCCACCTTCACACTGCAAACAGTGATGGCTCAGTATGACGACCTCGGCACTATCTAATTTCGTCTCGGGGGCACAATACGATGATTAAGCGTACCACAATTTGGTACGACCCTTGGTCTCTACACTCCAGAATTTATTGAAGAAAATCCTCTGGGCGATTTAGACCACGATCTGCACATCACTCAAATCGCCTGCTGGTAAAACTTACACCCTAGTACAAGAAACTATAACCCCAGTCGTTCAAAGGCGACCACCCTTTCCCCAGGTCTCAGGTATATTCATGCTATCCTTGCTCATACAATTACAGGTCGCAAAGAGAGCACCGGCGTCATTAATAAACAAGACGTCCACTTCTTGTCATGCATGTCTGAGGGACATATTTTCGATGTGGCGTATTTTATCGCATGCGCAATGCAGCATCAGACAGAGGCACACAGAAAGGGCATCATTTCAATGGGGCCATACATAACGTGATTAGCTCGGCACTTTAATCTCCTCGACACCGATCAGCAGAGGTCCTCACTCACACTGATCGGATACATGACACCCCAAGGGATACAAACAATGTTACATATGAATATGACCAAACGACGTCATGGAACGGACCCTCCTCAATACAGACTAGCTACAGAGGAGGGGTGCCCGAGGACATTCCTGATGATGTGCCACCAGTCCCGAGCCAGTAGCCGTCATGTTCAACGACTTCATTGGCTGATATCTCGACACGCCTCACACAATTCGAGCAGTATTATACCCAGCAGTTTTCTGACACTACTCGACGCTTTGATGGGATAGAGGCTACCCTACAACAAATCTGCCAACACTTTCATATATCACCACCAACACCTCCGCAGGATCCAATTGACGATGAGAACCTCTGAGTCCTCAAAATTTCTATTTGGCATCAACTTTTATGAATTTTAAATTTATTACTTTTATCATCGAACGTTGCTTTCAAATTAATTCTCATTAGTATATCATTTATTATTATTATTTCTTATTATTATTATTTTATTTTCCTATCATTGGCTATCTAACCGCATAACCTCATAAGTAAAAAAAATTATTAACTCAGTGACTCTGCAGAATCAATTACACGCCGCATAAACACATAGTCAAATAAAAGTCACCCGAGGATTGTATTTTGGACTTCATCCATAAATTCGAGAAGTATCACTTTCTCCCTTCTCTTTTGATTTATCTCATAACTGTCATTATCTATCTCTGAACATTGAGGGCAATGTACATCTTAAGTGTGGGGGGTTAACTATAGTACTATTTGAAAATCCCTGAAGTTAGTCTTGATCTTAAGTATTTTTCTCATATTATTAATTAGGATGAAATTACTAATGATTTATGATCTTTATTGATATGTCTCTAATTAAATCATAGTTAATTGTGCATTGAGGTTTAAATTTGAAGGATACTAGAGAATCATGCATGATAAGTCTATTTTTCAAAAATAAAAATTGATAGGTTGTTGAACTGAATTTGAGTATTACCTTGAAGTTTGAAATTTACAGGGATTGATGTCAAAAACACCCATAATTTTTTGGTGAGATTTTGAGCCTTATAGAGCATATATTCTTTTTCTTACTCACTTAATTGATTATGAGTGTGTCAACTTTGAACTGTTATTCTAGAACTTGCCTCGTTTATACATGTCGAGACCACATTAATGATTTGATACACTGAGATGATAAAGGTACCTAGGTTTAACCTATTCACTCCATTAAAAAGCCTACCTTCACAAATCAACCCCTAGTGAACCCAGTAGAATCCTAATAACGTTTTTATTGACTCAACCACTAATATTAAACCAAAATCCCTTTGTATTTGTTATCAACATTCCTTTGACTACCCCTCTATCGAGAATTGGCTTGATCAATTGCCAAATTAGGTTATTTCAATTATCAAAGTTCCTTTTATTAAGTTTTACTTAGTTTGTTCTTAAAAAAATCCCAGTATATTCAATATTGGTGGTATATAAAAGAGCTTAGAGTGTATGAACTCCAATTAGTAAAGAAGAAACTCGTATTAAAGTAGTACCAAAATACTCCTTATTGTGGAGTAATTATAAACAGTGATATTATTAGTTTTCATTCGAAGTAAATATTCATATTTAGTTCAGTGTTTCTAGTTAGGTAATTTGTCAAGTCAATCTCGATTCCAACCCTTCTAATTTAGCCTTTTTCCACTCCTTTAACCCTGGCCCCGTTACAACCTTGATTAAAGACCTTTTGATCTATGTATCAACTCATATATAGTGGTAGAGATTTGATTTCCAAGCAAGTCTATGGGATTAACTTTTCAGGTTCGACTTGGAGTGTTTATTCTTGAACCTTGAACACCTTTGAGTGACTTGAGTGAATTTATTATGAGGATGTCAATCCTTGTCGGCATTGAATTAAAGGTAACTACTTAGATAAGTGGAAACACCTATATTTTCGTACTACAAAGGTATGACTTATCGTAATTGAATCTTTAGGACTCTTTGAGTTGAATTATCCATGTATAAATTATCTATGAATTATGATGAGACAATATCGATAGGAATTATGACTTTTGGAAAGTTCGTTTTAATTGTAAATTGAGAATTTTGTTTGAGGACAAGCAAAAGCTTAAGTGTGGGGGTATTTGATAAACCGTAAAAGTAACACATTTTAACCCCATATTTAGTATGCTTTTGGATAATTTAGCCCTCAATTTATGTAAAAAAATGCTCTTAATCCTTTCTTTTCATGTCTTGTACTCAGGAGAATACCTAAGGATAAAAAGAACGTAAAGCAGGCTTAATACGGACCAAAGTGGGCCAACCCAAGAAGTCGGCACGGCCTGGATTTCATACCACATGGCCGTGCCCCAATATTTAGATTGCACACAACACACCCCGATTTACGATCGTGCCTCGTCGACAAAAAGCCCAACACGGCTGGACTTCATGCCACACTACCGCGTGCCCAATTCATGCGGACCCAAAGCACGGCCTCTACCCATATATTACACGGGCGTGTCATAGCCGTGCCTAAATCGACAGGATGGAGACACGGGCTGGACTACGATTTACACGCGCGTGTCAAAGCCGTGCCCCTGCTGTGGGAAAGAGCAATTTCACTCGAAATTGGATGCTTGGAGCCCAAGAAACGCAATCCTAAGTCCACTCAAACACTTAGGATGAATTTTACTTGAATTACGAGTACTTAGGAGCCAAGTAAAGCATCCCAAACGTCTATATAAACAATCCAAGGCAGCAATTCAAGGTCGTGAGGTTTTAGCAGAGTTTTCTGCCAGAGCTTTACTCGTTTAGGAAATTACTCGAAGATAGCCAAATGATCCATCTCGAAGACTTAAAATTCTACTCAAGACGGAGGATCTCCTCTTCAATTCCTTCAGGAGTTTTTAAGGTTTCCTATGTTTTGTTTTATCTTTTCTCTTGAGATGATTTCTTGATTAATTATGAACTAAACCCCTCAGATACCTGAAAGGGATGAAACCTATGATGGATTTTGTTATTTAATTCTTTCAATTTATATGATAAATACTTAGTTTGTTCTTAATTATGTTGCTTAAATTTATCCGATGTGCTTAGGTAGAGGAGGAATAGACCCTGCCTAAGAGTAGATCTAGCATAATTAAGCGGAGTTGATCGGGCGCCTAGAGATAGGTTTACGAGATTTTATCGGATTAGGGTGAAACCTAATATGGGAGTCCATTGATCGATTTACTGCTTCCTTAGGAGGTTATTATAAGAGAACGAGAGTTCCACTAATTAACCTAAGGTTAGACGTTATTCGCTTCGAGAGAAGGTTTAATATAGGTAAGGGAGTCTCACGGATCAAGCTAAGTAAAAGAAATCATATGAATTGGAAGTTAGATAATAAGTGAAGTCATAGGTGGATTCTTCCCGAAGGTATCGTCTTTATCAATTGAGTTTTCTTCAAAGTCTTTTCCTAAAGTTTATTCTTTTTCCTTTGCATTTAAAGTTTAAGTATTTCATTTGTTTTAGTTTAATAAACCAATCACTCCATATTTAGGCTAAATAATAGAAAGAAAGTGAGTAATGGTACTTTTAGGTTCCTTGGGTTCGATAAGATATTCTTGCCTGAGCTATACTACTGTTCGATAGGTGCACTTGCCTTTATCGTTGTCGCAGTCAGTCTACAGGTTTGATCACTCTTTTATAAATATTAAAACTAAACTATTTTGCAGTGATCACACCTCCTATTTCTGTTTGTGTTATTACAATCTTTGTAGATATAGAGGTGATGGAACTTTGAAATGAACCGGATAACTCTTCTGAGTAGGTAAATCTGCATCCAAAGAAGATGTTAAAGTATCTGAATTCACTAAGTGAGGATTTATCTTGTCAGTCTTTGCAGATTCTGACTCTTTCAGTGTAGGAATTTCAACAGCTGGTTGATTCTTCTCAACGGGCTTATCTTCGACATCAATCAATAGGGGTTCCTGAATTTTACTAATTCACAATGCCACTACCTTGATATCTTCTTTACCCAAATTTCTTGGATTCTCAGTATTGCTCGGCAAGGTTCCTTGCGGTCTATTACGAAGCTCCGTAGCTAACTAACCCTTTTGGTTTTCCAAATTTTTCAATGTTGCTACTTAGCTTTGGATCAAAGCATTATTCTTTGCCATGTATGCTTTCAACATGTTCTCCAAACTATTTGATGCCTCAGCTTGAGGTGGTTCTGGAGCTTGCTGATTAAACCCTTAAAATTGGTTGGGTCTATGCTGCAATAATTGTTGTTTGGTCCATTTCCTTGGTTGCTCCAAGAAAAGTTAGGATGATTACGCCATGAAGGATTATAAAAGTTGGATTGGGGTCCTTGTCCACTCTGATTTTGACGTTGGTTCCCCACATAGTACACTAACTCAAGATTTGATGGACAATTCTCAAATGAATGACCTTCTCTACAGTACACACAGCAAACTACTTCAAACGAACTTGGTGGCTGAGCTGAAAAAATTATTAGCACTATTAGCAATAACTTATTTTAACATAGAGGAAATAGACGATACCTAAGCTAATATCGAAGTGAGGTAATCAACTTCATGAACTCCGGCTACACATCTTCCTGAAGTTGTTCTATTTGTTGGCCATTGATAGTTATTACTCACGATCCTCTCGATGATCTCATAAGCCTCATTATAAGACTTAGACAAAATTGCACCATTCGCAGAAGCATCTACCATCAATCTTGTATGTGCATTGAGACCATTATAGATTTTTTCTTAATTTTGGCTCTTGTAATTTTGGCATGAATTAGTGTCTACTTTAGTGGTTATGTGTTCTGGGTGTGTGTGAGAGGTCCCAAGTTCAAGTCTCAACTTGGGTAAATTTTGGTATTTTTATGAATAAAGCCCAAACTTTGGTTAGTAGGCTTATAAGTAAAAGTTCGTAAGAACATGTCAGAATGGGCCTACTGGTCTGGTGGTCAAGAGGAGTGTTGGGATGGGAAAGGTCTTGTGTTTGAGTTGTGACGAGAGTATTATTTTTGTCTATCATGTCTAAAGAGTTTGTGTTGGATTGAAAATCTGATAGTAAGGAGAGATTTGGGGAGAGGATAGTGGGACTATCAGAAATTCTGTTCAATTTCCTCTCCCCAAAAAAAACAAACTTCGGCATTATCCTTTTCCCAAAACTCTCAGCCGTTTCTTTTTGCACTAGCTTACTGCCATTTTTTTTCACTTTTCCCTTCCACATCGATTTCATTTTATTTTTCTTTTTCCTTTCGTCAGCGTACATCCCTATGGTTAGTGTGTATTCGTCAATTCAAAAGGTACGTTATGATTCATTTTGGGTATAGTAATGGAGTATTAAAGGTTTACTTTTTTTATTAGGGGACAATCAAGGAACTGTGGACTAATTTTTGGGGTTTTAGCAGTAGGAAACCATTGTCGTTCGTTAAAGGTAAGGTTGTCGGTAAGTTTCAGGAAAACTCCTGTTCATAACAACTTGGATTAAGTGACTGAAATTAGGCTTTCAATTGTCGAATTTAGGTTTAGGAGTGCTCGGGATTCGTTACGCGTCAAAATTGAACCAGGTCTGTACCCTAAAATATAGAAAATGAGGTTTCAATGAAAGCTAAAAACCTTTCTGTTGACGCCACACAAGCGTGTGATCACCTGTGTGGGAGGCCGTGTGTAAGACTATTAGTCACCACACGGTCGGGTGATGGCTAGGCAAGGCCGTGTATGACACATGGGCTCGACCAATTAGGCCGTGTGGGCCACACGAGCAGGCCACATGGGCGTGTGATCCTATTTTTCTAAAAACTCTGTAAGGTTCCACGGGTCACCCTAGTCGACTGTGGACCTACTGTAGGGTCGGTAAGCAATACTTAGGCCCCTAAATGAATGATCTATCTATCTGATTTCTGTACTAAGCATGTATGCTGATCTAAATATATGTATATATGAGTTTAATTGCATACTAGAATTTCATTATTGCATGTTGCATTGCATCGGGGTGGGTTGATTATGATTGGAGGAAGTATCTGAAAGGCTCTTAAGCCTGTTATCTGGCAGCTCAGCTGCAAATCTCTGATTATGTGTTGTTTTCAGTACAACCTGGTGTGTAGGGCTGGGTGGGTTGATTTTATCCCCACATAGTGGGGAGGGTTGGACGGAGTTGGTGTGTAGAGGCTGGTGGGTATGACTCAGTTATTTGCATATTCTGTCTGAAATGGGCCAAGGCCGAGTAATATGTTTGACTCTGTATCTGAGTGGGCTAAGGTTCACACCTTTTCTGTAATGGGCTCAGACCCGAATTGTGAATTGATGTCTGTTATCTAATATTTCTCTGTGCATATATTTTCTGTGGGGATTACAAACTGAGTTTGCGAAAACTCACCCTTTTCTGTTTAATCTGTTTAGGTAATCCCTAGTAGTAGACGGATCGTTGTGGCAGAGGACTCAGTGGTGACCACAATTCTGGACACTTACTTACGATTTATTTTTATTTATGATCTGGTTATATTTGGGTAACTTTTATGTAACATGGCCTTTATGGATTTTTTATTAAAATTCGGGATTACTATTTTTAAAACTGCTAGTAGTAGGATAAGACACGAATTTTCAAAATAAATAAATGCTCTATTAAAAATACACAAACTCGCACAAACTCATAAATTATGTTAAGAGCTTTCGCAACATATAATGTTTAAGATGGATAATAAATAATTAAATGACACGTTTTGACGAAAGCCAAAAATATCTACAAATGGTTTTAACATAGTTATGTTTTTCCAAAGCACTATCATGTGACGTCTCCAGAGTTGTCCATAACGTCTAGGTCGGGTTAGGGTGTTACATTTAGTGGTATTAGAGCCAGGTTGCAAAACTCGATTATGGTTTGGGTTTTTAAATTGTTTTTCTGGAACGATTTTTTAAAATGATTCAAAATATTTTTGAAATAAGTATGTGGTACACCGAGTCTCCGGCGTTGATCCTATAAGTGTTCTGAACTCTGTTTAAGATTTTTCTGACCTACTAGTTGCATGCGTGAAATGACCTTAGGCGAGATCTTCGCTTCAAATACTTTAGGTAGTGTAAACCGAAATCAGAAGGAATCGAAAATCGTAGTAAAAACTACGATTTGTGATAACGAACTCTAAACTTCGATACTATTTTTCATGAAACATCTGTTAACAAATATTGGAACTGTAAACTAATGCATAAAACTACTAATACAGATAAACTCTAAATTTACGATGAGCGCACGAGGTATCCATGGACGGGGTACTATAGGTCGTGGTAGAGGCCGTAGGGGTTCGAGCTGGATTCTGCTCTATCTGGATACAAGCGAGACGCTAATCTCACCTGCTACAGAGACTGAGTCTCGAGATCCCATGGCTGGGGATGGCGCATTGTCCCAGGCTATGCTGAGGAATTAGAGAGGGTTGCTGGGCCCAACACTGGATGTGGGGGCCATGGGTCAGTTATCAAATGACTCCAGTCCAATGGTGCTGAATTATTCAGGGGTGTTAGTGGAGTCGCCCCTAGCGTGGCTGAATACTGGATGGAGGCCACAGAAAGAATTATGGATGATTTGGATTATACTGTTGAGCAGAAGCTCAAAGGGGCTGTTTCCCTACTTCATGACGACGCTTACTAGTGGTGGTTGACTGTTAAGGAAGGCACTCAGCCCAACCGTCTGACTTGGGACTACTTTAAGATGGCTTTCTAGAGCAAGTATGTGGAAGCCAACTACATTAATGCTAGGAGGCGTGAGTTCCTTAATCTTACCCAGGGGGACCGTTCAATAGCCGAGTATGAGGCCGAGTTTCTGAGACTGAGCCGTTATGCTCAGGGCATGGTGACAACTAAATATGAGTGATGCGTCCGTTTCGAGGATGAACTCAAGGATAACCTACGGGTTCTGATAGCTCTGCAGAGGGAGCGTGATTTTTCTACTTTGGTGGATAAGGCAAAAATCGCCGACGAGGTTAAGCACCCTGAGCGCCAAAATCGTAAGAAAAAAAATATAAGAGGGAATCGGATCCCCCGAATTTTGTGATGAGGCCTAAGAAAAAGGCCAGATCTGATGGGCTTGTGAGAGTTGGGCCTCCTGTTGCACCTATTGGGGTGGCGCTTTGTGGGCACTGTAGTAGACGTTATCCGGGCGAGTGTCGAAGAACGATTGGGGCATGTTTGAGATGTGGGTCTGGGATTGTCCACTGAGGACTGATTAGATGCAAGCTGCAAGTAGTGGTATTGTGTAGCCATTGAGAGTAGCTCAGTAGCCACCTAAGGGACAAGGCCAAGCTAAAGGCAGTAATGGCATGGGCCGATGACAGAGAGCACCGAGTCGAGGTGTGGGATCAACTGAGGTGAGACAGCCTACACTGGTTTATACTACACGTCGTTGAGAGGATGGTGATGCTCCGGACGTCATTACGTGTACGTTCTTAATTTTTTATGTACCATACACTACATAAATAGATGTAGGCTCTACACACTCTTACGTAGCTAGCTCTGTGTCTGAAACTCTGAGGACTTTTTGGTTAGGTACATCTGAGCCGTAAAGGACTTTTTGGATATTTCTCCTGAGGAACTACCGGGTCTACCTCTGAGCCGAGAGGTAGAGTTTGAAATTGTGCTCTTTTCTGGTACAGCTCCGATGTCCATCGCCCCTTATAGAATGGCACCGAAGGAGCTTGTAGAGCTTAAGGCTCAGATTCAAGAGTTACTGGATTGTGGGTTCATCCGCCCTAGTTTGTCTCCGTGAGGAGCACCTGTGCTGTTTGTGAAATAGAAGGATGGATCCATACGTATGTGTATTGACTACCGCCAATTGAATAAGCTGACCATTAAGAACAAGTACCCACAGCTGAGAATAGATGATTTATTTGACCAGTTCAGAGGGGCTTCTGTGTTCTCCAAGATCGATTTGCAATCTAGATACCACCAATTGAAGGTTGAAGAGACTGATGTGCACAAGACGGTATTCAGGACTCGGTATGGCTATGACGAGTTCCTAGTAATGCCATTTGGATTAACTAATGCACCGGTAGCTTTTATGGATCTGATGAACTGAGTGTTTCAGCCCTATCTGGATCGGTTCGTGGTAGTCTTCACTGACGACATTCTGGTGTATTCGAAGATTGAGGACAAGCATGATGAACATCTCTGAGTGGTATTACAGAAGCTGCGTGAGAAACAGTTGTATGCAAAGTTCAGTAAGTTCGAGTTCTGGCTCAAGGAAGTAACCTTTTTGGGGTATGTAGTTTTTGTAGAGGGGATTCGTATTGATCCTAATAAGATTGAGGCTGTGTTGGAGTGGAAACAGCCGAAGAATGTGCCTAAAATCCACAGCTTTTTGGGGTTAGCGGGTTACTATAGATGCTTCTTAGAAGGTTTCTCTTTGATCGTAGCACCATTGACCAAGCTTCTGCGTAAGGAGTTCCCTTTGTCTGGACCTATAAGCAACAAGAGAGCTTTGAAAAGCTCAAATTTGTTTTGACGCAAGCTCCGATTCTGATACAGCCTGATTCTGGAAAGGATTTTGTCGTATATAGTGATGCGTCGCATGTGGGTCTAGGTTGCGTTCTGGTGCAAGATGGTAAGGGGTAGCTTATGCGTCACATCAGCTCAAGATGCATGCGACTAATTATCCTACGCATGATTTGGAATTGTCAGGTGTGGTCTTTGTTCTAAAAATCTGGAGGCACTATCTGTATGGTGAGAAATGTACTATCTTCACTAATCACAAAAGCCTCAAGTAGCTCCTCACTCAGAAGGAGTTAAATCTTATTCATCGTAGATGGGTTGAATTGCTTAAGGATTACAACTACACCATCGAGTACCACCCTGGTAAGGCTAATGTGGTTGCAGATGCTTTGATTCGTAGAGCAATGACTGATCTGAGAGCGATGTTCACTCGACTCAATTTATTCGACGATGGGAGTCTGTTAGTAGAGCTTCAGGTTAAGCTTACGTGGATTGATCAGATCAGAGGTAAACAGATGGGGGATAAGTCTCTCGAGTTGAGGTTCTGTTAGGTTAAGAATGGGGATACTACAGATTTTAAAATTAACAGTGATGGGGTACTTTGTTTCCGCAGTCAGATCTGTGTGCCAAATGATAAGGATTTGAGACAGTCGATTCTGAGGGAGGCGTATAGTAGCCCTTACGCTATGCATCCCGGAAAGAATAAGATGTAACAAGATCTATGAGAGTTGTATTGGTGGCCGGAATTAAAGCGTGAGGTTATTGATTTCGTTACTCGTTGTCTGACTTGTCAGCAGGTTAAGGCTGGCCATAAGTTGCCTTAGGGGTTTCTGCAGCAGGTAAAGATTCTAATGTGGAGATGGGAGCGAGTAACTATGGATTTTGTTAGTGGGTTGCCCTTAACACCCACTAAGAAAGATTCTGTCTGGGTCATCATGGATTGATTGACCAAATCTACTCACTTTATTCCGGTTAGGACGAACTTTTCGTTCCAAAAATTGGCTAAGTTGAATGTGTCTGAAATAGTGAGACTGCATGGGGTTCCTATCTCGATCATCTCCGATAGGGATCCTCGCTTCACGTCTCGGCTTTGGAAGAAATTACATGAAGCTCTAGGCTCGAGGTTAGACTTCAGTATTGCTTTCCATCCTCAAATAGATGGTCAGTCAGAGAGGGTGATTCAAGTACTGGAGGACATGTTGAGGAGCTGTGTTATAGATTTTCGAGGCAGTTGGGAGTAGTATTTGCCATTGGCAGAGTTTGCCTATAACAGCAGCTATTAATCTAGCATTCAGATGGCACCTTATGAGGCCTAGTATGGTCGTAAGTGACGCATTCCCTTGTGCTGGACTGAGTTGGGGAGCGATGTGTTCTGGGTCTGGAATTGGTTTCTAAAACTAAAGATAAGGTCCGATTTATTCGAGATTGATTGAAAGCAGCATCTGATAGGCAGAAGTCCTATGCTGATCTGAAGAGAAAGGATATCGAGTATGTTGTGGGAGACTTAGTCTTTATCAAGTCTCACCATGGAAGAAGGTCTTGAGGTTCGGTCGTAAGGGTAAGCTAAGCCCTCGATTTATTAGACCGTATCGTATTCTGAAACAAGTAGGGCGAGTCACATATCAGTTGGAGCTTCCTCCGGAGTTGAATCGCATACATGATGTGTTCGACGTCTCAATGCTGTGACGCTATCGCTCTGATCCCACGCATGTTGTTCCTATTGAGGACATCAAGGTTAGACTAGATTTGACAATTGAGGAGGAGCCTGTTTAGATTCTGGAGTGTGACATTAAGGTTCTGCAGAGGAAATCTATCCCCAAAGTGAAGGTGTGTAAAATCATAGCACTGAGGAGGCCACTTGGGAGCTAGAGGATTTGATGCGTCAGAAGTATCCTCACCTCATCTGATCAAGTAAAATTTTGAGGACGAAATTTTCTTTTAGGGGGTAGAGTTGTAACGCCCCAATTTTTTCTTAATTTTGACTTTTGTAATTTTAACATGAATGAGTGTCTACTTTAGTGGTTTTGTGTTCTGGGTGTGTGTGGGAGGTCCCAAGTTCAAGTCTCAACTTGGGTAAATTTTGGTATTTTTATGAATAAAGCCCAAACTTTGGTTAGTAGGCTTATAAGTAAAAGTTTGTAAAAACATGTCAGAATGAGCCTACTTGTCTGGTGGTTAAGAGGAGTGTTGGGATGCGAAAGGTTTTGTCTTCGAGTTGTGACGAGAGCACTATTTTTGTCTATCACGTCCAAAGAGTTTGTGTTGGATTGAAAATCTGATAGTAAAGAGAGATTTGGGGATAGGATAGGGGGAATATCAGAAATTCTGTTCAGTTTTCTCTCCTCAGCAAAAACAAACTTCGACATTCTCCTTTTCTCCAAACTCTCTACCATTTATTTTTCCCCTAGCTTACTATCATTTTTTTTTCACTTTTCCCTCCCACCTCGATTTTATTTTATTTTCTTTTTTCCCTTCGTTAGCGCACATCCCTGTGGTTAGTGTGTATTCGGTAAGTCAAAAGGTACGTTATGATTTGTTTTGGGTATAGTAATGGAGTATTAAAGGTTTACTTTTCTGATTAGAGGAAAATTAAGGAACTGTGGACTGATTTTCGGGGTTTTAGCAGTGGAAAACCATTGTCGTTCGTTAAAGGTAAGGTTGTCAGTAAATTTCAGGAAAACTCCTGTTCATAACAACTTGGATTAAGTGATTGAAATTGGGCTCTCAATTGTCGAATATAGGTTTCGGAGTGCTCGAGAGTGGTTACGCATCGAAATTGAACCAAGTGTGTACCCGAAAAAGTAGAAATCGATGTTTTAACAAAAGCTGAAAACCTTTTTGTCGATGCCACACGGGCGTGTGGTTGCTCGTGTGTAAAACTGTTAGTCACCATACGGCCGTGTGATCAACGAGCCAGACCGTACGCGAGTGACACGGCCGTGTGATGGCTGGGCAAGGCCGTGTGTGACACACGGGCTCGACCAATTGGGTCGTGTGGCCACACGGGCGTGTGGGATTCTGGGCCAGATCGTGTGATCCACATGGCCAAGGCCAATTTGGGCCGTGTGGTCCACACGGGCAGGCCACATGGGCGTGTGAGCCCAATTTTCTTAAAACTCTGTAAGGTTCCACGGGTTACCCTAGTCGACTGTGGACCTACCATAGGATCAGTAAGCAATACTTAGACCCCTAAATGAATGATCTGTCTGTTTGATTTCTATACTAACCATGTATGCTGATCTGAATATATGTATATATGAGTTTAATTTCATAATAGCATGTCATTCTTGTATGTTGCATTGCTTCAGGGTTGTTGATTATGATTGGAGGATGTATCTGAAAGGCTCTTAAGCTTATTATCTGGCAGCTCAGCTGCAAATCTTTGATTATGTGCCGCATTCGGTACAACCTGGTGTGTAGGGCTGGGTGGGTTGATTTTATCCCCACATGGTTGTAGGGTTGGACGGAGTTGGTGTGTAGAGGCTGGTGGGTAGGACTCAGTTATTTGCATATTCATGCGAAATGGGCCAAGGCCCGAGAATATGTCTACAGATCTGAGTGGGCTAACGTCCATATCGTTTACAGAATGGGCTCGCACCAATTGTGAATTGATGTACATTATCGATATTTACGTGTGTGTATGTTTTCGTGGGATTACACACTAAGTTTGTAAAACTCACCCTTTTCATTTAATCTGCTCGGTAATCCCTAGCAGTAGACGAATTGGTGCGGCAGAGGACTCGGTGGTGACCACGATTCTGGACACTTATTTACGGTTTATTTTTATTTATAACCTGGTTATATTTGGGTAACTTTTATGCAACATGGCCTTTATGGATTTTTGGTTAAATTTCGAGATTACTATTTTATAAACTACTAGTAATAGGATTAGACGTGGATTTTCAAAATAAATAAATGTTCTATTAAAAATACATGAACTCGTAAATTATGTTAAGAGCTTCCGCAACATATAATGTTTTAAGATGGATAATAAATAATTAAATGACACGTTTTGACGAAAGCCCAAAATATCTACAAATGGTTTTAACATAGTTATGTTTTTCCAAAGCACTATCATGTGACGTCGCCAGAGTCAGCCATAACGTCTAGGCTGGGTTTGGGGTGTTACAGATACAATGATGAATCCGATGATGAGGACACTTATGAAGTAACTCCTTGAATCACTCCTAAGCCTCATACAAAGACTCGTCATCCAATTATTGGAAAGTTGTGATCTCGTTCCTTAACTTAACGTTTTTGCTAGGCGGGAAATACTTAACCAAAAATCTCTTTGCTAATTCTTTCCATGTAGATATAGAACTTGGTGGTAATGAATTGAGCCATGCTCGTGCTCGATCTTACGAGTACGAAAACAACTTCAACCTCAGTGCATCTTCAATAACACCGGCTATCTTGAATGAATCACTCACCTCCATAAACAATCGAAGGTGGAGATGTGGATCTTTCGTGGGCTTACCCCTGAGTTGGCTCACCGTTTGGAGCATTTGAAACATCACTGGTTTCAATTCAAATTGGGTTGCCTCAATATCTGTCCTTCTAATTCCTGGATTTAGCTCACTGAAAAGTGGCACAGCATATTGTCTGATGCATCAATCCCTATCATCTGCAATGTGGATGGGATTTCGTACACTATCGGCTTCAATACCTTGGTCTTTATTCTGATTTCCAAGGTCCATCTTGACTTGTCTTTGAGTTGTTCGTTCATGTCTTCTTTTTCTAAAAGTTTGCTCAATTTCAAGGTCTACGGGGAGTAAATGGATAAATCGATCGACGCTCATAAACGCCTCAAAAAAAATCACAAAATTAAAAAGAATAAGTTAGTAATGTTAGAAATAAACCAAATTGGAAGTAAATAATTCCACTCAAAAAAATGACAATGGCAACAGTTAACAATCCCCGGCAATGGCACCAAAAACTTGTAACGCGTAGGTTTGTGCAAGTGTACACAATCATTATCAAGTAATAAGTAAGTATCGAGTTATCGTCTCCACAGGGATTGTATTTGTGCTAAGTCACTTAATTTGTAAAATTATATTAACAATTTGGTAAATAAAAACACAATATGATTGAGAAGTGATACTTAAAATTAAGTATATTAAACTAAATGCAATGATCCCTGATACAAATTATCGTAAGTATGCAAACTATATGAATGAATAGATTTTAGCAAAATTAAACACAATTTGCAACAATTATAACATAAATAAACTAGGACAATTACTTTAGTTAAACTCAATTTATTATCAGCATGCTTAATAATATTCAAAAAAACATTCTATAGTAACTCGATCTTTCATGAGTTTGGAAGCCACATTAGGTCCTTTTGGAATCCTTTACTTAGTAAATACGCATTTTACTGATCCTTATTTACTAAGGGTTTCTTAGTATTTGTGTGAGGTAACAGGGACATGTTAGATTTGAAACAGTTTAATCACACAAATCTAAAAACTATGCAGATAACAGTGCTTGGTTAGAGTTGTTATGCTACCTGCAATTTAATCAAGTTAGGATATAAATTGAGAATGCACATTTCAATTATGTGTCCACTAGCCGTCGTCTGGTTAGGATCGCTCAGATAATTCATGTGCATTTCAATCACGTATGAACGAAATATAGACTTGATTTTAATTGAAAACATGATTGATTGAGGCACAAACATTATAAGCATGAATAAAATAAATATTATTTAATCAAAGCCATCATCCTAGCTTAAATAAAATTAAGCTAACATTGTTGTAAACAAGAACACAGAACACATAGCAAACATTTTCAGATTAAATTAAAGAAAGGAAAGATTAAACCCAAATCAAAGTGGTTGTCACCTAAGACTCTGACTGACTAGGCTCCTTCGCTCTTTTGCATTAAGCCCAAATCAAAGTGGTTGTCACCCAAGACTCTGACTGACTAGGCTCCTTCGCTCTTTTGCTTTGCTCCTTTGCTGATGGCTCTCCAAGGTGGCCGACCAAGGGCTCTTTAAGACACCTAATTGCTAAAATCTCTATGAAGAGATGATGCTAAGCGTGGGGAATAGAGAATGCTAAAGAGAATTGAGAGAGAAGAGAGAATGATGAGGGATGAGGGATGATTGATGAAGGAATGAGGGGGTCTTATTTATAGGTGAAGAGAGGGGGTAGTTTACTAAAAATACGGGTTTAATCTCTTCAAGTTTCTTCAATGGGTGGCTGGCAATGCTTAGTGTCATTTGACTTGGATTTTTCTTGATTTTTAAGCAATTTAAAAGCCATGACAACTCAAGACTGAGGCTCGATCAAATGTAAATCTTCAGGCAAATCTCCAATTTCTTCAACATTGCAAGGACCTTGTGTAATTAAACTAAAAGTGGTTTATGTGGAGCCATGTGTAGCCGAATTTGGGTTGGCTTGGTTTTCAATTTGGACGGTTTTTGTAATCCAACAAAGCTATTAAACATATCCAAAATAAATCAATAAGTTAAAGGACCAAAGAATAAAATTTATCCAATTTATATAATTAATTACAACCCAAATTATTAATGAAATATTTAAAATGAATTATTAAATATAATTTTATATTTTATTATTTAATTTAATCATGCATGGTCCATTTTAATATGTTTAAATAAATATAAAATAAGCCATTTTATGCATGAAAACTATATAATAAAGCATAAAATCACATTTTAATAATTTTATGTCCTAATTTCATATTTTCACATATTTCATTAATTTATTAAACAATTCTTGATCATTTGCAAAAGCAGTCTAGTTTTAATATTTATAAAAGAGTGATCGAACTCAGAGATCGATCATGACAACGATAGAGCCAAGCGCACCTATCAGACAGTAGTATAGTTCAGGCAAGAATATCTTATCGAACCCAAGGAACCTAAAAGTACTATTACTCACTTTCTTTCTATTATTTAACCTTAAATATGGAGTGATTGGTTTATTAATCTAAAAACAGATGAAATACTTTAACTTAAATGTAAAGATAAAAGAACAGAACTTCGGGACAAGACTTTAAAGAAAACTCAATTGATAAAGACGATACCCTCGGGAAGAATCCACCTATGACTTCACTCATTATGTAACTTTTCCATTCATATGATTTCTTTTACTTAGCTTGATCCGTGAGACTTCCTAACCTATATTAAACCTTCTCTCGAAGTGGATAACATCTAACCTTAGTTTAATTAGTGGAACTCTCGTTCTCTTATAATAACCCCCTAAGGAAGTAGTAAATCGATCAATGGACTCCCATATTAGGTTTCACCCTAATCTGGCAAAATCTCGTAACCCTATCTCTAGGCACTCGATCAACTCCGCTTAATTATGCTAGATCTGCTCTTAGGTAGGGTCTATTCCTCCTCCACCTAAGCACATCAGATAAATTTAAGCAACATAATTAAGAACAAACCAAGTATTTATCATATAAACCGAAAGAATTAAATAACAAAATCCATCATAGGTTTCATCTCCTTTAGTTATCTGAGGGGTTTAGTTCATAACTAGATAAGAAAACATCTCAAGAGAAAAGATAAAACAAAACATAAGAAATTCCTAAAACTCCCTGAAGGAATTGAAGGAGAGTTCCTCCGTCTTGAGTAGAATTTCGTCTTCTTGAGATGGATAACTTGGCTATCTTCAAGTAATTCCCTAACGAGTAAAGCTCTGGCAGAAAAACTCTGCTAAAAACTTCCCCCCTTTAAATTGCTGCCTTGGGTTATTTATATATATGTTTTGGATGCTTTACTTGGCTCCTAAATACTTGTAATTCAAGTGAAATTCATCCTAAGTGTTTGAGTGGACTTAGGATTGCGTCTCTTGGGCTCCAAGCATCCTATTCCGAGTAAAATTACTCTTTCCCACGACAGGGGCACGGCCTTGACAAGCCCGTGTAAATCGTGGTCTAGCCCGTGTCTCCATTCTGTTGGTTTAAGCATGGCCATGACACGCCCGTGTAGTATATGGGTAGAGGCCGTGCTTCGGGTCTGCCAATTGGAGCACGGCCGTATGCAATGGAGTTCAGGCCGTGTTGGGCTTTTTGTCGATGAGACACGGCCATATAAACAAGGGCGTGACCGTGTTTTAGGTGGAACACAAGGCACGGCCGTGTGGAATAAAGCCCCAGCCATGCTGACTTCTTGGGTTGGCCCAATTTGGTCCGTTTTAAGCCCATTTTACATTCTTTTTATCCTTGGGTGCTTTCCTGAGTATAAGACATGAAAAGAAAGGGTTAAGAGCACCTTTTTACATGAATTAAGGATAAATCCATCCAAAAGTATACTAAATGTGGGATTAAAATATGTTACTTTTACGGTTTATCAAATACCCCCACACTTTAAGCTTTTTCTTGTCCTCAAGCAAAATTCTTAACTTACAATTAAAACAAACTTTCCATAATTCATAATTCCTATCGACAATGCCTCATCATAATTCATAGATAATTCATACATGGATGATTTAACTTGAAGTGCTCTAAAGATTCAAACGAGATAAATCATGATTTTGTAGGATGAAAACATAGGTGTCTCCCCTTATCTAAATAATTACCTTTGATTCAAAACCGACAAGGATCGACATCCTCACTAAAGATTCACTCAAATGACTCAAGGTGTTTTAAGGTTCAGAATAAAGTAATCAAAGTCGAACCTGAAAAGTTAATCCCATAGGCTTGCTCGAAAATCAAATCTCCACCATTTGTATATGAGATGACACACAAATCAAAAGGTCTTTATTAGGGTTGTAACGGGCTAGGGTTAAAGGTGTGGATAAAGGTTTGAATTAGAGGTTATAATCGAGATTGAATTGACTAATTACCTAATCTAAAAATAATGAACTAAATATGGATATTTACATCGAATGAGCAGTAATAATACCACTATTGATAATTAAAGAGTATTTTCTTCACTTTAAAATTTGATAATACTTTAATACGAGCTTTTCCTTTAATAATTAGAGTTTAATTGCTCTGAGCACTTTTATACTCCTAATATTGAATAAACTTGGATTTTTTTTAAGAACAAACATATAAACATAGTAGAAGAGACTTTGAAATAACCTAATTCGGCAATTGATCAAATCAATTCTCGATCAAGGAGTAGTCAAAAGAATGTTGATAATAAATACAAAGAGATTTTTGGGTTAATAATAGTGGGTGAGTCAATAAAAAGGTTTTTAGGATTCAATGGGGTTCACTAGGGGTTATTTATGTGGGTAAGCTTTTTAGTGGAGTGAACGGGTTAAGACCTAGGTGCCTTTATCATCTCTGTATATCAAATCGAAAGTGTGGTCTCGACATGTATAAACGAGGCAAGTTCTAGAATAACAGTTCATAGTTGACACACTCATAATAAAAAGTGAGCATGAAAGAATGTATGCTCTAAAAGGCTCAAAATCTCACAAAAATTATGGGTATTTTGATGTCAACCTTGTAAATTTCAAACTTCAAGGTAATATTCAAATTCAGGTCAACAAATTTTGATTTTTAGAAAGTAGACTTATCATGCTTGATTCTCTAGTATCCTTCAAATTTAATCATCAATGCACAATTAACTATGAATTAATCCAAAACATATCAATAAAAATCATGAATTAACAAAAAATTTATTCTAATTACTAATATGAGAAAAATACTTAAAAACAAGACTAAATTCAGGGATTTTGAGAATTATGCAAAAAGTTAGGCACTATTACCCCCACACTTAAGATGTACATTACCCTCAATGTACAAAGATAGATAATGAAATTTATGTGCCAAATCAAAAAGAGAAGGGGGAAAGTAATACTCCCTGAAATCTGGATGATCTTTGGCATCTTTGGTGGCGGTGATGGTGTTTTCTATGGGCCTGGTGGAGTGGCTACCGGGAAGTAACTTGCTAGATGAAGAAATTGGGTAGCTTGTGAAGATATAGCCAAAAGATCTAGGTAAATAGTAATAGTATATTAATACTATTCTTAAAGATTAAGGAAATAAAAAGAAGGAGACTAAGAAGACAACTGAATTTGAAAGAAAAGACTAATGGACTAAGGAGTCCTTATTGTTGGATGGTTTACGAAGTGGGTGTGAACTTGAAGGCTATGGTGTGTGATTCCCTAGCAGTCTTTAGAACCTAAAATCAAGAAACTAATATGAAATAAATTATATTAAGTAGAAAAAAAGTATAGATAAGGAAAATAAAGGAGATGAGAAAAGAAAAATAGAACCGAAAAGGTTTCAGAGACCCTTGGCGTGTCAATTAAGTGAAGCTGCAGGCATGAACTCATGTGGAGGTCTCCTCTGAGGAGACGTTGCTTATGTTTCTTCGGCATGATCTTTGTGTCGCTCAAGAGTCTTGGACCTCTTCCATGAGTATGAATAAAAATTTGAGAGAAAAGATAAAGAGAGGATACAGAAAGAATATGGGAAAAAAGAGGAAGGGCTGTGAGGGTTTTAAATAGGATTTTAAGTCTTGTCACGTTCCCATGCCCATGTACCAAGGGAGTGTCGGTTCACATGGCCGCAGTGCACGACCGTGTTATGGGGTGTGTTGTTCTTGTACGGCCATTTTGTTGGTTTGCACGTCCGTTCCTAAAAGGCTAGGATGTGAGCACGGATGGACTGCACGGGCGTGGGTTGCCCGTGCTCCATAAGTCAGTGTCTAGGCACGGTCGTGAGGCACGACCGTGCTATTTTTTTGGTGCCCGTGCTGTGGGTGGTTGGATCCGTGACGAGGGGGCGGTTGGACTGACTTACACAGCTCTGCTCTACCAGAGTGGTGGTTCTAGTGGTCCACACGGCCACAGGCACGACCGTGTGTATGGCTGTGTGGCCTGGAAACCTGCATCTTTGTTTTAAATTTCAACTAAATACTGAGGAAAGAAAGATAGAAAAAAAGAAACTGAAAACAGAATTGAAAATAAATAGTGTTAATGTTCGGGTTGCCTCCCGAGAAGTGCTCGTTTGTAGTCTTAAGCTAGATTGTCCTTATGTTTGAGAATTTCAGGGAGGTTTAAAGATTTGAATATCTTCCCTCATGCTTGTGATTTTATTTTCATGACAAAGTTGGATTCGAGAAGCATTTACCTTGGTTTTATCAAATTTTGGTTTACTTACCTCGACTGTTCTGTGGGGGAAGATTTCGTGTACCTCATCTTTTACTTTAAAGTGATTTGATGTCCCTTTGAGTTGTTCTGGTGGTCCCTCTGACTTTACTTTGTGTGGATTCGTCCTTACTTGTGTCTTCTGCTCTTCTAATTTGTCGACCTTAAGTGTATGTGATTCTTCTGTGTCGACTTCATCTTTTATGGCTCTGGCTGAGTTGAGAGCTTGAAGATTTATTGATTCATCTCCAACGTGAAGTATAAGTTCTCATGTGGCAACATCAATCTTAGTTCTGGCAGTTGCTAGAAAAGGCCTTCATAAAATCAAGGGGATTGAATCATCATCATCCATGTCTAAAATAACAAAATCTACTGGGAAAACAAATTTATCGATTTTGACTAAAACATCTTCAATAATGCCCCTAGGGATTCTAACAGTTTTATCAGCTAGTTGAATACTCATCCTAGTTTGTTTGGGCTTCCCTAGACCAAGTTGTTTAAATAGTGTATAAGGCATAACATTTATACTTGCCCCTAAATCAGCTAACGCATTATCAATACTCAAACTACCAATTAAGCAAGGAATCATAAAACTCCATGGATCTTTTAGTTTTTGTGGTAGCTTGTTTTGTAGCATTGCTGAGCATGTTGCGTTTAATTCCACATGGTGCTCTTCATCTATTTTGCATTTGTTCGTCAAGAGCTTGCTTAAGAACTTTCTTGCATCAGACATCTGAAAAAGAGCTTCTAGAAGAGGTAAGTTAATATCTAATTTCTTCAAGAGTTTTAGAAACTTACCGAATTGTTCTTCTGAATTATCTTTTTTTAATGCTTCGGGATAAGGTATGCGAGGTTGATATTCTTTGATTATCAGTTTTGGCTTTTCTTGGGCTACCTCGGTCTTATCCTTCTTTTCTTGCACTAATGTGTGTCTATCTACTTCTGTACCCTCTTGAGTTATAATGGATTGGATTTGCTCTTTTGGGTTTATTTCTGTGTTTCTTGGTAGACGCCCTTGTTGGCATTCAGAAATTAGCTTTGTGAGGTGTCCCACTGACCTAGTAAGTTCTCCAACTTTTTCCTTGATTTCTTTGATCGATATTCCTTGGTTATCAAGTGTTGTATCAGTTCTTTGGAGACGGGCATCTGTGTCTGCCATAAACTTTTTCAGCATCTCTTCAAGGCTCGACTTCTTCTCCGGTGGATAAGGTTGATTTTGGTAATTTGGAAGAGGTTGCTATCTTTGATTTCCTTGTCCTCCCCACAAAAAATTTGGGTGGTTTCTCCAACCTGGATTGTAAGCATTACTATAAGGATTATTAGATCGAAAATTGTTACCTATATAGTTTGTCTGTTCATTTTCTGCTTCTGGTTGGTACTCAAAATTCGCTACATTCCCGCTTGCTTCACATTTCATGACTGGATGTACCTGTGAAGAACATAAATTATCAAGCTTTTTATTCATTAGCTCCATCTATGTTGACAGCATTCTCATTACGTCTATATTGAAAACTCCGGCTGATTTTGTCAGCTTTGCCCTTGTGATTTGCCATTGATAAGTGTTCAATGACATCTCTTCAATAAAATCGTAGGCTGCTTCAGGAGTTTTGTTGTTCAGAGTTCCACCGGCTGATGAGTCAATCATTTGCCTTGTTGAAGAATTCACACCATTGTAGAAAGTTTGGACTTGAAGCCACAAAGGTAATCCGTGGTGTGGGCATCATCTTAAGAGATCTCTGTATCTTTCCCATGCATCATATAATGTTTCTGCGTCATTCTGCACAAAAGAAGATATGTCATTCCTAAATTTGGCGGTTTTACTGGTGGAAAATATTTTAAAAGAAATTTTTCGGTCATTTGGTCCCATGTGGTGATTGACCCTCATGGTAACGAGTTCAATCACTGCTTTGCTTTATTCCTTAATGAGAAAGGAAATAATCGAAGACGTATGGCATCATCAGAAACGCCATTTATTTTGAAAGTATCACAGAACTCTAAGAAATTAGCTATATGAGTATTTGGATCTTCGTCCTGCAATCCATCAAATTGAACAAACTGTTGAATCATTTGTACTGTGTTAGGTTTTAATTCAAAATTATTGGCAGCTATAGCGGGCCTAACAATACTAGATTCTGCTCCTGTTAAATTAGGTTTAGCATAATCATACATAGTACGTGGGGCATTTTGATCTTGCGCATCAGGCGGGTTATTTGCGGCCATCCCTTTAGTAGGATTGGATCTGTTTTGTTGTTCTTCTCTTTGGTAATCTAGAGCTCGTTTAGTTTCTCTACGATTTCTTTGAGCGGTAGCTTCAATATCACTTTCATATTCTAATGGTCCTCTGGGGTTTCTTCTAGTCATAAACTAGAGGTACCTTGCAAGTTTAATAAAGAAGGAGAATTAGTGAAATTAGAGATAAAAATTAGAAATAATGGCTAAAGTAATAAAAATAGAGCTTTCGTAATATTTTAGAAGTTTCCCTGCAACGGCCCTAAAAACTTGATCACTGCAAAACAGTCTAGTTTTAATATTTATAAAAGAGTGATCGAACCTGTAGACTGACTGCGACAACGATAGAGCCAAGCGTACCTATCGAACAGTAGTATAGCTCAGGTAAGAATATCTTATCGAACCCAAGGAACCTAAAAGTTATATTACTCACTTTCTTTCTATTATTTAACCTTAAATATGGAGTGATTGGTTTATTAATCTAAAAACAGATGAAATACTTTAACTTAAATGTAAAGACAAAAGAACAAAACTTAGGGAAAAGACTTTAAAGAAAACTCAATTGATAAAGACGATACCCTCGGGAAGAATCCACCTATGACTTCACTCATTATCTAACTTTTCAATTCATATGATTTCTTTTACTTAGGTTGATCCGTGAGACTCCCTAACCTATATTAAACCTTCTCTCGAAGTGGATAATGTCTGACCTTAGGTTAATTAGTGGAACTCTCGTTCTCTTATAATAACCCCCTAAGGAAGCAGTAAATCGATCAATGGACTCCCATATTAGGTTTCACCCTAATCTGGCGAAATCTCGTAACCCTATCTCTAGGCGCCCGATCAACTCCGCTTAATTATGCTAGATCTACTCTTAGGTAGGGTCTATTCCTCCTCCACCTAAGAACATCAGATAAATTTAAGAAACATAATTAAGAACAAACCAAGTATTTATCATATAAACTGAAAGAATTAAATAACAAAATCCATCATAGGTTTCATCTCCCTCAGGTATCTGAGGGGTTTAGTTCATAACTAGATAAGAAAACATCTCAAGAGAAAAGATAAAACAAAACATAAGAAATTCCTAAAACTCCCTGAAGGAATTGAAGGAGAGTTCCTCCGTCTTGAGTAGAATTCCATCTTCTTGAGATGGATCAATTGGCTATCTTCAAGTAATTCCCTAACGAGTAAAGCTCTGGCAGAAAAACTCTGATAAAAACTTCCCCCTTTAAATTGCTACTTTGGGTTGCTTATATAGATGTTTGGGATGCTTTACTTGGCTCCTAAATACTCGTAATTCAAGTGAAATTCATCGTAAGTGTTTGAGTGGACTTAGGATTGCGTCTCTTGGGCTCCAAGAATCCTATTCCGAGTGAAATTACTCTTTCCCGCGGTAGGGGCACAGCCTTGACACGCTTGTGTAAATTGTGGTCCAGTCCGTGTCTCCATTCTATTGGTTTAAGCACGGCCATGACACGCCCGTGTAGTATATGGGTAGAGGCTGTGCTTCGGGTCTACCAATTGGGGCACGGCCGTGTTGGGCTTTTTGTCGATGAGACACGGTCGTGTAAACCAGGGCGTGACCGTGTTTTAGGTGGAACACAAGGCACGGCCGTGTGGAATAAAGCCCCAGCTGTGTTGACATCTTGGGTTGGCCTAATTTGGCCCGTTTTAAGCCCGTTTACGTTCTTTTTATCCTTGGGTGCTTTCCTGAGTATAAGACATGAAAAGAAAGGGTTAAGAGCACCTTTTTACATGACTTAAGGATAAATCCATCCAAAAGTATACTAAATGTGGGATTAAAATATGTTACTTTTACGGTTTATCAATTACTTAGTATTAACAATGAATTTAAGTAAAAAGATGACAAATGACTTAGGAAAAATCCTATATATTTTTCAGTTTAAAATATGCAAGATAAGCAGCATACCCTTTGCTGATATATTTCTGCACTGATATAGCTGAGAGTACGTTGGACAACCCATCTAGTTTATCAAATTCAATACGAAGCAATTCACCATTCTGACATTTTAACGCAATGTACTTGCCATATTCACATTCTTATAAACATGCACATATTAAATATTGCCATAAACATATTAAGAATTAGTGTGGAATACACACCTGATTTTCTTAGTGATTCACTGAAATTTCGAAATCTGATCTACTGCCTTAGATCTCAAGTTCCTACATTTGATTAATCACTTACTATTTAGTAAAAGCCTATTTGGTCATAAGACTAAATCCCGAAGGATTATTGCAACCAAAACTTACCTTGTTGCCGATTGAATTAAAAATCAAATCCCAGAAACTTGTATTCTTCCCCTTTGAAATCGGCTAATCACTAGATCCCTTGAATCAGTTAGTTTTCGGTTAAAACAGATAGATCTAAGTACTTAAGATAGGGCCTTGGCCAAATATGTGAGTACACTTACCATGAAATTCTCAAATCCCGAAAAGTATCCCTTGCCTCAGATGTGCATCCGAAATACCTATACACCTATGTTAGATTCGATTCCAACATTAAACCATCATAGATGGCCCTTGGCGAATGTAAATCGACTTACCTTAGATCCTTGAATTCAAAGATCCCTCCTTAGAGTCGACGATTCGTAACCCCTAAACACTCCTTATAATTTCGTACCACAAAATAATAATGATATTAGTTCTATGTTGCGCTTAAAGAAGAGAATAAATTAATGACCATAAAATTTTTACCCTTAATATTGAATTACAAACACCTAAGCTTGAAGCCACTTGAGATATTCGGCTACGGCTTTAAGAGGCTTACTTCCGGCTTTTGGAGGGATTAGAAGGAAAAGATAAGGAAGAATAAAGATGGAGGATTCAGCTAGAACACAAGGTATTTCGGCTTTGGCTACCAAAAAGAAGAATAAAACTGTAGAAAATTCGACAGAGAGAGGAGAATCTGCTTAAGAAATTCAACAAAGGAAGAGTGAATGAATGAATGGCCTCTTTTCCTCTAGTAGCCGAAATTACTAGCTAGAGTCCTTTACATGGCCACCACTCTTCTTTATTTTGATAGCTTTATCCCTTGAATTATCACTTTATTCAAATTAAAAGAATTTAATCCATCAATTATCTCTTGAAAATAATGATAAATAAATCTCTTATTTATCCCTTATTTATCCACTAATTATAAAAGAATAAAAGCTCCTAGAATTTAGCCATGTGCCGTCCACCTCTCTACTCCTTGTAGCAAAATAAAACTTTTATTTTAGCTTCCCAAGTGACTCGAACCTAGGCCCAATTGCACACTTGTGGCGTCACTCACTGGGCTTTAAGTGGTATCTTGAGCCACTTTTCCAAGCTGTTTGTGCGTCAAATTCCTCCTATTAATTTTCTTAAGGCCACCTTGCCTTAGTTTCCTCTTTTTAAACTTAACATTTCCATACATTTCCAGGTTTCCAAAATGTTCACTTTCCTCTTTTAACTTAAGTTTCCAAAATGAACACTTTTCTCTTTTAACTTAAGTTTCCAAAATGTTCACTTTCCTCTTTTAACTTAAGTTTCCAAAATGTTCATAATACATTCATAACACATAAGACATGTCATTTCGTACAATTAAACCGAAAACGCATAGGCCCTTTTCAGGATGTTACAGTTCTACCCCCTTGAAATAATTTCGTCCTCAAAATTTCCTAGCTAAAATAATTGAGGGTATTACTGTCGCATTGCCTCTTCTGGCTCCCACGAAGCTTCTTCCGATCCATGATTGTGCCACAACACTTTGACTAGAGGAACTGACTTCCTCCGTAATATTTTCACATCTCGTTCCAAGATCTGAATTGGCTCCTCCTCGTAGGATAAGTCTGGCCTTAGCTCCACTTCCTCAACTGGTACCACATGAGATGGATCCGATTGATAACGACGTAGCATGGACACGTGGAATACGTCGTGCATCTGCTGCAACTCTGGTGGCAACTCTAGCTGGTATGCCACTAGTCCAACTCGCTTCAACACTCGATAGGGTCCTATAAATCTTGGGCTTAGCTTTCCTTTCCGACCGAATCTCATCACCTTCTTCCAAGGCGATACCTTTAAGAATACTTTATCTCCCACATCGAATTCGATTTCCTTCCGTTTAAGATCTGCGTATGACTTCTGTCTATCAGATGCTTCCTTCAACCGTGCACGAATAATCTCAACTTTCTCTTTAGATTCTGCCACTAGCTCGGGTCCCAAAACTCGACATTCTCTTAATTCCGTCCAACATGTAGGAGTCTGACACTTCCGACCATACAGCGCTTCGTATGGTGCCATTCGAATACTTGCCTGATAGCTGTTGTTGTATGCAAACTCTGCTAAAGGCAAATACTCCTCCCAACTTCCTCTGAAATCCATCACACAGCCCCTCAACATATCCTTCAACACTTGGATTACCCGTTCAGATTGCCCGTCTGACTGTGGATGAAAAGCCGTAGTGAAATCCAACTTAGTGCCTAAAGCTTGATGAAGTGCCCTCCAAAATTAAGACGTAAATCTTGGGTCTTTATCCGAAATGATAGACACCGGCACTCCATGTAACCTCACAATTTCTGCCACATATAATTTGGCCAATTTTTGAAGAGAATAATCAACCCTTACCGGGATAAAGTGCGCGGACTTGGTCAAATGGTCCACTATTACCCATACCGAGTCCTTCTTAGTAGGCGTAAGGGGAAGCCCACTAATGAAGTCCATGGTAATTCTTTCCCACTTCCACTGCGGAATCTCGATTGGCTAAAGCAATCCCGATGGAACTTGGTGTTCAGCCTTAACTTGCTGACATGTCAGACATTTTCCCATGAATTCAGTAACTTCCCGTTTAAGATCAGGCCACCAAAATTGTTCTCTTAGATCTTTGTACAACTTAATGCCTCTGGGATGCATAGCATAAGGGCTACTATGCGCTTCCCGAAGAATCCCCTGTCTTAACTCCTCGTCCCCTGGCATACAGACCTTTCCTTTGAAGCACAATACTCCCTCATCACTAACACCATAGTCCTTTAACTCTCCGTTCTGTGCTTGCTGTAGCTTAGCACTTAGGTCCTCATCAGCCAACTGTCCCTCTTTCACCTCATTCAACCACGTCGGCTTGACTTGCAATTACGCGTGAGACTTCCATCATCATATAAACTCAAGTGTTCGAACATTGCCCTCAGATCTGACACAACCTTCCGGCTTAGGGCATCCGCCACTACATTCGCCTTGCCCGGGTGATATTCTATCGAACAGTCATAGTCCTTCAGCAATTCAACCCACCTTCACTGCCTCAAGTTTAACTCCTTCTGAGTTAGCAAATACTTGAGACTCTTGTGGTCTGTGTAGATCGTCGACTTTTCGCCATAAAGGTAGTGCCTCCATACCTTAAGAGCGAAGACCACTGCTGCTAATTCCAAGTCATGCGTCGGGTAATTCACCTCATGTGGCCTCAACTGGTGGGACGCATATGCGACTACCTTCCCGTCTTGCATCAATACGCAACCCAAACCTGTACGGGAAGCGTTACAATACACCATAAAATCCTTTCCTGCCTTAAGCTGAATCAACACTAGAGCTTCCGTCAATACCCTCTTAAGCTTTCCAAAGCTCTCTTGCTGCTTATCCTTCTATACAAAGGGTACTTCCTTCCTCAACAACTTTGTCAAAGGAACGGCTATTGACGAAAATCCTTCCACGAACCTTCTGTAATAGCCTGCCAATCCCAAGAAACTACGAATCTCCGCCACCGACTTAAGTGGTTTCCAATCCAACACTACTTCAATCTTCTTAGGATCCACCCTTATTCCTTCGGCAGACACCACATGCCCTAAGAAAGCAACTTCCCTAAGCCAAAATTCACACTTGCTGAATTTGGCATAAAGCTTCTTCTCCCTCAGTACTTGCAACACAATCTGGAGATGCTCATCATGCTCCTCCTCGGTCTTAGAGTACACCAAAATATCATCGATGAATACTATGACGAACCTATCCAAGTAAGGTTGGAAAACTCAGTTCATCATATCCATGAACGCGGCTGGAGCGTTCGCCAACCCAAACGGCATTACTACAAACTCAAAATGGTCGTATCTTGTCCTAAAACCTGTCTTATGGATATCTGTCTCCTTCACCTTCAACTGATGATATACTGACCTCAAGTCTATCTTTGAGAATACCGCGGCCCCTTTCAGCTGATCAAACAAGTCATCAATCCTTGGCAAAGGATACTTGTTCTTAATGGTTAGCTTATTTAACTAACGGTAATCTATGCATATACGCATTGTTCCGTCCTTCTTTTTTACAAACAGGACCAGTGCTCCCCATGGAGACACACTGGGTCGAATGAACCCACGATCCAGCAATTCTTGGATTTGAGCCTTGAGCTCCACTAACTCTTTTGGTGCCATTCGGTATGGAGCGATTGACACAGGAGCTATTCCCGGTAGCAAATCTATTCCAAATTCAACATCCCTATCTAGGGGTATTCCTGGTAATTCCTCCGAAAATACATCTTTAAAGTCCTTTACTGTTCTAACTCTACTAACTCCCCCTTCTTTTGCGTCTACAGCACTAACGAAAGCCAGAAATGCCTTGTAACCTTTTCTAACCATTTTCTCAGCCTTCAATGCCGAAACTACGTTAGACATGTAGTTTCTTCTTTCTCCGATCACTACCACTACTTCATCCTCCGGGGTCCTTAGTTCCATTCGTTTAGCCGCACAATCCAACACGGCTCGGTGCTCTACTAGCCAGTCCATTCCAAGTATGAGTTCAAACTCCCCAAAAGGTAGTTCTATTAAGTCAGCCCGAAAGTTCACTCCCTGAATCTCTAAAGGTACACTCCGAAAGATCTTATCCACCACTACAATTTGGCCTAATGGGCTTACTACAGTCATTTGCCTATCCGAAAGTTCAGAGTCTAGGCCTAGTGTTTCCACTACACTACATGCAACATAAGAATGGGCCGAGCCCACATCAATTAAGGCATAATAAGGCTTGCCATAAATAAGGAACGTATCAGTTATAACATCCGGTGCGTCACCATCCTCCCTCCGACAAACTGCATAAACCAAACCCGGCTGCCTTGCCTCAGTGTTAGCAGCACCTCTGCCTTGTGTTCCACGTCCTCTGCCAGCACCATTACCTCTGTTATTCGAACCACGGCCTCGTTGAGGCTGTTGTCCTCCTCTACCAGCCTGATTAACATTCTGAGCTGCTGATCGACCTTCATCTGGTTTCTTAGGACAATCTTTGAGCATATGGTCCTTGGACCCACACCTAAAACATCCTCCCATCTTTTTCCAGCATTCCCCTAAGTGCTTCTTTCCACAATGATCACAAGGACGATACTGCCATCCTGTACCAGCTTGCTGATTTTGCGGCCCATCAACTCTAGGCCTCTTTTGAACCTTCCTAGACAATCCAAAACCTCTTTTTAGCCTATTCCGATCCATAGTCTGCTTTGTAGCATCCTTAATTCCCTCGGCTACCTTGGCCTTTTCTACTAAAGTAGAAAACTCCCGCTCCTGATGCGGTGCTATCAACAATCTCAAATCATCTCTTAGTCCGTCCTCAAAATGGACACAGCGTTCATGCTCAGTTGCTACTACTCCTTGAGCATATCGGCTCAACCTCAGAAATTTAGCTTCATACGCTACTACTGACTTGTTCCCTTGAACCAGCCCCAGAAAAGCCTTCCTCTTCTCATCAATATATCTGGTCCCCACATACTTCTTCTGATACACTGTCTTAACATAATCCCAGGTCAGATCCTCAGCTGTGGTACCATCCCAAACTGTTAACCACCATTGATACGTTTCATCGTGTAATAGTGCCACCATTCCTTTCAACTTCTCCTTAGGGGTCATGTCGAGCTCATCCATAATGCGCTCGGTTGCTTCCAACTAGTATTCAGCTGTGCTGGGTGCTACACCAGACACTCCACAGAACACTTCAGCTCCATTGGCTCGGAGTCGCTAGGGTACAAATTTTCGAGCTCCCATATTCCCACCTGCTCCAGCCACCATTTCCAAAACTCGCAGCATAGCCTGTGACACAGCATCATCCCCCGTCTGAGCCTGTTGCTCGACACCAACAACTGGGGGTGGTGGTGGCGGTGGTAACTTATTGTCAGACCCTTGACCCGATCTAACGGGTTCTGACACAGCCATTCTTCCTCTACCGCGTCCATGATGACCGCGTCCTCGAGAACTCATATCTAACGATGCGTTTTAATCTGGTTTAAGAAAGTTTTATGAATTAGCCCTTATTCCACTGATTATCCACGACGAAATTTTATGAAAAGAATTTTAAGAGTGGTTCTTTCGTATTCATACATGCACACAGTTTTTACATTTATACATCCATCAAACAATTATGAACTTTCGTTCATTCAGAGAAATGTTGTAGTTTTCATTGTTGTTGTTTTTCCACTACCTAGGGGTATTTCCGTAATTTACCCTATAGGGGTATTTTTGTAATTTTTCAAAATAAGGTTCCTTGGTGATGTTGTTAATAAGGGTATTCTGGTAATTTTTGAAATTACAGGGGTATTTCAGTAATAAACCAGGGTAAATTTATAAATCTTAATAAATCAAGGATCTTTCAAAATTTACAAAACTTGAGGGTTCTTTTTGAGAATTTGTTTTCCAAATTGGTGCTGTTGCAAAAATTTTGAAAATTAGGGGTCGTTCTAGTAATTTTGTAACTTATGGGCAATTTCATAATTTTCCAAAATCAAGGTATTTTGATATTTTGCAAATTAGGGTTTTTGAACATTTTATTAAGTAATGAAATTTTGATAAGAGTTGTGGATATTTTGAAAATTTCATAAACCAAGGGCATTTTTGTAATTTTACCACTAGGGGCATTTTAGTAATTTTCATAAATCAGAAATTTTTCGAAAAATTGTGTGGAAAAAAATAGTTTTCACAAATTAAAGAAAAATGATTTTAAGAGTTTTAAAATTAGGGTTCTTAAAAAACATGGCTAGTTCCCTTTCGGGTTTTAGTTATTGGGTTTAGCCTATGACCGAGTCTTCTTGGTCAGGGTGAACCAAAGCTACGCACCAGGTAGGATTCGAGTGGAGTGGAGGTGAGTCACATGGACTGCTTAAGTACCAAGCTCCCACTGAAACCATTCCTAGGCATGCGCACAGGGGTTGCCACACCCACTAAGTCCTCTAGGTTAGGGTGAACCGAAGCTACGCACCAGGTAGGATTCCTGCGAAGAGGAGGTGAGTCACTAGGACTGCTTAAATACCAGGCTCTTCCGGATCCAATCCTAGACATGCGCACAGGAGTTACCACACCCTAACTCGGTTGACTTAGCCATAGGTTTGTTTAGTTAGGCATTTAAGTCTTATGTAGTAGTTGGGGTAGACTAGTCCTAGGGTTCAAGTACCTATCATTCTATTCTACGTTCCATTCCTTTTCTACCCTTCTATAAATCACATAATTACACAGATGATTAGGGGTACTTACCTGGTGGACTGCGGGTCAGAGACTTAGGTGCCATGCCATCAAACCTGCCTATTTTCAGAAATTCTTCCATAAAACTCATTTGGGCTCAATTTAAAAACGTTTTGGGCCTTAGACCACAGGCCAAGAGTTTAAAATTGGGCTCTGATACCAAATTAAAATACCCCACACCCGGCCCACGAGCCTGGACCGAATCTGGTTGTTCCTCGATGTAAACCGGTTCAAAATTCTTTTGTTACTTTGAAAACTGTGTGTTTTGAGGATAGTTTGTTTGTGGGTTGGGCTCGAGTTGAAAACAAGTTTATTTTTATATTGAAAACCCATTTATTTCAGGTGACAAAACATTTAAAGTTTATTTTTAATTAAATTGACTTAATCTTTAAATAACATAAATTCATAACATAATAATTAAAACAACAATAAAATCATCACTATGGCCTTATTACATAAAATAAAACCCAAAATAAAATTTGTAGCGTACTTAAATAAAATAAAATGTCCAAATTAAATAAAACTTTAAGCTAAGCATGGCCACCCCAAGTTCTGCCGTCCCGGTCCATCACTGTTCATCACCTGAAACATGTTCCCACAACGGGGTGAGTCAACAGACTCAATGTGTAACCAACACTAAAATTTAATAGATTTAGGCATACCATACATATCATGTTCACATAATAATTCAAGATAATGATGCAACCCAACCCAAACCTAGATGCCATCCGCAACACATCCCCGTACCAACCTGCACACCGTGGGGACTACTAAGTCAACCCTCTATCCGCTACACACCATCGAAGGCAGTCGCTGCAGTCAACGTGCTCATCGCCCATATAAAATTCGTGGCATAGCCAGCAGATTAAATAATTGTGTCATGAGACACCACATTCAGATATTGTAACCGAAGTTACCACATTTAGATAATGTGACCGAAGTCACCACATTCAGATAGTGAGACCGTAGTCATCACTTTCACTTCCTCTTTTTCATATAACCCGCATGCCCCATATTATTCATTTCATGCATATCATACTTAAATCCACATTTATGTCACTTTTCACATGTTAAATATAACATATTTCGTAATCCTAGTAGGAGTAGGAAACGTACTTGAGTACTTTGTATCGTAACACGGTACCTTAGCCATATTCACATTCTTATAAACATGCACATATTAAATATTGCCATAAACATATTAAGAATTAGTGTGGAATACACACTTGATTTTCTTAGTGATTCACTGAAATCTCGAAATCTGATCTACTGCCTTAGATCTCAAGTTCCTACATTTGATTAATCACTTACTATTTAGTAAAAGCCTATTTGGTCATAAGACTAAATCTCGAAGGATTATTGCAACCAAAACTTACCTGGTTGCCGATTGAATTAAAAATCAAATCCCAGAAACTTGTATTCTTCCCCTTTGAAATCGGCTAATCACTAGATCCCTTGAATCAGTTAGTTTTCGGTTAAAACGGATAGATCTAAGTACTTAAGATAGGGCATTGGCCGAATATGTGAGTACACTTACCTTGAAATTCTCAAATCCCGAAAAGTATCCCTTGCCTCAGATGTCTGTCGAAATACCTATACACCTATGTTAGATTCGATTCCAACATTAAACCATCATAGATGGCCCTTGGACGAATGTAAATCCTGACTTACCTTAGATCCTTAAATTTCGAAAGATCCATCCTTGTAGTCGACAGTTGCAGAACCCCGAAACACTCCTTATAATTTTGGCCACAAAATAATAATGATATTAGTTCCTACGTTGCGGCTTAAAGAAGAGAATAAATTAATGACCATAAAATTCTTACCCTTAATATTGAATTCGACAGCACCTAAGCTTGAAGCCACTTGAGATATTCGGCTATGGCCTTAAAAGGCTTACTTTCGACTTTTGGAGGGATTAGAAAGAAAAGAGAAGGAAGAATAAAGATGGAGGATTCGGCTAGAACACAAGGTATTTCGGCTTTGGCTAACAAAAAGAGGAATAAAACTGTAGGAAATTCGACAGAGAGAGGAGAATCTGCTTAAGAAATTTGGCAAAGGAAGAGTGAATGAATGAATGGCCTCTTTTCCTCTAGTAGCCGAAATTACTAGCTAGAGTCCTTTGCTTGGCCACCACTCTTCCTTCTTTTCATAGCTTTATCCCTTGAATTATCACTTTATTCAAATTAAAAGAATTTAATCCGCCAATTATCTCTTAAAAATAATGATAAATAAATCTCTTATTTATCCCTTATTTATCCACTAATTATAAAAGAATAAAAGCTCCTAGAATTTAGCCATGTGCCGTCCACCTCTCTACTCCTTGTAGCAAAATAAAACTTTTATTTTTAGCTTCCTAAGTGACTCGAACCCAGGCCCAATTGCACCTGCTTGTGGCGTCACTCACTGGGCTTTAAGTGGTATCTTCAGGCCACTTTTCCAAGCCTGTTTGTGTGTCAAATTCCTCCTATTAATTTTCTTAAGGCCACCTTGCCTTAGTTTGCTCTTTTTAAACTTAACATTTCCATATATTTCCAGGTTTCCAAAATGTTCACTTTCCTCTTTTAACTTGAGTTTCCAAAATGTTCACTTTCCTCTTTTAAATTAAGTTACCAAAATGTTCACTTTCCTCTTTTAACTTAACATTTCCAAGTTTTCAAAAATGTTCAGAATACATTCATAACACATAAGACATGTCATTTCATACAATTAAACCGAAAATGCATAGGCCCTTTTCAGGATGTTACATTTCTAGGGTGATGGGGTGGTCTACCTCTCGAACCAGGGTTACTTGGCTTTAAAGTCTGAACATTATCTTTTTCAAGCCTTTCTAGACAATCTTTAAGATAGTAGTCGAGAGAACCACATCTATAATAAGCTCCACTTCTCATATGACACTCTCCAAAATGAATTTTTTTACAATGTTTACATTTAGGTTTGGGATTACCGACACTTCCAACACTTTCTATTGATGGGTTTGGAGATCTCAAATTAGAGCGTTGAGAGCCTCGGTCTTTTCCAGAATACCCTACAAATAAGACAGAATGATCATAATATTTCTTTGATTTATTTGAAGCTGATGATTGTGCCTTGCTCATAAATATTTTATTTGAATTTTGGGCTTCCATCTCTGCTTGCCTCTTTTCTTTATTTAGTTCTTCAGCTTTATGTGCTCGGTCAACCAGTACAACAAATTCTTTTAATTCCAAAATACCAACTAACAACTTGATATCTTCATTTAATCCCTCTTCAAACCGTTTACACATAGCAACTTCAGTCGAGATACACTCTTTGGTATATTTACTTAACTGAAAAATGCTCGTTCGTACTCGGATACTGTCATATTTCCCTGTTTAAGTTCTAAAAATTCATTCTTTTTCTGATCAAGGAATCTCTGGTTAATGTTCTTCTTTTTGAATTTTGTTTGGAAAAATTCCCAAGTAACATTTTCCCTCGGTACAACAAAAATTATGGTATTCCACTACTGGTAGGCTGAGTCTTTTAGCATAGATACAGCACATTTCAGACATTCTTCAGGTGTATAAGATAATTCATCCAAAACTCTGATGGTATTTTCTAGCTAAAATTCAGTCCTTTCCGGATCATCATCAGCAGTAGCCCTGAATTCTTCTTCCCCATATTTTCAAATTTTATCTATTAGAGGCTTACTAGTTTTAAAAGGTTCAGTATCTTGTGGCATATTGGGAATCGGTTGAGGAGTAGGAGGGGGAGATTGTTGTACAATATGATTTGTTCTTAAGAATTCTGTGAACCACTCATTCATCATTTGAAAGAAGGCTTTTTTTGCCTCCTCACCCCGAACCTCAAATTCGAGCCTTCTACTATTACTGGATGCAGCTCTTTGAACTGAAGCTAGAGCATTGCTCTCAGCTTCCTCGAATTTTGCTCTAGCTCGGTTGGACGACATTACTATATGAAAAACACATTTAAAATGGTCAGGAGATATCACACTATCACAATTTATATATAATGGCATGTATAGCTAAACTTGTACTTGCTACGTTAGTCTGAGAATTGGCTAAACCATAGCTCTGATACCAATAAATATAATACTCCTAACCTATATTCGTTGCCAAAATAGGGTTATAGAGCATTACCGGAGTTTGCAGAACAAATACAGTTAATTTATGTGATTTACTATTCAAATTTGAAATCAATCATATCATCCCTTAATTGGGTCTTCAAGGCCAAAAGTACACGTTAGAACCAAATCGGGACTAAACCAGTGCAGGGGACACACACCCGTGTGATCAGGCTATGTAGTTCAAATGGCCAAGTGACATGCTCGTGTCTTAGGCTGTATGAGCATTCGATGTGAGACACGCAGCCGTGTCCCAGCCTGTGTTCAAATTAGGGTAGCTACTGACTTGGGTCACACGGCCAGCCACACGCTAGTGTGCTAGGCCGCGTGGACAATTTATTTTTTAAAAATAGGTCCAGGATTCACACGGCCAAGACACACGCCCGTGTGTTGGGTCGTGTGTTTCACACGGCTGAGATACACACCCGTGCCCCTACCTGTGTGACCAATTCTGAACATTCTGTTTCTCAATTTTTTAAGAAGCAAGGGACACATGGCCAACCTACACGCTCGTGTGCATGGTAGTGTGTCACACATGGTTAAAACACACGCCCGTGTGTTTACCTGTATGGATAAAATAAGGCCATTTCCAAGCCTTATTTCTCACCCAAATTTTGCCTTATACCTATATTAATACTTACATACATATACCAACCAATTCAAGACATTAAAACCAAGGCAACATTAACATTATACATGATATATCATCACATGTATTCAAACTTACCTTTTGTAAGGCACATATGTTTACCATAATTCAATTTAACCATATCAACAACACATATATTAACCATATTATAACCTCATATATATATTTTTCATTAAACATATCATCACAAGCCATTCCAATGGCTATTTTACAATCAACCATTTAAATACCAATACAGGCCAAGTTAGCCTATACATGCCATTATATCAAAATAAGTTTACTATTTATACCAAAACGAGCTGAAGGATAGTGTGATGATGCACCGACCGATTCCAACCTTCATGAGCTTCTGAGCACTATAAAACAGAGGAAAATAAAACAAAGTAAGCATTTAATGCATAGTAAGTTCGCATAATAGGAATTTAACTTACCGTTTATATTCAATTTAAGTAATCATGTAAATAACATGCATCCCAACAAATTGATCAATTGCCTAATCACATAATCACAATCAAGCAAGTTAGTCATGAATTTCTAAATACTTTTCAGGTAACAAAGATGAGCTCATCATGTAATAACTTTCATACACATATACTTTTCTTATCATATTTTCGTATAACATATATATTTCTATGATCAATCTTCTCAAGTTCAGATTAGCCATGAAAGAACTTTGCCAATTGAATTTATTTGAAATATCGATGGATACACATGTAGTACACGTGAAGTGTATAACACTGTAAACCGTCAACTCATATTAAGGGGTACCCAATTAGGGCACATAACCAGAAAGCATTCCCTCAAGCCATATAACAGGATGCTCATGTGAGCCATATAACAGGAAGCTTATCCGGGCTATAACAGGAAACTCATAAGAGTTTAGAACAAGAAGCTCATTGAGCTTAACAGGTAACTCCGAAGAGCTATTATCAGGAAGCTCTAGATAGCCATATATCAGGATGTTCAGCGGAGCCATATCAAGAAGATCAAAAAGAGCCTATATCAGGACGCTAATAAGAGCTACGTTTGTGTCTGCATTATATGCAGGATCACAATCGATTATATAACAAGAAGCTCACAAAGAGCTGTGGTAGTCCAAAACACTTACAAGATCACTACCAATCAGGATGCTCATAGGAACCATATAGCAGGAAGCTCGAGAGGGCTTATAACAGGATGCTCGTAAGAGTTATAGTCTGTCTGCAACATATGCAGGACCACAACCAATACGAGAAATCCTATATCCATCGAATTTCATTTATTTAAACGGGACTCAAAATTAATCGAACATGTGATCTATTTCAAACATAAGGCATTTACAAAATTCACATATACAACATTCAATTCAAGCATATAAATATTCACAATTTAGTTACACGAACTTACCTTAATAAGCGTTCGTATACAAGGATCTACTAATTCGATACTTTTTGTTTTCCTTGATCCAACTATGTACTAGGTCTTTCCGGATCTATATAAATGAATTTAACATCAATTTAATTCATTTCATACTCAATTTAATTCAATTCACACCCTAGGAAGAATTACCATTTTGCCCCTATACTTTTCATAAATGACAATTTCATCACTGGGCTTGGAAAATGAAATTTATGCAATTTAATCCTTATTCCAAGCCTAACTGATTCTTATATATAACATTTACAGTACATATATTTCATAAAAATTATAAATTTTCCATGAATTTTACATCTTTACAATTTAGTCTCTAAATCAATATTTCATGAAAATTCAATTTACAAAAGTTGTTTAACTATCAACAACTTTTCATTTTCTACCATAAATTTTAGAATTTCAGCATATTCATCCATGGAAAAATTTTGATACTTTGATAAATTTGCAAACTAGTCCCCAAAATAGATAGATTAAGTTATTACAATCTCAAAAATATGAAAATTACTAAAAACGGGACAAGATTACTTACCCAATTAGGCTTGCTTGATTTTCTTTCTCTTTTCTAGGGTTTCCATAGAATTTGGGGAAGAAGATGATATAAAATGATGATATTAGATATTTATTTTATTTATTATCTTTTATTTATTTTAATTTCCAATTTAGTCCTTTTCTTTTCTAATTTTTCCATGGATGAATCATAAAAAAATCTAGTAACTTTTCTTAATGGCCTAATTACCATATAAGTACCTCAAGTTTTGAGTTTTATAGCTATTTAATAGTTATAGCTACTAGAACTAAACTTTTGAATTTTATGCAATATGGTCCTTTCTATAATTAAACATGAAATCGGTAAAATTTTCTTATCGAAATTTTCATACGTCTTTCCTATCATAATATAAACCATGCAATAATATTAAAAAATAAATTTTCTTTCTAGCTTGAATTTGTGGTCCCGAAACTACTATTTTGATTTCACTGAAAATGGATTGTTATAATGACATCTTAGACAGTAAGGACTTTGAATTTACAGAAAGAGATGTGCAACAAATATTAATGGTACTCCGATAATTGATTTCTCGGAGCGAATTCAACACCTTCTAGTTAAGGATATGGCCACCACTGTAGTAGTGAAATTATCAGGCAGAAACATCGAATACCATACACTTATCAATCGGATTTCAAGCCTCTGAAAACCATCCCAACCATTTCATCTAATAACATGGAGAATGGGTATTTCCTTATTAGATTCCAAAACAAGAGAGATTATGATATGGTGCTGTCTTAGGGACTCTGGGTGGTGTTTGGGCACTATCTTACTGTCCAGCCTTGGATGGCGAACTTCAATCCCTCCAAAAACATTTCAAGTGTGGTTTTGACATAGATCCAGTTCCCTAGCTTTCCAGGATTTTCATACAAAAGAAGGATTCTAGAGAGATTGTGTAACACCACTAACTTGTATCCATCGCCGGAATAGGGTTACGAAACATTATCGAAATAAATAGATCAAGGACAGATATTTCATATTATTTAACATTCATGTCAGATATTATTCATAAAGTTCCTTATATGAGCCCTCGAGGCCCAAAACATACATTAGAAACAAGTCAAGACTAAACCGACTACTCAGAGAATTTTTTGCGAAATTTAAAAAATTTTTGTAGGAGCAGGGTACACACGCCTGTGTTGTCAGGCCCTGTGCTCACACGACCAATAGACAAGCCCGTAGTTCAGGCCGTGTGGGCATTCAAAATGGGGCACACGGCCGTGTCCCACCCCATGTAACTCTCTGACTTGGATCACACGGCCAAGTCACACTCCCGTGTGCTAGATCGTGTGTAGGTGTAGGGGTCACACGACCAAGCCACACGCCCTTGTGCTAGGCTGTGTGATCAATTCTAAGCATTTTATTTTGAAATTTAAAGATGCAGGGGACACACGGTAAAAACACACGTCTATGTGCTAGGCCGTGTGTCACACACAGCTGAGACACACGCCCGTGTCTCTGCCCGTGTGGATGAAATAGGCCATTTTCAAGCCTCATTTCTCACCCAAATTCTGTCATCACTCTAACTTAACCAATTTTCATATCAACACTTCAAATCAATACATTCAATTCAAGCTAGGATCATATTGTAATCATGTAATGTTGTCACTTTCATTCTTGTATCCAAACTTACCTATCTGATCAAATATTCATATGCAAAATCCATCCTCACTTTATCTTTAATCATTTTACAATACACATTAACTAGACAAATACACACATATATACACATCAAAATATATCAATCACAAGCCATTTCAAATGGCTAGTTACAACCAAACATTTATGTGCCAACATTGGCTAATTAACCTATACATGCCATTAAAACCAAAATGAGTTTACTATTTATACCGAAATGAGTCGAGGGATAGTGTGATGATGCTTCGACCAACTTCCAACCTTTACGAGCTTCTAAGTACTATAAAATAGGAAAAATAAAATAGAGTAAGCATATAATGCTTAGTAAGTTCATATAACGTGAAATTAACTTACCATTCAATTACAATTAAGGTAATTATTCAAAGCATACTCAAAAAACTTGGCCAATTTGCCTAAACACATATAACCTCAAAAAACATGTTAGACATGTACTTCATATGAATATCAATAAACAAGGATGAGCTCATCATGTAACAATTGTCACATATATATATGCTTTCCACATCAGATATTCATATAACATGTATATTTTCATAATAATTCATCTCAAGTTCAAATTATCCCATATCAGAACTTTGCCTCTTAAATTTACTTGAAATATCGATGAATACACAGGTAGTACACTCGAAGTGTACAAAATTGTAAATCGTCAATTCATATTCAGGAATGCTCATACAAGCACATAAACAGGAAGCTCACTTTTGAGCAATATAACAGGAAGCTCATGTGAGCTATGGAATGGGAAGCTTATCCGGTCTGTATAACGGAAAGCTCATAATAGCCATAATCAGGAAGCTCATGCGAGCCAATAATGGGTAGCTCCGAAGATCCATTAATCGAAAATTTCCGTATAGCGATATATCAGGAAGTTCAAGTGAGCCATATCAGGTAGCTCTAGAGAGACATTAATCAGGAAGTTCACAAAGAGCCTTTAATTGGGAAGCTCATGAAGAGCCATAGAACAAAATGCTCATAAGAGTTGCGGTGTGCCCATAACACATACAAGATCACGACTGATCGGGATGCTCTGAAAAGCTATTAACGAGAAGCTAAGCATATAACAGGAAGCTCAAAAGGCTAATAACGAGACACTCTTTCGAGCTATGGTGTGTCCGCAACATATGCAGGACCACAACCAATTCAGGAACCCTGTATCCATTGAATTTCATTTATTCAAACGAGACTTAATACTTTTTGGGTGTTATCAGATATGTGACCGATTTTCATACATGTCAATTATACAATACACATACATAACATTCAATTCAAACATATAACTTTACAATTTAGTTACACGAACTTACCTCGACAAGTGTTCGTGTATTTGTAATCTACTAATCCGGCACTTTTTCTTTTCCTCAATCCAATTTCGTATTTGATCTATTCAGATCTATACAAGTAAATTTAGCTCAATTTAATACAATTCATATTCAATTCAATCCAATTCACATCTTTGGAAAATTTACCATTTTACCCCAATATTTTTATTTAATTACGATTTCATCCCTAGGATCGGAAAATGAAATTCATGCAATTTAATCTTTATTCCAAGCCTAACTGATTTTTACATGTCACAACAGTATCCCATGTATTTCATAAAATTTAGTATTTTTTCCATGAATTTCACAACTTTTAAATTTAGTCCCTAAATCATAATGTCATCAAAATTTCCTTTACAAAAGTTGTTTATCTATCAACAACCTTTCATTTTCTACCATAAACTTCAAAATTCCAGCATACTCATCCATGGAAAATTTTTAATACTTTGATAACTTTGCAAATTAACCCTCGAGATAGCTAGATTAAGTTATTACGATCTCAGAAATATAAAAATTACTAAAAAAAAGGACAAGAATGCTTACCTAATTAGGCCAAATAAGTTTCTCTTTCTTCAATTCTCCATGGCTAGGGTTTCCATCTTTTTAATTTGAGGAAAATGATGAAATAAGATGATATTAGATTTTTATCATATTTAATTATTTCTATTTCCAATTTAGTCCTTTTCTTTATTTAATTTTTCATGGATGAATCATCATACTTATCTACTAATTCCTTTTAATGGTCTATTTGCCATATAAGGACCTCAAATTTTGAATTTCATAGCTATTTGATCCATTTAGCTATTAGAATTCAACTTTTGCATGTTATGCAATTTGGTTTTTTCCATCTAATTAGACATGTAATCGGTAAAATTTTCTTAACAAAATTTTCATACGATATCTTTATCACAATACAGACCGTAAAATAATATTAAAATAATTTTTTTCTTTTGGGCTCGAATTTGTGGTCCTGAAACCACTATTTTGATTTCACTGAAAACGGGCTGTTACAGATTGGTAGTCTGGTTGGTAAGGTGGCTCGTTCAGATTTGAAAACAGATAGCAAAAGCAAGGGTAGATTCGTAAGGATGGTTGTGTATGTGGATCTAGATAAACCACTTATAGCGCAGGTGTTGGTTAATGGCAAAATCTAGTGGCTAGAGTTTGAAGTTTTACAGGTGGTTTGTTTTGCATGCGTCGGTATAGTTACATTAAAGATCTATGCACTTTTGCAAAGGTTGAGTTTAACATCTTTACTAGAAAGGAAAATGAAAATACGCCTTTGACGAAAAAATTAAACACGGTGGTGGTGGAAGCGGAGAAAGCATATGCGACGACGATGGTGTAGGAGTCTCCCTATGGCTAGTGAATGATCGTTCAACAGAGGGCTAAGCAAAATCAAAGGGACAACAAAGAAAATAAGGCATTAATTTCGACAAAAAAATAATCAGGCTCTTGATTTGAGTCGTTGACAATGATGGATTTTGGAAAGAATCTGAAGGATATGGCTCAAATTAAAGAAACAAGGGTTAGGTTTCAACAAAAGGAATTTTTTAGGGCAACAAAGGTCATGGGAAATGGCTTGAGGAAGCAGACCTTGGTTAAGGATTCTAACAACCCAAAATCTACAAACCCATTTGGTTCGAGTGGACAGCAAGTTATTTTTAGAAAATCAGGTCTTGAAGGAAAAAGGGCTGATGGTGAAAGGGTTAAGAGCAGAACAACAATATTAAATTTGTAAACCCATTTACTCCTCTCACGACTGGACCTTCCCCTTGCGCTGCTTTAGTGGATTGAAAGCAGGACAAAAATTTTAAATCATGTATGCCTTTTGTTAATTGCAATGAATTTTTTACTAGCACCCTCCCTACGTAGGAAATTTTTAATGTTGATACAAGCTCTATAGAAGACGTGGGGAATAACTCTGTTGACAATAATCCCGTGTTTGATGGCCCCAATGAATCAATGGTAATTTTGGATGAAAATTCTCTTGATCCTAAGTGCCACTCGGCTATGGTTTTCAAAAATAAAAATGACCCGGACCTTTAAAGGTAATAATAAAGGTTGTGCGAGTGGTGGTAACAAATCTAATCTTGTTTCCAAAGGTCATGGTTTGGAGAGTAAAAGTGGGAGTAGAAGAGTTGAAGTTTCATTTAATTGTACCATCCGAGAAAAAGGAAGTCGTTTCAAAAATTTTAAAAATTCACGAATTCCTTTACCAGAGGCCATGAATTCCCTGGCAAGCCTTATTAATTCTAAAGTTGCGCTTGGAGATGCTGTTGATCTTAGAAATTTTGAGGGACATAATGGCGTTGCTAGGTCCACCGACGGTGCATTAACGGTTGATTCCTTACTTTTTGTCCATATGTTTATGAATTATATTTTTTTTGTTGGAATTGCCAGGAATGTGCTAGCATAAAGTTCCCTCGTATTTTTGAGAGTATAGTAGGGATCATAATCCTGATTTAATTGGTCTATTGGAAACAAGGTAAGCAAATTCAATTATAGCTAAACTTGGTTTTTAGTACTCCTATCGTTTAGAAGCAGTTAGTTTTTTCTGGTGGTATTTGGGTTGGGTGGAGAGATTTAGATTTTGTGGAAATTCTAAAAAATCACCCTCAATTCATTTTACCTAAAGTTGTGGTAATTCCTTTAACCGGTCCTTCCTTGTTACCTTTGTTTACGGGAGCCCAGACAGTAGAAAATGTAGACAATTATGAGACGAGCTAAAAAGCACTATTCTATTGGATAGGACTCCATAGTTAGCTAATGGAGACTTTAACGTCATACTTTCTTCTTGTGAGAAGAGAAGGGACGGGTCACTAGGAAATGATGCTTCCTCTTTGATGACTTAATGGATTCTACGCACCTTCATGTTTTAGGCTTTAGTGGTCTAAATTTTACATGGCATAGAGTAGGGGTCTTTGAAAGGTTAGACAGAGCAATTTGCAATGATGTTTGGAATATTAGGTTTCCATATTCTAGATTTACCCATTTACCAAGGCTCAAATCAGACCGCAGACCTATGAGATTATATCTTATTGATCGCTGCAAAATAGTCTAGTTTTAATATTTATAAAAGAGTGATCGAACTCAGAGATCGATCATGACAACGATAGAGGCAGGCGCACCTATCGAATAGTAGTATAGCTCAGGCAAGAATATCTTATCGAACCCAAAGAACCTAAAACTACTACTACTCACTTTCTTCCTATTATTGAGCCTTAAATATGGAGTGATTAATTAACTTATCTAAGACTAATGAAATACTTAAACTAAATGCAAAGACAAAAGAATAAACTAGGAAAAGACTTTGGAAAACTCAGTTGATAAAGACGATACCCTCGAGAAGAATCCACCTATGACTTCACTTATTATCTAACTTTCAATTCATATGATTTCTTTTACTTAGCTTCATCCGTGAGACTCCCTAACCTATATTAAACATTCTCTCGAAGCGAATAACTTCTAACCTTAGGTTAATTAGTGGAACTCTTGTTCTCTTATAATAACCCCCTAAGGAAGCAGTAAATCGATCAATGGACTCCTATATTAGGTTTCACCCTAATCCGGCAAATTCTCGTAACCCTATCTCTAGGCGCCCGATCAACTCCGCTTAATTATGCTAGATCTACTCTTAGGCAGGGACTTTTCCTCTTCCACCTAAGCACATCAGATTAAATTAAGCCACATAATCAAGAACAAACTAAGTATTTATCATTTAAACGAATAAATCAAATAACAAAATCCATCATAGGTTTCATCCCCTTCAGGTATCTGAGGGGTTTAGTTTATAATAAAATAAGAAAACATCTCAAGAGAAAAGATAAAACAAAACATAAGAAATCCCTAAAACCCCCTGAAGGAATTGAAGGAGAGATCCTCTGTCTTGAGTGGAATTCCGACTCTTCGAGATGGATCAACTGGCTATCTTCGAGTAATTCTCTAAACGAGTAAAGCTCTGGCAGAAAACTCTGCTAAAACCCTGATGCCCTTGAATTGCTACCTTGGATTGTTTATATAAATGTTTGGGATGCTTTACTTGGCTCCTAAGTACTCGTAATTCAAGTGAAATTCATCCTAAGTGTTTGAGTGGACTTAGGATTGCGTTTCTTAGGCTCCAAGCATCCTATTTCGAGTGAAATTGCTCTTTCCCACGGTAGGGGCACGGCTAAGGCATGCCCGTGTAATTTGTGGTCCAGCCCATGTCTTCATTCTGTTGGTTTAGGCACGGCTATGACACACCCGTGCAATATCTGGGTAGAGGCCATGGTTCGGGTCTGCCAATTGGGGCACGGCTGCGGGGTTAGGCCGTGTTGGGCTTTTTGTCGATGAGACACGGCCATGTGAATTGGTGATAGGCCGTGTTCTAGGTGGATAACAAGGCATGGCGGCGTGGAATAAAACCCAGGCCGTGTCGACTTCGTGGGTTGGCCCAATTTGGTCCGTATTAAGCCTGTTTTACGTTCTTTTTATCCTTGGGTGTTCTCCTGAGTATAAGACATGAAAAGAAAGGATTAAGAGCACCTTTTTACATAAATTGAGGGCTAAATCATCCAAAAGAATACTAAATATGGTGTTAAAATATGTTACTTTTACGGTTTATCAAATACCCCCACACTTAAGCTTTTGTTTGTCCTCAAGCAAAATTCTCAACTTACAATTAAAGCGAACTTTCCATAATTCATAATTCCTATCGAAAATGTCTCACCATAATTCATAGATAATTTATACATGGATAATTCAACTCAGAGAACCCTAAAGATTCAATTACGATAAGTCATACCTTTATAGCATGAAACCTTAGGTGTCTCCCCTTATCTATGTAATTACCTTTGATTCAAAACCGACAAGGATCGACATCCTCACTAAAGATTCACTCAAATTACTGAAAAGTGTTTAAGGTTCAAGAATAAGCACTCTAAGTCGAACTTGAAAAGTTAATCCCATAAGCTTGCTCGAAAATCAAATCTCCACCATCAGATATGAGATGATACACGATCAAAAGGTCTTTAATCGTGGTTGTAACAGGCTAGGGTTAAAAGGTGTGGATAAAGGCTAAATTAGAGGTTAGAATCGAGACTAACTTGACAAATTACCAAACTAGAAATAATGAACTAAATATGAATATTTACATCGAATGAAAACTAATAATACCACTATTGATAATTATTCTATAATAAAGAGTATTTTCATCACTTGAAATTTGATAATACTTTAATACTGAGCTTTTGTTCAACAATTGGAGTTTAAATGCTCTAAGCTCTTTTATATACTACTAATATTGAATATACTTGGATTTTTTTAAGAACAAACTAAAATATTACATCCTAAATGATAAATGTAACTACTGAACTAATATAATTTGGTAATTTAATCAAATCAAAACTCTATTAAAGGGTAGTCAAAAGAATGGTGATAACAAATACAAAGGGATTTTGGGTTAATATTAGTGGGTGAGTCAATAAAAAGGTTGTTAGGATTCAACGGGGTTCACTAGGGGTTCATTTGTGTAGGTAGGCTTTTTAGTGGAGTGAACTGGTTAAAACCTAGGTGCTTTATTATCTCAGTATATCAAATCATTATTGTGGTCTCGACATGCATAAACGAGGCAAGTTTTAGAATAATAGTTCAAAGTTGACACACTCAATATCAATAAAAGTGAGCATGAAAAATAATATATGCTCTATAAGGCTCAATATCTCACGTAAATTATGGGTGTTTTTGACATCAATCCTATAGATTTCAAATTTCAAAGTAATACTCGATTTAGTTCAACAACCTATCAATTTTATTTTTAAAAATAGACTTATCATGCTTGATTCTCTAGTATTCTTCAAATTTAATCATCAATGCACAATTAACTATGATTTTTCTAAAACATATCAATAAAAATCATAAATCATTAGAAATTTCATCCTAACTAATATTATGACAATAATACTTAAGATCAAGACTAATTTCAGGGTTTTGAGAATTATACAAAAATTTAGACACTATTACCCCCACACTTAAGATGTACATTGTCCTCAACGTACAAAGATAGATAATGAAATTTATGTGCCAAACCAAGAAGATAAGTGGGGAAAGTAATACTCCATAAAATCTGGATGATCCCGGGCGTCTTTGGTGGCAATGATGGTGTTTTCTATGGGCCCGGTGGAGTGGCTACCGAGAAGCAATTTGCTAGATGAAGAAATTGGGTAGCCTGTGAAGATATAGCCAAGAGATCTAGAGAAATAATAATAATATACTAATAATAAATTTAAAGATTAAGGAAATAAAAAGGAGACTAAGAAGAAAACTGAAATTGAAAGAAAAGACTAATGGACTAAGAAGTCATTATTGTTGGATGGTTTGCGAAGTGGGTGTGACCTCGAAGGCTGTGGTGTGTGATTCCCTAGCAGCCTTTAGAACCTAAAACCAAGAAACTAATATGAAATAAATTAAATTAATCAGAAAAGAAGTATAGATAAGGAAAATAAAGGAGACGAGAAAAGAAAAATAGAACCAAAAAGGTTTCTGAGACTCTTGGCATTTCAATTAAGTGAAGCTGCCGGCATGAACTCATGTTGAGGTCTCCTCTAAGGAGATAATGCTTACGTTTCTTCGGCATGATCTTTGCGTTGCTCAAGTGTCTTGGATCTTTTCTATGAATAGGGAGAAAATTTTGAAAGAAAAGAGAAAGAAGGAATAAGAAAGAAGATCGGACAAAGAGGACGGGCTGTGGGGATTTAAATAAGATTTCAAATCTGGCACGTCCCCACGCCCGTGTACCGAGGGTGTGTCGATTCACACGGCCGTGTCTTATGGCTGTGTTATGGGGTGTGTTGTCCTTTCACGCCCGTTTTGTTAGTTTGCACGCCCGTTCCTAAAAAGCCAGTATAGGAGCACGGTTGGAATGCACGGGTGTGGCCTGCCTGTGCTAAATAAGTCAGTATCTTAGCACAGCTGTGAGGCACGGCCGTGCTATTTTTGTCAGTGCCCGTGCTGTGGGTGGTTGGATTCGTGACGTTGGGGGGAGGGGGTGGTTGGACTGACTTGCATGGCTCTGCTCTGTCAGTGTGGTAGTTCTGGTGGTCCACACAGCCATGGGCACGACCGTGTGTAAGGCTGTGTGGCCTGGAAATCTACACTTTTATGTTTGTTTTCAATGAAATAATTAGACAGAAAGGTGGAAAGAAAAGAAACTGAAAATAAAAATTGTTAGTGTTCGAGTTGCCTCCCAAAAAGCGCTCGTTTATAGTCTTTAGCTAGACTATTCTTGTGTTGAAGATTTCAAGGAGGTTTAAAGGTTTGAATATCTTCCCTCACGTCTGTAGTTCTTCTTTCATGAAAAAATTGGGGTTAGAAGTGTTTACCTTGGAATTTATGACTATTGGATTACTTACATCGGCCGTGTTGTGGGGGAAGACTTCGTGTACCTCATCTTTTATTTTAAAGTGATTCGATGTCCCTATGAGCTGTTCTGGCGGTCCCTCTGACTTTACTTCGTGTGGATCCGTCTTTTCTTGTGTCTTCTGCTCTTCTAATTTGTCGACCTTAAGTGTACGTGATTCTTCTGTGTCGACTAAGATGCTATGGTTTGACTCAGATTTGATGTCGTGTGGTGTTTCCTGCAATGAAGGTTGAATAATTTGATTATCGGCTAGAGTAATTTTTGTACCTTCATCATTCATGGCTCTGGCTGAGTTGAGAGCTTGAAGATTTATTGATTCATCTCCCATGCAAAGTATGAGTTCTTCTGTGGCAACATCAATCTTAGTTCTAGCAGTTTCTAGAAAAGCCCTTCCTAAAATCAAGGGGATTGAAGTATCCTCATCCATGTCTAAAACAACAAAGTCTACTGGGAAAACAAATTTATTGTTTTTGACTAAAACATCTTCAATAATGCCCCTAGGGATTCTAACAGTTTTATCTACTAGTTGAATACTCATCCTTGTTTGTTTGGGCTTCCTAGACCTAGTCGTTTAAACAAAGGCATAAGGCATAACATTTATACTTGCCTAAATCACTAACGATTATCAATAGTCAAACTACCAATTAAGCATGGAATCGTAAAACTCCCTGGATCTTTTAGTTTTTTTGGTAGCTTGTTCTGTAGCATTGCTGAGCATGTTGCGTTTAATTACACATGGTGCTCTTCATCTATTTTGCGTTTGTTCGTCAAGAGCTTGCTTAAGAATATCCTTGCATTGGGCATCTGAAAAAGAGCTTCAAGAAGAGGTAAGTTAATATGTAATTTCTTCAAGAGTTTTAGAAACTTACCGAATTGTTCATCTGAATCATCTTTTTTCAATGCTTCGGGATAAGGTATGCGAGGTTGGTATTATTTGATTACCGGTTTTGGCTTTTCTTGAGCTACCTCAATCTTATCCTTCTTTTCTTGCGCTGATGTGGGTCTATCTACTTCTGCACCCTCTTGAGTTGTAATGGCTTGGATTTGCTCTTTTGGGTTTATTTCTGTGTTGCTTGGTAGACGTCCTTGTTGGCATTCAGAAATTAGCTTTGTCAGGTGTCCCACTGACCTAGTAAGTTCTCCAACTTGATTCTCGAGTCCTTTCATCGACTTCTATTGTTCATCAAGGTTTGTATCAGTCTTTTGAAGACGAGATTCTGTGGCTGCCATGAATTTTGTCAGCATCTCTTCGAGGCTTGATTTTTTTTCTGTGGGTAGGACTAATTTTGATATTTTGGAGGAGGTTGCTGCCTTTGAATTCCTTGATTTCCTTGTCCTCCCCATGAAAAATTTGGGTGGTTCCTCCAACCTGGGTTATAAGTATTACTATAAGGATTATTATTGGATTTGAAATTGTTACCTATATAGTTTGTCTGCTCGTTTTCTGCTCCTGGTTGGTACGGTGGGTACTCAGCATTCGCCACATTCCCGCTTGATTCGCATTGCATTATTGGATGTACCTATGAAGAACATAAATTATCAAGCTTTTTATTCATTAACTCCACCTGTGTTGACAGCATTGTCACTGCGTCTATGTTGAAAACTCCAACTGATTTTGTCAGTTTTGCCCTTGTGATTTGCCATTGATAAGTGTTTAATGACATCTTTTCAATAAAATCGTAGGCTACTTCAGGAGTTTTGTTGTTCAGAGTTCCACCGGCTGATGAATCAATCATTTTCCTTGTTGAAAAATTCACACCATTGTAGAAAGTTTGAACTTGAAGCCACAAAGGTAATCCGTGGTGTGGGCATCTTCTTAGGAGATCCTTGTATCTTTCCCATGCATCATATAATGTTTCTGCATCATTCTGCACAAAAGAAGATATGTCATTCCTAAATTTGGTCGTTTTGGCTGGTGGAAAATACTTTAAAAGAAATTTTTCATCATTTGGTCCCATGTGGCGATTGACCTCGTGGTAACGAGTTCAACCAACGCTTTGCTTTATTCCTTAATGAAAAGGAAATAATCAAGATGTATGGCATCATCGAAACGCCATTTAGTTTGAAAGTATCATATAACTCTAAGAAATTAGCTATATGAGTATTTGGATCTTCGCCCACGCAATCCATCAAATTGAACAAACTGCTCAATCATTTGTATTGTGTTAGGTTTTAATTCAAAATTATTAGCATTATATAGCAGCCTAACAATACTAGATTACGCTCTGTCAAATTAGGTTTAGCATAATCATACATAGTACGTGGGGCATTCGATCTTGCCATCAGGCGATTATTTTCTACCATCCTTCATGGGATTGTATCTGCTTTGTTGTTCTTCTCTTTGGTAGTCTAGAGCTCGCCTAGTTTCTCTATGATTTCTGTGACGGTAGCTTCAATATCATCGTCCTATTCTAATGGTCCTCTAGGGTTTCTTCTAGTCATAAACTAGAGGTACCTTGCATATTTAATAAAGAAAGAGGATTAGTAAAATTAGAAATTTAATAAAATTAGAAATAATGGCTAAAATAATAAAATAGAGCTTTAATACTTTAGAATTCCCGAACAGCGCCAAAAATTTGATCATTGCAAAATGCAGTCTAGTTTTAATATTTATAAAAGAGTGATCGAACTCAGTGGACCGATCGACAACGATAGAGGAAGCGCACCTATCGAGCGATAGTATAGCTCGTAAGAATATCTTATCGAACCAAGGAACCTAAAACTTCTACTACTCACTTTCTTCCTATTATTTAGCCTTAAATATGGAGTGATTAATTAACTTATCTAAGACTAATGAAATACTTAAACTAAATGCAAAGACAAAAGAATAAACTGGGAAAAGACTTTGGAAATCTCAGTTGATAAAGACGATACCCTAGAAGAATCCACCAATGACTTCACTTATTATCCGACTTTCAATTCATATGATTTCTTTTACTCGACTTGATCCGTGAGACTCCTAACCTATATTAAACCTTCTCTCAAGTGAATAACGCCTAAGCTTAGGTTAATTAGTGGAACTCTCATTCTCTTATAATAAACCCCTAAGGAAGCAGTAAATCGATCAATGGACTCCCATATTAGGTTTCACCCTAATCCGGTAAAATCTCGTAACCCTATCTCTGGGCGCCTGATCAACTCTGCTTAATTATGCTAGATCTACTCTTAGGCAGGGTTTATTCCTCCTCCACCTAAGCACATCAGATTAAATTAAGCCACATAATTAAGAATAAACTAAGTATTTATCATATAAACCAATAAATCAAATAACAAAATCCATCATAGGTTTCATCCCCTTCAAGTATCTGAGGGGTTTAGTTCATAATAAAATAAGAAAACATCTCAAGAGAAAAGATAAAACAAAACATAAGAAATCCCTAAAACCCCCTGAAGGAATTGAAGAGCGATCCTCCGTCTTGAGTATAATTCTGACTCTTCAAGATGGATCAACTGGCTATCTTCAAGTAATTCCCTAAACGAGTAAAGCTCTGGCAGAAAACTCTGCTAAAACCCTAATGCCCTTGAATTGCTGCCTTGGATTGTTTATATAAAAGTTTGGGATGCTTTACTTGGCTTCTAAGTACTCGTAATTCAAGTGAAATTCGTCTTAAGTGTTTGAGTGGACATAAGATTGCGTTTTTTGGGCTCCAAGCATCCTATTCCGAGTGAAATTGCTCTTTCCCACGGCAGGGGCACGGCTAAGGCACGCCCGTGTAAATCGTGGTCCAGCCCGTATCTCCTTTCTGTTGGTTTAGGCATGGCTATGACACGCCCGTACAATATCTGGGTAGAGGCCGTGCTTCGGGTCTGCCAATTGGGGCACGACCGTATACATCGGGGTCATGCCGGGTTGGGCTTTTTGTCGATGAGACACGGCCGTGTGAATTGGTGATAGGCCGTGTTCTAGGTGGATAACAAGGCACGGCCATGTGGAATAAAGCCCAGGCCATGTCGACTTTTTGGGTTGGCCCAATTTGGTCTGTATTAAGCCCGTTTTACGTTGTTTTTATCCTTAGGTGTTCTCCTGAGTATAAGACATGAAAAGAAAGGATTAAGAGCACCTTTTTACATAAATTGAGGGCTAAATCATCCAAAAACATACTAAATATGGGGTTAAAATATGTTACTTTTACGGTTTATCACTTATGCCACCTCCTCAGTCAACTTTTGGGCAGCCCTTTCACTTCTTAGTAGGTTGGGTCGAACACCTGGCCTTTTTTGACTTTGTTAAGGAGAAATGGTCATTCTATAAAAACATGTCAAAAACCCATTCTACATTCATTGGTCAAGTCAAGTTTTGGAATAAGGTGGTGTATTGTCACATTATTTCTCGTAAGAACCAGCTGATCCAGAAATTGTGTAACATCCAAAAAGCTCTTGATCATAGGAGTTCGATTTATTTGGATCAGGTGGAACTTTAGGCCAGAGAAGAACTGGAATCTGTGTTGCATAATGAGGATCTTTTATGGTGCTAAAAGGATAGGTGAAATTGGCTATCCTTCGAAGTTCGAAATACTAAATTCTTCTACAGAAGAACATTGCAGAGGAGAAAGCATAATTGTATTGATACTTTGAAAAATGAATCGAGGGACTGGATTTTGGATGAAGAGGAGTTGAAACAAGAGGTAGTTAATTTTTATAACAATCTTTATGGTGATCATTTGGGTAGCATGTGCAATTTACATCTTGGTTCCTTCCCACCTTTGGAGCAATGTGTGTTCAATTTCTTAGCAAACCAACTTCTAATAAGGAAATTTATGTGGCTTTCTTTGATATGGCCCCCTTAAAGGCCCCCTTCTATTTGTGATTGGGTTAGAAGAATCTTCTCTAGAGGATAACAATGATCCTAATCTTAATAATTCCCTTATTGTTCTTATTCCTAAGGTCCAAAATCCAAAAAGCTTCACCAAATTTTGACTTATCAGTCTTTACTCTATCATCTACAAATTGATGATGAATGTCATCACTAATAGATTTAAGGTTGTGTTTCCTAATATTATTCGGCTGAACAAGCCAGTTTTGTAGTAGGGAGGAATATCAATGATAATATCATTATTGCTCAGGAGGTCATTCATTCCATGATAAGTAAGCAGAAGAATAAAAGGTAGATGGCCATCAAAATCGAACTCAAGAAAGCTTACAATTATGTCCACTAGGATTTCATTGCTACTTCCTTCTAGGCTGCACGTATTCCTAATTTACTTTGTAATGTTATTATGTTAGCTATTTCTAGTTCCACTGTGCAGATTCTTTAGAATGGTGTGCCAACTCAGAAGCTCAGGTCGATAAGAGAAGTTCGTCAGGGATACCCACTGTTGTCGTACCTTTTTTATGCATGGAGTGGTTAGGGCATGGTATTCGTGCAACTATGGGCACTGGTAGATGGTCTCCTATTTGATTGTCTAGAACAGTTTGTCATGTGTAAAATTATGTGCTATTTTGTGCAATTATACGTGTCAGATCAAGTAATAAAGTGATGAGTGAGTATCGTTCCCACGAGGATCGAATTTAGGCACAAAGATGGTTAAGTTATTATAATGAAATGCTATGGCAAATTAGTAATAAGAATGCAATGGCAATTTCAAGAGTAAAAATGCAATGGCAATTAAGAGAATGATTGCATAAATAAAATAATATATATATATATGAAAAAATAAAAAACTAAGAATGCTACGGCAAAAAAAATATTATGACAAAGGATTAGGTATATACAATGTTGATTTGAACTGCCGGGATTACTAAGAATCTCCCTTACCATCAATAATGCATCAACAAAATCGTACTTAATCTACTGCTCAGAGAGTTTTAAAGTGGTATGCTTCTTTCGAGACCAAAAACCTCAAGTTACCTTACTGGTGGCGTTATATGTCTATAGGCCCTTAGCATGGCATCCTATATTGTTTTCTTCTATATGATCGTTGCTCTATGTCTAGAATCCACTACAAGTATCTGTTGAGTACTTGTTTATATCATTCAACCATGATCTAACTAATCCAACCTTTCCAGAATTAGATTAATTTAAGGGTATGCGACTATGTCTAGGGTTTGCAGACATACAATTTAGAAATAAGATTAGCTGAATAAAATAGTAAACTAATGCAAATTTATGCTTCAACCATTAAAGAAAAATAAACGTTTTATCAAAGTAATCCTAACCTTACGAGATTTAGCTCATGGGTTGTCAAATAAAATTCAACACCAAAATATTATCCTACACCATTTTCATCATTCAATTCACGTAAGAACAATGTAAGAAATTCGAGCTCCTACACCTGTAAATCCACAAAACACAGCCCTTCCACAAGCAATTAAAAGTAACAAATAAAATTTAAAAACAGTCTGAGCTCTTCATGCAATGATTAAGGAAAAATACTAACGAAATGTCCTAAAGTGCAACTAAATGTACTTAAGTACAAGCAATTAGCTAGGTCTAAAGGCGTGAAATATAACTCTTTTCAAGAGTTATCATAATTCCATCTCTTTCTCATTTTTTTTTAAATATGAATTCATTCTCTTTGGAAAGGTAGAAGAAAATCAAGTGAGAGTCCTTAAAGAAGTGTTGAATATGTTTTACGTTTATTCGGGTCATAAGGTTAACATGCAAAAATCAAGAATTTTCCTTTCTAGAGGGGTTGAGAAAGTTCTTAAAAGGTGTATTAGCAAGTCACTTGGGTTCCAGACAATTCAAAATCTCGGTTCGTATTTAGGAATTCCCGTCTTACATGACAAGGTGACTAATAAAACTGTGCACTTTGTGGTGGACAAGGTGCACAGCAAACTATGTAGTTAGGACGCTAGATAGCTCTCTCTAGCTAAAGAATAACTTTTGCGTAGTTGGTTTTGCTCTCAATACCCCACTACTTTATGCAGTCAATGATAATTCCAAAATGTTTTGGAATGAGATTGAATGTAATGTTAGACAATTCACCTAGGTTCTTCTAGTGGTTCTATAAAGATAGCCTTGGTTGGTTGGGATTCGGTTTGCCAACCCAAACTACATGGTGGGCTTGGTATAAGGTCATTGTGTGATCATAATACTTCATTTATCGAGAGGACGAAGTTCTTTTTTATGGAGATTGCTTTCAAAAGTTTGGCCTCTTATTCAGGAAAACCTCCTTTGGTCTGTTTGAGATGGCAGGAGTATTAACTATTGAAAGGATCCTTGGGCTCTAAATATTGGGCCTATGTGTAGAAAGATAGTTCCTAATTCTAATTTAGATATGAAATGTACTATCAGTGATATGACTACAGAGAATGGTGACTAGAATTTAGAATTTCTTCGTTTTTGGGTTTCAAAAGAGGTCATTCAGGAAATTATGGGATTCCACCATCGCATCCAAATTATGGCTTAGATGGGGTTTTTTGGGGGGTACTCCATTTGGTTTCTTTTCTATTAAAAGTGCGTATGATAAGCTACAAGAAGAGCAACGGAATTCGAAGGAAGCAGCTTGGAAGCTATCATGGAAGTTTAAAGATCCACAAAGGGTTAGAGTATTCATATGGTTGGCCCTTAAGCAACGGCTACTTACTAATGTAGAGAGGACAAAAAAGAGGAATAGGAATGTGTCCTGCTTGTGGTATTTGTGGCATGAGTATGAAAATGTGTTGCATGTCCTTCGATATTGTAATGCAGCTAGAGATATTTAGAATAAGTTAATTCCAACAGGTAAATTTTTTTCAAGTACTTTCCAAGAATAGATGGAGCAGAATCTTAGCAATAAACAATTTCATGCTTCCATGGAAGGAGTTAATTGGCAATGCTTATTTGGGATTATTATCTGGTGCATTCAAAAGAATCAAAACCTCTACATCTTTCAGGGTATGTCTTGGAATTTTGACATAGTTATCAAAGTCTATCTAAGTTCGATAAAATAATTTATTTCTGTGACGAACCCGTATACACTCAAGCCTTCAAGATCGATTGTTATTTTGCCTAATAGTTGGATAAGCTTGAATGTAGATGGCTCGGTTAGAGCAGAAGATGCATTAGTGGAATTTTTTGTGACCAAAATAGAAGATGGATAATTGGTTTTAACAGATATTTAGGCAATTGTGTTGTACTTGACTCTAAACTCTGGGGCATTTAAGGTGGATTGAAACTTGCACTAGATAGGAAGTTCAAGAGAGTCTTAATTTAGACAGATAGTCTTAAAGTAGTCAACATCGTTCAAGCTCCAATTTGGCCTTGGTAATCAGAATTCATTCATTACTGAAACTGCTAAGTCACTAGAATATTAAGTGATGGATGCTCGAAACAACTATTATTTCGACAAAAGCAAGCGCACCTATCGAACAGTAGTATTGCTGTGGTGAGGCCAGAATATCGTATCCTCAAGGACCAAGAGTACTTAGTAATAATTACCTTTTTATTATCTAGCCTAACAATTAAAGGGGATTTATTTTTAACCTAAAATTTAACTAACTAATTTAACTAATTTATGAACTTGACAGGGAGTAAACTGGGAAAATACTTTGGACAACTTATATGAGATGGACGACACGCAAGGAAGAATCCACCTAGACTTCACTTATTACTTTTGATTCATGTGATTTATTCACTTGACTTAATCCGTAGAAATCCCTTAATTATATTAATACCTCTTTCGAGGCTACTAACAACTAACTCTAGGTTGATTTATTGAAATCTCTTTCTAATTAAAGCCTCTATTGACGCATTAATTTGATCTATGGATTCCCATATTAGGTTTGACCCTAATCCGGCAGATTTTCGTCGCCCTATTTCTAGTGTTGCAATTAATTCCGCTTAATTGTGTTGATCTACTCTTAAACAGGAACTTTTGTAATATCCAGGAATTAGGGGTTATGCGTTTTAACTTAAATACATGTGGCTATGTGCTTGTGTGTAGTTTGAATGTGTTTTGGGGGCTTCGGGAACCTTGGGATTAGGTAGAAGTCTTAGAAAAATATTTGATTTTAAGCCTAAAAAGGGAACTAAGGGAGCTAGGCCTTAAGGAGTATAGTGCGTGGCATATGACACAAGTACTGAGCTAGTAAAGTGGCAAGAGAGGCGCCACTTAGAGCACAGGAGAGTGACGCCTCAGGGAGTGTGAAATCGGCCTAGGTTCGAGCAGCAAGGGAAGCATTTTTGAGTTGTCTTTTTGTAGTAAGGAGGTGCAGTGGTGGACGGTACAAGGACTTTGAATGGATGAGTGAAAGATCAATTCAAATTCATTTAAATTTCGGCTAAGAAGGGAAGATAGGTGTTGACTCATTCAAATGAGAGGTAAAGAGAAGAATTAGGAGAAGAACGTCGGATTGGGAGAGAGGGGAAGAGGTGGCCGAATGTGGGACTCTAGGAGATGCATAATCGGTTTGGGGTTGTAGTAGGGTGTGTGTGTGCCGAAATCTTCTAATCACCTCCTACTCTTCTTTCCTTCTCTCAACCTCAATCTTATACCTTTTTCTTTCTTGTGGCCGAATCTCCTTTTCTTCCATCTCCCTCTTTTCTTTCTCTCATATTTGTTCAAAACCACATCAACATCTTTTCTTCTCAAATCAACAACTTTCTTTTCTCTTCATTCTCCCTTGTGTCGAAACCTTCTTCTTTTTCCTCCTTTTTGCCGAAACTCCCTTAATCTCTTTTCTTTAAACCAAAGTCAAATACCATTCATCTTTCTCCCATTCTCTCCTTTCACTTTGGCCAAATCTCAATTGCTTTTTCTTAAGCCATTGTCAAAATCTCTCAAACTCTCCCATTCTCATTTTTGGCTGAATATCAATCAAGCAGAGATCTCCCTTGATTTCTTCTCTAATCGGTTGGAATAGGTAAGTCTGTCATGATTGAATCTCCTCTATTCTCAATTACTTTTCTCTATTGACGTGTATTGAACAAAAGTCAAATTTCGATATCTGTCTTGACTTTTAATCAACCATGCAATCGATTTCTTTTAGGATCTCCGGGATTTTGAAGTAGTAGATCGGAGTCATCTTTTTCCTGTCAATAGTTTCCAGTAAGTCAGTGGTAAGGTTTCAGCTAATTCAATTTGTCTCTTAGTTATTTGAAAAGCTGAAGGCTATTAAGATTAGGTGTTAATGTTGGCCGATTGTAGGGGAAAGATCAGTCTTGCATATCTCGGGTTGTGGCTAGTATTCGAAAGGCGTTAAGGTAAGGATTATGGTTGTACGTTAACCTTTCAGGATTTGTTTGTATAGCCGAATGGCCTCTTTGCTAATGATCTTAGTGTTGGCCGAATATAGGAAAGGGGATCTAGTGCGGTAGATTGGGATTTTCGGGATTTCATAATCGCGTTAGTAACCAGGTGTATAACCCTAAATTAATTTCCCCATAGATTAATAATATTGATATTAAATAAGTGATTATGGGAATTCAAGTAACATGGCTAAGGGTACCATTCAATGGTACAGCGCATTCAGGTACGTTACCCCTTAATACTCAGTTAATGATGTTATGAACATTTGATATGAAAATATGTGAAATTTCGTTATGGCCATGAGGTGAGGTATGTTGCATGATATCTGTATGTTTTGTATGATGCATGAGCATATGGGTGATAATGATAAAGGGGAAGTGTTCCGGTGGTTTTACCACATTATCCGGTGACTTATGTCACATATTATGAATCTGGTAACTCTGTCACATTATCTGGTGGCTATGCCACATTATAAGGGCGATGTGCAGTTGACTGCAACGACTGCCTTCGATGGTGTGTAGCAGATGGAGGGTCGATTTAGTAATTCCCACGGTGTGATTGGCAGGTACGGGTGGTGTGTAGAGGTTGGATAACTAGGTGGGTTTGGGTTGCATCATTGCTTATAAATGTTTATATGTGATTTGATATGCCTTAATCGATTGGGAATCTATGTTGGTTGTTACACACTGAGTCTGTTGGCTCACACTTCGTGGGCTAACATTTTGCAGGTGATACTCAATAAATAGACTGGGTCGGCAGGGACTTAGTGGTGGCCATGCTCAGCTCAGCATTTTCGGGTTTTCACATAATTAAACTTATCACGTTTTCTTATTAAGTTTTCGAGATTTATTTTGGGTTTTGTTTTGATTGTAATAAGGCCATTACTAATTAACTGTTTTATTTATGCGTTTTAATTATTATTCTAATACAATCAACATTGAACAAATGGTTAAACAATTTTTCGTAAAACAACTTCAAATGTTTTGACACCTAAACACCTACGATTTTCAACTTAATGTTAAGCTCTAAAATTTGGTATTTCTTCTAACTTGGAATTTTTGAAACATGAAAATAACGTTTTAATGAAAATAAACTTTAATAACAACACGGTTTTCAACTTGATCATAACACAAATCTATTTTCTTCAAAACCACCAATTTCTCTAAGATGACAAAACGAGATTTAGCTATGTTTTACTCAAGAAGGATGCCAGATTCGGTCAGGGTTTATGGGTCGGGTTTGGGGTGTTTCAATTTGGTATCAGAGCCCAGCTCAAAACTCAACCTTGAGGGCTTTCTTGGCCCAAAACATTTTTTTGAAATTGAGTTTTACTAAAAGATGAGCAGGTTTTCTGGCATGGCATCCGAGTCTCCGGCCCGAAGTCCACCAGGTATGTACCCCTAATTATTGTGTGATTTGTATGTGGGTATTACGTGATTATAGATTAGCATATTAGGAGCTATTGAACTCTAGGATTAGCTTACTCCAACACAAAATCACATAAAATTTAAAGACTAATTGAACAAACCTGTGAGTAAGTCACCGAGTTAAGGGTGTGGCAACAAATATGCGCATGTCTAGGATTGGATTCGGGGAGAGCTTGGTATTTCAAAGAATCTAGTGACTCACCTCCTCTTCGTCGAATCCTACCCGGTGCGTAGTAACGGTTCACCCTAACCAAGAGGACTTACGCACAGGCTAAATTTAATAATTAAAACCCGAAAGGGACTAGCTATACTATTTTATAAAAACCCTAGTTTTAAAGTCACCAAATTACCCCTTGATTTGGAAAAACTACCTTAGATTTGGAAAAAAAAATTTCGAAGTACCCCGATTTGTGAGAATTACTAAAATGCCCTCAATTTATAAAATTACCATACTACCCTCAATTTTTACCAAAATATTCCTATTTTTCAAAAAAAATACCAAAAACCCCTATTTTGTAAAATTACCAAAATACCCCTATAGGACAAATTACGAAAATACCTCTGGGTTTGGAACAGACGAAAATGCTCAAATCAGTGAACGTGTGTTGTAGATACTATTGAATGAATGTGATTCTTTGAATTAGGGTAGGAAACTTTGTAATGATCGAAAGAACTACTACTACACTTCTTTACATAAAACTTATTCGTGGGTAATTAGTGAAACAAAAGCTAATGCATAAAACTTCTTAAATCAGATTAAATCGCGATCATAGACATGAGTTCTAGGGGACGTGGTCATAATATGCGTGGGCATGGTAGAGGCAGAATGACCGTATCTGAACCTGTTAGGTCGGGTCAAGGGTCCGAGAATGAGATGCCACCACCACCAGCTGCAGGTGTTGAGTATCAGGATCAGACGGGGGATGATGCAATATCGCAGGCGATGCTGCAAGTTCTTGAGAGGGTGGCTGGAGTAGGTGGAGGCATGGGAGCTCAAAAATCTGTACCTGAGCGACTCCGAGCCAATGGAGCTGAGGTATTCTGAGGTGTATCTAGTGTGGCGCCCAATACGGCTGAGTATTGGTTGGAGGCGATGGAGCGAATCATGGACGATTTGGACCTACTGTTGAGGAAAAACTGAAAGGGGTGGTGTCGCTTCTCCGGGATGAGTCATATTAGTGGTGGCTCACGGTTCGGGATAGTGCGGCAGCAGATGATCTCACTTGGGAGTATTTCAAGGTGGCGTATCAGAAGAAGTATATTGGGACTAGCTACATCGATGCGCAGAGGAAGACGTTTCTGAGGATGGTTCAGGGGAGTAAGTCCGTAGCAGAGTACGAGGCAAAATTCTTAAGATTGAGCCGGTATGCTCGAGGTATCATGGCTACAGAGCATGAACAGTGTGTCAGGTTAGGGGTCGGACTGAGGGATGACCTGAGATTGTTGTTTGCTCCACAGCAGGAGCAGGAGTTTACATGTTGGTAGAGAAGGCTAAGGTAGCCGAAGGGGTCAAGGAATCTATGAGACAGAATTCGGATAGGAATAGACAAAAGAGAGGTTTTGGATCATCGGGGTCATCTGGGAATGCTCAAAAGAGACCTAGAGTTGATGGGCCGCAAGGTCAGCAGGTTGTTACGGCAGGACAGTACCGTACTTGTGCTCAGTGTGGAAAGTTACACCTGGGAGAATGTTGGAAAAGAACAGGGGGATGTTTTAAATGTGGGTCCAAAGATCACATGTTTAAGGACAGTCCTGTGGAAATAAGCGAGAGCCACCAAGAAGTCGTGGTCTTAATCAGCCGGAAGAGGTGGGCAAAGAACCATCTGGGTCGTGGTCCGATTGGCAGAGGTAATGGTTTTGGTAGAGGTCACAGGACACCAGGCAGAGGTGTTGGTAATGCAGAGGCGAGACAGCCGGGTCTGGTGTATGCGACTCGTCAGAAGGAGGATAGTGATGCACCTGATGTCATAACGGGTACATTCCTTATTTCTGGGTTACCCTTTATTACTTTGATAGATATAGGGTCAACTCATTCATACATCGCTAGTGAGGTATCTGAAACTCTGTATGTGAACTCTGAGACCATACCTAAGAAGATGACTGCACTTAGTCCTTTAGGGCAATCAGTAGTAGTAGACAAACTCTTTAGGGCACTGCCTTTGAAAGGTCAGGGGCGCAGTTTCATGGAGTTGCCATTCGGGGAATTTGATCTAATCTTAGGCATGAACTGGCTAGTGAAGTACAGTGCGAATGTGGATTGTACTACTAAGCGCATGTCATTGAGAACTTCTGACGACAATGAGGTTGTGGTGATGGGCGAGAGACAGAATTACTTGTCGAATGTAGTATCTGCCCTTAAGGCAGAGAAGATGGTAAGAAAGGGATGTATAGCTTTTCTGTTGTTGGTCAGTGCTTTAGAGGCTAAGGAAGCAGCTATAAGAGGGGTCAGGACGGTAAGAGAATTTGTGGATGTCTTTCCAGAAGAACTTCCAGGGTTACCCCCAGACAAGGAGGTGGAGTTTAGAATTGATTTGCTGCCAGGTACAGCTCCTGTGTCAATTGCTCCGTATAGGATGGCGCCAAAGGAGTTGGTAGAGCTCAAGGCCTAGATCTAAGAGTTACTCAATCGTGGGTTTATCCGACCCAGTGTGTCTCCATGGGGAGCACCGGTCCTATTCGTGAATAAGAAGGACGAGACTATGCGCATGTGTATAGATTACCAGCAGTTGAATAAGCTGAGCATCAAGAACAAGTATCCATTGCCAAGGATAGACGACTTGTTTGATCAGCTTAAGGGGGCCGTAGTATTTTCAAAGATAGATCTAAGGTCAAGGTATCATCAGCTTAAGGTGAAGGAAGCAGATATCCATAAGACAGCTTTTCGAACAAGATATGGGCATTATGAGTTCTTAGTAATGCTGTTCGGATTGACGAATGCCCCAGCTGCATTCATGGATATGATGAACCTGGTTTTCCAACCCTACTTGGATCAGTTTGTCGTTGTGTTCATAGACGACATCCTGGTATATTCCAAGTTCGAGAAAGAGCATGATGAGCATCTCCGGGTAGTATTGCAAGTGTTAAGGGAAAAGAAGTTATATGCCAAGTTCAGCAAATGCGAATTTTGGCTGAAGGAAGTTGCGTTCTTAGGGCATGTGGTGTCTGTAGAAAGGATAAGGGTGGATCCTCGAAAGATTAAGGCAGTATTAGATTGGAAACCACCTAAGTCTGTGGCGGAGGTTCGTAAGGGTTCTCGTCAATAGCAGCACCCCTGACGAAGTTGTTGAGAAAGAAGGTACCTTTCGTATGGGCGGATAAGCAGTAGGAGAGTTTTGAGAAGCTTAAGAGAGTATTGACAGAGGCTCCGGTTTTGATTCAGCCAGAAGTAGGGAAGGACTTTGTGGTGTATTGTGATGCTTCCCATACAGGATTGGGATCTGTTCTAATGCAAGACGGAAAAGTGGTCGCTTATGCGTCTCAGCAATTGAGGCCACATGAGGTTAACTATCCGACGCATGATTTGGAGTTGGCGGCAGTAGTATTCGCCCTAAAAGTGTGGAGGCACTACTTGTATGGAGAAAGGTCGGTGATCTACACGGATCACAAGAGTCTGAAATATTTGTTGACTCAGAAGGAGCTGAATTTGAGACAGTGAAGGTGGGTAGAGTTGTTGAAAGACTACGACTGTTCAATAGAGTATCACCCGGGCAAGGAAAATGTAGTGGCAGATGCCCTAAGTCGAAAAGTGGTGTTGGATCTGAGGGCGATGTTTGCACATCTTAGCCTTTATGATGATGGAAGTTTGCTAGCAGAGTTACAAGTGAAGCCGACATGGTTAAGTCAGGTAAAGGAGAAACAATTGGTAGATGGGGAACTAAGTGCTAAGCTGCTGGAAGTGCAGAATGGGGAGTTAGAAGACTACGGTGTAAACAACGATAGAGTACTGTGTTTTCGGGGCAAGGTCTGTATGCCAAAGGATGAAGAGTTAAGGCAGAGAATTCTTCAGGAATCGCATAGTAGCCCTTATGCTATGCATCCTGGAGGAAGTAAGTTATACAGGGATCTACGGGATCAGTTTTGGTGGCCTGGTCTGAAACAAAAAGTTACAAAATTTGTGGGGAAGTGCTTAACGTGTCAGCAGGTTAAATCTGAACACCAAGTACCTTCGGGATTTCTTCAACCGATAAAGATTTCACAATGGAAGTGGGAGAGAATTACCATGGACTTCATTAATGGGCTTCCCCTTACGCCTAATAAGAAGGACTCGATATGGGTGATAGTAGATCGGTTGACAAAGTCTGCACATTTTATACCAGTGTGGGTTGACTATTCTTTGCAGAGATTGGCAAAATTGTATGTAGCAAAAATTGTGAGGCTGCACAGGGTACCGGTGTCAATTATCTCGGATAGGGATCTGAGGTTTATGTATCGATTTTGGAAAGCACTACATCAGGCATTGGGCACCATGTTGGACTTCAGCACAGCATTTCATCCGCAGACGGACGGCCAGTCTGAGTGGGTGATTCAAGTGCTAGAAGATATGTTGAGAGGTTGCGTGATAGACTTCAGAGGGAGCTGGGAGGAGTTCTTGCCTTTAGCGGAGTTTACGTACAATACCAGCTATCAAGCAAGTATTCGGATGGCACCGTACGAAGCGTTGTATGGACAGAAGTGTCGCACTCCTAGGTGTTGGACAAAATTGGGGGAACGTCAAGTTTTGGGTCCAGAGATTGTGGCAGAATCAGAAGAAAAGGATAAGGTAATTCGGACACAGTTGAAGGAGGCATCTGACAGGAAAAGTCATATGCAGATCTTAAGCGGAAGGAGATAGAGTTTGCCGTGGGGGATCAGGTGTTTCTAAAAGCTTCACCGTGGAAGAAGGTGATGAGATTTGGTCACAAAGGAAAGTTGAGTCCAAGGTTTATAGGAACTTATCGGGTTTTAAAGCGGGTTGGACCAGTAGTATATCAGCTAGAGTTACCTTCGGAGTTGAAGCAGATGCACGATGTGTTCCACATTTAGATGCTACGTCGTTACCGATCAGATCCATCTCATGTAATATCGGTTGGGGAGGTGGAGCTAAGACCAGATTTGTCTTACAAAGAAGAACCGATTCAGATCTTGGAACGGGATGTGAAGGTGCTACGGAGGAAACCAGTTCCTCTAGTCAAAGTGTTATGGCGTAACCATGGATCGGAGGAAGCTTCGTGGGAGCCAGAGGAAACGATACGATAGCAATACCCCCACTAATTTTAGCCAGGTAATTTCGAGGTCGAAATTATTTTAAGGGGGTAGAACTGTAATATCTGGGATTTAGGGGTTATGCATTTTAACTTAAATACATATGGCTATGTGCTTGTGTGTAGTTTGAATGTATTTTGGGGGCTTCGGGAACCTCGGGATGTAGGTAGAAGCCTTAGAAAAATATTTGATTTTAAGCCTAAAAAGGGAACTAAGGGAGCTAGGCCTTAAGGAGTATAGTGCGTGGCATATGACACAAGTACTTAGCTAGTAAAGTGGCAAGGGAGGCGCCACTTAAAGCACAGGAGAGTGACGCCTCAGGGAGTGTGAAAGGGGCCTAGGTTCGAGCAGCAAGGGAAGCATTTTTGAGTTGTCTTTTTGCAGGAAGGAGGTGCAGTGGTGGACGACACAAGGACTCTGAATGGATGAGTGAAAGATCAAGTCAAATTCATTTGAATTTCGGCTAAGAAGGGAAGATAGGTGTTGACTCATTCAAATGAGAAGTAAAGAGAAGAATTAGGAGAAGAACGTGGGATTGGGAGAGAGGGGAAGAGGTGGCCGAATGTGGGACTCTAGGAGATGCATAATTGGTTTGGGGTTGTAGTAGGGGGTGTGTGTGCCGAAATCTTCTAATCACCTCATACTCTTCTTTCCTTCTCTCAACCTCAATCCTTTACTTTTTTCTTTCTTGTGGTCGAATCTCCTTTTCTTCCATCTCCCTCTTTTCTTTCTCTCATATTTGTTCAAAACCACATCGACATCTTTTCTTCTCAAATCAACAACTTTCTTTTCTCTTCATTTTCCCTTGTGCCGAAACCTTCTTCTTTTTCCTCCTTTTTTTTTGAAACTCCCTTAATCTCTTTTCTTTAAACCGAAGTCGAATACCATTCATCTTTCTCCCATTCTCTCATTTCACTTTGTCCGAATCTCAATTGCTTTTTCTTAAGCCATTGCCGAAATCTCTCAAACTCTTCCCTTCTCATTTTTGGCTGAATATCAATCAAGCAGAGATCTCCCTTGATTTCTTCTCTAATCGATTGGAATAGGTAAATCTGTCATGACCGAACCTCCTCTATTCTCACTTACTTTTCTCTGTTGACGTGTATTGAACAAAAGTCAAATTTCGGCATTTGTCTTAACTTTTAATCAACCATGCAATCGGTTTCTTTTAGGATCTCCGGGATTTTGAAGCAGTAGATCTGAGTCATCTTTTCCCTGTCAATAGTTTCCAGTAAGTCAGTGGTAAGGTTTCATGCTAATTCAATTTGTCTCTTAGTTATTTGAAAAGCCTAAGGCTATTAAGATTAGGTGTTAATGTTGGCCGATTGTAGGGGAAAGATCAGTCTCGCATATCTCGGGTTGTGGCTAGTATTCGAAAGGCGTTAAGGTAAGGATTATGGTTGTGCATTAACCTTTCGGGATTTGTTTGTATAGTCGAATAGCCTCTTTGCTAATGATCTTAGTGTTGGCCAAATATAGGAAAGAGGATCTAGTTTGGTAGATCGGGATTTTTAGGATTCAATAATCGCGTTAGTAACCAGGTGTGTAACCCTACATTAATTTCCCCATAGATTAATAATATTGATATTAAATAAGTAATTATGGGAATTCAAGTAACATGGCTAAGGGTACCATTCAATGGTACAGTGCATTCAGGTACGTTACCCCTTAATACTCAGTTAATAATGTTATGAACATTTGATATGAAAATATGTGAAATTTCGTTATGGCCATGAGGTGAGGTATGTTGCATGATATCTGCATGTTTTGTATGATGCATGAGCATATGGTGATAATGATAAAGGGGAAGTGTTCCGGTGGTTTTACCACATTATCCGGTGACTCTGTCACATTATCTGGTGGCTATGGCACATTATAAGGGTGATATGCAGTTGACTGCAACGACTGCCTTCGATGGTGTGTAGTGGATGGAGGGTCGATTTAGTAATCCCCACGATGTGATTGGCAGGTATGGGTGGTGTGTAGAGGTTGGATAACTAGGTGGGTTTGGGTTGCATCATTGCTTATAAATGTTTATATGTGATTTGATATGCCTTAATCGATTGGGAATCTATGTTGGTTGTTACACACTGAGTCTGTTGACTCACCCTTCGTGGGCTAACATTTTGCAGGTGATACTCAGTAAATAGACCGGGTCGGCAGGGACTTAGTGGTGGCCATGCTCAGCTTAGCATTTTCGGGTTTTCACATAATTAAACTTATCGCGTTTTCTTATTAAGTTTTCGAGATTTATTTCGGGTTTTGTTTTGATTGTAATAAGGCCATTACTATTTAACTATTTCATTTATGCGTTTTAGTTATTATTCTAATACAATCAACATTGAACAAATGGTTAAACAATTTTTCGTAAAATAACTTCAAATGTTTTGACACCTAAGCACCTACGATTTTCAACTTAATGATAAGCTCTAAAATTTGACATCTCTTCTAACTTGGAATTTTTGAAACATGAAAATAACGTTTTAATGAAAAACAAACTTTAATAACAACACGGTTTTCAACTTGATCATAACACAAATCTATTTTCTTCAAAACCACTAATTTCTCTAAGATGAATAAACGAGATTTAGCTATGTTTTACTCAAGAAGGATGCCAGATTCGGTCAGGGTTTATGGGCTGGGTTTGGGGTGTTTCAACTTTTGCTCCACTGAATAAGCACATTCGACTTGAATTAATAACCTGAATTATCAAAACGAGAATAAAACTCACAATTAAGAATAAGCACAAGTATTTATCTCATAAATCAAATAATAATATGATCCGTCATAGGTTTCATCCCCTTAGGTATCTAAGGGATTTAGTTCATACTAGAAGAGGGAAACATCATAAAATAGGGAAAACCAAAAAACATAATGAAAACCTCAAAACTTCTAAAGAACTTGATGGGAGATCTTCAGTCTTGATGGAGATCCTTCTCCTAAGCTATTCCTAGCGGCTATCTTGGAGTATTTTCTTCTTCTACTCGGCGTCTATTCGACGTCCCATCAACTCCCCTTTTAAGTTGCCTCCTAGGGTGTTTATATAGGCTTTGGAACACCTCTATTGTCCCACAAGTAGCTTATTCCGAATAGAACTCTTCTTTGCTGCCGTAGGGACACGCCCGTGGTGGATTCCTTCAGCTGTGGTCGATTCTGCTTGCCACACACGGCTGTGCGGTCCGCCTGTGTGCTGTGGTCCAGGCCGTGTGATTTCTAAAGTAGGCCTGTTTTGTCCCTTTTTGGCCCGTTTCTCGTTCTTTTTGACTTTCTAGGTTGTCCTGAGTATAAAACATGAAATTAAGAGATTAGGAGCATCGAAATTCATCAAATCTATTTAATATTCATCCAAAATTAAGCCAAGCATGGGGTTAAAATATGTGTAAATTATGGTTTATCAAATACCCCCACACTTAAGCTTTTTCTTGTCCTCAAGCAAAATTTTCAGCTCACAATTAGGACTAACTTCCTTCAGTACATAATTCTCATCAACAATGTCTCATCATAATTCATAGATAATGTATACATGGATAATTTAACTCAAAGCGTCCTAAAGATTCAAACAATCAAAGTCATATATTTTTGCAGTACGAAAAATATAGGTGTTTCCCCTTACTAAATAATTGCCTTTGATCCAAAACCGACAAGAATTGACATCCTCTGTAACATCCTAAAATTTGAATTTTATATGTTGCATTATTTTGGTGCTCAGCTAGTTAAACTATCCAATGTGTGTGTTTAGGTAGTCCTGAGAAGGCTCAGGATTTATTTGGATTTAGTAAAATTTTTGGCATTTAGTACTTTAAGGAAATGGAGTAAGTGACCTTAAAGCTTATGGTAATAAAGTGGTAAATAGCTAGCATAAGTGAGCAATTAGTAAAGGGGATATGGCGCCATAAGTGTTACCTTAAGGGAAGGAGTTCGAATCCCTTTGAGTGCATGTGTGATTTTTATTTTTGCTTTCCTTCCTTATAGTGTCGGCCAAGCGTGATTTTATGGTAAGTTGGACTTTTATTTTTATGGCAAGATGGCTAAGAGAAAAAGGCAAGATTGAAGTTAGGGAAAGGAATCAAATGAAAATGGCATGTAAGGGGAGCATAAGGCTTATTCCATGGGTGATGTTTTGGAAAGTTTGGTTGGCCAAACTTTTGACCAATTGGCTATGCATTTGGACGATTTTTAAGGCTAAGGGGGATGGCTGAATTTTATTAGCATTTTGGTAAGGTTTAGGTGCTAGTTTTGGTCAATTCTATTAGCAACTAGTGTATCATTTCTCTTCTCCAAAACTCTTTTCCCCTAGCCGAATGTGGTCAATAGCAATAGGTAAATTTTTGTTTGTTTTGGCCATTTCTTTTTGACCAATTTGGTATCATCTTTCATACTCCCTAAACTCTTTTCTTCTTTGTGCCGAAACCATGCAACCTTGGAAAGGAATTTTCATTTCTTTTCTTTCTCTTTGCCGAATGCATACCAACTTGAAGACATTTTTTCCTTGTTCATTTTTCATCCTTGAAAACTGAAACTTAAACACCATATCTTCTACTTCTTTTTTCTTCTTCTTTTCTTTTTGCAAAAAAAAAAAAAAATCAAACATCACTTCCCTTCCAATATTCTCACCATAGCCGAATATCATTGATCATCTCCCTATAGCCGAGTCTTCCATTCATACATATTTTCTTCTCAACTATATTTTTCCTCACACTTTGATCAATCGGTAAGTGATCCATTTCAACATTTCTTTTTTTTGTATTTTTTATTTTATTCTTTCTCTTAGTGCTGAATCTTTACCTTGGTGTGGGATGGCCATATTGATCGAGACCAACACCATACTTTCTCTCTTACGAAATCACTTTTCTCTGCCATAGAAATATAGTGAAAGGCCGAAACTTGGAGTTTTCAAAGTCATCGTTTAATCTCTAGAATTCGGTCCAAAAATCTCTAAGGTAAGGATTCTTCGAGGATTCTATAATCACTTTTTATTCGTTAAGATAGTGTTGATTAATCGATATTATTATAGGGATTCTATCGCTCGATCTTTCATCTTGAGATCATACGGATTCTTATGGTAAGCCGACTTCACCCCTAAGATTAATCGTTTATAACAACATAATATTAGTTTGGACTAATATTTATTTTCAATGGAGGCAAGCAAGATCAAATCAAAAGGGGTAGTGTTTGGTGATCGAAAAAGGAGCGGATTTACGATCCCTTCTAGATTCAAACGAAGGGCTATTTCAGCGATTCGAGACTTTCCACCAGGTTGTGGACCCTCATCCAGTGAGAAATAACTATTCGAGGTTGTTCGCAATTGTGAGGCATCAGCGATTTGGGATTATCCACCGGGTTGTCGACCGTCAACCGGGGAGAATTGACAAATCATAGTTGTTCGCGATTCCGAGGGTAAAAACTTAGATCATTTATCTTAGACTAAATTTACTACGTCACGTTCATTGTCTAATCAAGAGTTGAAATATTTTTAGGTGACGACGATCAGGAAAGTGTAGTGCTTACCGTAATCAGGTGTGTAATCCCACACCGTATTTCATGGGTTAGATAATTATATTGAGTTAATCGCTTGATTAAATCACATGTTAGTGAAATCGGGTAAAATGGCATAATTATCACTATTTTGGTAAAAACTATGAAATCGGTATTAAAACGGTAAAAATTACGAAATTACCCTCAATGGGCCAAACCGATAAATGTGATATTTGTTATATGGGCCAAAATGTGATATTTGTTTTATGGGCCAAAATGTGATATTTGTTATATGGGCTAGATTGTGATATGGCCCCAATTGTGATATTTGCTATATTGGCCAAAATGAGATATTGGTTATATGGGACCAATTGTGATATTTGATATATGGGCCAGATTGTGATATGGGCCAGCTTGTGATAATTGTTATAATGGTCCAAATTGTTCGTAATAAATATTGGAATGAATTGTTCTAAATGAATATATATTAGATACATGAATTGCATGGGATGGGATATTGATGAAGAGAAGTTCTGGTAGCTTTGCTACAAAATTCTGGTGGCTCTGCCACAAATCTGAAAAATGGCAATGCCATGTAAACTCTGTGAATCTGGTGGCTTGTCCACAAATTGTTATAAATGGCTTAATGCCTATTTTGGTGTGTTGGCGGGGTGGTTAACTAAAGCTCCCCGCAGGTGTGCTGGTTGGTACGGGTGGTGTATAGCGGATGGAAATTAGGTTTGGTTTGGGAATTTCATATCACATGCATATTATATACATGTTATTATGTTATAATTGTAAATGGGCTTTGGCCCAATAAATGCTTAATTGGATTTTTGGCCCAGAGGACAATGGTAAGTGGGTTACACACGAGTTCTAGTAACTCACCCTGCTTTTCCTTATCCCTTTCGTAATGATCATTGATGGAGACTTGGGTCGTGGATATCTTGGTGGAGGCCATACTTAAAAATAGTTAAATTTGGAAATTTAGATTTCTTTTAATACTTTTAATTATTTTGCTATTTTGAATTAAGGTTTGTAATAAGGCCTCTTGATAATTTTTTTATGATTTGGTTTTTTTTTATGAAATTATAAACTACTTTAAGTATGTCAAATTGGGATTATATTTTTTCTAAAACATAAATAAATGTTTTATTCCAAATGAGTATATAAAAGGATTTCATAAAATTTTCATAATTGTAACTCGGAAATTATTCTTAAGTTTTTCATCAATTCTTTCCTAAAAATATCTTTAATTTCTTTTAAATTTTTTCTTGAACTGTTAAATGATATTTTCAAATTTCAATTTATAAGATCTTACATCTCAAATTTTTGATTTATTATTCAAATCTTTTACTCGATAAAGGCTTCGTCAAAACTTTGAAATCGATTTTACTTAAAAAGGAATCAAAGTATATTTATTTTTTGGCATGTCAAAACTGGCCTTAACGCATAGGCCGGGTTTGGTGTGTTACATCCTCACTAAGGATTCACTCAAACCACTCAAAGTGTTTAAGGTACAAGATAAGCACTCATAAGTCAAATATGAAAAGTTAATACCATAGGCTTGCATGAAAATCAAATCTCCACCACTATAAAATGAAATGATACACAAATCAAAATGTCTTTAAAGGGTTGTAATTAGGCTTGGGTTAAAGGTGTGGATATAGGCTAAATTAGAAGGTTAGAATTGAGATTGATTTGACAATTTACCTAACTATTAACAATGAATTGATATTGAATAATTACATCAATAACACGAGCTTCTAAAGATGTGAATTTAACTGTTTAAGCTCATAGAACATAGAACTAATGATGAATAAATTTTCTAAAGGCTTTTTTTTTTTTAAGAATAAGTACATAATAAAAGATGAATTCAACTATTATAATTAGGTAACCGATCAAATCAAGTCTCGAAAAAAGGGGAGTCAAGAAAATGGGATAAACAAGTTAATAACGGGATTTTGGGTTAATATTAGTGGTAAATCAAGAAACAGTTGATTAGGCTAAAAAGTGGCTCACTAGGGGTTAATTACGGAAGTAGGCTTTTTATGGAGTAAGTGGGTTAAATCCTAAGTGCCTTTATCATTTCAATATATCAAATCACAAGTGTGGTCTCGACATGTATAATCGAAGAAAGTTCTAGAATAACAAATCAATATTGACACACTCATAATCAATAACGTGAGAAAGAAAAATATATGCTCTAAAAGGCTCAAAGTCTCACAAAAATTATGGTTTTTGATGTCAACCTTGTAAATTTCAAATATCAAAGTAATATTCAGATTTAGGTTAACAACCTAGCCAATTTTTAATTCTGAAAATAGACTTATCATGCCTGATTCTCTAATATCTTAAAGTTTAAATTATCAATGCACAATTAACTATGACTTAATCCAAAACATATCAATAAAAATCATAAGGCAGTAGAAGTTTCATTCTAATTAGTAATATGAGAAATTTACTTAAGAATAAGACATAATTCAGGGATTTTCAAATAATACTACAGTTAACCCCCTACACTTAAGATATACATTGTCCTCAATTTACAAATATAGATAATAGTTGATAAACCGTAATATATACATATTTTAATCCCACATTTAACATACTTTTAGATGATTTGTTCCCTGAATTGTGGAATTTGGTGCTCTTAATCCTTTAATTTCATGTTTTATACTTAGGAGAGCACCGAAGGATGAAAAGAATGAGAAACAAGCCAAAAACGGAAAAAATGGACCAAAGTACAAAACTCACAAGGCCTGGGCCCAAGCCACACGGCCGTGCCTCTTAAGCAGACCCGAACACAACCTGGACTCGATTTTCACGGGCGTGTCCCTGCCGTGACCTGTTTTAATTCCATTCGGATCAGGATACTTAGGGGCAAAGAAAGACATTCTGAAAGCCTATATAAACACCCTAAGTGTGACCTAAAAGGGAGTGTTCAGGTAGGCCAAGAAGCCAAACCAGAGAGGTCAAAATTGTGGGATTTACTCGAAGAAAGCCAGTTGATTCATCTCAAGAAGCCGGAATCATACTCAAGACGGAAGATCTTCCCTTCAATTTCTTTCAAGGGGTTTAGGGTTTTTCTTATGTTTTTTTTATATTTTCTTCTGAGATATATTCTTTTATAATTATGAACTAAACCCCTCAAATACCTGACGGGGATGAAACCTAAGACGGATCTTGTTATTGTTTTCTGAACTATATGATAAATACTTGATTTGTTCTTAACTATGTATTCTTAATTCTTGGTTTAATATTTCAGGATATTGATTCAAGTATTGATGTGCTTAGGCAGTGGTGCAAAAGTCCCTGTTTAAAAGTAGATCTAGCATAGTTAAGCAGAGTTGATCGCAACCCTAGAGATAGGATGACAAAAATCTATCAGATTAGGGTCAAACCTAATATGGGAGTCCATAGATCGAGTTAATGCAATTTCAGGGGTTTTAATTAGAAAGAGATTTCAATTAATCAACCTAGGGTTAACGTTAGTAGCCTCGAGAGAGATATTAATATAAACTAGGGAATCCTACTGATCAAGTCAAGTGAATAAATCGTCTGGTTCAGAGTTAGATAACAAGTGAAGTCTAGGTAGATTCTTCCTCGGGTATTTTCTTAATCAATTGGTTTTCCCACAAGTATTTCCCCAATTCTTTCTCTGTGTCTTAGCATCTTTAGCTTAGTAGTTAGTTAATTTTAGATTAAATAACAATTCCCTTAATTCTTAGGCTAAATAAAAAGAAGAAAGTTAGTATTAGTACTTTTGGTTCCCTTGGGTTCGACAATCCGATCTTGCCACTAAACTATACTATTGTTCGATAGGTTCAATTGCCTCAATCGTGGTGATAGTTAGTTTCTAGATTTTAAGACTTTTCCACCACCATCAAGTTTTTGGCACCGTTGCTGGGGAGCTGAAATATTAAGAACGCTCAATTTTCATTACTTTAGCTATATTTTATTTTTGAAATTAAATTTTATTTTCACTTTTCTAAATTTTCTTCTTTGCTTCTGGCAGGTTTTCTAGTTTATAACTAGAAGGAACCCAACAGAACCCTTAATTTACGATAGTGATATTGAAGGTACTGTTCGTAGAAATCGTAGAGAAATAAGGTGAAGCTTAAATTACATAGAAGAAGAGCAAGAAGATGAAACCAATACTACCGAAGAGGTGGCTTATAATAATCCGCTACCTCCTGTAGTTACCACAGACCCGGTGAATCAAAATCCTACTCCTCGTACTATGTATGATTATGCTAAACCTAATGTAATAGGAGCTGAATCGAGTATTATTAGGCCTATTATAGCTGCTAATAATTTTGAACTGAAACCTAACACTATACAAATGATTCAACAATTTGTTCAATTTGATGGCTTGCAGGACAAAGACCCAAATACTCATTTAGAAAATTTTCTAGAATTTTGTGATACCTTCAAAATAAATGGTGTTTTTGATGATGTTATCCATCTTCGGTTGTTTCCATTTTCATTAAGGAATAAAGCCAAACAGTGGTTGAATTCTCTTCCACGAGGATCAATCACTACATGGGATCAAATGACCGAAAAATTTTTGTTAAAATATTTTTTGTTGGCCAAAACGGCCAAATTAAGGAATGATATCTCTTCATTTGTGCAGACTGATTTAGAAACACTTTATGATGCATGGGAGAGATACAAGGATCTACTGAGAAGGTGCCCTCACCACGGGTTACCATTATGGCTACAGGTTCAAACCTTTTACAACGGTGTGAACTCCTCAACTAGGCAATGAATTAATTTAGCCACCGGAGGAACCTCGAGTAACAAAACTCCTAAAGCGGCTTATGAGTTTATAGGAGAGATGTCACCAATAATTATCGCTGGCAAGTCATGAGAACGAAACCGACAAAAGTCGCCAGTTGTTTTTGATCTTCTAATTTGTCGAGTTTTAAAATTTATAAAGAGAATGATCGAACCTGGAAACTAACTCTGACAATGACTTAAGGCAAATGCACCTATCGAACAGTGGTATAGTTTAGGCAATACCTGATTGTCGAACCCAAAGGAACTAAAAGTACTAATACTCACTTTCTTTCTATTATTTAGCCTAAATATGAAGTGATTGGTTGATTAAAACTAACTAATTACTAAACTAAGACGCAAAGACAAAAGAACAAATTCAAGAAATAACTTTAGAAAAACTCGCTTGATTACGACGATACCCTAGAAGGAATCCACCTAAACATCACTTGTTATCTAACACCGAACTGCATTTATTTATTCACTTAGCTTGATCTCGTAGGACTCCCTAATTTATATTAAACCTCTCTCGAGGCTAATAACGCCTAACCCTAGGTTGATTAACCAAAATCTCTTTCTAATTAAAACCCTAGAATCACATTAACATGATCTATGGACTCCATATTAGGTTTCACCCTAATCCGACAAAATCTCGTCACCCTATCTCTAGGCACACAATCAACTTCGCTTAATTATGATAGATCTACTCTTAAGCGGGGACTTTTGCTCCACCACCTAAGCACATCACACTTGAATTAATATCCTGAAAATATCAACACAAGAATTAAGAACAAACTAAGTATTTATCACACAACTCAAAAAATTATAACAAGATTCATTTAGGTCTCATTCCCTTCAGGTATCTAAAGGGTTTATTTCATAATAATAAAATAAAACATCTCAAGAGAAAAGATAAAACAAAACATAAAAATCCCTAAAACCCCCTGAAGGAATTGAAGGAGAGATCCGCTGTCGTGAGTAGAATTTCGGCTTCTTGAGATGAATCAACTGGATATCTTCGAGTGATTCCCACGAATCTAGCCTTCTGGCTCGGCTTCTTGGCCTAACTGACTGCCTAACTGACCTCCCCGGAAAAGCACTGGCAGAAGGCTTCTCCTAAACTCCCCGTTTAAGTTGCCCCCTAGGGTGTTTATATAGACTTTGAGATGCTTTACTCGGCCCCTAAGCATCCTAATCTGAGTGGAATTCCTATTAGGGTGTTTGAATAGGCTTTAGAATATGTTTCCTTGTCTTTAAGTACCCTATTCTGAATGAAATTACTCTTTACCACGACAGGGACACGTCCATGGCACACGCCCGTGTGAATCGATTTCAGGCCGTGGTCGAGTCTGCTGAAGAGACACGCCCGTGTGTTTCAGGGTCTAGGCCGTGTAGAGTAAATTAAGGAGGCACGGTCGTGTGGTCTTGGGCCCAGGCCGTGTCGATTTCTTTTTTGGCCCAATTTGGTCTGTTTTGAGCCCGTTTCTCATTCTTTTCATCCCTAAGTGCTTTCCTGAGTATAAAACATGAAAAGAAAGGATTGAGAGCACCTTTTTACACAATTTAGGGAATAAATCATCCAAAAGTATGCTAAATGTGGGATCAAAATATGTTACTTTTACGGTTTATCAAATACCCCCACACTTAAGCTTTTGCTTATCCTCAAGCAAAATTCTCAACTTACAATTAAAACGAACTTTCCACAATTTCATAATTCTCATTGACAATGTCTCGTCATAATTCATAGGCAATTCATACATGGATAATTTAACTCAAAGACTCCTAAAGATTCAAATAATTTTAAGTCATATATTTGTAGCACGAAAACATAGGTGTCTCCTTTCATCTAAATAATTACCATCGATTCAAACTCGACAAGGATTGACATCCTCACTAAAGATTCACTCAAATCACTCAAGTGTTTAAGGTTTAGGAAAAAGCACTCATAAGTCGAACTCGAAAAGTTAATCCCATATGCTTGCTCGAAAAACAAATATCCACCATCGTAATATGAGATGATACACAAATCAAAAGGTCTTTAACAGGGTTGTAACGGGGCTTAGGTTAAAGGTGTGGATAAAGGTTGAATTAGAAGGTTAGAATCGAGATTGAATTGATAAATTACCTAACTAGAAAAATTAACTAATAACCTGAATAATTACATCACATGAAAATACTAATAATACGAGCTCCTTCTTCATGATATTGAATTTAAACATGTAAGCTCACTTAATTACAGAATTAATACTGAATATACTTTGATTTTTTTAAAGAACAAATCAAATATTTAATAAGAAAGAAATTTAACAATATAAATAAAGAATATAGTTAGGCAATTGCTCAAATCAAATCTCGAAAAAAAGGTAGTCAAAAGGAATGGTGGTAACAAATACGAGTGGGGTTTTGGGTTAATATTAGTGGGTGAATCAATAAAAGGGTTGTTAGGATCAAAGGGTTCACGAAGGGTTAATTATGAAGGTAGGCTTTTAGTGGAGTAAGTGGTTAAAACCTAGGTGCCTTTATCATTTTAGTATATCAAATCAAAATGTGGTCTTGACATGTATAATAAAAGCAAGTTCTAGAATAACAATTCAAGATTGACACACTCATAATCAAAAAAGTGAGCATGAAAAAGAATATATGCTCTATAAGGCTCAAAGTCTCACAAAAATTATAAGTATTTGATATCAATCCATGTAAATTTCAAACTTCAAGGTAATATTCAAATTCGCTCAACAACCTAGCATTTTTTTTCTTGAAAAAATAGACTTATCATGCTTGATTCTCTAGTATCTTAAAGTATAATTTATCAATGCACGCTTAACTATGACTTACTCAAAAACATATCAATAAGAATCATAAATCATCAAAATTTCATCCTAATTAGTAATATGAGAAAAATTACTTAAGAACTAGATATAATTCGTGGATTTGAGAATAATACAAAAGTTAAGCACTTTTACCCCCACACTTAATATGTACATTGCCATCAATGTACAAAGATAGATAATATCAAAATAATCATAAAATCATAAGATGGGGAGAGAAGTGAAACTTCTTGAATTTTGGATGAAGTCATTGAAAAGAAACCAGATAGATTGGATGAAGGTGAATGTGGGGAGCGCCGAACTTGTTTGAAATTGAATCCTTGATAAACCGTAAAAGTAACATATTTTAATCCCACATTTAGTATGCTTTTGGATGAATTTATCCTCGATTTATGTAAAAGGTGTTTTAATACTTTCTTTTCATGTCTTATGCTCGTGAAAGAACCTAAGGATAAAAAGAACGAAACGGCTTCAAACGGACCAAATTGGGCCAACCCAAGAAATTGACATGGAGGCCCATTGGGCTCAATCTTACTAGGCCCAATTTAGGGATGTTACAAATCTACCCTCCTTAAAGAAATTTCGTCCTCGAAATTTCCAACTACTAACCGTCACACATCCTAACCCCCACACTACGCCTGTCACAAGACTCGATCTTAATAAAACTAATATACTTTCTAACTAAATCTTGGAACCCCTTCACATAACCAATTATCTACCACGTATAAATGATATTTTCACACATACATACAATTTCTATATCACATCCACACAACGAAGAATAAATACAATCATTCAAAGATATAACTAATATAGTAAAAGGAAACTTACTGATTTGGTGCCGGAGACTCAAAAAGCCATACTTACGTAAAAGATATTCTAAACCATCCTTTGAAAACATTTTTGAACCCAAACCCACAAATTGAAGCTTTTGAACCTAGGCTCGATATCACAAATGTAACACCCCAAACCCGACAAGACACCACGTCCTAACTGTATGTTACGGAAAACATGTTTGTGAGAGGTTAAATTTTTCGTTAAAAGCCGAGTGGAGACACAGTGTATTTTGGGAGGCAATTTGAGTAGACTTGTTGAAATCAGATGAAGTATTTGAAACCCGGAGATTTTGAAATCCTAACCAGTACGTGTGGTTAAACGAGTTTAAAACCATTTAAACCTTAGTAGTTTCTTTGTGTTACTTAAAACCCCTTTTTTTTTGTTAGACTTAGGAGTAATACAAGTTTGATTTGAAAATCATTTGAATTTTCTTACCGTAAAGACATAGTGTAATACCCGATGGTATGGTTTAAAAACACATTGCGTTATAATTTTGAAACCATTATCTTTCCAAGTTTTAGTAAAATTCATACCAACTTGTGTTGTTAAGGCATATTAAAATCTAATTAAAACATAAACATCACCAAAACATAAATTAAAGGCCTTTTACAAATCCAATATAAAACCCAAGTAAAATAAATAAGCTAAAGTACCCAAATTCAATAGTCCTTTATTAAAGCCCGGCATGTGCACCCCGAGTCCATCCCTACCCATGTCCGCTTCACGAGTCACCGAAATGTCAAAGGAGAGGGTGAGTCGAATGACTCAATGTGTAAATCCCGCCCCGATGAGCAACATGCTAACACACATCATACAAAGCAACATAATCAATGCAACCCGATCCTAACCATCCATATCGCTTTTCTACCCCGTGGTACCAAACCACCGGTGGTGCTAAACCACCGGTGACATATAGTCACAATGTGTTACCAAAACACCGGTGTCCCAAAGACACAATTGTGCTACCAAAGCACCGTGACCGTAATCACAAATCCAATGATGGGGCCAACCCATCGTGTGATACCAAATCACTAGCAGACGATCCCATATCTCATGTGGGGCCAACCCACTGTGGTTAAACCATAGGGACAAGTCGCAATGAGGTGCCAAACCTCCGGTGTCCCAAAGACACAATTGTGCTACTAAAGCACCGTGACCGTAGTCACAAATTTGTTGATGGGCCAACCCATCGTGTGATACCAAATCACCGCGCCAATCCCATATCTCACAAGTGGAGCTAACCCACGGTGGTTAAACCACAGGGACGAGACGCCGAGGTACCAAACCTCCGAGGTGCTAAACCTCTGGTGACCCAAAGTCACAAAGTGTGTTACTAAAACACCGGTGCTCACAAGACAAAATATCACCGCTCCCTCCACTCAGATCACCCATCAACATACCACACTCATGTAATCATGCATATCATATAATCATGCATATCATGCTAATATGTCTAATCTCATACCCCATGTCACATATATCCACAACCATGGTATCATATAGATCATCAAGAAACACATAATAATAATAATGACTTACCCGTCCCGTAATCATACCCATTAGGGTATCACATCAATCATCACTGTTTCATTAATCATCACACAAGTTATCAATTATATTACTAAATGTAGTGTGTTAGTTTACACACATATATACATATTATCGAAGTTATAAAGTGTAAGGTACACACCGTTACTAATGCGACTATCAAATCCTAGAGATCAAGATCTAACGCACTAGATCCCCTTCCTTAACGCTTTTTGAGCACTAGCCACAACCCGAGATATGCGAGATCAAGCCTTCCCTACAATCGGCCAAAACTAAACAACATAATCATGCTCATCAACCCTAAGGGTATAACCGTAATTTTACCTACTAAGGGCATTTTCAGAATTTACCCACCAAGGGTATTTTCAGAATTCACACATGTAGTGGCCTTTTCGAAGGCCTAATGTCGCTACTAGCGACTCAGCTACCATCTCCGGTCGTACCGGACGATTGGGCCTAAAACCCGATTTCGGCCCATCCGGGCCCACACGCTTGTGTGGCCCACCTAGCACAAATCTAGGCACGATATAAGTTCCACCTAGTCTAGTTCACTATATACTAACCAATCATGCAATTTACTCATATGGGCCCACGGCCCATTGGGCCCACTTCTACCCATCGAGGCCCAAGCACTTCCAACCCACGAGAATACTCATCGATGACCTCAACTATCGCTCGAAGCCCCACACATGCGCCGCACGCCATGTGGCTACTATTGCCGTGGACCAGACTTCTACATTTGCCGCCTACAACTAGAGTAGAGAGAGTTACACACCGATAGACTCGTGCTAAACCACGCCGCGACCACTCGTGCCCAACGCCCACCAAGGTATGTTAACCCTTCTCCCAAGGTCTTTTATATAGCTAGCTCTTCACCTTCATTCCTTGTATCTTTCCGATGTGGGATCCTTCACAAGAGAGTTTAAATTCAACTAAACTCTACCGTCCACTCAAGAAAATAATACTCCTCGCTTCTCATGAGATTCAACCTGTGCTCCTTATAACATAATCCACGCTGCTAGCCACTTTACCAACTAGCTCCTTGTGTCTTAAACCATGCACAACTAAATATAACCCTATGGCCAAGGTCTAAATTCATTTAATAAAAATAATCTAAAAGGAATGCAAATGCTACAACTAGAACCTTGGACCTCCTTCCTTCCTTGTGGCGTCACTTTGCCACTCCACCACACACTCCACTTGTGTCACTTTTCTCCATATTTTATTCTTAAGGCCTACCTGCCAACTTTCAGGGTTTTTTTTTCACCTAAAGCCAAAATTTCCCCAAAGCTAATATTTGATCCCGGGACTTCATAGAAGCCCCCTAACCTTCCAAACTCACTTATCTAATTGGTCCAACTTGTATTTAAGTCGATCTCTTGTACATCCGATAAAATTTTAAACCCTACTACGCCTAAGGCCCATTGGGCTCAATCCTACTAGGCCCAATTTCAGGATGTTACAGGTTACCATTATGGCTACAGGTTCAAACCTTTTACAACGGTGTGAACTCCTCAACTAGGCAATGAATTAATTTAGCCACCGGAGGAACCCTGAGTAACAAAACTCCTAAAGCGGCTTATGAGTTTATAGGAGAGATGTCACTGAATAATTATCAGTGGCAAGTCATGAGAACGAAACCGACAAAAGCTGCCAGTGTTTTTGATCTTCTAATTTGTCGAGTTTTAAAATTTATAAAGAGAATGATCGAACCTGGAAACTAACTCTGACAATGACTTAAGGCAAATGCACCTATCGAACAGTGGTATAGTTTAGGCAATACCTGATTGTCGAACCCAAAGGAACTAAAAGTACTAATACTCACTTTCTTTCTATTATTTAGCCTAAATATGAAGTGATTGGTTGATTAAAAACTAACTAATTACTAAACTAAGACGCAAAGACAAAAAGAACAAATTCAAGAAATAACTTTTAGAAAAACTCAGTTGATTACGACGATACCCTAGAAGGAATCCACCTAAACATCACTTGTTATCTAACACTGAACCAGACGATTTATTCACTTAGCTTGATCTGTAGGACTCCCTAATTTATATTAAACCCTCTCTCGAGGCGAATAACGTCTAACCCTAGGTTGATTAACCAAAATCTCTTTCTAATTAAAACCCCTAGAATCACATTAACATGATCTATGGACTCCCATATTAGGTTTCACCCTAATCCGACAAAATCTCGTCACCCTATCTCTAGGCACACAATCAACTTCGCTTAATTATGATAGATCTACTCTTAAGCGGGGACTTTTGCTCCACCACCTAAGCACATCACACTTGAATTAATATCCTGAAAATATCAACACAAGAATTAAGAACAAACTAAGTATTTATCACACAACTCAAAAAATTATAACAAGATTCATTTAGGTCTCATTCCTTCAGTATCTAAAGGGTTTATTTCATAATAATAAAATAAAACATCTCAAGAGAAAAGATAAAACAAAACATAAAATCCTAAAACCCCACAAGGAATTGAAGGAGAGATCCATTGTCGTGAGTAGAATTTGACTTCTTGAGATGAATCAACTGGATATCTTGAGTGATTCCACGAATCTAGCCTACGGCTCTCGGCTTGGCCTAACTGACCGCCTAACCGACCTCCCTAAAAGCACCGGCGGAAGGCTTCTCCTAAACTCCCGCTTAAGTTGCCCCTAGGGTGTTTATATAGACTTTGAGATGCTTTACTCGGCCCTAAGCATCCTAATCGAGTGGAATTCCTATTAGGGTGTTTGAATAGGCTTTAGAATATGTTTCCTTGTCTTTAAGTACCCTATTCAATGAAATTACTCTTTACCACGAAAGGGACACGTCCATGGCACACGCTTGAGTGTGAATCGATTTCAGGCCGTGGTCGAGTCTGCTGAAGAGACACGCCCGTGTGTTTTTGTGGTCTAGGTAGTGTAGAGTAAATTAAGGAGGCACGTCGTGTGGTCTTGGGCCCGTAGTGTCGATTTTTTTGGCCCAATTTGGTGCATTTTGAGCCGTTTCTCATTCTTTTCATCCCTAAGTGCTTTCCTGAGTATAAAACATGAAAAGAAAGGATTGAGAGCACCTTTTTACACAATTTAGGGAATAAATCATCCAAAAGTATGCTAAATGTGGGATCAAAATATGTTACTTTTACGGTTTATCAAATACCCCCACACTTAAGCTTTTGCTTATCCTCAAGCAAAATTCTCAACTTACAATTAAAACGAACTTTCCACAATTTCATAATTCTCATTGACAATGTCTCGTCATAATTCATAGGCAATTCATACATGGATAATTTAACTCAAAGACTCCTAAAGATTCAAATAATTTTAAGTCATATATTTGTAGCACGAAAACATAGGTGTCTCCTTTCATCTAAATAATTACCACTGATTCAAAACTGACAAGGATTGACATCCTCACTAAAGATTCACTCAAATCACTCGAAGTGTTTAAGGTTTAGGAAAAAGCACTCATAAGTCGAACCTGAAAAGTTAATCCCATATGCTTGCCTGAAAAACAAATATCCACCACTGTAATATGAGATGATACACAAATCAAAAGGTCTTTAACAGGGTTGTAACGGGGCTTAGGTTAAAGGTGTGGATAAAGGTTGAATTAGAAGGTTAGAATCGAGATTGAATTGATAAATTACCTAACTAGAAAAATTAACTAATAACCCTGAATAATTACATCACATGAAAATACTAATAATCTGAGCTCCTTCTTCATGATATTGAATTTAAACATGTAAGCTCACTTAATTACGTAATTAATCTTGAATATACTTTGATTTTTTAAAGAACAAATCAAATATTTAATAAGAAAGAAATTTAACAATATAAATAAAGAATATAGTTAGGCAATTGCTCAAATCAAATCTCGAAAAAAAGGTAGTCAAAAGGAATGGTGGTAACAAATACGAGTGGGGTTTTGGGTTAATATTAGTGGGTGAATCAATAAAAAGGGTTGTTAGGATCAAAGGGGTTCACGAAGGGTTAATTATGAAGGTAGGCTTTTTAGTGGAGTAAGTGGGTTAAAACCTAGGTGCCTTTATCATTTTAGTATATCAAATCAAAAATGTGGTCTTGACATGTATAATAAAAGCAAGTTCTAGAATAACAATTCAGTATTGACACACTCATAATCAAAAAAGTGAGCATGAAAAAGAATATATGCTCTATAAGGCTCAAAGTCTCACAAAAATTATAAGTATTTGATATCAATCCATGTAAATTTCAAACTTCAAGGTAATATTCAAATTCAGTTCAACAACCTAGCATTTTTTTTTCTTGAAAAAAAATAGACTTATCATGCTTGATTCTCTAGTATCTTAAAGTATAATTTATCAATGCACAGTTAACTATGACTTACTCAAAAACATATCAATAAGAATCATAAATCATCAAAAATTTCATCCTAATTAGTAATATGAGAAAAATTACTTAAGAACTAGATATAATTCAGGGATTTGAGAATAATACAAAAAGTTAAGCACTTTTACCCCCCACACTTAATATGTACATTGCCATCAATGTACAAAGATAGATAATATCAAAATAATCATAAAATCATAAGATGGGGAGAGAAGTGAAACTTCTTGAATTTTGGATGAAGTCATTGAAAAGAAACCAGATAGGATTGGATGAAGGTGAATGTGGGGGAGCGCCTCGAACTTGTTTGAAATTGAATCCTTGATAAACCGTAAAAGTAACATATTTTAATCCCACATTTAGTATGCTTTTGGATGAATTTATCCTCGATTTATGTAAAAAGGTGCTCTTAATACTTTCTTTTCATGTCTTATGCTCAGGAAAGAACCTAAGGATAAAAAGAACGTAAAACGGGCTTCAAACGGACCAAATTGGGCCAACCCAAGAAATTGACATGGACTGGACTTCAAGCTACACGGTCGTGCCTTGCCATTCACTTCACACGGCCATGCCACGATTTACACGGCCATGCCCCAATTGATGAACTCAAGCACACCTATACCTCGATGTGCACTGGTAGTACCACGATCGTGCCTAAATCAATAGAATAGAGACACGAGCTAGAAGATGACTTACACGGGCGTGCCATGACCGTGCCCCTGCCGCGGGAAAGAAAAATTTCATTCGAATTAGGATGCTTGGAGCCCAAGAAATGCAATCCTAAGTCTACTTAAACACCTAGGAATGAATTATGCTTGAATTATGAGTATTTAGGAGCCAAGTAAAGCATCCCAAAAGTATATATAAACACCCCCAAGGAGCTATTCTGGGGCGTCAAGTTTTAGCAGAGCTTTCTGCCAGAGCTTTACTCATTTAGGGAATTACTCGAAGATAGCCAGTTGATCCATCTCGAAGAGCCAGAATTCTACTCAAGACAGAGGATCTCTCCTTCAAGTCCTTCAGGGGTTTTAGGGATTTCTAATGTTTTGTTTTATCTTTTCTCTTGAGATGTTTTCTTATTTAGTTATGAACTAAACCCTTTAGATACCTGAAGGGGATGAAACATATGATTGATTTTCTTATTATTTTCTGAATTTATATGATAAATACTTAGTTTGTTCTTAATTATGTTGCTTAATTTAATCTGATGTGCTTAGGTGGAGGAGGAATAGACCTTGCCTGCGAGTAGATCTAGCATAATTAAGCGGAGTTGATCGGGCGCCTAGAGATAGGATTACGAGATTTTGCCGGATTAGGGTGAAACCTAATATGGGAATCCATTTATCGATTTACTGCTTCCTTAGGGGGTTATTATAAGAGAATGAGAGTTCCACTCATTAACCTAAGGTTAGACGTTATTCGCTTCGAGAGAAGGTTTAATATAAGTTAGGGAGTCTCGCGGAGCAAGCTAAGTAAGGAAATCATATAGTTTAGGGATAAATAATGAGTGAAGTCATAGGTGGATTCTTCCTGAGGGTATCGTCTTTATCAACTGAGTTTTCCAAAGTCTTTTCCCAATTTATTCGTTTATCTTTGCATTTTAGTTTAAAGTATTTCATTAGTTTTAGATAAATCAACCAATCACTCCATATTTCAGGCTAAATAATAGAAAGAAAGTGAGTAGTAGTACTTTTAGGTTCCTTGGGTTCGATAAGATATTCTTGCCTTAACTATACTACTATTCGATAGGTGCACTTGCCTCTATCGTTGTCATAGTTAGTCTACAGGTTCGATCATTCTTTATAAATTTTAAAACTAGACTATTTTGCAGCGATCAATCCTCGAAGTATGGCCTAATTTTATTGTATCCTAAGCTATATATAAATGGCATGAAGAAAAAGAAGAAAATAAAGATTAAAAATAAACCTAAAAATAAAAACAAAAATAAAAATAAAGATAAAAATGAAAATAAAATAAAAACATGAAAATAAAATAAAAATAAAAATAAAAGTAAATATTAAATAGTGATACGATCCACGCCCATGTGCCAACCCATGGTGTTCACACGGCCGTGTGGGTACGGAAACCTGCGCCTAAATATGAAAAGAAATAAAACTAAACTAATTAGTAGGGTTAGTGCTCGGGTTGCTGCCCGAGAAGCGCTCATTTAAAGTCTTGAGCTAGACTTACCTGTTATTTGTATGGTCATGGTGGTTTGAGGAGGTGAAAATCTTTTCTCATGCGATCAACTCGGCTTTTGATATAAAGTTTAAGTCGAGTAGTGTTTACCTCGAAAGTGCTAAATTTAGGATTTGTTACCTCAACTATTCCATCTGGAAAGATTGTGAGTACCTGATCTCCTATCTTAATCTGGGTTGTCCCATCGATAAGCTCATCGTGGAGTTGTCTCGTTTTTGCTTCGTGTATTTTTAGCTTCTCTTTGAAGTGTGTCTTCCACTCATCTTGTTCATCGATCCAAAGCCTTCGTTTCTCATGAATTTCTTCTTTATCAACACGAGGTCTAGGACCTGGCATCTGCAAAAGAGCTTCAAGAAATGGCAAGTTAATATGAAATTTCCTTGGAAGTTTAAGAGACTTACCGAATTCTTTCTCAATGTGGTCTTTCTTTGTCGTATTAGGGTATGGCACACGAGCTTGGTACTCTGTAATTACCGGGTTTGGTAAATCCTGGCTTACCTCAACCTTACCTCTACTTACCACAGGCTCTTGCCTTGGGTCAGATTCCACTAACCTTTTCAGTGTAAAGAATTGTTACGACTTGAATTTGCTTTTTTGGGTTAGTTTCAATGTTGCTTGGCAGACGCCCTAGTGGTCGTTCAAAAATCAACTTCGTGAGATGTCCTACTGACTTAGTAAGTTCTCTGACTAACTCAGTAAGTTCTCCAACTTGGTTCTTGATCCATTTAATCGATGCTTGTTGATCATTAAGCGTTGCTTCAGTTTTTTGGAAACAGGAATCTGTGACTGCCATGAATTTTGTCAGCATCTCTTCAAGGTTGGGCTTCTTTTCCTGTGGATAGGGCTGAGTTTGGAACGGAGTAGGTTGTTATCTCTGATTTCCTTGATTTCCTTGACCTTCCCACGAAAACTTTGGGTGGTTCCTCCAACATGGATTATAGGTATTACTATAAGGGTTATTATTAGATCTGAATTTGTTACCTATATAGTTCATCTATTCGCTCTCTGTGCCCGGTTGGTAGGGTGGATACTCAGGATTTGCCACACTTCCACTTGCGTTGCATTGCATTACTGGGTGTACCTGCAAAGAACACAAACTATCAAGCTTTTTATTCATCATATCTACATGATTTGATAGCATGGTTACTGTGTCGAGGTTGAAAACTCCGGCCGATTTTGTTGGCCTTGTCCTTGTAACTTGCCACTGATAGTTATTTAGTGACATCTCTTCTATAAACTCATAGGCTGCATCAAGAGTTTTGTTATTCAGAGTTCCCCCGACTGCTGAATCGATTAGTTGTCTCGTTGAAGGAATCACACCATTATAAAAAGTTTGAACTTGAAGCCACAAAGGTAATCCGTGGTATGGAAATCTCCTCAAGAGATCCTTGTATCTCTCCCATGCATCGTATAATGTTTCTAAATCTATCTGCACAAAAGAAGAAATGTCATTCCGTAATTTGGCCGTTTTGGTTGGTGGGAAATATTTTAATAAAAATTTCTCGGTCATTTGATCCCATGTGGTTATTGACCCTCGTGGTAACGAGTTTAACCATTGTTTAGCTTTATTCCTTAATGAAAAGGAAATAATCAAGGCGTATGGCATCATCGAAATGCCATTTATTTTGAAGGTATCACGAACTCTAAAAATTAGCTCTATGAGTATTGGGTCTTCGCCACGCAAACCATCAAATTGAACAAATTGTTGAATCATTTGTATAGTTTTAGGCTTTAATTCAAAATTATTAGCGACTATAGCGAGCCTAACAATACTAGATTACGCTCTGTTAAATGAGGTTTAGCATAATCATACATAGTACGCGGAGCATTGTTTTCTGCCACATCTTGTGGTGGTGAATTATTCTCATCCATCCCTTTAGTAGCATTGGATTCACCTTGTTGCTATTCTTCTCGTTAATTTAAGGCTCGCCTAATTTCTCTACGATTCCTACGCGCGGTAGCTTCAATATCACTGTCGTATACTAGAGATCCTGTCGGGTTCCTTCTAGTCATAAACTAGAGGTACCTGTTAGGAAAAGAAAGAAATAAAATTAGAAAAAACAATAAATAAATTGTGAAAATAAAAATAAAAATAATGGCTAAAGTAATAAAAATAGAGCTTTCTTAATAATTTAGTTCCCCGGCAACAGTGCCAAAAACTTGATTGTCTAATTTGTCGAGTTTTAAAATTTATAAAGAGAATGATTGAACCTGGAAACTAACTCTGAAAATGACTTAAGGCAAGTGCACCTATTGAATAGTAGTATAGTTTAGGCAAGACCGGATTGTCGAACCCAAAGGAACTAAAAGTACTAATACTCACTTTCTTTCTATTATTTAGCCTAAATATGAAGTGATTGGTTGATTAAAAACTAACTAATTACTAAACTAAGACATAAAGACAAAAAGAACAAATTCAAGAAATAACTTTTAGAAAAACTCAGTTGATTACGACGATACCCTAGAAGGAATCCACCTAAACTTCACTTGTTATCTAACACTGAACCAGACAATTTATTCACTTAGCTTGATCCGTAGGACTCCCTAATTTATATTAAACCCTCTCTCGAGGCGAATAACATCTAACCCTAGGTTGATTAACCAAAATCTCTTTCTAATTAAAACCCCTAGAATCGCATTAACTTGATCTATGGACTCCCATATTAGGTTTCACCCTAATCCGACAAAATCTCGTCACCCAATCTCTAGGCGCACGATCGACTCCGCTTAATTGTGATAGATCTTCTCTTAAGCAAGGACTTTTGCTCCACCGCCTAAGCACATCACACTTGAATTAATATCCCAGAAATATCAACACAAGAATTAAGCACACATAATTAAGAACAAACTAAGTATTTATCATACAGCTCAAAAAACAATAACAAGATTCATTTATGTTTCATCCCCTTCAGGTATCTGAAGGGTTTAGTTCATAATGATAAAATAAAACATCTCAAGAGAAAAGATAAAACAAAACATAAGAAACCCCTAAAACCCCCTGGAGGAATTGAAGGAGAGATCTGTCGTCTTGAGTAGAATTTCAGCTTCCTAAGATGGATCAACTGGCTATCTTCGAGTGATTCCCACGAATTTGGCCTTCTAGCTCAGCTTCTTGGCCTAGCTGACTGCCTAACTGACCGTGTAACATTCGGGATTTAGGGGTCACACATTTTAATTTGTTTCTATGTGCTAGTACGTTTTGGATGTTGTTAGAGTGTGTTTGGGGGCTTCAAGAAACCTTGGGGTTAGGTAGGAGCCTTGGTAAAAATTTTTGTCTTTCAGCCTTTAGGGGAGAGCTAGGGGAGCTAGGCCTTAAGGGTTTTAATGTGGGGCCTATGGACACAAGCAAGTGGAGTGGTGGAGTGGCAAGGTGATGCCTAGGAGCAAGGGGAGTTGCGCCAAAAAGGATTTCCAAGGGGGGAGAGGTTCGAATCATGTTAGCAGCAAAGGAGCTTTGTTTTAATTTACTTTTTGTGTCAGAAAGGGAGGTATTGGAGAGCGGCTAGGACACTTCAAGGATGAAGTGTGGATTGAGTCAAACAACTCAAATATGCGGCTATGAGGGGAGATAGGATTTGGACTCATTCAAACTCCTTTGAATGGGTGATGTAGAGAGAGATTAGGAGGAAAAGAAGGGATTTGAGAGAGAGGGAAGGTGGTGGCCGAATGTGGGACTTTAGGGGGTGGAATATTCGGTTTGGGAAGGGCTATGTGTGCCAAATTTTTGAGTAGGTTGCCTTTCTCTCTTTTTATTTGTCTTTGAACCAAATTTGTGAAACCATTTGGAAGCACATTATTTTCTCTCTACTTCTTCTCTAAGCCGAACCATACCCCCTTCCTATTCTCTTTTTCTTTTCATATTTGTGGCCTCAAAACTCACTTCATCATTAAGCCAAATCTTTCTCCTCATTTTCCCCATAGCCAAAACTACATAAAACTCAACCCTCTCTTCTCATTTTCTTTTCATCGATCTCATTACCTTCAAGAGCCGAATAACCTATCCTTCTTTGTGTTGTAGCCAAACCTCCTAGCCATTTCTATTCAATCTTTTTCTTTTCCTTCTTTTTGATTCTTCTAAGTCGAATCTCCTTGGTTTGGTGACTCTTTTCGGTTGATTGACCTTTAGGGAAGGTGCTGTCATTCTTCTTCTTCACCCTTTCAAATCAATTCTAGTGTGATAGAGGGAGTTTGGGTCCTCTGTATAAGCTAGCGTTAAGGAAGTTAAGGATTTTTCAGGATTTGATCAATAGAGGTAAGAAGGTGGTAACATGAGGCCGAAGGCCACTTCTTTTGTCCATATGTGTTAGGGCCGAATCTAACATGGCTTATGTAGGGATTTCGACAATCTCAACGTGCAAGCGTACAGCCTTCGGGATTTGATCATCTTTGGTAACATTATTCAATTAAGATGTTATTTAGTCTTGTTGAGATCTGATTTAACATTTTTAACCCGGGTCTTCTGATTAAGTTACTATTCGATGGATGCAAATACCTGCCAAGGAGAGAAAGGGGTTGGACACGTAGTCCTTACCCTTAAGTTCAAGAAGCGATCAGTTTCAACAGTTCAAGATTGGCCACCGGGGTATGGGCCAGCGTCGGAGCAAGATCGTAGGCAAATAGCGGTAGTGTCGGTTAGTGATAGCATTGACGTAGAGAGTGTGGTGTTACGGGTTATCAGGTGTGTAGTTAGCACACTGTTTCTTTATTTTCCTTATTATAAATTAATAAAATACATGTGATGTGTGTGGTGGCCGATTTAGTGGCTGTGGTGGTATTGTTACCCATAAAGGGGTAATTCGGTAACCAGGTTAGTGCATTTTTTATATCATAATGTGGTTGGATATATGTGGATCTATGAAAGCATGTAAAATATGTATATCTGGACATGTTCATATGTTTTATGCCATTTCATCATGTTATGTTGCATGTACATGGGGTCAGGATATATATTGCTAAAGGGGAAGTGTGTACATTTATGTACGTGGATTAAAGATGGCCTCGCGCCTCATTGTGGTTTGATGTTGGCCTCGAGCCACATCGTGGATTGATGATGACCATGAGTCTCATCATGGATATTGTGATTTCAATCACGTGGATAAGTGGCTAGACCACTAAGTGAACTTTGAGCAGCATGACTGCCAAAGAGGTGTGTAGCAGATGGAGGGTCGACTTAGTAATCCCCTGGTGTGTGGTGGTTGGATATATGGGTGGTGAGTAGCGGTTGGATATTAGGTTGGGATGGGTTCACATTATGCATGATAGTATGAGGTACGCGGACTTGACGTGGTTTTGGGGCTAAGCCCAATTGTGGAAATATGTGGATTAATTGCACACTGAGTCAAAATGACTCACCCTGTTTTTCAAGCAACGCAGGTAATATATGATACTTTGGACAGGGCTGGAGTGGATACAAGTTGGCCATGTAGAAGCTATTTTTTTGTTCTTAAAGTACATTATAAGCTTTTACTACTTTTTGGGGTATTTTTATTGTAATAAGGCCATTTTAAAAACTTTGGATCTATTTTAACTTTTAAGTTGGATTTGCTATCAAATGATTAATTCATAAAGAAACTCTAAAAATACTGCAACATTTGAATTAAAATGGGGTTTTCAAAATTTAGATTCTTTTAAACCTTTCGGGGTCCCAACATTTTTTTTATAAATGAATAATGATTTGAACTTGTGCAACTCAGAAGTTTTATTTTTAAATAAATTGCTAAATTTGAACGAGAAACCCTCTTTAAACGAAGTTTCTGTTTTTAGAATTTATAACTCATTTTTCACTTATGAAACCAAACCATTTTCAACATTTTTCCTGTAACATTTCGATTTCGGCCGTGATGTTTCGGGCCAGGTTTGGGGTGTTACAATTTTGATATCAGAGCTAGGTTCTAAACTCGGCCTTTGGGGATTTTTTATGCCCACAACGTTTTCAAACTTTGAAATTGGTTAAAAGAAAATTTTTCGAGAAATGGCTTTGTGGAAGAATGGCACCTGCGTCTCCGGCCCAAGTCCACCAGGTAAGTAACCCAAATCTTTGTGTGGTATATATGAGTGGGCTTGATGGGTTCCATGGAGTGTAGACTATTTTAACTAGACTGTGATGGACTATAGGCTTAGTTTCTTAAAAAAATCATAAGACTTAAACCGAGCAAACAAACCTGTGAACTAGTCACCGAGTTAGGGTGTGGCAATAGGTGTACGCATGTCTAGGACGAGATTCAGGGGGAGCTTGGTATTTAAGCAGTCCTAGTGACTCACCCCCTCTTCGCTGGAATCCTACCTGGTGCGTAACAATTGTTCTCTCTAACCATGAGGATTTGTTGACAGGCTAAACCTTATAATTAAAACCCAAAAAGGGACTAGACGCCCTGTTTTGTAAAATCCTAAGGTAAACCCTAGTTTTTAAATTCCCAAATTACCCCTAATTCGTAAAAATTACTCTGGTTTTTGGAAAATGACCAAAATACCCCTGATTTACAAAATTATCAAAATACCCCCGAGTTGAAAATTTCCAAAATAACCTTATTTTGGCAAATCACCTGAAACCTTATTTTGGAAAACTACGAAAATGCCCCTATAGGATAAAATTACGAAAATACCCCTAGGTAGGGAAATGACAAAAATGCCCTTCTGTGATGAATGTGAATTCGTGGATGCTGTCCATGTGATGATGGATGAGTATATGTGGTTTCTGAAATTAGAAGATAAGCCTGAAACTGAAACTATAGTTATGTCTAAATCCGAAAGAACCACTATCGAAATTACTTTTCATAAAATTGTTCGTGGTTAATAAGTGAAAAGGAATACTGATGCATAAAAATTTCTTTAAATCAGACTATAACGCGATGATAGACATGAGTTCTAGGGGACGTGGTCGTAATACGCGAGGGCGCAGTAGAGGCAGGATGGCTATGTTGGAACCCGTTGGGTTTGGTAATAGATCGAGAAACGAGGCACCACTACCGCCAGCTATAGAAGCTGAGTTTCAAGATCAGACATGTGGAGACGACGCAGTGTCTCAGGCCATGCTACGGATTTTAGGGAGAATTGCGGGATCAAACGTGGGTTCTGGGGCTAGGAAGTCCGTGTCTGAGCGACTTCGGTCGAACGAGCTGAGGTATTCAGAGGTGTGTCTGGGTAGCTCTGAACGTGGCGAAGTATTAGTTAGAAGTAGTCGAGAGGATCATGGATGACCTGGACTGCACAGCCGAAGAGAAGTTGAAGGGCGCTATTTTTTTAATTCGAGATGAGGCCTACCAATGGTGGCTCACTGTCAGAGAAGGTACTCCAACGGACTGAGTGGATTGGAGTTACTTTAAGATAAAGTTTGAAGGAAAGTACGTCGGAGCTAGTTACATAGACGCACAGAGAAAGGCGTTCTTGAACCTAATACAAAGGGGTAAGTTAGTAGCTGAGTATGAAGCAGAATTCTTGCGGTTGAGTCGGTATGCTAGGGGAATTTTTGCTACAGACTATGAACGCTGTGTGAGATTTGAGGATGGGCTGCGAGATGAGATGCGGGTGTTGATAGCTCCTCAGTGGGAGAGGGATTTTGCGGAGTTGGTAGAGAAAGCTAGGATAGCGGAGGAGGTCAAGCGAACTGAGAGGCAAAATAGGGATAAAGATAGAGGCAGGAATAAGAAGAGTTATGGACCTTCTGTATCATCGAGGGGCTTTCAGAAAAAGTCTAGGGTTAAGGGACACCTTTCGTGTTTCTCGCCACCATCGAAAATCACCCCATAATGTACTCGGCAGGTGGGAGGTCTCATGTAGGAGAGTGCTGGGGAAGGAATAAGGAGTGCTACAGATGTGGGTCAAGAGGCCATCTGATTAAGAATTGTCCTCAGGACGTGGCTAGGCCCTGACGGTGGAGTCGTGGGTATGTGCGACCGTGGAAGGGTGGTCAACAGATGACAAGAGGTCGTGGTCCGAACCGAGGAGGGAACGGTTCTGGCCGAGGTCATGAAGCACCGGGTAGAGGTACTGGGAGCTCATATGCGAGATAGCCTAGGTTGGTTTATGCAGCCAGACGTCGTGAGAAGGGGGATGCACTAGATGTTATCACGGGTACGTTCCTCATTTTTGGGTTACCCTTTACTGCTTTAATTGATATAGGGTTGACTCATTCTTATATTGCTAGCATGATGTCTGGAACCTTAAGTGTGCGACCTGAAATTGCCTCTAGGAAGATGACAGTACTTAGTCCTTTAGGGCAATCAGTAGTGGTAGATAGACTCTTTAGGGATGTGCCTTTAGAAGTTCAAGGGTCTATGTTTCTGGCTGACTTGATGGAGCTGCCATCTGGGGAATTTGATTTGATTCTTGGAATGGACTGGTTAGTAAGGTACCGTGCGAATTTGGACTGTACTGCTAAGCACATGACGTTGAAGACTCTCAAGGATGATGAGGTTGTGGTGATAGGGGAGAGGAGAGACTACTTGTCTAATGTAGTGTCTGCTCTTAAGGCGGAGAAGATGGTGAAAAAGGGGTGCTTAGCCTTCTTAATGTTTGTTAGTGCCTTAGATGCTAAGGAAGCAGTTGTGGGAGAGGTGAGAATAGTAAAGGAATTCGTGGATGTTTTTCCAGAAGAACTTCCAGGGTTGCCTCCGAATCATGAGGTGGAGTTTGGAATCGACCTGCTGCCGGGTACAGCGCCGGTGTCCATCGCTCCCTATAGGATGGCACCGAAAGAGTTGGTTGAACTTAAAGCCCAAATCCAAAAGCTGTTAGATCGCGGTTTCATTCGACCCAGTGTGTCTCCGTGGGGAGCACCAGTGTTGTTTGTAAAGAAGAAGGACGGATTTATGCGGATGTGCATAGATTACCGCCAGTTGAATAAACTGACGATCAAAAATAAGTACTCGCTGCCGAGGATAGACGACTTGTTTGATCAGCTAAAAAGGGCTACGGTCTTTTCGAAGATTGATTTAAGGTCGGGATATCACCAGCTTAAGGTGAAGGAAGCAGATATCCATAAGACGATTTTTTAGACTCGATACGAGCACTATGAATTTCTGGTAATGCCGTTTGGGTTGACGAACGCACCGGCTGCATTCATGGATATGATGAATGGGGTTTTTCAACCCTATTTGGACCAGTTCGTTGTGGTGTTCATAGACGACATTCTGGTATATTCCAAGTCTGAATAGGAGCATGATGCGTATTTGCGGGTGGGTCTACAAGTATTAAGGGAAAAGAAGTTGTACGCCAAGTTTAGCAAGTACGAGTTTTGGTTAAGGGAAGTTTCTTTTCTGGGTCATGTGGTATCTGTGGAAGGGATAAGAGTGGATCCTCGGAAGATCGAGGCAGTATTGGACTGGAAACCACCTAAATCAGTGGTGGAGATTCACAGTTTCTTGGGGTTAGCAGGTTACTATAGAAGGTTTGTTGAAGGGTTTTCTTCGATAGCGGTACCTTTGACCAAATTGCTGAGGAAGGAAGTACCTTTTGTGTGGACAGATAAGCAGCAAGAGAGCTTTAAGAAGCTAAAAAGGGTTTTGACAGAGGCTCCGATTTTAATTTATCCTAAGGTAGGGAAAGATTTTGTGGTGTATTATGATGCTTCTCATACGGGTTTAGGCTGTGTACTGATGCAAGACGGGAAGGTGGTTGCCTATGCGTCTCAGTAGTTAAGGCCTTATGAGGTAAACTATCCGACGCATGACCTGGAGTTGGCTGCGGTGGTTTTCACTTTGAAGGTATGGAGGCATTATCTGTATGGAGAGAAGTCAGTGATCTATACGGACCACAAGAATTTGAAGTATCTGCTGACTTAGAAGGAGCTGAACTTGAGACAGCGAAGGTGGGTGGAGCTGTTAAAAGATTACGATTGCTCAATTGAATATCATCCGAGGAAGGCGAATGTGGTGGCAGATGCCCTAAGTTGGAAGGTAGTATCAGATTTGAGAGCGATGTTCATGCATCTTAGTCTTTACGGCGACAGGAGTTTGTTAGCGGAACTGTAGGTGAGGCCAACATGGTTGAGTCAGGTAAAAGAGAAACAGTTGGTGGATGATGTCTTGAGTGCTTGACTTAGGCAAGTACAGAGTGGGGGACTAGAGGACTACAGTGTAAACAGCGATGGAGTCTTGTGTTTCTGAGGTAGGGTTTGTATGCCAAATGACGTGGAATTGAGGCAAAAGATCCTTCGGGAATCGCATAGTAGCCCTTATGTTATGCACCCTGGAGAGAGTAAGTTGTATAGGGATCTACGAGATCAGTTCTGGTGGCCTGGTTTGAAGCAGGAAGTTATGGAATTTGTAGGGAAGTGCTTGACGTGCCAGCAAGTCAAAGCTAAACATCAAGTGCCTTCGAGACTGCTGCAACCAGTGAAGATTCCGTAGTGGAAGTGGGAGAGAATCACGATGGATTTCGTTAGTGGGCTTCCTCTTACGACTACTAAGAAAGACTCGGTATGGGTGACTATGGATCGGTTGAAAAAATCTACTCACTTCACACATGTTCGTGTTGACTACTCTCTGTAAAGGTTGGCGAAGCTATATGTGACGAAAATTGTGAGATTGCATGGGGTGCCAGTATCGATCATATCATATAGGGATCCTAAATTTATGTCGCAGTTTTGGAGGGCGTTGCATTAGGCTTTGGACACCAGATTGGACTTTAGTACGGCATTTCATCCACAAACGGATGGCCAGTCTGAAAGGGTGATTCAGGTGTTAGAGGAAATGTTGAGGGGATGTGTTATCGACTTCAGAGGTAGTTGGGAGGAATTCTTACCCTTAGCAGAGTTCGCGTACAACAACAGTTATCAGGCTAGTATTCAGATGGCACCGTTGAAGCATTATATGGGCGGAGGTGTCGGACTCCTACTTGTTGGACAGAGTTAGGCGAACGTCATGTGTTGGGTCCGAAGATAGTGGCAGAGTCAGAAGAGAAAGTTAGGGTAATTCGAGATCAGTTGAAGGAGGCATCCGACAGACAGAAGTCGTATGCAGATCTTAAGCACAAAGAAATAGAGTTTCCAATAGATGATCGGGTGTTTCTAAAGGTTTCACCATGGAAAAAGGTAATGAGATTTGGACGTAAGGGTAAGCTGAGTCCCAGGTTTATAAGACCTTATCGGGTTTTGAAGTGAGTGGGGCCAGCAACGTACCAGTTGGAGTTGCCTTCAAAGCTGAAGTAGATGCATGATGTGTTCCACGTCTCAATGCTACGACGTTATCGATCGGATCCATCTCATGTGGTACCAGTTGAAGAAGTTGAAGTTAAGGCCAGACTTGTCCTATAAGGAAGAGCCAATCCAGATTTTGGAGCGAGATGTGAAGGTACTGCGGAAGAAGTCAGTTCCTCTAGTCAAAGTGTTATGGCAGAACCATGGTTCAGAAGAAGCTTCGTGGGAGCCGGAGGAGGCGATGAGACAGCAATACCCTCACCTATTTTGATCAGGTAATTTCGAGGCCAAAATTTTTTTAAAGGGGGTAGAACTGTAACATCCGGGATTTAGGGGTCGCGCATTTTAATTTGTTTCTATGTGTTAGTATGTTTTGGATGTTGTTAGAGTGTGTTTGGGGGCTTCGGGAAACCTTGGGGTTAGGTAGGAGCCTTGGTAAAAAACTTTATCTTTAAGCCTTTAGGGGAGAGCTAGGGGAGCTAGGCCTTAAGGGTTTTAATATGGGGCTTATAGACACAAGCAAGTGGAGTGGTGGAGTGGCAAGGTGATGCCTAGGAGCAAGGGGAGTTGCGTCAAAAGGGAGTTCCAAGGGGGGAGAGGTTCGAATCATGTTAGCAGCAAGAGAGCTTTGATTTAATTTGCTTTTTGCATCAGAAAGGGAGGTATTGGAGATCGGCTAGGACACTTTAAGGATGAAGTGTGGATTGAGTCAAACAACTCAAATATGCGGCTATGAGGGGAGATAGGAGTTGGACTCATTCAAACTCCTTTGAATGGATGATGTAGAGAGAGATTAGGAGGAAAAGATGGGATTTGAGAGAGAGGGAAGGTGGTGGCCGAATGTGGGACTTTAGGGGGTGGCATATTCGGTTTGGAAAGGGCTATGTGTGCCGAATTTTTGAGTTCTCTCTTCCTATTTGTCCTTGAACCAAATTTGTGAAACCATTTGGAAGCACTTTCTTTTCTCTCTACTTCGTCTCTAAGCCGAACCATACCCCCTTCCTATTCTCTTTTTCTTTTCATATTTGTGGCCTCAAAACTCACTTCATCATTAAGCCGAATCTTTCTCATCATTTTTCCCCATAGCTGAAACTACATAAAACTCAACCCTCTCTTCTCATTTTCTTTTCATCGATCTCATTACCTTCAAGAGCCAAATAACCTATCCTTCTTTGTGTTGTAGCCGAACCTCCTAGCCATTTCCATTTAATCTTTTTCTTTTCCTTCTTTTTGATTCTTCTAAGCCGAATCTCATTGGTGTGGTGACTCTTTTCGGTTGATTGACCTTTAGGGAAGGTGTCGTCATTGTTCTTCTTCACCCTTTCAAATCGATTCTAGTGTGGTGGAGGGAGTTTGGGTCCTCTACATAAGCTAGCGTTAAGGAAGTTAAGGATTTTTCGGGATTCGATCAATAGAGGTTAGAAGGTGGTAACGTGAGGTCAAGGCCACTTCTTTTCCATATGTGTTGGGTAAATAATCTAACATGGCTTATGTAGGGATTTCGACAATCTCAACGTGCAAGCGTACAGCCTTCGGGATCTGATCGACTTTGGTAAGATTATTCGATTAAGATGTTATTTAGTCTCGTTGAGATCTGATTTAACGTTTTTAACCCAGGTTTTCTGATTAAGTTACTATTTGATGGATGCAAATACTAGCCAAGGAGAGAAAGGGGTTGGACACGTAGTCCTTACCCCTAAGTTCTAGAAGCAGTCAGTTTTAGCAGTTCGGGATTGGCCACCGGGGTGTGGGCCAGCGTCAGAGCAAGATCGTAGGCAAATAGCGGTAGTGTCGGTTAGTGATAGCGTCGACATAGAGAGCGTGGTGTTACGGGTTATCAGGTGTATAGTTAGCACACTGTTTCTTTACTTTCTTTATTATAAATTAATAAAATACATGTGATATGTGTGGTGGCCGATTTAGTGGCTGTGGTGGTATTGTTACCTATAAAAGGGGTAATTCGATAACCTGGTTAGTGCATTTTTTTTTATATCAAAATGTGGTTGGATATATGTGGATCTATGGAAGCATGTAAAATATGTATATCTAAACATGTTCATATGTTTTATGCCATTTCATCATGTTATGTTGCATGTACATGGGGTTCGGGATATATATTGCTAAAGGGGAAGTGTGTACATTTATGTACGTGGATTAAAGATGGCCTCACGCCTCATTGTGGTTTGATGTTGGCCTTGAGCCACATCGTGGATTGATGATGACCATGAGTCTTATTGTGGATATTGTGATTTCAATCACATGGATAAGTGGCTAGACCACTAAGTGGACTTTGAGCAGCATGATTGCCAAAGAGGTGTGTAACGGATGGAGGGTCGATTTTGTAATCCCCTGGTGTGTAGTGGTTGGATATACTGCTGGTGAGTAGCGGGTGGATATTAGGTTGGGTTGGGTTCACATTATGCATGATAGTATGAGGTATGTGGACTTGACGTTGTTTTGGGGCTAAGCCCAATTGTGGAAATATGTGGATTAATTGCACACTGAGTCAAAATGACTCACCCTGTTTTTCAAACAACACAGGTAATACATGATACTTTGGACCGGGCAGGAGTGGATACAAGGTGGCCATGCAGAAGTTGTTTTTTTTATGCTTAAAGTACATTATAAGCTTTTACTACTTTTTAGGGTATTTTTATTGTAATAAGGCCATTTTAAAAACTTTGGATCTATTTTAAGTTTTAAGTTGGATTTGCTATCAAATGATTAATTCATAAAGAAACTCTAAAAATACTGCAACATTCGAATTAAAATGGGGTTTTCAAAATTTAGATTCTTTGAAACCTTTCGGGGTCCCAACATTTTTTTTATAAATGAATAATGATTTGAACTTGTGCAACTCAGAAGTTTTGTTTTTAAATAAATTGCTAAGTTTGAACGAGAAACCCTCTTTAAACGAAGTTTCTGTTTTTAGAATTTATAACTCATTTTTCACTTATGAAACCAAACCATTTTCAACCTTTTTCCTGTAACATTTTGATTTCGGCCGTGATGTTTCGGGATGGGTTTGGGGTGTTACAGACCACCCCACAAAAGCCCTGGCAGAAGGCTTCTATCGAACTCCCCGCTTAAGTTTCCCCCTAGGGTGTTTATATAGACTTTGAGATGTTTTACTTGGCCCCTACGTATCCTAATCTGAGTGGAATTCCTATTAGGGTGTTTGAATAGGCTTTGAAATGTGTTTCTTTGCCTCTAAATAACCTATTTCGAATGAAATTGCTCTTTACCACGGCAGGGACACGGCTATGGCACACGCCTGCAGGTGAATTGATTTCAGTAGTGGTCGAGTCTCAATAAGAGACACTTGGTGTGTTTAGGGGTCCAGGCCATGTAGAGTAAATTAGGGAGGCACAGCCGTGTGGTCTTAGGCCCAGGCCATGTCGATTTCTTCTTTGGCCCAAATTGGCCCATTTTGAGCCCGTTTCTTGTTCTTTTCATCCCTAGGTGCTTTCTTGATTTTAAAACATGAAAAGAAAGGATTAAGAGCACCTTTTTACACAATTTAGGGAATAAATCATCCAAAAGTATGCTAAATGTGGGATTAAAATATGTTTCTATTACGGTTTATCAGTCTTCAACCTCGACGCAATCACCATACGATCAAATCAGGTAGAACTGTTAAATAAAAAGATTGATAGTTTGTGTAGTTCTTCGCAGGTACATCTAGTGATGCAATACGATACATGCGGAGGAGGGATAAGCAATACAAAATATCCACCCTACAACCCTGGCATAGAAAGCGAACATATGAACTATATGGGTAATAATTTTAGACCTCAAAATAACCCTTATAGTAACACTTACAATCCAGGTTGGAGGAACCATCCCAACTTTTCATGGGGTGGCTAAGGAAATTAGAGACAACAACCCCTCCCAGGCTTTCAACAGCAACCCTACCCACAAGAAAAGAAGCCGAACCTTAAGGAGATGCTAACAAAATTCATCGTGGTGTCAGAAACTCATTTCCAAAACACCAAAACAGCACTCAAAAATCAAGAAGCATCGATTCAAGGGATCAAGAACCAATTAGGACAACCTGTTAAACTGATCTCTGAACGACCACGAGTGGCTTGCCAAGCAACACTGAAATTAACCCAAGGGAACAACTCCATGCTATCACAGTGAGCAATGAAGAAGGGTTAGTGGAATCTGAATATGAGCCAAGGCAAGAGCTTGTCATAAATAAAGGTAAGGTTGAGGTAAGCCATGATAAACCTAAATCGATAATTAAAAAGTATACACCTCGTGTGCCATATCCCAATGCGATGAAGCAAGACCGTACAGATGAACAATTCAGTAAGTTTCTTAAACTTTTAAAAAACTACATATCAACTTATCATTTCTTGAAGCTCATTCGCAGATGCCTAACGCAAGGAAATTTTTAAAAGAGCTTCTGACAAACAAGCGGAAGTTAGATGATGCATCACACGTAGAATTTAACGCAATTTGCTCAGCTATTCTACAGAATAGACTACTTAATAAATTAAAAGATCCAGGGAGTTTTACAATTCCTTTCTTAATTAGTAGTCTAGATGTTACACATGCCTTAGCTAATTTAGGGACAAGTATAAATGCCATGTCTTATAAAATGTTTAAACAACTAGGTCTAGGAAAACCTAAACAAACTAAGATGAGTATTCAACTCGCAGATAAGACCATTAGATTTCCTAAAAGAATTGTTGAGGATGTACTTATTAAAATCGATAAATTTATATTCCCAATAGATTTTGTTGTTTTAGACATGGATGAGGACAATAATGCACCATTAATTTTAGGCAAACCCTTTTTAGCAACTGCTAGAACTAAAATTGATGTTGGTATAGGAGAACTTATACTTCGTGTAGGTGACGAAACGATCACTCTCCAAGCTCTTGACTCGGCTAGGACATCAAGTAATCAAGGTGAGAACATAAATTCTATTAATAACCATTTGGTTCAACCCTCTTTATAGGAAACATCACGAAACTACACAACTGAGCCAGACCCTATACCTCGTGTCAATAAAGAAGCAATTCATAAGGAACGAAGGCTTCATATTGATGAACTAGACGAGTGGAAGACATATTTTTGGGAGAAACCAAGAGCACATGAAGCAGAACCAAAGCAAAACCATGTCAAACTTAAAGATGGGACAACCCAGTTTAAGATAGGAGATCAAGTGTTGTTGGATAAGAAAGACCCTCGAATCGCCATCTCAGACTTTAAAATGAACGAAAAGATCCCTTTTAAGGTACTTAATGTCTTCCCATACGGAACGATCGAGGTGACACACTTTGAATTTGGCACTTTTAAGGTAAATGCCACTCGACTTAGACTATATAATGATAGCATGAGAAAGGATTTTCAACACCTAAAACCACCATGATCATGCGAATGAGAGGTAAGTCTAGCTTAAGGCTTTAAACGAGCGCTTCTCGGGAGGCAACTCGAACACTAACCCTATTAATTTTCATATTTTTGTTTTCATTCCTACTTTTAAGCACCTAACTACAAACTAACCAAGTTAATGAAGCGTAGGGTTCCATACCCACACAGCCTTGCACACGACCGTGGCCGTCGTCGTGGCCATGGCCATGGCCGTATGGGTACCATAGGTAGGTACATGGGCATGGTCGTAGACGTGTAGCAAGAGAATAAAATTTTTCCAACACACGGGCTGAGATAAATCACCACGGCTGTGGCTGACATTGAGAAAGCCACACGGGCATAGAAACCTCAACACAAGCGTGGGAGAAGCGAATGAAGCATAACACAGCCGTACGATATGGCAGTGTTCCCTAACACGCCCATAGTACACAGGTGTGGGGATGTACAAGAACCCAGATTTCTATTTAAAGCCCACCCCCTCTTCTCACCTACTCCCCAATTTTCTCTTCTTCCATACCCTTTAAGCTTTCCCCTTTTTCATTTTCCTTCTTTTTTCATCTTCACCATTACCTCCATGTCGAAGAAACAAAAGGACCTACCACAGTCTCCCCGTGCGAAACCAATCTCCAAAAGTTCATGCAGGTCGTTTCATTCCCTCAACAAGACAAGGACCTTAGAGTCCATCTATTTTTTCTTTTTCATTTCTTTTCTCATTTATTTTTCTTCTTTTTATCTTTCTTGTGCTTAATTTATATTATTATATTTTGTTTTCTTTGATTTAGGTTCAAAAGGCTGCTAGGGAATCACCACACCACAGCCTTAGTGATAAACCGTAAAAGTAACATATTTTAATCCCACATTTAGTATGCTTTTGGATGATTTAGCCCTCAATTTATGTAAAAAGGTTCTCTTAATCCTTACTTTTCATGTCTTATACTCAGGAAAGCACCCGAGAACGAAAAGAATGAGAAACGGGCTTAAAACAGACCAAATTGGGCCAACCCAAGAAACTGGCACGGCCTGGACTTCAAGTCACATGGCCATGCCTCGCCAATCATTCAAAGGCACGACCTAAGCACGATTTGCATGGTCGTGTCCCAATCAACAGACCTGAAGCACGGCCTAAATCCTGACTTACACGGTCGTGCCTTAATCAACAGAATCGAGACACAGCCTGAAGACGACGTACATGGGCGTGTGCCATGGCCGTGCCCCTGCTATGGGAATAAGCAATTTCACTCGGATTTGGATGCTTGAAGCCAAAGAAACATACTCCTAAGTCTACTTAAACACCTTAATAGTAATTCTACTTGAAGGAGGTACTTAGGAGCCAAGTAAAGCATCTAAGGAGCCTATATAAACAACCCAAGGCAGCCATTCTGGGGGGAGGGAGGTTTTTAGGCAGAGTTTTCTGCCAGAGCTTTTATTCAGGGAATTACTCGAAGATAGCCAGTTGATCCATCTCAAGAAGCTGGAGTTCTTCTCAAGATAGAGGATCTCCTCTTCAATTCCTTCAGGGGGTTTTAGGGATTTCTTATGTTTTGTTTTATCTTTTCTCTTGAGATGTTTTCTTATTTTGTTATGAACTAAAGCCTTCAGATACCTTACCTAAGATACCTTACCTTATTTTGTTATGACGGATTTTGTTATTTGATTTCTAAATTATATGATAAGTACTTTGTTTGTTCTTAATTATGTTGCTTAATTTAATCTGATGTGCGTAGGTGGAGGAGGAATAGACCTTACCTAAGAGTAGATCTAACATAATTAAGCGGAGTTGATCGAGCGCCTAGAGATAGGGTTACGAGATTTTGCCGGATTAGGGTGAAACCTAATATAGGAGTCTCACAGATCAAGCTAAGTAAAGAAGTCATATGAATTAAAAGTTAGATAATAAGAGAAGTCATAGGTGGATTCTTCCTGAGGGTATCGTCGTAATCAACTGAGTTTTTCCACAGTCTTTTCCTAAAGTTTTGTTCTTTTTTCTTTGCATTTAGTTTAAGTATTTCATTAGTTTATTTAGATTAATAAATCAATCACTCCATATTTCAGGCTAAATAATAGAAAGAAAGTGAGTAGTAGTGCTTTTTGGTTCCCTTGGGTTCGATAAGATACTTTTGCCTAAACTATACTACTGTTCGATAGGTGCACTTGCCTCTGTCGTTGTCATAGTTAGTCTATAGGTTCAATCATTCGTTTTATAAATATTAAAACTCGACTGTTTGACACGATCAAGTTTTTGGCGTCGTTGCCGGGTAACACTAAAATATTAAGAAAGCTCTATTTCTATTACTTTAGCCATTATTTTATTTTTTTCTCGCAATTTACTTTTATTTTAAGTTAAATTTTTATTTACACTAAATTTCTTTCTCTCTTCTCCTAGCAGGTACCTCTAGTTTATAACTAGAAGGAACCCGAGAGGACCTTTAGCGTACAAAAGTGACATTGAAGCTACCGCTCGCAGGAATCGTAGAGAAACTAGACGAGCTCTAGACTACCAAAGAGAAGAACAACAAGACAGATCCAATCATACTGAAGGGATGGACGAAAACAATCCACCGCCAAATGTGCAAGAACAGAATGCTCCGGGTACTATGTATGATTATGCTAAACCTAATTTGACAGGAGCAGAATCTAGTATTGTCATGCCTACTATAGCTGCTAATAATTTTGAATTAAAGCCTAATACAATAAAAATGATTCAACAGTTTGTTCAATTTGATGGTTTGCAGGACGAAGATCCAAATACTCAAATAGCTAATTTCTTAGAGTTCTGTGATACCTTCAAAATAAGTGGCATTTCTGATGATGCCATACGTCTTCGGTTATTTCCCTTTTCATTAAGGAATAAAGCAAAGCAGTGGTTGAACTCGTTACCATGAGGGTCAATCACCACATGGGATCAAATGACCAAAAATTTTCTTTTAAAATACTTTCCACCAGCCAAAACGGCCAAATTTAGGAATGAAATATCTTTTTTTGTGCAGAATGACGCAGATGTCCACACCACGGATTACCTTTGTGGCTTCAAGTCCAAACTTTTTACAGCAGTGTGAATTCTTCAACGAGGCAAATGATTGACTCATCAGCCGGTGGAACTTTGAATAACAAAACTCCTGAAACTGCTTACGACTTTATTGAAGAGATGTCGTTGAATACCTATCAATGGCAAATTACAAGGCCCAAACCGACAAAATTAGTCAAATTTTTTAACATAGACGCAGTAACAATGCTGTCAACACAAGTGGAGATGATGAATAAAAAGCTTGATAATCTATGTTTTTTACAGGTACACCCAGTAATGCAATGCGAAGCGAGTTAGAATATGGCAAATCCTGAGTACCCACCCTACCAACCAGGAGCAGAACATGAGCAGACAAACTATATAGGTAACAATTTCAGATCCAATAATAATCTTTATAGTAACACTTATAACGCAGGTTGGAGGAACCACCCAAATTTTTCGTGGGGAGAACAAGGAAATCAAGGAAATCAAAGGCAGCAACCTCCTCCAAATTATCACAATCAACCATATCCACAGGAGAGGAAATCAAACCTCGAAGAGATGCTGACAAAATTCATGGCAGCCAAAGATTCTCGTTTCCAAAAGATTGAAGCAGCAATTGATGAACGACAAAAATCGATCAAAGGGATCGAGAATCAAGTCGGAGAACTTACTAGGTTAGTGGGACATCTCACAAAGTTGATTTCTTAACGTCAACAAGGATGTCTACCAAACAATACAGAAATAAACCCAAAAGATCAGATCCAAGTCATCACAACTCAAGAAAGTACAAAGGTAGACACTCCCACTGCAGCACAAGAAACCAAGGAAGAAAAAGGTAAGATAGAGGTAGGACAAGAAAAACCGGTAATTAAAGAGTACCGACCTCGCATACCTTATCCCAAAGCCTTAAAAAGAGAAGACTCAGAAGAACAGTTCGGTAAGTTTCTTAAAATTTTAAAGAAATTGCATATTAACTTACCCCTTCTTGAAGCTCTTTTCCAGATGCCGGACTCGAGGAAATTTCTAAGACAGCTCTTGACAAACAAACGCAAAATAGACGAAGAGCACCACGTGAAACTAAAATCAATATGCTCGGTAATGTTACAAAATAGACTACCACAGAAACAAAAGGATCCAGGGAGTTTTACAATTCCATGTTTAATTGGTAGTTTAACTATTGATAATGTATTAGCTGTTCTAGGGGCAAGTATAAATGCCATGCCTTATGCATTGTTTAAACGACTAGGTCTAGGGAAGCCCAAACAAACTAAGATGAGTATTCAACTAGCTGATAAAACTGGTAGAATTTCTAGGGGCATTATTGAAGATGTGCTTGTAAAAATCGATAAATTTGTTTTCCCAGTAGATTTTGTTGTTTTAGACATGCATGAGGATAATTCAATCCCCTTAATTCTAGGAAGACCTTTTCTAGCAACTGCCAAGACTAAAATTGATGTTGCCATAGGCGAGCTCATACTTCGCGTAGGAGATGAATCGATTAAGCTTCAAGCTCTCGACTCGGCCAGAACAACAGATGATGAAGGTAAGAAAGTCACTTAATAGATAATAAATTGTTCAACTTTCATCACAGAAAACGCCACATAAAGACAACCCTGAGCTGACTCATAAGTCCCAAAATGACAAAAAAGAATCCTACAAGGGACAAGACCTTAGGCTTGACAAGTTTGAAGAGCAGAAGATACAAGTCAAAGAAAAGCTGGATCCACACGAAGTAAAACCAAAGGAACCACCAGAAAAGCTCGTAGGGACATCAAATCACTTCAAAATAGGAGACCAGGTACTATTAGACAAAGTCGATCCTCACTTCTCTTCAATAGACCTGAGAGCGAAGGGAGAAGTCTCGCTTAAGGTACACGATATCTCCCCGCACGGAACAGTCGAGGTAAGCAAATCAACATTCAGAACTTTTAAGGTAAAAGCTTTTCGACCTAAACTTTGTCAAGAAACTAAAACTGTAAGTATGAGGGAAGATATTCAAACCTTTAAACCTCCCTAAAAATTTCCAATACGAGGAAAGTCTAGCTTAAGACTATAAATGAGCGCTTTCGGGAGGCAGCCTGAATACTAACATTTTTTATTTTCAATTTTAGTTTCAGTTTCTTTCCCTTTCTTCTTTCTTTCTTTTTTTTTACTAAACCAAGGATGCAGAATTTCAAGGTCACACGGCCTTCCACACGGCCATATCCGTGGCCGTGTGGACCATCAAAATCCCCGTACTGACATAGCAGAGTCCGTGTAAATCAGGCCAACCACCCTCCGACGTCACAAATCTAACCACCCTCCCCCACGGGCACCAAAAAATTAGCACGGCCGTGCCTCACGACCATACGAGGCTACTGACTTATCGAGCACGGGCACAACACGCCCATGCGTCACACTCGTGCCCATATACTGACTTCACAAACACGGACATGATGGGCTGAAATAAGGACATGGACGAACGAAACACTCCACAACACGGCCGTGCGATGCGGCCGTGTAATTCAACACACCTCACCCACTCAAGGAACGAGCTTAATTGAGCACCTATTTAAACCCCACAGCCCTCTCCTTTCCTACCAATTTCTTCTCTCATTCTTTCCTTCTTCTTCTTTCAAATTTCTCTTATTTCTTTAAGATAGTGTCTAAACTCTTGAGCTACACTAAAATCATGCCAAAGAAGCGTAAGAAGGTAAGGATTGTCTCCTTAAAGGAGACCCCAGCACATAGGTACATGCCGGCAGCTTCAGCTATTCGACACGCCAAGGGTCTCCGAAACCATTTCGGTTCAATTTTTCTTTTCTCTTCTCCTTTATTTTCCTTATCTATACTTCTCTTCTACTTAATTTAATTCCCTTCATCCTAGTTTCTTAGTTTTAGGTTCTAAAGGCTGATAGGGAATCATGCCACTTCCACCATCACCAACAATCCGCAGCCTTAGAAATCACTCCTACTTCGCAAACCATTTGTCAATAAGAACTATTCAATCCATTAGTATTCTATTTTAACTTCAGTTTTCTTCTTAGTCTCCTTCTCTTTATTTCCTTTATCTTTAATTATAATATTAGTATATTATTAATGTTTCTTTAGATTTCTTGGCTATATCTTTGTAGGCTACCCAATTTCTGTATCTAGCACAAAGATCATCGGTAGACACCCCACCAGACCGGCCCCTCCAACTTATATTTCTCTGCCATCCTATCAAAAATCACCCAAAATTTAGGAAGTGGCACTCTACCCCTCTCTTTTGATCTTATATTAATTGTTATTACCTATCTTTGTACATTGAGGGCAATGTACATCTTAAGTGTGGGGGGATAAAAGTGCCTAACTTTTTGCATAATTCTCAATTTAATGCATAATTTTTCGTTGTTCTCAAAAATCCTAAATTTTAAACTTGTTCGAAAGTATTTTTCTCATATTACTAATTAGGATGAAATTTCTAATGATTTATGATTATTATTGATATGTTTTAGAGTAAGTCATAGTTAATTGTGCATTGATGATTAAATTTGAAGAATACTAGAGAAATCAGGCATGGTAAGTCTACTTTCTAAAAATAAAAAATTAATAGGTCGTTGAACTGAAATTGAGTACTACCTTGAAATTTGGAATTTATAAGGATTGATGTCAAAAACACCCATAATTTTTGTGAGATTTTGAGCCTTATAGAGCATATATTCTTTTTCGTGCTCACTTTATTAATTATGAGTGTGTCAACTTTGAACTGTTATTCTAGAACTTGCCTCGTTTATACATGTCGAGACCACATTAATGATTTGATATACTGAGATGATAAAGGCACTTAGGTTTAACCTACTCACTCTATAAAAAGCCTACCTTCACAAATTAACCCCTAGTGAACCCCATTGAATCATAACAACCTTTTTATTGACTCACCCACTAATATTAACCCAAAATCCCTTTGAATTTGTTATCACCATTCTTTTGACTACCCTTTAATCAAGGTTTGATTTGATTAAATTACCGAATTATATTAGTTCAGTAGTTACATTTATCATTTATGATGTAATATTTTAGTTTGTTCTTAAAAAAAATCCAAGTTTATTCAATATTAGTAGTATATAAAAGAGCTTAGAGCATTTGAACAAAAAGCTCGTATTAAAGTATTATCAAATTTTAAGTGATGAAAATACTCTTTATTATATAGTAATTATCAATAGTGGTATTATTAGTTTGCATTCGATATAAATATTCATATTCAGTCCATTGTTTTTAGATTAGATAATTAGTCAATTCGATCTCGATTCTAACCCTCTAATTCAGCCTGTATCCATACGCTTAATCGTAGCCCCGTTACAACCCTGATAAAGACCTTTTGATCTATGTATCATCTCATATACAGTGGTGGAGATTTGATTTTCAGGCAAGCCTATGGGATTAACTTTTCAGGTTCGATTTACGAGTGCTTATACTTGAACCTTAAACACTTTGAGTGATTTGAGTGAACCATCAGTGAGGATGTCAATCCTTGTCGGTTTTGAATTAAAGGTAATTATTTAGATAAGGGGAGACACCTATGTTTTCGTACAACAAAGGTATGACTTATCGTAATTGAATCTTTAGGACTCTTTGAGTTGAATTATCCATGTATAAATTATCTATGAATTATGATGAGACATTGTCGGTAGGAATTATGAATTATGAAAAGTTCGTTTTAATTGTAAGTTGAGATGTTTTCTTATTTTGTTATGAACTAAACCCTTCAGATACCTGAAGGGGATGAAACCTATGATAGATTTTGTTATTTAATTTCTAAATTATATGATAAGTACTTTGTTTGTTCTTAATTATATTGCTTAATTTAATCTGATGTGCTTAGGTGGGGGAGGAATAGACCCTGCCTAAGAGTAGATCTAACATAATTAAGCGGAGTTGATCGAGCATCCAGAGATAGGGTTACGAGATTTTACCGAATTAGGGTGAAACCTAATATGGGAGTCTCACGGATCAAGCTAAGTAAAGAAGTCATATGAATTAAAAGTTAGATAACAAGAGAAGTCATAGGTGGATTCTTCCTGAGGGAATCATCGTAATCAACTGAGTTTTTCCACAGTCTTTTCCCCAAGTTTCGTTCTTTTGTCTTTGCATTTAGTTTAAGTATTTCATTAGTTTTTTAGATTAATAAACCAATCACTCCATATTTCAGGCTAAATAATAGAAAGAAAGTGAGTAGTAGTACTTTTTGGTTCCCTTAGGTTCGATAAGATACTCTTGCCTAAACTATACTACTGTTCGATAGGTGCACTTGCCTCTATCATTGTCATAGTTAGTCTACAGGTTCGATCATTCTTTTTATAAATATGAAAACTCGACTGTTTGACACGATCACTTAGAAATCACAGCCACTTCGCGAACCATCTAACAATAAGGACTTTTCAGTCCATTAATCTTTTCTTTTAATTTTATTTTACTTTTTACATTCTTTATTTTTATCTTTCTTTTCATTAAATATATAATTTGTATATTTTGAATTATTCTTATTATTTCCTGGCTAATTCTTCACGAGCTTCCCAGTTTCTTCATCTAGTGCAGAGATTATTGGCGGCCACCATACCACGACCACTTCCAACTCAAAGAATCCATCCAAAATTCAGGAAGTTTCACCTCTCCCTATCTCTTATGATTTCATATATATCTTTGTACATTGAGGGCAATGTACGTCTTAAGTGTAGGGGGTGAATTTCATTTTGAAAAGTTCCTAATTTTGTGTATTATTCTCAAATCCCTGAATGATATCTTGTCTTAAGTAATTTTCTCATATCACTAATTAAAATGAAACTTTTGTTGATTTATGATTTTTATTGATATTTTTTGGATTAAGCCATAGTTAATTGTGCATTGATGATTTAAACTTTAAGATACTAGAGAATCAAGCATGATAAATCTATTTTCAAAATTAAAAATTTGCTAGGTTGTTGACCAAAATTTGAATATTACCTTGAAGTTCAAAATTTGCAAGGTTGTCATCAAAAACCATAATTTTTGTGATATTTTGAGCCTTAAGAGCATACATTTTTCGTGCTCACTTTATTGATTATGAGTGTGTCAATGTTGATTTGTTATTCTAGAACTTGCTTCGATTATACATGTAAAGACCACATCATTGATTTGATATACAGATATGATAAAGGCACCTAGGTTTTAACCCACTTACTCCACTAAAAGCCTACCCTCACAATTAACCCTTAGTGAACCCCTTTTGATCTTAACAAACCGTTTATTTACTTACCCACTAATATTAACCGAAACCCCATTATTAACTTGTTCGCCCCATTTTCTTGACTCCCTTTTTGTCGAGATTTGATTTTGAGAAGTTGCCTAACTATGTTCTATATTTTAGTAGTTAAAGTTCTTTCTTATTATTGTAAATACTTCTCTTAAAAAAACGTTAGAAAGTTATTCATTATTATTTCTACGTTGTTTAAGCTTAAGCAATAAATTCCACATCTTGAAGAAGAAGCTCGTATTATTAGTATTACAAGTTTTCAATTGATGTAATTATTCAGGATTAGTTCATTTTTCTAGTTAGGTAAATTGTCAATTCAATCTAGATTCTAACCCTTTAATTTAGCCTTTATCCACACCTTTAACCTAAGCCCTGATACAACCCTTTTTAAAGACCTTTTGATCTATGTATTGTTTCAATTTATAGTGGTGGAGATTTGATTTTCATGCAAGCCTGTGGGATTAACTTTTCACATTGACTATTGAGTGCTTAATTTTGAACCTTAAACACTTTGAGTGATTTGAGTGAATCTTTAGTGAGGATGTCAACTCTTGTGATTTTGAATTAAAGGTGACTATTTAGGTAAGGGAAAAAACCTATATTTTCATGCTATAAAAACTATGACTTTGATTGTTTGAATCTTTAGGACCCTTCTACTTAAATTATCAATGTATGAATTACCTTTGAATTATGATGAAACACTATTGATGAATTTTTTTTTGAATTAAGGAAGTTCATTTTAATTGTGAGTTGAGAATTTTGCTTGAGGACAAGCAAATGCTTAAGTGTGGGGGTAATTGATAAACCGTAATATATACATATTTTAATCCCACATTTAGCAAACTTTTAGATGATTTATTCCCTGAATTGTGAAATTTGGTGCTCCTAATCCTTTAATTTCATATTTTATACTTAGGAGAGCACTGAACAATGAACAGAACGAGAGACGGGCCAAAAATGGAGAAAATGGGCCAAAGTACAAAACTCACACGGCCTGGGCCCAAGCCACACGGTCGTGCCTCTTAAGCAGACCGAACATGGCCTGGACTCGATTTACACGGGCGTGCCACACGGGTGTGTCCCTGACGTGACTTATTTTAATTCCATTCGGATTAGGATACTTAGGGGCAAAGAAAGACATTTCGAAAGCCTATATAAACACCCTAAGTGTGACCTAAAAGGGGGCGTTCAGGTAGGCCAAGGAGCCAAGCCAGAGAGGTCAGAATTGTGGGCTTTACTCGAAGAAAGCCAGTTGATTCATCTCAAGAAGCCAGAATCATAATCAAGACGGAAGATATTCCCTTTAATTTCCTTTAGGGGTTTTAGGGTTTTTCTTATGTTTTGATTTATATTTTCTTCTGAGATGTATTCTTTTATAATTATGAACGAAAACCCTCAAATACCTAAGGGGATGAAACCTAAGACGGATCTTGTTATTGTTTTCTGAACTATATGATAAATATTTGATTTGTTCTTAACTATGTGTACTTAATTCTTGCTTTAATATTTTAGGATATTGATTCAAGTATTGATGTGGTTAGGCAGTCGAGCAAAAGTCCCTGTTTAAGAGTAGATCTAGCATAGTTAAGCAGAGTTGATCGCAACCCTAGAGATAGGATGATGAAAATCTACCTGATTAGGGTAAAACCTAATATAGGAGTCCATAGATTGAGTTTATACAATTGTAGGGGTTTTAATTAGAAAGAGATTTCAATTAATCAACCTAGGGTTAGACGTTAGTAGCCTCGAGAGAGGTATTAATATAAATTAGGGAATCCTACGGATCAAGTCAAGTGAATAAATCATCTGGTTCAGAGTTAGATAATAAGTGAAGTCTAGGTGGATTCTTCCTCGGGTATTTCTTAATCAATTGGTTTTCCCACAAGTATTTCCCCAATTCCTTCTCTATGTCTTAGCATCTTTAGTTTAGTAGTTAGTTAATTTTAGATTAAATAATAATTCTCTTAATTCTTAGGCTAAATAATAAGAAGAAAGTTAGTATTAGTACTTTTGGTTCCCTTGGGTTCGACAATTCGGTTTTTCCACTAAACTATACTATTGTTCGATAGGTGCGCTTGCCTCAATCGTGGTGATAGTTAGTTTCTAGGCTTGATCATTTATTATATAAATTTTAAGACTTTTTCCACCACCATCAATAGTAGAATAATAATAAAATCATAAGATAGGGAGAGAAGTGAAACTTCCTGAATTTTGGATGGAGTCAATGAAAAAAATCGGATAGGATTCGCAGAAGTGAACGTGGGGGAGCGCCTCGAACTGTTTGAAATTGGATCCTTAAAGCATCTGGTCTAATCTTGTTGTATCCTAAGCTAAATCTAAATAGCATGAAGAATAAGAAGAAAATAATAAAGAAAATAAATATAAATATAAAAAGAAGAATAAAAGTAAATAATGAAAAATGGATATGCGTTCAAAGAGAAAGGAGAAAAAGGAAGAACACTTTAGGGAAGAAATTGAATAGAAGAAGGGGATTAAATAGAAATTGGGATATGTATATAGTCGTGGCCCACGCCCGTGTGCCCTGGGTGTGTCTAGTCACACAGTCGAGTCACACGGCCATGTGAGATGTTGTTTGTTTATCTACGCCTGTATAGGGGGTCTCAACGCCCGTGTAGGTTTCACAATGTCAGCCACGACTGCATCACACGGCCATGGCATTTTATCGTAGCCTGTGTTGTGGGGAAAATTTTTGTCCTGTTTCCACACAGCCAGGGCCACGCTCGTGTCCTAGGTCATGTGGTTAGGGAAACCTGTGCCTAAAAAAATCTGGTTAGTTCTTACTTAGATGCTAAAATTCAAAAATATGAAAATTAATTAGGTTAGTGCTCGGGTTGCCTCCCGAGAAGTGCTCTTTTAAAGTTTTAAGCTAGACTTACCTCTCATTCGCATAATTATGGTGGTTTGAGCTGTAACATCCTGATTTAGGGGTTGTCTAAAATTTAATTATTTGCATGTGCTTGCTTGAAAAGAAATGAATACTATGATTACTAGACAGGTTCTAGGGTCTAGTGATAACCTTGGGTTAGGCCTGACTTAGGGCTAGAAGTTCTTTTTTTGGCACTTGAGAAGAGGAAGCTAAGTGAATGAGGCTTTAAAAAAATTTTGGTGCAAAACATGACACAAGAGATCATGTGATAAGGTGGCTTGGAACGCAATCTTAAAGGCTTGGAAGGTGGCGTCAAGGGGAGCTTCAAGGGAAGAGGTTCGAGTCTTGAGAGTTACAAGGGGGATGCATTTTATTTTTGGGCTTTTTGGGCGTTAAAGAAAGGGGGCTAAGTTAAGAAGGCTTTAAAAGATTTTGTGGGTAAGGTTTGGACATGAAAGTTGAATTGGCAAAGTGGCTTGGGGCCTTCGTGAGTGCCGCCCAAGCAAGGGGGGAGGAGGACTCAAGTTTGAGTCACGATGGTAGCATAAGGTTTGTATTTTTGTTTTGTGAAAGTTGGCGCCATGAAGAGGGAAGAGCTGGACGGCATTTGGGGACTTTGGAAAGAATAGGATAAGCTTTTATTTTTGATAATTTCGGCTAAAAAGGGATAGAAGATAGGTGTTGTTTTTAATTTTATTGAAAGGGTGATAATTAAAGATAAGAGTTATCATATTAGGGAGCAATGGCCGATTGTAGGACTCTTTGGAGTAGTATTTTCGGATTTGAAAGGTGATTAAGGGGGTGTATGCCGATTTTTAGTAAAGAGAATTCTTCAAACCATTTGGTGCCTTGCCGAAATTCCTCTCATCCTTCTTTTAAAAACTTTGATTTTATATTTCTTTCAAATAAGGTGGTAGTCGAACCTTATAGCCATTCTCTACTCTCTTTCTCTTTTATTTTGTTCTTTTCTTTCTTGAAACCATAAAGCTGAAAACCCCCTAATCAAACCCTTACCCTCGTTTTGTCGTTCTCTTCTCTCAAACCCTCTGCCGAATTCCTTTTCTTTCACTTCATTGATCTCTTCATCCTCAAACATCTACAGAAAGGGGGCCGAAATTTTAGTCTAGTTCTCTTGTTGGCCGAAAACTATTGACATCAATTCGGGGTGCCGAATATTGGCGGGATTTGCCAAATCCATCTTTAAGGTAAGGGGCGGCAACTCTTTTTCCTCTTTCGGGATTTATGCTTTGGCCGAATGGCCTTTACATTCTCTTATGAAGTGATTAAATCAATTCTAGGGAGGGACTCTAAGCCGATTGAAAGAAGCTTTTGGGATTTGTTTCCTTAAGATAAGGTGGTAAGAAACATTCGGCCATAGGCCTTGATTATGTATAAGTGTGCAAGCCGATTCTAACAAGTGTTTTGGTAGGGATCTCGACAAGTCAAGTGACAATTTCGGGATTTCAATAAGTGTGGTAAGTGATTAGTTATATTCGGCCAAAGGCCATTTTTTGATATCTAAAGTACAACCGATTGTGTGTCATGGATCTAGGGACTAATCGGCCAAGGCAAACAAAGGCTTCCGGGATTTTGATTTGCTTTGGTAAGTGATGGTAAGATTCGGCCTAGGGCCATATTTTGGGTTATGAGCTCGATTAATCCTTCGGGATCTTTAGTTTAGCTGAATGGCTATTAGGTCTAAGAGTTTATGTGTTGGCCGATTGTAGGGGGAAACAATCTCTCGGGATTTCGCTAGTATATTCGGGATCACGAGTAAACAGGTGTGTAAACTCGTACACACTTTATTAGCATAGACTGTTTGTTATGTTGCTGTATAACCTCTCGTGTTGTAACTTTGTCTTGTGGGCATAAGCATGGATTCCGGGTAAGTCCCCTATTACGAGATCTATGATGTATGATTATGTATGCCATCATATGCTATTGAATGCTAAGCTATACATAAATGCATGATATGTGGGATTATGATATTTGTTATGTAAGCATGATGATGGTGGGATTAATGAGAGGAGGGGGATTTTCTCTATGGACTGTCACCAGTGGTTTTGACCACAAGATGGGTTGGCCCCATCAGATTAATTGTGACTTCGGTCACCAGTGGTTTTGACCACACCGTTGTTAAATTGTGACTAAGTCCCAGTGGTTTGGTACCACCAGTGGTTTTGACCACATATTTGATAATTGTGACTTATGGTCATCAGTGGTTTTGACCACATGATGGGTTGGCCCCATCACTTGATTTGTGACTCTAGTCACCAGTGGTTTTGACCACCAGTGGTTTTGACCACACGGGGTAGTTAAAGGAGTACGGATGGTTAGTTGGGTTGCATGTTTACATGTCTATTAATAATTTGTGTATGAGTTGCATTTCTGGGTGGGGGATTTACACACTGAGTCTTGGTGACTCACCCCTTCCCATATTATTTTGCAGATAAGTAGATCATGGAGATGGAGCCGAGAGGACTCGAGGCTACCATGCTTGTTCCTTGGTTTTGGAATTTTATTTGATTCTGCTCATGTTTATTTACTTTCTACTTTTTAATTTGGGTTGTAATAAGGCCGCTAATTATTATTTGGATGTTTACATAGTTGTTTTTACTTTACTTATACTATATTACAAAAGAAATTATAAATGTTAAGTGAATCAGTTAAAAGTAATATTTTCAAACTAAATAACTTCTACGGGTTTTCAAAGATGTTACCATCGGGTAGCAAAATACACCAAGTCAACTATAACCCTGATAACTTTAAAATTTTAAAAGATCAAGTGTTTTCAAAGGGTTTTCAACACAACCATGGTTATAAAAATCAATCCTCCCGAGTTTTATCGATTAATCGCTTTTATACCCTTAACGGTATTTTCAAATTTTCACCAGTTAATCAGAATCTTTCAAATGTTTTACTCTGTGACATACCAGATCCGGTCGAGGCTCATGGGCTGGGTTTGGGGTGTTACATTTTTGGTATCAGAGCCAGGTTCAAAACTCGACTGTGGGGGGCCCAAGGCTCAAAATGTTTTGTTTTTGTTAGTAGGCCTTATTGGAATGTTTTGAGGAACTGTTTATGGTTTGAACAGCATGGCACCGAGTCTCCGGCACCAATCCGCCCAGGTAAGTAATTCTATCTTTTTTTTGTGAATATTTGATAGGGGTAGAAGGGTAAATTGTGAACGTAGAATATTAGAATAAGGAATTGTTGAACCCTAGGGTTAGCGTACCCCAACAAACAATGCATAAGATTTAATAATTCCTAAACAACCCTATGAGTTGTCACCGAGCAAGGGATGTGGCAATCGTTGTAATGCATGTCTAGGATTGGATTCTTGGGAGCGATATTTAAGCGATCCCAGAGACTCACCTTCTACTCACTTGAATCCTACCCTGCGTAGTGACGGCTCATCCTAATGAGACAACGTGCTCACAAAGCTAAACTTAATAACTAAAACCCGAAAGGGACTAGCCGTTTTGCTTTTGAAGTAATTAAAACCTTGTTTTTAAAAAAAATGACCAAAATACCCCCAGTTTGAAAAATGACCAAAATACCCCTAGCTTGTAAACTACCAAAATACCCTCGGTATGGAAAATTTCCAAATAAAAAAAATTTCAAAATATCCTTCTTTTGAAAAATCAATTAGAACCAAATCTTATTATGAAAATGCTCAGATTATAAAAAAAAATTACTAAAATACCCTAGTGATAAAATTACGAAATTGCCCCTAACCTACAAAATTACCAGAATGACCCTGATTTTCAAAAATTTTGCAACACCATCAACTTGGAAAACAAATTCTCAAAAAGAACCCTCAAAGTTTTGCAACATTTGGAAATACCTCAAAAATTATCAAACTTTACAAAGTTACCCTGGCTTATTACCAAAATGCCCTTGAGCTTCAAAATCACCAAAATACCCCGAATTTTAAAAAAAAAATTTTAAAGTACCCCGAGAATTTAAAAGTTCCAAAATACTTTTTGACAAAATCATCCGAGAACTTTTATTTTTGAAAAATTACAAAAATACCCCCTGTAGGACAATTAACGAAAATACCCCTGGGATAGGAACGGACAGGAATATCCGTTGAGTGAATGTGTATGGGAGATACTAAGGAATGGATGTGTTTTTCTGTGAATTAGGATAGAAAACTTGAACTTTGAATGATCGAAAGAATCCCTATTAAGCTCTCTTCATAAAATTTCTTCGTGGATAACTAGTGAAACAAGTATTAATGCATAAAATTCTTAATCAGATAAACGCAAACGAGAATAATGAGTACAAGAGGTCATGGACGTCCACCATGTGGTCGCGGTAGAGGTAGGATGACCTTGTCGGAGCCAGCAGGGTCTGGTCATGGGTCTAAAATGTGATGCCGGATCTATCGGCGGCGAAAACTAAGTTTCAAGATCAGATGGTGGTAACGATGTAGTATCCCAAGCTGTACTACGGGTATTGGAATGAGTTACCGAGGCAAAGCAGAGTGGTGAGCCCATAAATCGTGGTTGAACGACTTCGGGCTAACGGAGCAGAGGTGTTTAGAGGAGTTTCTGGAGTGGCACCCAGTGCGGCGGAGTATTGGTTGGAATCAACTCAGAGGATCAAGGGTGACCTGGATTTTACAGCTGAGGAGAAGTTGAATGGCATAATCTCTCTACTTCGGGATGAGTCATATCAGTGGTGGCTCACCGTAAGGGATGGAGCGATAGCGGAGGACCTCACATGGGAGTTCTTTAAGGCTACTTACCAAAAAAATATGTAGGAACTAGCTATGTGGATGCGCAGCGGAAGGCTTTCTTGAACCTGGTTCAGGGTAATAAGACAGTGGCAGAGTATGAGGCTGAATTTCTCCGGTTGAGTAGGTATGCTCGTGGTATTGTGGGTACCGAGCATGAACGATGTGTTAGATTCGAGGATGGGCTGAGAGATGAGCTGAGGATGATGATAGCTCCACAACAGGAATGGGAGTTCGCTGTCCTAGTGGAGAAATCGAAGGTTGCTGAAGGGGTAAGACAGTCAGTTAGGCGAAATCAGGATAGGAGTTGGAGTAAGAGGAGCTCCGAATCTTTAAAGTTTTCTGGTAATCAGCAGAAGAGGACGAGATATGGTGGGTCAGATCAAGCTGCTAGGCCCACCACTGCTACTGCTAATCCTCAATAGCCGCCACGGTGTGCTCGGTGTGGGAAGTCTCACACGGGGGAGTGTTGGAATGGTAATCGAGGATGTTTCGAATGTGGGTCCATGGATCATCGAGTTTGAGATTGTCTGAAAAAGACAGCTAGGCTGAGGTCAGAGGGTCAGGATCGTGCACCGAATAGGAGGGATAATCAACAGCCACCGAGAGGTCATGGTGCAGGAAGAGGAGGTAATGGTGCTGGCAGAGGTCGTGGGGCACCGAGGGAGGTATCATGGTCTTGAGGCTAGGCAACTGGTTTGGTCTATGTCATGAGGCGTCGGGAGGAGGCGACACACCGGCGTCATAACCGATATGTTTTTGATCTTTGGAGTACCCTATTGTACCTTAATTGACATTGGCTCAACTCACTCGTACATTGCTAGTAGCGTAGTGAAAACTCTGCACTTAGACTCTGAGCTTACTTCTAGGAAGATGACTATATTAAGCCCTCTAGGTCACTCTATAAAAGTAAGTAAACTCTATAGGAACGTACCCCTAGAACTCCAAGGGGTCGTGTTCTTGGCTGACTTGATGGAACTACCGTTTTGGGAGTTTGATCTAATCCTCGGGATGGATTGGCTAGTAAAGTATCAGGCTAGCCTGGATTGTGTAGCTAAGCGCATGGTGTTAAAGACCATGGAGGGAGAAGAGGTGGTGATGATAGGAAAAAGGAGAAATTACCTATCTAATCTGGTTTCTGCATTGAAGGTGGAAAAGATGGTTAGGAAGGGTTATGAAGCTTATGTGGTGCATGTCTGTGCTTTGGAAGCTAAGGGTGCAGTTGTGAGAAATGTCCGGACCGTAAGGGATTATGTTGATGTGTTTCCAGAAGAACTTCCGGGTCTACCTCCGGACCGTGAGGTTGAATTTGGTATAGACTTACTACCCGGAACCGCGCCAGTATCTATAGCTCCGTATCGGATGGCGCCGAAAGAATAGGTAGAGTTGAAGGCGCAGATCCAGGAATTGTTGGATAGAGGGTTCATCCGACCAAGTGTATCGCCTTGGGGAGCTCCAATGCTTTTTGTCAAAAAGAAGGATGGGACAATGAGAATGTGCATAGACTATCGACAGCTGACCAAGCTGACAATAAAGAACCGGTATCCTTTGCCCAGGATCGATGATTTGTTCGATCAACTCAAGGGAGCATCAGTGTTCTCTAAGATTGACCTTAGGTCAGGGTACCATCAGCTTAAGGTTAAGGAGGCTGATGTCCATAAGACGGCATTCCGTACTCGGTATGGGCATTACGAGTTTCTGGTAATGCCTTTTAGTTTGACGAATGCACCGACCGCGTTTATGGACATGATGAATCGTGTTTTCCAACCCTATCTGGATCGATTCGTCGTGGTATTCATAGATGACATTTTGGTGTATTCAAAGTCTGAGAAGGAGCATGACGCACATCTTCATGTGGTTCTGCAAGTTTTAAGGGAGAAACAGTTGTAAGCCAAATTCAGCAAGTGTGAGTTTTAGCTTAAGGAGGTAACTTTTCTAGGGCATGTTGTTTCAGCCGAGGGAATCAGGGTAGATCCCCGTAAGATCGAGGCAGTTTTGGAATGGAAACCACCCAAGTCAGTTACAAAAATTTGAAGTTTTTTGGGGTTGGCAGGATATTATAGGAGATTCGTGAAAAATTTCTCATTAATCGCAGCACCATTGACTAAGCTGCTGAGAAAAGGAGTTCTGTTTGTGTGGTCTGAGAAGCAGCAAGAGAGTTTTGATAAACTGAAGAGGTTCTTGACAGAACCACCAGTCTTAATTCAACCAGAGGCAGGAAAGGAATTCACTGTGTATTGCGATGAACCGCATACTGGTTTAGGGTGTGTGTTGATGCAAGAAGGAAAGATGGTTGCTTATGCGTCACGATAGTTGAGGCCTCACGAAGCTAACTATCTGACACATGATTTGGAATTGGCTGCTGTGGTTTTTTCCTTGAAGATTTGGAGACACTATCTGTATGGGGAGAAGTCGGTTGTGTACACAGATCACAAGAGTCTGAAGTACCTCTTGACTCAGAAAGATTTAAATCTGAGGCAGTGGAGGTGGATTGAGTTACTGAAGGACTACGACTGCTCAATCGAATACCATCCAGGTAAGGCTAATGTGGTAGCTGATGCATTGAGCCGAAAGGTGGTAGCAGATTTGCGAGCAATTTTTGCTCACCTAAGTCTCTATGAGGACGGGAACCTTTTGGTAGAGTTGCAAGTGAAGCCATCTTGAATTGATGAGGTCAAAGAAAAGCAGATGACCGATAAAGCTTTGAGTATTCGGAGGTTGCAAGTACAGAGCGGTGAAACCGAAGGGTTCAGCTTAGGTAGTGATGGAGTGTTGTATTTCCAAGGGAGAGTATGTATGCCTAAGGACGATGATTTGAGGCAGCAAATTCTTAAAGAAGCTCATAGTAGTCCGTACGCTATGCACCCGGGAAGCAGCAAGGTGTATCGAGATTTAAGAGAGTAGTTTTGGTGGCCGGGTCTTAAGCGAGAAGTAACCGAGTTAGTGGGCAAGTGTCTGACATGCCAGCAAGTTAAGGCTGAGCATCAATTGCCATCGTACATTACATGTGCAGAAAGATCCCACAGTGGAAGTGGGAGGAGATTACTATGGATTTCGTGAGTGGGCTTCCCCTTACGCCCAGTAAGAAAGATGCAGTTTGGGTGATAGTAGACCGGTTGACTAAGTTGGCCCATTTCATACCGGTGAGGGTTGACTACTCGCTTCAAAGGTTAGCCAAGCTGTATATAGCAGAGATGGTATGGTTGCATGGAGTACCAGTGTCCATTATCTCAGACCAAGATCTTCGGTTTACGTCGAGATTTTGGAAGGCTTTACATCAGAAGTTAGGCACGAAGTTGAATTTCAGCACGGCTTTTCACCCACAGTCTGATGGTCAATCGAAGAGGGTAATCCAGGTGTTGGAAGATATGTTAAGGGGCTGTGTTTTAAACTTCCGGGGTAGTTGGGAGGAGTACCTACCTTTGGCAGAGTTCGCTTATAATAATAGTTATCAAGCGAGTATTCAGATGGCACCATATGAGGCGATGTATGGTCGAAAATGCCGTACTCCAACATGTTGGACGGAACTAGAAGAGCGACAGATGTTGGGTCTAGCGTTAGTGGCAGAGACGGAGGATAAGGTTAGAGTAATTCGGGCTCGTCTTAAGGAGGCGTCAGACAGGCAGAAATCTTACGCTGATCTTAAGCGCAGAGAGGTTGAATATGCAGTGGGTGATAAGGTCTTCTTGAAGGTATCACCTTGGAAGAAGGTGCTGAGGTTTGGCCAGAAGGGCAAGCTAAGCCCTAGATTCATCAGACCGTACCCGGTGTTCAAACGTGTGGGACTGGTAGCTTACCAGCTAGAGTTGCCGGCAGAATTGAGCCAGATTCATGATGTCTTCCATGTTTCAATGCTGAGGCGCTATCGGTCAGATCCATCACACATAGTGCCGGTTACAGAAATTGAGGTGAACTCAGACTTGTCTTTCGAGGAGGAGCCAGTCCAGATTTTGGATCGAGATGTCAAGGTTTTGAGGAGGAAGTCAGTGCCTTTGGTAAAAGTGCTATAGCAAAACCATGGTACGGAGGAGGCTACACGGGAACCGGAGGATGTGATGCGGCAGTAATACCCCCAGCTCTTTTGATCCAGGTAATTTCGAGGCCAAAATTCTTTTTAAGGAGGGTAGAACTGTAACATCCTGATTTAGGGGTTGTCTGAAATTTAATTATTTGCATGTGCTTGTTTGAAAAGAAATGAATACTATGATTACTAGACAGGTTTTAGGGTCTAGTGATAACCTCGGGTTAGGCCTGACTTAGGGCTAGAAGTTCTTTTTTTGGTACTTGAGAAGAGGAAGCTAAGTGAATGAGGCTTTAAAAAAATTTTGGAGCAAAACATGACACAAGAGATCATGTGATAAGGTGGCTTGGGACGCAATCTTAAAGGATTGGAAGGTGGTATCAAGGGGAGCTTCAAGGGAAGAGGTTCGAGCCTTGGGAGTTACAAGGGGGATGCATTTTATTTTTGGGCTTTTTGGGCGTTAAAGAAAGGGGGTTAAGTTAAGAAGGCTTTAAAAGATTTTTTGGGTAAGGTTTGGACATGAAAGTTGAGTTGGCAAAGTGGCTTGGGGCCTTGGTGAGTGCCGCCCAAGCAAGGGGGGAGGAGGACTCAAGTTTGAGTCACGATGGTAGCACAAGGTTTGTATTTTTGTTTTTTGAAAGTTGGCGCCATGAAGAGGGAAGAGTTGGACGGCATTTGGGGACTTTGGAAAGAATGGGATAAGCATTTATTTTTGATAATTTCGGCTAAAAAGGGATAGAAGATAGGTGTTGTTTTTAATTTAATTGAAAGGGTGATAATTGAAGATAAGAGTTATCATACTACGGAGCAATGGCCGATTGTAGGACTCTTTGGAGTAGTATTTTCGGCTTTGAAAGGTGATTAAGGGGGTGTATGCCGATTTTTAGTAAAGAGAATTCTTTAAACCATTTGGTGCCTTGCCAAAATTCCTCTCATCCTTCTTTTAAAAACTTTGATTTTATATTTCTTTCAAATAAGGTGGTAGCTGAACCTTATAGCCTTCTCTACTCTCTTTCTCTTTTATTTTGTTCTTTTCTTTCTTGAAACCATAAAGTCGAAAACCCCATAATCAAACCCTTACCCTCGTTTTGTCACTCTCTTCTCTCAAACCCTCTGCCGAATTCCTTTTCTTTCACTTCATTGATCTCTTCATCCTCAAACATCTACAGAAAAGGGGCTGAAATTTTAGTCTAGTTCTCTTGTTGGCTGAAAACTATTGACATCAATTCGGGGTGCCGAATATTGGTGGGATTTGCCGAATCCATCTTTAAGGTAAAGGGGCGGCAACTCTTTTTCCTCTTTCAGGATTTATGTTTTGGCCGAATGGCCTTTACGTTCTCTTATGAAGTGATTAAATCAATTGTAAGGAAGGACTCTAAGCCGATTGAAGGAAGCTTTCGGGATTTGATTCTCTAAGATAAAGTGGTAAGTAACATTCGCCATAGGCCTTGATTATGTATAAGTGTGCAAGCCGATTCTAACAAGTATTTTGGTAGGGATCTCGACAAGTCAAGTGACAATTTCGGGATTTTGGTAAGTGTGGTAAGTGATTAGTTATATTCGGCCAAAGGCCATTTTTGATATCTAAAGTATAACCGATTGTGTGTCATGGATCTAGGGACTAATCGGCCAAGGCAAACAAAGGCTTCCGGGATTTCGATTTGCTTTGGTAAGTGATGGTAAGATTCGGCCTAGGGCCATATTTTGGGTTATGAGCTCGATTAATCCTTCGGGATATTTAGTTTAGCCGAATGGATATTAGATCTAAGAGTTTATGTGTTGGCCGATTGTAGGGGGAAACAATCTCTCGGGATTTCGCTAGTATTTTCGGGATTTGCTAGTCTAATGAGTAAACAGGTGTGTAAACTCGTACACACTTTATTAGCATAGACTGTTTGTTATGTTGCTGTATAACCTCTCGTGTTGTAACTTTGTCTTGTGGACATAAGCATAGATTCCGGGTAAGTCCCCTATTACGAGATCTATGATGTATGATTGTGTATGCCATCATATGCTGTTGAATGCTTTGCTATACATAAATGCATGATATGTGGGATTATGATATTTGTTATGTAAGCATGATGATGGTGGGATTAATGAGAGGAGGGGGATTTTCTATGGATGTCACCAATGGTTTTGACCACAAGATGGGTTGGCCCCATCGATTAATTGTGACTTGGTCACCAAAGGGTTTTGACCACACCGTTGTTAAATTGTGACTAAGTCCCGGTGGTTTGGTACCACCAGTGGTTTTGACCACATATTTGATAATTGTGACTTATGGTCATCAGTGGTTTTGACCACATGATGGGTTGGCCCCATCACTTGATTTGTGACTCTAGTCACCAGTGGTTTTGACCACCAGTGGTTTTGACCACACGGGGTAGTTAAAGGAGTACGGATGGTTAGTTGGGTTGCATGTTTACATGTCTATTAATAATTTGTGTATGAGTTGCATTTCCGAGTGGGGGATTTACACACTGAGTCTTGGTGACTCACCCCTTCCCATATTATTTTGCAGATAAGTAGATCACGGCGATGGAGCCGGAGAGGACTCGAGGCGGCCATGCTTGTTCCTTGGTTTTGGAATTTTATTTGATTCTGTTCATGTTTATTTACTTTCTACTTTTTTAATTTGGGTTGTAATAAGGCCGCTAATTTTTATTTGGATGTTTACATCGTTGTTTTTACTTTACTTATACTATATTACAAAAGAAATTATAAATGTTAAGTGAATCAGTTAAAAGTAATATTTTCAAACTAAATAACTTCTACGAGTTTTCAAAGATGTTACCATCGGGTAGCAAAATACACCAAGTCAACTATAACCCTGATGACTTTAAAATTTTAAAAGATCAAGTGTTTTCAAAGGGTTTTCAACACAACCATGGTTATAAAAATCAATCCCTCCTGAGTTTTATCAGACACTGTTTTATACCCTTAATGGTATTTTCAAATTCTCACAAGTTAATCAGAATCTTTCAAACGTTTTACTTTGTGACATACCAGATCCGGTTGAGGCTCATGGGCCGGGTTTGGGGTGTTACATGAGGAGTTGAAAATCCTTTCTCATGCTATAAGTTCTACTATCAGTATATAGTTCGAGTAGTGTTTACCTTAAAAGTGCCGAATATGGGGTTACTTACCTCGACTGTTCCATGTGGGAAGACATTGAGTACCTTAAAAGGGATCTCTTCGTTTGTTTTGAGGTCTGAAATGGTGATTCGAGGGTCTTTTTTATCTAACAGTACCTTATCTCCAATTTTGAAGTGATTTGCTGTTCCTATAAGCTTGTTTGGTGGTTCCCTCGATTTTGCTTCTTGTGCTCTTAGTTTCTCCTTGAAATGTGTCTTCCACTCGTCTAGTTCATCAACCTGAAGCCTTCGTTCCCCATGAATTACTTCTTTATTGGCACGAGGTCTAGGATCTAGTTCAGTTGTGTAGTTTCATGGTGTTTCCTACGAAGAAGGTTAAACCAAATGATTATTGATAGAATTTATGTTTTCACCTTGATTACTCGATGTCCTAGCCGAGTCAAGAGCTTGAAGAGTGATCGTTTCGTCACCTACATGAAGTGTGAGTTCACCAATTAAATATGGAATTGTAAAACACCCTGGATCTTTTAATTTCCGTGGTAGTTTATTTTGCAGAATTGCTGAGCGCACTACATTCAGCTTCATGCGACATATCGTCTAACCTCCATTTGTTTGTCAATAGCTCTTTTAAAAATTTCCTTAACTCTGGCATCTAAGAAAGAGATTCAAAAAATGGTAAGTTAATATGTAATTTCTTCAGGAGTTTAAGAAATTTACCAAATTGTTCCTCTGTGTTGTTTTTTTTCATTGCATTGGGGTATGGCACGCGAGGTTGGTACTCTGTGATTATCGGTTTTAGTTTATCATGGCTTATCTTACCTTCCTCTACCACTTTCTCTTGTCTCAATTCTGGTTTATCTAACCCTTCACTATCATTAGCGGTAATGGCATGATTTTGCTCCTTGGGGTTAGTTTTAATGTTGCTTGGCAAGCTGCCTTGTGGCTATTTAGATATTAGCTTAGCAAGTTGTCCTAATTGGTTTTTGATCCCTTGAATTGATGCTTGTTGATTTTTAAGTATTGTTTCGGTGTTTTGGAAATGAGTTTCTGACACCGCGATGAATTTTGTTAGCATTTCCTCAAGGTTCGCCTTCTTTTCTTGTGGGTAAGGTTGTTGTTGAAAGCCTGGGAGGGGGTTTTTGTCTCTGATTTCCTTGGCCACCCCATGAAAAGTTGGGATGTTTCCTCCAACCTGGATTGTAAGTGTTACTATAAGGGTTATTTTGAGGTCTAGAATTATTACCCATATAGTTCATCTATTCGCTTTCTATGCCAGGGTTGTAGAATGGATATTCTGTATTGCTCATCCCTCCTCCATTTGTATCGTATTTCATAATCGGATGTACCTGCGAAGAACCACATAAACCATCAATCTTTTTATTTAACATCTCTATTTGATTTGATGCATGGTTACTTCGTCGAGGTTAAAAACACTAGCGCCTTCTGTTGGCTTTGTCCTCGTAACATGCCACTGATAGTTATTCAGTGACATATCTTCATTGAATTCATAGGCAGCCTCAGGTGTTTTGTTGTTCAGGGTACCATCGGCTGCTGAATCGATTAATTGCCTAGTTGAGGGGTTCACACCGTTGTAAAAGGTTTGAACCTGCAGCCATACTGGTAACCCATAGTGAGGGCACCTTCTCGGTAGATCCTTGTATCTCTCCCATGCATCGTAAAGTGTTTCTAAATCCATCTGCACAAAAGGAGAGATAACATTCCTCAACTTAGTCATTTTAGCCGGCGGAAAATATTTTAATAAAAATTTTTCGATCATTTGTTCCCATGTAGTGATTGATCCTCGTGGTAACGAGTTCAACCACTGCTTAGCTTTGTTCCTCACTGAAAAGGGAAACAACTGAAGACGAATGACATCATCAGAAATGCCATTTATTTTGAAAGTGTCATAGAATTCAAGAAAATTTACTATAACAGTCCGATTTATATCCTAGTCAGAATAGTGGTTTCGGGACCACAAATCTAAATTTGTATAATATTTTAATACTATTTTTTGTGCCGTTGATATGTGAATTAGCATGTGGTAAATTTTCGTAAGCGAATTTGTCTGTCTGTGTGTTTAATTTGATAAAAGGATTGAATTGCATTAAGTGTGAAAGTTGCATGCTATATGTTTAAGCACTTATATGTTGTGGCTTGAAAAGAAGGATGCCTTATGAGACAATTGTGCCAATATTTAGTTAGTGGATGCATAAAAGACATTAATGGCCTTATATTTATGTATTTTATATGTTTGTTAGTAAGGTTAATTTTGTAAATGGAATAATATTATAAGTATAATAAAACAAACAAAGAAAAGATGATGGTCTCATCCTCTCTTGCCAAAAATCAAAGAAAGAAAAAGAAAGGAAACAAAGTTAAAGTTCGGCTAACTTTTGGCTTGATTAGGTAAGATTTTTACTTCGATTTTTAATAATTTTTACTCGTTGCTTTGAGAGCTACAAAACCCATGCCTTGATTTTGTATTCTGATGATGTATGTGAAATGTGCCATTGATGATTTTACAAGCTTTGTGATGTTTGAGGATGATATATGAAATATTTGAGTTAGATAAACATGTTTTGTTCTTGAAGTTTTGATGAATTTAGCTAAATAGGGCTAAACTATGAAAATGGTAAATTGAAGGACTAAATTACAAATTTTATGAAATATTTGGGCTTATATAGTCCCTAGAGAGGTTCGGCCAAGCATGTGTGTGTGTGGATTTTGTGAATTTGATGTTTTGTGAAAAATGGACTAGATTGTTAAAGTCTGTAAATATGAGGGTTAATTTACAAATAGCCCTAAATCTGTGTCTATGGATTGAATTGAATGGAATAGTGAATAAAAGGGTTAATTCTGAATATGTTTAAATCAAGAACCGAGGAAAACGGATTTAGATCGCGGGAAAGCGAAAGTTAACGAGTAGCCGTTTTCATTCTGATAAACCGAATTTGAGGTAAGTCACTATGCAAATAAATTTATCTGTATTGAATTGAATATATGTAATCATATGTCTTTCGATGAAAATGAATGAGTATGAGATGCTAAGTGCGTGAATTCTAAAATAAGTTCGATATAGTGATAAAGCCGAGAAGTCCCGTATGAACCTAAGAATAGATAGGATTAGCCATGTCATGACATAGGTATCTGTTCTGTTTTATCATGTAAGACCACGTCTGGGACGTTGGTGTTGATTTGAAATTTCGTGTAAGAACTCGTCTGGGACGTAGGCATCGATATGAAGTATGTGTAAAAGACCTCGTTTGGGACGTAGGCATCGATATGAACTTTATGAGTAGGACCATGTCTAGGACATCGGCATCATATTGACTCGTGTAAGACCATGTCTGGGACGTTGGCATCGTTATGATCATGCGTGTAAGACCACATGCAGGATAGTGGCATCGATATACGAGTGCATGTAAGACCTCGTCTGGGACGTTGGCATTGTACTACTATTTCGAGCTTTCTGAGTATCCTACTAGGTTCCTAAGGGTTCAATGGGCAAGTCTGCAATACGAATGGTATATCCGAGCCATGAGCAATTAAGTGAATGAATATCCGATTCAGGTACATTGAATGTACATTAAGTATGCATGAAAGGTAAGTATGTATATGACTTTAATATGAAGAAGAGTACAATTGAAAATAAGAATGTGAATCTTAAAATGTTAAATGTGGCAAATGTGGCCATAAGCTTATGAACTAAGATATATATGTGATAGTTGCTAAGTGATTGATATATATATATATATATATATGTGTGCCAATGTGTTTATTTGTATATGACTTACTAAGCTTTTGGAAAGCTTACTCGGCGTGTGTATTTTCTCTGTTTTATAGGTCGTCAAAGCTACTGAAGGCTCAGGATTGTCAAGGATTGTTATCACACTACTAAACTTATTTTGGTACCCTTTTGAAAATGTATATGGCTAATTATGGCATGTATAAGCTAGATAGGTGTTTATGTTTATGAAGTGAGCATGGCCATGTGTATTGGCAAGTTTTTGAGTTGATAAATGTTTGAATGAATAAGTTATGAAGCATATATTTAGTATGTTTTGATGCATATGGAATGGTTAAGTTTTGATTAAGCAAATGGATGATACATGCTTGGAATGAGGTAGGATTTAGTTTGCAATTTGGTATGGATGAATTTGGTATTGGATGTATGGATGAAGTGGACCATTTGATATATGCATATTATGTTTTGGTATGTATTGCTTGTAGGAGAGACCCAAAATAGGTGGCATATTGGCCTTGTAAATGGCCTATAATGTCACACGGTTGAGGCACACAGGCGTGTCTAAGACCGTGGGTAAATTGGTAGAATGTGCCTTATATTGTACACGGCCTCGACACGGGTGCGCTTGGTGGCCGTATGGGAAATGGCAATATGTGAACTATTGTACACGGCCTTAGCACACGGGCGTGCTTGGTGACCGTATTGGTTTTGGCAGTATATAGCCAAAGGGAAGACACACGGGTGTGTCAAGAAACCGTGGGAGAGGCACGGCATACCCCCACGGCTGTGTGTCCCCTGTATTTTAGAAAAGTTTTAAATTTTCATGAAATCTTGTATGTGTTTCTATTTAGTCCCAACTCGGTTTACAAGCATGTTTAAGGTCTCGATGACCTTCTTACGGGACTTTATGTTTGAGATTGATAAATGACTATGTGATAATTCTGTAAATATTTCTGATCTGTCCGGCAACGCCTTTAACCCTAATCCAGTGATCGGACACGGGATAGGGGTGTTACATGTGATTGGTATCAGAGCTACGGTTTGGTCGATTCTCGGACTAACGTAGTGTGTCAGAGTCTAGCTATACATGCTATATATTTGAACTGTGATAGTATGATGAATCCTAATGTGTAAAATGTGATTTCTGTATAGCAAGGGATCCCGAAAGAGCCGTAGCTGACGACGTAGAAAGTAATACGCCTGCTTTCGCGCAAGGGACAGAGCCTTCTAACCCGAAACCGATTACAAGCGGTCAGGAGGGAGAAGCTATACAAGCTTTCTTCCAAATGATGAGTGAGTGGTTCACTCAGTTCGTAAAGAATAACCTGACTATTTCACAACCTCCACCCCCGATTAATCCGCCTCAGACTACAGTTGTGCCACCGGTTATGTATCTGAATCTGTTAAATAAGCCTCCAGTTGACAAGATCCGTAAGTATGGGGCTGAAGAGTTTCGAGCAACCAATAATGATGATGCTGAAAAAGCTGAATTCTGGATTGAAAATACTATTTGGGTATTTGATGAGATGTCTCTGACTCCGGAAGAATGCATAAAGTGTGTTGTATCATTACTTCAAGATACGGCTTATCAATGGTGGAAAACCTTAATTTCTGTTGTTCCGAGAGAATAGGTTACATGGGATTTCTTTCAGATTGAGTTTCGGAAGAAATATATTAGTGAGAGATTCGTCGATCAAAAATGAAAACAATTTCTGGAGCTTAAACAGGGCCGAATGATTGTCACTTAATATGAATGAGAGTTCGTGCAACTAAGCCAATATGCCCGAGAGTGTATATCTTCCGAAGCTATAATGTGCAAAAGATTCGAAGATGGTCTTAATGAAGATATCTGTTTGCTAGTCAGGATATTAGAAATAAAAGAGTTCGTTACACTCGTTGATCGAGCATGCAAAGCTGAAGAACTTCGGAAAGATAAAAGAAAAGCTGAAACTGAAGCCCAAGATATGAGAAAGAGATTTCAAAATAAATCATTTCAGTCTGCTTCAAAGAGATACAGAGATGATCAAGGTCGTTCCCGAGAAAATACGGGACATTTGAACAGAAATAGAGCTAGATCGCAAATGAGTTCCAAAAACCCAGCAACTGTAGTGTCTAGTGTTTGTAATGTTCGATCTGAGAGAATCAAATGTAAACATTGTGGACAAAGACATCCGGGAAGCTGTAGATTAAATAACAGAGCTTGCTTTAGATATGGATCACTTGATCATTTTATCCGTGATTGCCCTGAGCCTGTCGAACCAGAGACTGTTCAGAATCCGAGATCTGATAATGCACCTGCGAGAGGTAAACCTTTAAAGAATACAAGAAATGTTGGTGGTAGTCACAGAATTACGAAAGACAATATTGTCAGATCTGAAGCTAGAGCGCCTGTCAGAGCGTATGCTATCCGAGCTCGTGAGGAAGCTTCATCACCTGATGTGATAATTGGTACTTTTACTCTTTACGATACTACTGTGATAGCTTTGATAGACCCTGGTTCTATGCATTCATATATATGCATGAATTTAGTATTCAGCAAGACCTTGCCTGTAGAGTCTACTGAGTTTACTATAAAAGTATCGAACCCCTCAGGTAAAAGTGTCTTTGTTGACAAAGTATGCAAGAACTGTCCGTTAATGTTTTGAGATATCTGTTTCCCCGTTGATTTGATGCTTTTGCCATTTGATGAATTTGATATTATTTTTGGAATGGATTGATTGTTCATGCATGATGTCGTTGTAAACTGTAAAAGAAAATCTATTGATTTAAGAAGTCCGAATGATGAGATTGTACGGATTGATTCTGATGATTTGAATGGATTGCCTGCTGTGATATCCATTTTGAAAGCTCAGAGTTATGTGAAAAAGGTGTATGAATCATATTTTGCTTATGTGATTGATTCAAAAGTATCCGAGAAGAAAGTTGAATTAGTACCCATTGTTTGTGATTTTTCTGATGTGTTCCCTGAAGAGTTATCGGGTTTACCTCCGATTTGTGAAGTTGAATTTGGTATTGAATTATTTCCTGGTACGACACCTATTTTGATAGCTCCGTATAGAATGGCACCAACAAAGTTGAAAGAGTTAAAGTCGCAGTTGCAAGAGTTGACCGATAGAGGGTTCGCTAGACCGAGTTTTTCGCCTTAGGGTGCACCTGTTCTGTTTGTGAAAAAGAAAGATGGCACGATCAGAATGTGCATTGATTACCGTTAGTTGAATAAGGTGACCATAAAGAACAAATACCCATTGCCTAGAATTGATGACTTATTTGATCAGTTAAAAGGAGCTATTGTATTTTCAAAGATTGATCTGAGATCGGGATACTACCAGTTGAGAGTTAAAGATTCAGATATTCCAAAAACTGCCTTCAAAACGAGGTATGGGCATTATGAGTTTTTAGTTATGCCATTTGGACTATCTAATGCTCCTACTATTTTTATGGATCTGATGAACTGAATTTTCAGACCGTACTTAGATCAATTAATTGTAGTATTCATAGATGATATATTGATCTACTCACGGAATGAAAATGAGCATGCTAAACACTTGAGGATTGTGTTGCAAACTCTGCGAGAGAAGCAATTGTATGCAAAATTCAGCAAATGTGAATTCTAGTTGAATGACGTCAGTTTATTGGGGCATATTGTGTCAGCTTCTGGAATTCGTGTTGATCCGAGCAAGATTTCTGCTAATCTAAATTGGAAACCTCCGAGAAATGTATCTGAAGTTCATAGTTTTCTAGGTTTAGCTGGTTATTACCACAGATTTGTAAAAGGCTTTTCGACTATAGCTACTCCGTTGACAAGATTACTTCAGAAAGATGTCAGATTTGAATGGTCTGATAAATGTTAGAGAAGTTTTGATCAGTTGAAAGCTTTGTTAACAGAAGCTCTAGTGTTAGTACAACCCGAATCGGGCAAAGAATTTGTTGTGTATAGTGATGCTTCCTTAAATGGACTGGGATGTGTTTTAATGCAAGAAGGCAAAGTTGTAGCTTATGCCTCGAGACAATTAAAGCCTCATGAAAAGAATTACCGACACACGACCTTGAGCTCGTTGCCATTGTGTTTGCACTTAAAATTTGGCGTCATTATTTGTACGGTGAGAAATGTCATGTGTTTTCAGATCATAAAAGTCTAAAATATCTAATGACCTAGAAAGATTTGAACCTACGTCAGAGAAGATGGCTTGAATTGTTAAAAGATTATGAGCTTGTGATAGATTATCATCTGGGTAAAGCAAATGTTGTTGCTGATGCATTGAGTAGAAAGTCGTTGTTTGCACTACATATTTTGAATACTCAGATAGATTTGTCTGATGATAGTTCTGTGATAGTTGAATTGAGAGCGAAACCGTTATTCGTACAGCAAATATGTGATGCTCAGAAGGTTGATAATGAATTGTTGTTGAAACGAGCTCAGTCTGAATTGAATTCTGAATATGAATTTCAAGTTGTTGATAATTGTTTGAGATTTCGAGATCGAATCTGTATTCCAAGAAATCCGAAGTTGATTCAATTGATTTTGGGTGAAGCACATAACCGTCGCCTATCTGTCCATCTTGGAAGTACAAAGATGTATCATGATTTGAAGCAACACTATTGGTGGTCTGGCATGAAACGAGACATTTCTGACTTTGTTTCAAAATGTCTAGTTTGTCAGCAAGTGAAAGCAGAACATCAAGTTCCGTCTGGGTTGTTACAGTCGATTCTGATTCCTGAATGGAAATGGGATAGAGTAACTATGGACTTTGTTTCTGGGTTGCCTCTGACTCCAAGAAAGAAGGATGCGATATGGGTCATAGTTGACCGATTGACGAAATCCGCCCATTTTATTTCGGTAAGATCTGACTATTCACTTGAGAGATTAGCTGAGCTTTATATTTCTGAGATTGTGAGATTGCACGGGGTGCCACTATCCATGGTGTCAGATAGAGACCGAAGATTCACATCGAGGTTCTGGAAGAAATTGCAAGAAGCTTTGGGCACGAAATTGCATTTCAGTATAGCTTTTCATCCGCAGACGGATGGTCAATCTGAGCAAGTCATTCAGATTGTAGAAGATATGTTAAGATGCATTGTACTTGATTTTAATGGTTCATGGGAACAATACCTACCGTTGATTGAATTTGCGTATAACAATAGTTTTCAGACGAGCATTAAAATGGCACCATATGAAGCTTTGCACGGACGTAAATGCCGTACACCTCTGTATTGGACTGAACTCAGTGAGAATAAGTTACACGGTGTCAATTTGATAAAAGATACCGAACAGAAAGTGAAACTGATTTGAGATTGTTTGAAAGCAGCATCTGATCGTCAGAAGTCCTATGCAGACTTAAAACGAAAGGATATAGAATTCGAGATCGGCGACAAAGTATTTTTGAAAGTGTCTCCGTGGAAGAAAGTGCTCCGATTCGGACGCAAAGGCAAGCTAAGTCCGAAATTCATCGGACCGTATGAGATCATTGAACGTGTTGGGCCTGTTGCATATAGATTGAAGTTACCCTCTGATCTAGAAAAGATTCACAATGTGTTTCATGTCTCAATGCTTCGTAGATATCGATCCGATCCATCACATGTGATTGTCCCATCTGAAATTGAAATTTGACCTGATATGACATACGAAGAGGAACCGATCTGTATCTTAGCTCGTGAAGTGAAAGAGTTGAGAAACAAGAAAATTCCATTAGTGAAAGTACTATGGCATCGTCACGATATAGAAGAGGCTACGTGGGAGCCTGAGGACTCAATGAGACAACAATATCTGATTCTATTTAACGGTAAGATTTTCGGGGACAAAAATCTCTAAGGAGGGGAGAATTGTAACAGTCCTGTTTATACCCTAGTTGGAACAGTGGTTTTGAGACCATAAATTCGAATCCGTATAATATTTTAATATTATTTTCTGTTCCGTTGATATGTGAATTAGCATGTGGTAAATTTTCGTAAGCGAATTTGTCTGTCTGTGTGTTTAATTTGACAAAAGGATAGAATTGCATTAAGTGTGAAAGTTGCTTGCTATATGTTTAAGCACTTATATGTTGTGGCTTGAAAAGAAGGACGCCTTATGAGACAATTGTGCCAATATTTAGTTAGTGGATGCATAAAAGACATTAATGGCCTTATATTTATGTATTTTATATGTTTGTTAGTAAGGTTAATTTTGTAAATGGAATAATATTATAAGTATAATAAAACAAACAAAGAAAAGATGATGGTATCATCCTCTCTTGCCGAAAATCAAAGAAAGAAAAAGAAAGGAAACAAAGCTAAAGTTCGGCTAGCTTTTGGCTTGATTAGATAAGATTTTTACTTCAGTTTTTGATAATTTCTACGCTTTTTGCAATCGTTGCTTTGAGAGATACAAAACCCATTCCTTGATTTTGTATTTTGATGATGTATGTGAAATTTGCCATTGATGATTTTACAAGCTTTGTGATGTTTGAGGATGATATATGAAAGATTTGAGTTAGATAAACATGTTTTGTTCTTGAAGTTTTGATGAATTTAGCTAAATAGGGCTACATTGTGAAAATGGTAAATTGAAGGACTAAATTACAAATTTTATGAAATATTTGGGCTTATATAGTCCCTAGAGAGGTTCAGCCAAGCATGTGTGTGTGGATTTTGTGAATTTGATGTTTTGTGAAAAATGGACTAGATTGTTAAAGAGTGCAAATATGAGGGTTAATTTGCAAATAGCCCTAAATGTGTGTCTATGGATTGAATTGAATGGAATAGTGAATAAAAGGGTTAATTCTGAATATGTTTAGATCACGAACTGAGGAAAACGGATTTACACCGCGGGAAAGCGAAAGTTAACGAGTAGCCGTTTTCATTCCGATAAACCGAATCTGAGGTAAGTCACTATGCAAATAAATTTATCTGTATTGAATTGAATATATGTATTCATACGTCTTTCGATGAAAATGAATGAGTATGAGATGCTAAGTGCGTGAATTTCGAAATAAGTTCGATATAGTGATAAAGCCGAGAAGTCACGTATGAACCTAGGAATAGATAGGATTAGCCATGTCACGACATAGGTATCTATTCTGTTTTATCATGTAAGACCATGTCCGGGACGTTGAAGTTGATTTGAAATTTCATGTAAGACCTCGTCTGGGACGTAGGCATCGATATGAAGTATATGTAAAAGACCTCGTCTGGGACGTAGGCATCGATATGAACTTTATGAGTAGGACCATGTCCGGGACATCGGCATCATATTGACTCGTGTAAGACCACGTGCCGGACGTTGGCATCGTTATGATTTGTACGTAAGACCACATGCGGGACAATGGCATCGATATCTGAGTGCATGTAAGACCTCGTCTGGGGACGTTGGCATTGTACTACTATTCCGAGCTTTCTGAGTATCCTACTAGGTTCCTAAGGGTTCAACGGGCAAGTCTGCAATACGAATGGTATATCCGAGCCATGAGCAATTAAGTGAATGAATATCCTATTCAGGTACATTGAATGTGCATTAAGTATGCATGAAAGGTAAGTATGTCTATGACTTTAATATGAAGAAGAGTATGATTGAAAATGAGAATGTGAATCTTAAAATGTTGAATGTGGCAAATGTGGCCATAAGTTTATGAACCAAGATATATATGTGATAGTTGCTAAGTGATTGATATATATATATATATATATATGTGCCAATGTGTTTATTTGTATATGACTTACTAAGCTTTTGGAAAGCTTACTCTGTGTGTGTATTTTCTCTGTTTTATAGGTCGTCGAAGCTACTGAAGGCTCGAGATTGTCAAGGATTGTCATCACACTACTAAACTTATTTTGGTACCCTTTTGAAAATGTATATGGCTAATTATGGCATGTATAGGCTAGATAGGTGTTTATGTTTATGAAGTGAGCATGGCCATGTGTATTGGCAAGTTTTTGAGTTGATAAATGTTTGAATGAATAATTTATGAAGCATATATTTAGTATGTTTTGATGCATATGGAATGGTTAAGTTTTGATTAAGAAAATGGATGATACATGTTTGGAATGAGGTAAATTTAGTTTGCAATTTGGTATGGATGGATTTGGTATTGGATGTATGGATGAAGTGAACCATTTGATATGTTTTGGTTGCCATATATGCATATTATGTTTTGGTATGTATTGCTTGCAGGTGAGACCCAAAATGGGTGGCATATTGGCCTTGTAAATGGCCTATAATGTCACACAGTTGAGGCACACGGGCGTGCCTAAGACCGTGGGTAAATTGGCAGAATGTGCCTTATATTGTACACGGCCTCGACACGGGTGTGCTTGGTGGCTGTGTGGGAAATGGCAATATGTGAACTATTGTACACGGCCTTAGCACACGGGCGTGCTTAGTGACCGTATTAGTTTTGGCAGTATACAGCCACAGGGAAGACACACGGGTGTGTCAAGAAATCGTGGGAGAGGCACGGCCTACCCCCACGGCCATGTGTCCCTTGTATTTTAGAAAAGTTTTAAATTTTCTTGAAATCTCATATGTGTTTCGGTTTAGTCCCGACTCAGTTTACAAGCATGTTTAAGGTCTCGATGACCTTCTTAAGGGACTTTATGTTTGAGATTGATAAATGACTATGTGATAATTCTGTAAATTTTTTCGATCTGTCTGGTAACGCCTTTAACCCTAATCCGGTGATTGGACATGGTATAGGGGTGTTACATTTACCAAGTGATTATTAAGGTTCTCATCCTGCAAACCATCAAACTGAACAAACTGTTGTATCATCTGTATAGTGTAAGGTTTCATTTCAAAATTATTTACAGCAACAGCAGGTCTAACAATAGTAGACTTGGTTCCTGTTAAATTAGGTTTAGCATAATCATATATAGTACGAGTAGAGGATTTTGATTCATCGGGTTTGCTGCCACCATAAGAGGTAGTGGATTGTTATCAGCCATCTCTTCGATAGTATTAGTTTTGTCTTCTTGCTCTTCTTCTATGTACTATAGGCTTCACCTTAGTTCTCTTTGGTTTCTGCTAGCGGTAGCTTCTATATCACTGTCAAAAATCAAGGGTCCTGTCGGGTTCCTTCTGTCATAAACTAGAGGTACCTGCCAGGAGCGAATAAAAGAAATTAGTGAAGTTAAAAATAAAATAAATATAAATTGCAAATAAATAAAATGGCTAAAGTAATAAAAATTTAATTTTCCTAATATCTTAGTCCCCGGCAACGGCACCAAAAACTTGATGGATGCTCGAAACAACTATTATTTCAACAAAGGAAAACGCACCTATCGAACAGTAGTATAGTTATGGTGTGTCCGGAATATCGTATCCTCAAGGACCAAGAGTACTTGTAATAACTATCTTTTTATTATCTAGCCTAATAATTAAAGGGGGTTTATTTTCAATCTAAAATTTAACTAACTAATTTAAATAACTTATGAACTTGACAGGGAGTAAACTAGAAAAATACTTTGGACAACTTATATGACATGGATGACAACGACACCTAAGGAAGAATCCACCTAGACTTATTACTTTTGATTCATGTGATTTATTCACTTGACTTAATCTGTAGAAATCCCTGAATTATATTAATACCTCTTTCGAAGCTACTAACAACTGACTCTAGGTTGATTAATTGAAATCTTTTTCTAATTAAAACCCCTATTGTCGCACTAATTTGATCTATGGATTTTCATATTAGGTTTGACCCTAATCCGATAGATTTTCGTCACCCTATTTCTAGGGTTGCAATCATCTCCGCTTAATTGTGTTGATCAACTCTTAAACAGGGACTTTTGCTCCACTGAATAAGCACATTCGACTTGAATCAATAACCTGAATTATCAAAACAAGAACAAAACTCACAATTAAGAATAAGCACAAGTATTTATCTCATAAATCAAATAATAATAAGATCCGTCATAGGTTTCATCCCCTTAGGTATCTAAGAGATTTAGATCATACTAGAAGAGGGAAACATCATAAGATAAGGAAAACCACAAAACATAATGAAAACCCAAAAACTTCTAAAGAACTTGATGGGAGATCTTCAATCTTGATGGAGATCCTTCTCCTAAGCTGTTCCTAGCAGCTGTCTTGGAATATTTTCTCCTTCTACTCGGCGTCTATTCGACGTCCCGTCAACTCCCCTTTTACGTTGCCTCCTAGGGTGTTTATATAGGCTTTGGAACACCTCTATTGGCCCACAAGTAGCTTATTTCAAATAGAACTCTTCTTTGCTGCGGTAGGGACACGCCCGTGTGACACGCCCGTGGTGGACTCATTCGACTATGGTCGATTCTGCTTGCCACACACGGCTGTGCGGTCACCGTGTGCAGTGGTCCAGGCCATATGATTTCTAATGTAGGCCTGTTTTATCCCTTTTTGGCTCGTTTCTCGTTCTTTTTGACTCTCTAGGCTCTCTTGAGTATAAAACATGAAATTAAGAGATTAGTAGCATCGAAATTCATCAAATCTAATGAATATTCATCCAAAATTAAGCTAAGCATAGGGTTAAAATATGTGTAAATTACGGTTTATCATTAAGCATATTTCTCGAGAAGGGAATAAAGTTGCAAACAAGATTGTTAAAATAATACAAGACAGAAGAACTGGTTTAAGATTGATGGAGGACGTTATCTCGATGTTTTACTCTTAATGTTTGTTATTTGAGTTGTATCTATTTTCCACAAAAAAAAAAATTTGTCACTATTTTTAATGATGAATTATGTCTCTTAAATTCAAAAGTTATGACACTTAATTATTAACAAATAGTCATAATTATTCAATTGATATTTAATTTTACTTGAATAATTATGTTTATTGCTAAAACTATGACTATCCATTTGGATAGTTATATCCCTATGAAGAGACATGAGGCCTATTATAAATAGGAGTGTAAATTCATTTGTATTATACACCCAAAAACATAGAAACAAAGTTTCTTTCTATTCTCTCACTATCTTTTATATTCCTAGATCGTTCTATAAAGAATTACTGCATAAATTCTTTATAGAAATTGATATATTTGCTATGCTCCGCTCAATGTTCAATGGATTGTTTCTGTCAATGCAAAACATAAATAGTCATTGGGCTTCATTGTATCCTTGAGTTTCATTTATCAGTAATTCTTTTGCACACCATAATATAGGTAGGAGCGAATAGAACCTTAAAGAAAGTGATATTGATAGACACTTTGAAGCTTTCGTTAATTTCACATAAATTCATTTTTATTCTCACACACCAATACTTGGTTCATCCTCGCAATACTTGGTTATTAACCAAGAGTGATCACAGGTCATAGTAATGAATTATGTCTCTTAAATTCAAAAATTATATTACTTTATTATTAATAATGAATCCTGATTATACAAGGATACATCCATTCAGGGGCGTAGCTAGGGGGCTAGCAAGGGCCTCAACCCCTCCTAAAATGGAAAATTTTCCATTTAGGCTCATTTAAAATTTATAAAAATTTAAATTAGTGAAGGTAAAATTACACTTTGGCCCCCTAAAAATGATAAAAATTTGATTTAATCCTTTAAAAATTATACAGATATAGATATTAAAATGGTGAAATTGCATTTTTACTATTGTAAAAATATACAATTTAATTTTGACCCCCCATAAAAATTTTATGGCTTCACCCTTACATCTATTGAATAATTATGTTTATTGTTAAAAGATTTTATTATCCATTTAAATAGATGTGTTCTTATGAAGAGGAATGAGAAATCCTACAAATATGTGCCAAATTTCATTTGTCTGACACACCAGAAAAACACATCAAAAGTTTTTTTTTTTTTCTGTTCTCCCACTATCTTTTATATTTCTAGATTGTTTTATAAAGAATTTTTGTAGTAATTTTTTTATAAAAAGTGATATCCTTGCTATGCTCCACTTAATGTTCAGTGCACTATTTCTATCAGTACTAAATGTAGACAGTCATTAGGCTTCATTGTATTCTTGAGGTTCATTTGCCAGTAACTCTTTTGCACACCATAATATAGGTGGTAGTAAATAGAACCTTAAAGAAAGTGACATTGATAAACACTTTGAAGCTTTTGTTTATTTCTCATAAATTCATTTTTATTCTCACACACCAATACTTGGTTCATCGTCACAAGGTCGAAATTGGATATTCTCAAGTTCATCTCTGCTTCTAATAGTATGTTACTAGTTTTCAAATCCATGTGAATGATTCTTAACCTTGAATCTTGGTGAATATAAAGCATTCCTCTTACAATTCCCAAAATGATATAGAAGTGTGTTGCTAAATCCAATTGCTAACTTGATGATTCACCTTTAAAATTTTTTCATCAAACACCATAACGCATATCATTCACCCTATAATCTAAATAAGATAACAATTAAGGTTTCAACAGCTACATACCAAATAGCAAAGAGTCTTAAGCTTTTGTTAGGCATATATTCATAGGGAAGAATCTTTTCCTCTCCTCTAATGCAATATCTCAGTAGTCTTACAGGGTTCCTAAGTTGAAGTTTAGCGATCAACACTTCATTCTTAAATTCCTCCAAGCTTTGTCCTGAAACACTCGAGAGTCTCTCTACAGTGACCTCTTCACCATCCAAAAATTTACCCTGGGATCATTTCATAGCCTTTATAAGATAATAGAACCATCAAAGCTAAGTTACTCATACTCGAATGTAAGTGTTAGATATGGGTATGTGTTTCACCCATTTTTTATTAGATTTTTTTCTATTTTTTCATTATATCCTCGTATTGATGTGTCAAAATTGAATACTTCAAGAAAAATAAGAGTTCGAGCAACATAACATTAAGAATAAATGAAATGTTAGTACCAAGTAGACAAGCCCAAACCTTTCTTTTCCAAGTTTGTTTTATTTTGAGAAATTGTTTGTTGTAGCTAGTATGCTTTCGAAGTCAAAGAAAGGTATGTCTATGCCCATCCCATGATCTTCTTCCATGAATGGATTTAAGTCTATTAACTCTTTAACCCTTTTCTTAGTGTCATATGTAACACCCTAATTTTTTTAATTTTGGCTTTTATAAATTTGTCACACAACTGTTTATCTACTTCAGTGGTTAAGTGTTCTGGGTGTGTGTGGGAGGTCCCAATTTCAAGCCATGACTTGGGAAATTTTTTTTTTTTTATATGAATAAATCCCTATCTTTTGCCAGTAGGCTTATAAGGAAAAGTGCGTAATAACAAATCAGAATGGGCCTGCTGGTCTGGTGGTTAAGTGGAGTATGGTTGTGTTAGAGGTCTTGTGATCGATTCTAGGGACAGCAAGGGATGGTATTTTTGCAGCAAAATTCAGCTAGAGTTTGAGTTTTACTGAAAATTTTAGTAGTGGGGAGTTGGTGGAGAGAATTAAGGGAGTTTGAGTTGGGGTTTATCAAAAAATCCAATTCTGATTACTCTGCTTTTTTTTTCAAAATTTGACTTTTTCCCTTCCTTTTCCTCTCCACCTTGCTGTCGAAATTCTCCCCCATCACTTCACTTTTTCGTTTTCCTTTTCCCTTAATTCGTTTGGTTTTGTACAATGTCAACGTGCTCGGCAAGTTTTTGCCTATGTTCTATCCTGAATGTGTTCTTGGATAAGTGAATTAAGGGAAGTGTTCATTTGATTGTTAGGAATCAATCAAGGGGCTGGAGATTAGCGATTAGCGGTGTGGGTTGTAAAGTCCCTGCTGTTTGTTCGGAGGTAAGTTTTTTGGTTGATTGAAGGATGTTTATCGCGCTACAATTCCAGTTAATTTTTGCTAATGTCGCTGAACGTGGGTTTTGGATTATCAAATATAGGTTCTGGAGTGCTCGGGAATCGTTTTAGCTTCAATCGAAACCAGGTGTGTACCCGAATTGCAAAAAAATACGTTTTCGACAAAAGCCAAAAACGACCGTGTGTAAGGTTGTGAGCCACAACACGATCGTGTGATCAATGAGCCAGGCCATCCGCGAGTGACACAACCGTGTGATGGCAGGGCAAGGCCGTGTACGTGATACGGGCTCGCCCAATTGGGTTGTGTGGGCCACACAGGCATGTGGGCCCATACAAGTGGGCCACACGGGCATGTGGGATTCTATGCTAAGCCGTGTCATCCACACGGTCAGGGCCAATTTGGGCCGAGTGGGCCACAAGGGTGTGTGGGCCCACACGGGCAATCCACATGAGCATGTGAGCTCATTTTTCTGAAATGATCTGTAAGGTTGCACGGGTCGCCCAAGTCGACTGTGGACCTACTGTAGGGTCAGTAAACATTACTTAGACCCCTAATTACGTGATCTAATTATGTGATATATGTATTAAGGATGTTACACTTAGCATGTATGCCAATTTGAATGTGTGATCTATTAATTGCATGATAGCATGTCATCGATTGTATGCTACATTCCTGTAACGCCCCAAAAATATAGGGTCTTTGCAGAATTTTTAAAATTCGCTCCTAAAAGAATCTGGATAATGGCACATAGGTCTTATTAATTATTGTGCTTGTTTTAAGTCACAAAAAAGCCTATTGGTGCAGTGGTTGTGGCGTTACAAGTGTGGCAAGGGGTCTGAGGTTCGAGTGTTGGCACAGCATGAGGGGGTATTTATTTTGCAACTTGGTTCGGCTAGTGGTTGTGTTGCAGTAAAATTCTGATAGATAAGAGGTTAGAGTGACATGTGGAGGATATCATGGAGGATTTTTAGGAGTGGATTGTGGAGAGAAAAGAGGAGTTTGAGTTGTAGAAGGATGTGTCGATTGGTATGTTGGTGTATGGGAAATTCGGCAATGAGACTTTCTCCTCTCATTTTGGTTTAATTTTTGGGTATTTTTGTTTAGGTCGGTTGCTCTAAACTCTTAAGTGCTAAAAATAGTTTCCTGTTCTCCGTTTTGGGTTGTTGAAGTGTTGTCGAATTGACCGTTTGGGGAAACTGGTTAGTATTGCCGAATTCACTTTTCAATATTTTCTGAATCGTCTTTCTTCTTCCAATTCTTTCTACTTCTCTGTTTCTCAAAATCGAATAGTGCTTCTCTTCTTCCTCTCTAATCCTTCTCCTTTCGAACTCTCTTCTAAGCTGAATCTTCTCTCCACCTTTCTTCATTTTCTTACCTACTTCCCATTCCTTCACAGTCCTAGTTGAACACATCTTAAGCCTTTCAATTACTTTCATTTTATCATCTCCTCTCTCTATTGTACTTAGCCGAATGCACTTATTTTTTTCTAACCGGTTTTATCATCACTCTTTTTTTGGTATTAAGCTAAATATTGTGTCTCTTAACTATTCTCTGACAATCGGTGGAGCATCGACTGCCTTGCTTCTCTGCACATCTCTGCTTTCTTCTTTGAATACTTCTTTGGCCGAATACTGTGGGGTAAGTAGGTTTGTTTTGTAGTATTGGTCGAATACTCAATCTGCTCTAACTCTAATTCTTTGGACTATGGATATCAATTCAAGCCTTGTATTAAACGATTATTTCTAACGAAATCCGTTATATGCGCGGTGAATCGAGAGGAAAGGTGCGATCATTTTCAACCAGCGATCTAAGAGTAATAATCGCATAACTTTGGTCAAGGTAAGTGGTGATATCGGTTTGGGGCTTTAGTGTTATTGATCATGAAAGGATGAAAGATTGATTGTTTTGGGATGATTGTAGGTTGATCACGCGTGGGGTATTCTGCTCGTTGTGCAGACAGGTGTGTAGTCACCCTCCTCTCTTCTGTGAATCAGCAAAAGTCGAAAAGCCTAAACTTTGGCATTTGAGGCCTTACGAGCATGCGATCGCTCGTGTGGTAAATCGAGCCCACAAATTGTGGGCGATAGATTGTAGAGGCCACCACAAGCGTTCTCGTGCTCTTGGGCTGATATGGGCCTCATTTGGCTAAAATGGGCCATGTGGGCCTAATGGGCTCGTGGACCCCACATATATAAAATCCATGATAAGTGGAAAATATTGGATTGGGCTATGTAGTTCGCATAGCCGTGACTAAATTTGGGCTATATGGGCCACACGAGTGTGTGGGCCCACTTGGGCTAAATAATGGGCTGTGGCCCATTTACACCATGATGACCATTTAGGTTATTTGTGCCGCTCAAGGCGACTGTAGACCTTCGGAGAGGTCGTTATTTGCACCAAGACCCCAAAATAAGTAAAGTGACTAAAATACCCCTAAAGGGTAAATTTACTAGTTTACCCCTAATAGAGGGAAATGACCATCTTACCTCTAGAGGTAGGTTGACTGATGAGTGTATGATTATTTGTAAGACTGTACTGAATAGGACACTTTGCATACACGAACTATTTATGACATGACATACCGCATGGGGTTGGGGTTCTGATATGGAGGAAGTACTGTACTGGTGGCTATGCCACATTCACTGTTATTGACAGCTCTGCTGTGTTATTATTATTGGCAGTTATGCTGCGATGTTGGTGTGCTGGCTAGGTGGGTCGATTTTATCCCCACATGGTGTCTTGGTTGGTACGAGTGGTGTGTTGGCTGGATCGGGGTGGGTTGCATTTTTGCACCGTACTGATACTATATTGGGCTTAGGCCCACACTGCACTGTTACTGAATAAGGCTCAGGCCCAGACAGTTACTGCATATATTGTTACTAACTGAATGATAGGGGATTACACATTGAGTTTTCATAAACTCACCCTTTCTTTTAACTGTACAGGTAATCCCCAACCTTAGACAATTTGGAGCTGCGAGGGACTTGGAGGTGGCCACACTATCGCTGATGTTCTGCTTTAGACTTATTTATTTAAATTTCATATTGGGCTTTTGATTATGTAATAAGGCCATTGGTGGATTTAATTTTTAATTGGGCTTTGATTTTTTGTTTTAAACTGCCAAACTGACATAAATGAGTTTTCAAAATAATAATTGTTTCAAGAAAAACACGCATTTTATACTTCAAGGTTTTAATTAGAGAAGCTTCCACGATTTTATTCAGTTTAAGAAACCAACGGTAACAAATATGGCAATCTTTTTGATAAGCTATTTTTAAATTTTAATAACTTAATTTGCCGAATTTTCTCAATCAATAAAAACTAAATGGGTTTTAATTTAAATACGAATTTTTTATCAAGAAGTCCAAATTTCGAAACCCACTTCGATGTGACAGTCAGATTCGATCTTAAAGTCTAGGCCAAGTTTGGGGTGTGACAATTACATTGGGGTGGGCTGATAATTTTGGAGGAAGTATCTGAAAGGCTATTAAGCCTATTATCTGGCAGCTCAGCTGCAATTATCTAATTATGTGCCGTATTTCGGTACAACATGGTGTGTAGGGATGGGTGGTTGATTTTATCCCCACATGGTGTGTAGGGTTGGTCAGAGATGGTGTGTAGAGGTTGGTGGATAGGATTCTGATATTCTATTCTATTCCGCATATTCTGTATCTGAGTGAGCTAAGGTTCACACCAATTCTGTAATGGGCTCATACTCGAACTACAAATATATTACTATTTTCTGATATTATACTGTGTGCATATTTTCTGGGGGGATTACACACTGAGTTTGCGAAAACTCATCCTTTTTATGTTTAATCTGTTCAAGTAATCCTTAGCGTTAGATGGATCGGTGTGGCAGAGGACTCGGCGGTAACCACGATTCTGAACTTTCACGGTTTTTATCTCGTTTTACGATTATTGGTTTATTTTGATGTAACTTGCGGACTTTTGGGACTTTTCCTTAAATGGTGTTTTATTTATTGTTTTTATGGATTCATAACTGTTAGACGTAGGAAGATTTGGTTTCCAAAAGCTAAAGTATTTTCTAAACCCTCGATTCCTTAGACAGTTTTCTCAAAAACAAAGGGGTTTCTTTAATGGACGGATTTACTTAATTAGCTCAGTTTTTTATAAAATAAATGATTTCTAAAGCTTTCAAAATGAATTACGTTTTAGACAGTTGACCAGATGAGTAAGAGATTTCTGAAATCAATAAGAGTAATAAAATGAACACGATTTTATCTTAATAAATTAGTTTTCAAAAATTCCATCCCATGTGACATCGCCAGATTCGGCCATAACGTCTAAGCCATGTTTGCGGTGTTAAATCATACATATGAAGAACAACTTTATTTTTTTTAATTCATCAAAAGTAACAATGATTTTGGCAAGTGCGGTAATAATCATTGTTAAAAACATTGTTTCTTTTATGTTAAACACTTACCTCACCTCTTTACCACCTTTATTCTCCACAGGTAAATCAAATCTGCAGCACACAAAAAGGCTGTCTCAATTGGCAGTAATATTCCATAGATCAAAGGGGAGTGGCTTGCTTTTATAAAAAGACTCTACCATCTCAATGACAGGTGTTATTGCAAAGGCACCTTCTTTGTCCATTTCCAAATTCATTTCAAGTCAAATGTGTTACCAAGTTCACCACTGCAGTTGTTGGTCACATTGAATGGTGATGTTTGATTAAACTGTAGAATTTTGCTCGCTGATGAATGCAGAGCATCACATTTATCTTCCTTTTTTACTTTCACTTGGAAAACGAATGTTCAAGCCTATAGATCGACTTTAACGACACTATAGCAACCATTAGTTGTCACCAAGCTTATTTCACCTATATCAATATCACAATTGAAACTCAAGTACATTGAATCACTATTAGTACAAATCTCCAATGAGGAAAATCTCGAACACAAGAACGAAACTCGAATAGAAAAAGAAGAAATAGGACAAGGCTCCAAAGCGTGTAACAAGGCACTATCTTTAAGGTTTGGAACACCCCTTACCCGTATTCAACGTCGGAACAGGGTACGACGCATTACCAGACATAAACACAAGCAAACATACATTTTCGAGTCATAAAATTTGCTTCTAAATTAAAACCATCCATATTCAATCATAAAGTCCCTTATACTAGCCTACGAGGCCCAAAACATGCATTGGAAGCGCTTCGAGACTAAACTGAGAACTTTAGAAATTTTTACAAAACTTAGAAAATTTTTGCTAGGTGCAGGGCTCACACGCCCGTATAGTCCAAGGGACACTCCTGTGTGACCCTGGGACATGCCGGTGCTTAGATCGCATTCGACTTAGGGGTGCTCTCTGACTTGTGCCACACGGCTGTGCCACACGCCCGTGTACTAGGCCATGCAGCACACACGGCTGAGACACACGCCCGTGTCTCTACCCGTATGCTCAATTCTGGACATTCTATTTTGCAACAATTAAGGTGCAAGAGACACACAGCCGAAATACATGCCCATGGGGTAGACCGTGTGTCACACATGGCCTAGACATACGCCTGTGTGTCAACCAGTGTGGACAAAAATAAGGCTATTTACCAAGCCAATTTGCCACCCTCACTTGCACACATCAACACAACATCAGATGGCGCAATTTCAAGCATTTAAAAGTAACTAAACAATCACAACCAAGAGAATAACATGTCATCCTCATGCCATTATTTATCAAGCTTAGAACTTCAACCTTTCCACACCAATTCATGTAAGATTCCACATTTATTAGGCATACCATAATCATGTTAGCGAGTATAAGCCAACTTACATGGCCAAATAGCAAAACAAACCTTTGACAATCACAAGCCAACACATTGGCTACAATCATAATGACACATTTAACAAAATGACTAAGTCCCTATACATGCCATAAACTTAAAATACTTGAATTCATTTATACCCAAAATGGCAACTTGATAGTGTGATAGGATCTCCAACGATCTCCAACCTGAGCTAGCTTAATAACCCTAAAAGACATGGGAAAGGAAGGGGGTAAGCTAAATAGCTTAGTAAGTTCATATGAAAATAATACAAAACATTATTCATACAATTGACATACAAATAACTTAACAAATATTAACATAGATGTCATTAAAAATTCACAAACACAACTTACTCAATCCCAATCTTACCAACAGCTCAACATATGAATTACACAACATATTTCCACATGAATGTCATTAAACTTCATGAGTATAATTTACTCAATCACATTCTTGCCTATAGCTCATCAAATGAATAACATAATATATATCAATATAAATGTCATTAAAGTTCATAAATGTCATATGAACATAAATGTCATTTGATATCAATATAACACATATCAACATAATTTTCATATACCAATAGCTCATCATATGAATTACATATCACGTATCAACATAAATGTCATTTAAGCTTCATACGCACAACTTATTCAATCACAGTCTTACCAATTGTTCATCATATACTGAACTTATTTTCTTTGAGTTTTTTGTACATACCTGTACCATCTCATAACATATTCACATACTTTCTCATCTTTGACATACTCGTTGAATTTCCCATTGAACCACTTGGAATACTAAAGGATACTCGGGGATCTCGAACACACAATACCGTACCAATGTCATATCCCAGATATGGTCTTACATGTAATCTCGTATTGATGCCAATAGCCCAGCTATGGTCTTACACGAAGTCTCACATCGATGCCATATCCCATATATGGTCTTACACGAAGTCTCATATCAATGTCATATCCCATATATGGTCTTACACGTAATCTTAGTGACCCTAATCCCATGACATTTGTATCCTATCTATACTTAAGGTTCAACCGGGATTTCTCACTTGTCGAAACTTTGACGAATACTTCCATAGAGTCAATCACAAATCATACAACTTTAAAGCATTTAAAACATAAATATAACAATGCATTATTTACATACGAACTTACCTCGACTTAGAAATGGCGTAAAGGACTAAATCGTCAAATACTCATTTTTCCCCGTTCTAAGTCCAAACCTCATTTTTCTTGATCTATAATATCACATTTAACTTATTCAATCATTATACAAATCAAATTAGCCCAAAATCACATTATGGAAAAAATTATATTTTTGCCTCTAAAGTTTGATAATTTTACAATTTAGTCCCTAGGCTCGTAAAATGAAATGTACTCAATTTCTTCAATACCCATGCCTAGTCGAACCTTATAAATGCTTATAAAATCCCACAATTTTCATTCATTCACATTTTTACACCATTTTTATAACTTTTACAAATAAGTCCTTTTAGGTATTTTCACCAAAAATCACTTAGCAAAAGTCGTTTATCATACACCAAACATGCATTTTCTACCATTAGACATCAAAATACATACATGTTAACATGGCTAAAATTTTATACCTTGACTTCTCGTCGAATTGATGGTAGAAATAGAAAGATCGAGTTATAACGACTTTAAAAATGTAAAGAGCATTAAAAACGGGGCTAGAACGGACTTACAATTGAGCTTGGAAGCTTGAAAAACCCTAGCCATGGTTTCCCCTTGTGAATTCTGACCATGGGAGGAAGATGGACAAAAATTGGCTTTATTTTGGCTTTTTAATTCATTTTAATTACCAAATTACCAAAATACCCTTAATGAAAAACTTTAGAAATATGCCAAACCATGTCCATTTTTGTCCACCAACTTAAAAAATGGTCTAATTACCATTTAAGAACCTCTAATTTAAAATTTTATAGCAATTACACACCTCTAACATATAGAATTCAAGTTTTTCACTTTTGCAATTTAGTCCTTTTGACTAAATTGAGTGCCCAAACGTCAAAATTTTTGAACGAAATTTCCACGAAATTGTTCCTTAAAATTGTTGTAACGCCCCAAATTTGGGCCTAGAAGAATTGGGCCTATTGGGCTTTGGGTCTCATAAATTTTTTAAGTGAGCAAGAAAATGACAATTGGCATGTGGGCTTTGAGGGTTAATGAATTTGGAGTGTCTAAGGGTATTGGAGATGTCCTGGGATCAAGTAAGGGTATAGGAAAAATTTTGGTTTTAGCCCTAAGGGAACTATGGCTTCAATTAGTAGGCCTTTTAAATAAATGAAGAAGAGAAATAGGACACAAGTGGGCCTGTGGTCTAGTCGCAAGGTGGCGTCACTTGGGGAGCTACAAGGTGGCGTGAAGAGGTCAAAGGTTCGAGTAGTGGTAAGGTGTTTTTGGAGTGTTTATTTTGCATAATGGTTGGTCAGAGTTGTGTGGAATTTGGACTCTTTTGTTGAAGTATTTGAACTGGTCTTGTGAGTTGATAAAGAGGGAATTTCGGATGAGATAAGAGATATCATGGAGAAAAATTAGGAGATGAGAGGTGGGAAGAGTTGGTGCCGAATTGGACTATGGGGGAAGGTAGGATTCAGCTATTGGAGATAAAAGGAGGTGTCGAATTCCTTTGAGAGGTTCCTTGGGTTCCATTACATTTCTTTTTCTCCCCCTTAGCTGAATTCTTCTATTTGCCAAAATTTTGGTTTTCTCTCTAGCCGAATTCTTCTCTTGAGAGTTGCCTAAACACCCTTTTCTCTCTAAGTGTTCAGTAGCCAAATCCTCCATACCCTCTATTCTCAAATTCCCTTTCTTGTTCACCTTTGGTTCTAGCCAATCACTTCTTCTCTTCTTCTCCCTATTGGTGTCGAATTGTCTATGTCACCATACTAATCTCAAAAGCCGAATTTAGGCCGCAGGATCGAAAGTGGATTTGGTAAGTGTTCAATTAACCTCTCTTGTATGTTTTGCTAAAGCTGAAAGGCTATCTAACTATCCTATCGTTAACTCGGTGATAACAAGGATAAGGTTCAAAGATCCCAAGCGTGGTAAGGATAGTTAGCAAAGTGGTAAGTGTTCTCGACTTAGTTATGGTTTAGAGGATGGCCGAATGTAAGTATGGCCTATAGGGGTGACTTATGTAGAATATGAGTCACTTGAATTGACGATATATGTTTGAGTGCAGATCTAGGGGATACTCGTGATTAGTAGCTAAGGGAAGGCTATTAGAACCCAGTGGCACATGATAAGGTTACGGTAAGGCTTCGGCTTTTGGTAAATGTGTTAATTTAGTGATTGATTGAAGGTTGGTTGGTTGTAGGTTCAAGACCAATGATAGAATAGCACATTGCAGTAACCATGTGTGTACAAACACTATACACACGACATCGGCAATGGCAAAAAGTCAAAAACTCGAAAGTGGCTAAATGGGCCCGGTGGGCCCTAAGGCTAAGTTTGATGAAATTGATTGATTTGGTATATGAATTGGGTTAGTCATGCATGTTACATGATCTGGAATTATTTTGGGCCTAATGGGCCATATGAATGAGATCAGGGCCTAATTGGCCATAAGAATGTGATTTGGGCATAAGGGCCTTTATGAACGTAAAATGGGCTTGATGGGCTTTATGGGGACGTAGACATGTATGCTAGGGTTTAATGGACTTTAGGCCTAGTTCTGAACAACTCTTAAACTGCATAAGACTTAATCTAATAATTAAACATGTCCGTGAACAAGTCGCTGGGTTAGAGTGTGGCAACGAACATATGCATGTCTAGGATTGGATCTAGGGAGAGCTTGGTACTTAAGCGGTCCTATTGGCCTACCTCCTCTTCTCTGGAATCCTACCTGGTGCATAGGGTCTGTTTACTCTAGCCGTAAGGACTTGTTAATGGACCAAATTTTATAACTAAAACCCGAGAAGGACCAAAACACCCTGATTTATAAATTACCAAAATATCCTTATATTTGTAAAATTACTAAAATACCCCTGTTCTGCAAAATTAACAAAATACCTTTAGTTTGGAAAATTACCATAATACCCTCAATTTATGAAATTACCAAAATACCCTTAATTTGTAGATTTACCAAAATACCCTCGATTTGAAAATTTATAAAAATACCCCTGTAGGGTAGAATTATGAAAATACCCCTGTAGGGTAGAATTATGATAATACCCCTTTAGGGTAGAATTACGAAAATACCCCTGATTGTGAAATGACTAAAATACCCGTATGTGATGAGTATGAGTTTTATGGATGTTACTCATATGCATGTTGCATTCATATGATATTCTGTTTAGGATGCATATGGGTGGAAATTATGGTACAGAGGAAGAATTTGAGGATCGCATAGTCGATTGACGACCGTGGATCCACCGGTGGCTTTAAGCCCATTATATGATTAGCAGCTTTGCTGCAACGTTGAGTAGTACAGCTATGAGTGCTACCATTGGAGTGTAGCGAAGGGGTGGGTCGAGTTAGAATTCCCCACAGGTGTATAAGGTTGGAAGGGAAATGGTGTGTGTAGCGGATGGATTTTTGGGAAGGGTTTTACATTACGTTGTTTTGTATATGATATGATATGATATGAGGTCATTGTGGGCTAAGGCCAAGACCACCGATTTTGATAGGGCTTAGGCCCAATGTGAATATTTTTATGTTGATTTGATTGCCAAGGGTTGTACACACTGAGTTTCGAAACTCACATCCTTTATTTAATGTTTCAGGTGATCCTCAGTAAATGGCTCAACATGGGAGAGGACTCGGAGTTGGCGACATTACGAGATGTTAAAGTTTTTATTTATTTGTTCAAAAGACATGGTTTTAATTGCTTTGTTTTAGATGGATGTAATAAGGCCTTGTATCTCCAATATGATGTTACTTATTTGTTTTATTATTATTTACGCTACTTAATTTTTATTTTAACTTAAATAAATTTCCAAAGTTTAGCGAGGTTTTCAAAATAACTATAACCTATGGGCTTTTATTTAAAACATGGGCTTTCTTCATAACTTTTCAAGTTACTTAGATTTTGGGCTTCTAAACCTTAAACTTAAGTTTTCCGCTAAATAAAGTCGTTTTGAGATTTTCCTCCGATGTGACATCGCCAGATTCGGCCATAACGTCCCTGCTTGGTCTAGGGGTGTTACAATTGTAGACCATAACAATATAATAAAAATAAATTTCTCTATGTCGAATTTGTGGTCCCTAAACCACTGTTCCGACTAGACCCAAAATCGGGTTGTTACAAGGTTATATTCGCCCCCACCTATCTTTGGTGTGCAAATGAGTTCCAAGAAAATTAACCTCGAGGATAAAATGAAGCCAATGACTATTTGTGTTTTGCACTGATGAGAATAGTCCACTACGCACTGAGCAATGTATAACAAGAAACTCAATTTCTACAAAGGATTTCTGCAGTAATATTTTATAGAATAATCTAATAATATTAGAAAATGAAGGAAGGAAAGAAAGAATATTAGAATTTGTTGGTGCGATTTTAAAATGAAATCCTATTCCTATTCATAGGAATTTTCATGTCTCTTCATATAGACATCTTTCAATAGATGTCTTTTGAATAATAATAATGTCTTTAAAATAAACACATAATTATTCATTTAATATTATAACTATTTAAATAATATTATTTAAATAGTTATAATTCTTTCAAAAATCAAATAATATAACTTTTGATTAATTACACCCATTCATTTATAGTTATTGGAACACTATAAATATTTGAAAATGTTCCAACAATTTCCTCTCATTTTCAAAATATTTTAGATTTTGATATTCTTGGAAATCAATTTGCATAAATGAAGGTATCTTACGATTGAACCTTCACTTAGTGAAAACATGTTAAAGTTAATTGAAATTGCACGGTAGACTAAGCTTTGAACCAACTATTCCATTTGATTAACCGAACACATCTCACACAATGATTTCAACATCAGTCAATGCATAGTATCTAGGGACACTATTATGGACATGTGTCTGTGTCCTCATTTCATGAGTGCTGTCAGAGCCAAGCCCTTGAACTCCTAGAAGTGGCCACACTTCCACTCACATAGGTAGATCCCATCAAGAGTGTTCCCATAATTATAACACTCTAACATATTTATGTTATGGGTCCATTAAGAGTACATTACTTATCCTTCCCTTATTATTATGGGTACCTAGCATTTTAATATTAGGATGGATTTATTTATAGTGCTAATAGTCACATATTAATAATGTATTTTGTCTCATTGATCTTAAGACTTGACGTTATACTAAGCGTTGAGTTTATTTTCCATCATGGGTGACTTTAATTAATGGGCTTGAGTCCCATCCCTTTTGAGGTTCTTTTTACTACATCTCTGCAAGACTTTTTGTCAAAGGATTTGCCAAATTTTCATTTGACATCACATAATTAATAGTGATCACTCCATCAGAGATTAATTATCGAACATAGCCATGTTTTAATACAATGTGTCTAGACTTTCCATTATATACTTGGCTATATGCCTTTGCTAGAGTAACCTCACTGTCACGACAGATAGAAATAGATGAAATTGGCTTAGGCCATAAAGGTACATCATAAAGCAAATTTCTTAACCATTCTACTTCTTTAGATACAGCGGCTAATGCAATAAATTCTGCTACCATGGTGGAATCATTCATACATGTTTATTTCTTGGAACCCCAAGAAATGGCTCCTCCATCAAGAATAAAGATCCATCCACTAGTTGATGCATAATCTTCCAAACTTGTAATCCAACTAGCATCCAAATACCCTTCTAAAACTGGAGGATATCTATTATAACACAATCCATAGTTAATAGTTTTCTTTATGTACCTAAGTACTCTATTCAAAGCTTGCCAATGCACAAACTACTTGGATTACTTATGTACCTACTCAACTTCCCAACAGCATATGCAATATCTGATCTTGTAAAAGTCATTATGTACATAAGACAACCAAGTGGACTTGTATATTTCAATTGATCAATTTTCCTACCAACACTAGATACTAATTTTATTTCAGGATCCATGGGTGTAGATGCTGGTATACAGTTGAAAAGATCAAACTTTTTAAACAGTTTTTCAATATAATGTGATTGTGATAAAGCTATAGTGCATTCATCTCGGGTTATTTTAATCCCAAGAATAACATCTGCTACACCCATATCCTTTATAGCAAAGTTGTTTGACAAGAATTTTTTTTTTTTTTGTTTTCTATTTGTTCCAAATCCATGCCAAAAATGAGAATGTCATCTACATATAAGCAAATTATGATGCCTTTTCCATTTTCAAATTTGATATATATGCACTTATCGGATTCTTTTATTTTATAGCTATTAGCTAAAACAACTTGTCAAACTTTTGGTGCCATTGTTTTGGTGCTTGTTTAAGTCCATATAAAGATTTAACAAGCTTACATATTTTATGCTCCTGTCTGGGAATAAGAAATCCTTCCGGTTGTTCCATGTATACTTCCTCTTCCAATTCACCATTTAAAAATGCAGTTTTTACATCCATTTGGTGAACAACAAAATTATATATAGAGGTAAGTGATATTAAGAGTCCAATTATAGCAATACTTGCTACTGGAGCATAAGTATCAAAGTAATCAATACCTTGTTTTTGTGTAAAACATTTGGCTACCAAACTTGCTTTAAATTTATCAATGGTTCCATCGACCTTCATTTTCTTTTTGAAGATCCATTTACAACCTATTGGTTTGGAACTCGGTGGAAGATCAACTAAGATCTAAGTTTGATTTCCCATTATTGGATCCATCTCATCATTTATTGCTTCTTTCCAAAAAGTAGAGTCTTGAGATTTTATTGCCTCTTCAAATGTAATAGGATCAGATTCTATATTATAACAATAAGGTATCTTATTGCATATACTTTCACCTTTTTCCTTTTACAAGAAACATAATGAAATCTGGTCCAAAATCTTTGACCTTTTTAATCCTCTTACTTCTTCTTAATTCTTGATAAGATTCATCATTATTATCAATTTGTTCCAATGGAATCTCATTCTCATTTGAAGAATGAATCAATTGTTGTGGCTGTAATTGTCTTAAAATAGAATTAAATCTATTTTCATCTTGATTCAATAATAATATTAATTGAAATTCAATCATTTGGTTCAATTACCATGAACCTATATGCCTTGCTATTATGTGCATATCCTATAGATATGCATTCAATTCCTCTTTCACCTAACTTTTTACATTTAGGTGTTGGAACTTTGACAATAGCTCTACAACTCCAAACCTTCAAATAATTAAGGTTTGGTTTCTTTTCTTCCATTGTTCATAGGGGGTTATTTTAGTTTCCTTATTAGGAATTCTATTCACTATATAACAAGCTATTAGAACAGCTTCTCCCCAAAAACCTTGTCCAAGACCTGAATATGATAACATTGAATTTACCATTTCAGTCAAGACTCTATTTTTCCTTTCAGCTACACCATTTTATTTTGGTGTGTAAGAGGTTGAAACTTGATGGACAATTCTAGTGGATTCAAAATGTAACACCCCTTACCCGTATCCTATGTTGGAACAAGGTACGAGGCGTTACCTAACTTAATAACATGCATACAAACATTTTCAGGTTATGAAATTTCTTTTAAATTTAAAACTTATCAAACTTCATATTGAAGTCCCTAATATGGGCCTACGAGGCCCAAAACATACTTTAGAAATGGTTCGGTACTAAACCAGGCACTTTAAAAAACTTTGGAAAATTTCACTGAAAATAGGGGCACAAGCCCGTGTGGCAAGGGACACGCCCGTGTGGGTAGATCGTGTGATCGCTCATGCCCATGTCCCTAGCCGTGTGGATTTATTTTTCAATTCGAACCTACAGAGGTTTTCACACGGCCTGGCACACGCTCGTGTCCATGGATCGTGTCCCTCACACGGCCATGACACGTCCGTGTCTCTGCCCGTGTGTTAAAACCTTGACATTCCGTTTCTAACGTCAGCAACATTTTAGGGTCAAATGACCAAGGTACACGCCCGTGTGCTAGGCCGTGTGGGCAATTTAATTTCGCATTTAAGGTGTAGACTTCACACGGCCTGGGCACATGCCCATGTATTATGGCCGTGTCATCCATACGGTTGAGACACACGGCTGTGCCTCAGCCTGTGTGGTTACTACTGGGTATTCTGTTTTACCAAATTAAGGTGCAGGGGACACACGGCCAGACTACACCCCCATGGGCAGACCGTGTGTTACACACGGCCTAGACACACGCCCGTGTGTCTACCCATATGGATAAAAATAAGGCTATTTACCAAGCCCTTCTGCCACCCTTACTTGCACCAACATAAGCCACATCAAGTAACACGAATCCATACATAAACATCTGACCAAATCAACCACAACCAAGACATACACACATCAAGGCCACTACACCCCACTCCAATGCAAAACTTATCACATACTTAATCAATCCAATCATGTGACTTACTCATTCATGCATTAACACACCATATATTTCACCATACAAATTACACATTCATGAAAAATATCATCATTTACATATATCAATAACAAGTATTAGCCATCATCCATGTCCTTATACAAAATTAATCAATCTTCAAGACAAGCCAACACATTTGGCCAAAACAATATGACACTTGACAAAAGACCAAGTCCCTATACATGCCATACTCAAAATGATAAATCTAACTATACTAAATGTTCAGATTGATAGTGTGATCGAACCTCCGACGTCCTTTAATTCTCGAGCTAGCTTGGCGATACTATAAGAAAATGGAAAGGAAAGGGAGTAAGCACAAAGCTTAGTAAGTTTACACGTAAATAATTAATAACATCAATCATATATTATCACACACATAATACATTATAACTTACACAAAATTCTCATATGGTTATAGGCATAACTTACTCATTTTCATCCTTACTATTCATATAACATTAACCAAGCTCATTTCTCATGAGTTTCATGTAGGTACCTGTACCACTTACAACATAATCATAACTTTTCTCATTTGGATATAATCTTTAAATTACCCGTTGAACCATTTGGAATACTAAAGGATACTCGAAAAGCCTCACACAAAAGGGTATGATGTCAAATCCATATCCCAGATATGGTCTTACATGGGATCATACATCGATGCCTATAGCCCAGCTATGGTCTTAAATGATGTCTCATACCGATGCCATGTCCTAGACATGGTCTTACACTGGCCCACATATCGATTCCGATGCCATGTCCCAGACATGGTCTTACATTGGCTTACAAAACAATGTCGATGCCATGTCCCAGACATGGTCTTACACTGGCTCACATAACAATGCCATGTCCCAGACATGGTCTTACACTGGCTCACATATACCCCAATGTCATAACCTCGGTATCCTAACTATCCCAAAGGTTCAACCGAAAATTTTACCACATTAAATTTCATCAAACATATACATAATAATAATTAACACTTCGTGGAAAGTAAATCATTAATTGCATAATAACATTAAGTTACATCATTTACATGTGAACTTACATTGGTATACAAAATATGGGCGACTAGTCTAAATTTAGCCTGAAAGCTTGGTTTTCCCCCGGTTTAGGTCTGAATTCTATTTTTCTTGATCTATAATGATGAAATTTACTTATTTAATCACCACATTAATCAAGACATTCCAAAATTCCTACTTTGGTAAAATTACCGTTTTGCCCTTAGACTTTCACATAATTATGATTTTGCCCCTAGGCTCGTAAAATGATTTTCATCAAATTTAGACATTAACCAAGCCTGGCCAAATCTAATTTATACTTGTAGCAGCTTACAATTTCTATTATTTCACACATCTACCACCTATTTTACAATTTTTTACAAAAAAGGTGTTTTCATGAAAATTACTTTCACAAAAATTGTTTATTTAATAAACAAGATTCATTTTCTTCCATAAAATTTTAAAAAAAACATGAATAATCACATGGTAAAACCTTAGACTCTCAACCATTTTGCAAAATAGTCCCTCCATTAGTTAGCTTAAGCTACAAGGGTCACAAAAATACAAAAATCATCAAGAATAACCATAAAAAACAGAATAACCATAAAAAACACTTACTTGCAAGAGGGAAGTTTGGCTGAAACTTTAAGCTGCAAAAACCCCCATTTTTGTTGTAACTTTTGGTGGTGAAGAGAAAGAATGGAAAGGATGAAGCTTTCTTTTATTTTATGATTACTTTATCAATTAAGTCACCAAAAATCTACCTAACCTTTGACCAATTTCATGAATTAAAAATTCATGTCCAGCCACCACTTTTATTGGTATATTTACTCAATAAGGACCTATATTTTATTTTTCCATAGCTAATTAACACCTTTAGCTAATGAAACAAAAGTTTCGCCCTTTACGTGATTTAGTCCTTTTTCAAAATTAAGCATGCGATCACTAAAATTAATTCACCAAAATTTTCAAACACTCATATATCATGCCATGACACATAAAATAATATTAAAATAATTTCTCCAACCTCGGATTTGTGGTTCTAAAAATATTGTTCTAGCTAGGCCCAAATTCGGGCTGTTACACAAAATAACTTGGATTGTAGTATTCTCCACCTCTATCCGATCTTAACCACTTGATAAATGATTCACAGTGAAGTTCAACTTCAAATTTATAAATTTTAAATTTATCAAGCTCTTCATCTTTTGAATGCAATAAATATACATAACAATATCTAGAAAAATCATCAATAAAAGTAACAAAATATTTATTTCCACCTAATGTAGGAGTATTATGCATGTCACATAAATCACTATGTATCAAATCAAGCAATTTTTTTCCTTTTAACCTTAGGGAAAGGGTTTCTTGTAATATTAGTCAACATACATATATTGCATTTTCAATATTATTATTAAAAACATGAATTAAATCTAACTTATAAGCATAAATAGTATTTTTATTCTTATTAATAATATTGAGTTTGAATATAGTCTCATACATATACCCTTTCCCTACAAAAATTCCTCCCTTAGACAAAATAAACTTATTTGCCTTAGAAACAAGTTTGAAACCAAACTTATTCAACAAACTTCCAGACACTAAATTCTTCCTAACTTCTGGTACATAATATACATCATTTAATGTTAAAACCTTTCAGAAGTGAATTGTAGTTCAACAGACCATTTGTCTTTGATTGCTGCGATGGAAGAATTTTCCATGTACAAGACATTGTCATTTTCACATTGTGTGAACTTTGTGAACATGCTTTTGTCTTTGCACACATGTTTGATTACTCCGGTATCAATCCACCGTGTATTATCATCTTGTGCCATATTAGTTTCAGATATCATGACAACAAACTTTTTGTTATTATCAGCCTTAGAAGATGACTTCTTCTTTAAAAATCAACATTCATTCTTGAAATGTCTCGGCTTACCACAATGATAGCGTGAGCCCTTTTGTTTCTTTTTGAACTTAGGTGCTCTATCAATTTGTTTGAACTTTCTCTTGAATGGTTTAGTAGTCTGTACTTCCTCTATAACATGCACTTTGGCATTTTCAGAATTTAAGTTCTGATCTTGCTTTGAATATTCTTCTTCAATATGAAGATGATTTGTCAAAACCTCAAGAGATATTTACTCTTTCTTATGTTTTAGACTTCTTTTAAAGTCTTTCCAAGATGTAGGAAGTTTGTCTATTATAGAGGATACAACAATCATTTCATCCATTTTCATATCATATTGATTGAATTAATTCCTCATATTTTCAATATCATGAAATTGTTCCATAACAGAACGACCATCAACCATTTGATAATTATTGAAACGACTGACAAGAAATTTCTTACTTGTAACATCTTCAGTCATGTATCTTGTCTCAAATTTGTCCCATAATTCTTTAGCGGTGACCTCGCTTTGGTAGGTGTCGACAAACCATCAAATAAACCATTCAATATGTGGCCCATACACATGTAATTAGCATTGTCCCATTTTTTCCTTTCTCGGGTTGCCGCAACAAATTCATTTTCATTCTCTTCAGGTCTTGGTGTATCCAAAATATAAGCAATATTCAAAGTTGATAATAAAAAGTGCATCTTTTTCTGCCATTGTCGAAAATTGCCACCATCAAACCAATCAAGTTTGACAAAGTTGGAAGCCAACTCCCTCAGTGCTCCACTTTCATGAGTTGTGGTAGTCATCATGAAATATAACCTTAAAATTGTTAGTACAAATCTCCGGTGAGGAAACTCTTGAACACACAAAAGGAACTCGAACAGAAAAAGAAGAAATAGGACAAGGCTCTAAGGCGTGTATCAAGCCACTATCTTTAAGGTTATATTTGCCCCCACCTATCTTCGGTGTGCAAATGAGTTCCAAGCAAATTAACCTCGATGATACAATGAAGCCAATGACTATTTTCGTTTTGCACTGACGAGAATAGTCCATTACGCACTGAGTAATGTATAACAAGAAACTCAATTTCTACAAAGAATTTCTGCAGTTATACTTTATAGAATAATCTAATAATATTATAAAATGAAGGAAGGAAAGAAAAAATATTAGAATTTGTTGGTATAATTTCCAAACGAAATCTCATTCTTATTTATAGGAATTTTATGTCTTTTCATAGAGACATTTTCAATAGGTGTCTTTCGAATAATAATGTCTTTAAAATAAACACATAATTTTTCATTTAATATTATAACTATTCAAATAATATTATTTAAATAGTTATAATTATTTTTTAAAAAATCAAATAATATAACTTTTGATTAATTACACCTATTCATTTATAATTATTAAAAGGGTAAATTACACCAACAGTCACCCAACTTTGGGGTAACTGGCAAAACAGTCACCTAGGTTTCATTTCAGTCACTCAACTTTTGAAAGTTACAAAACAGTCACTAATTAACAGTTACTGTCAGGTGTTAACGGAATTACTGACGTGGCAAGTCAACCAGCTAACGTGGCAAGTCACGTTGGTGAAGCAGCTCATCATCATCATCATCTTCTTCTTCTTCTTCTTCTTCTTCTTCTTCTTCTTCTTTTTTCTGTGAGAAACTGAACAGAGAAACTCTCACCAAGAATATCCCCAACTCTGGTTAATGCAGTAATGAAATTACACCAAGAAACTCTAGTTAATCGCATATTTGTAGCTTATAATGAAATAAATTTGACTTATAGTTCTCTCTTTTAAATTATCTATGGCTTTTTATAGCATTATTCTTTTTGTAGAAACCGCATTGGTGGGGAGCTAACGAAAAAGTCTTTTAAAGAGTCTCATATATTTTCCCTTCTCATGTCCAAATTACTAACATCATTGCAAGACGAATCGAAGGATAGTGATGAAGATGATCTTCATGATAGAGATTATAATGTTGCGACTTTAGGTAATAACCTAAGCAGGGCTTTCGATCTGAAATGCATGGGAATGATGATAATGAAGTATGTAGTTTGGCATCTATAACGGTCTATTAATTCCACATGTTTTCTCTACTTATTGTTTTTATTTAACTGCTTCTAGGAGCAAGGTGCTCTTAATCGAGATGATGAGGTGAGAGACTGAATTCTTTTAATAAATTGGAAATTGATTCTCTATGTTTGCTTATAAGGCGAATAAGTCATTTTTCCAATGGCTTCTCTATTTGCCTGTTAAGACACTGATGATAATATAAGCTAGGGTAGATGTTAAGATCAGCATGAGTGATGGAGAACCAAACAAATAGGAAAAAATTTTCTTCAGTTTTTGGCATCAAATCAATAGTTAATTTATGTTATCAATTTACAGGATGTATACTTTGATGATGAATCTGCTGAGGTGGTCATGTCATACTTGAGGCTTGGTGATGAGCAAGGAAGGTGAGTTTTCTTGTCATTACTCAATAGTAATGGAGTAATTGGGTGATGAGGTTCATTATGGACTAGCCGATGGGTAATATTGTGGAAGAACATCCTATCGCTTTAGCTTTCATATCGGTACAGTTTATATTGTTTTGTTAAAGCAGCCATATTAATGGAGATTACAAACCATGTTTAACGACCAGCCTGTTCACAAATTCCAACTGATTTGCATCCCAAGATGACAGAACCAATAATACACGTGCAGCCATATCCCCCACGGGGGTGATGACTGAGATGAACTTGAATGGCACTGCAAATGGTGGTAACAGCAGTAGTGATGATGAAGTGGTAGTTGGAGAGGAAGATGAGTTGAATGAAAACAGCCAGTCAGTGAATAGCACATCTACTTGAGATGTGATGAATGAATTTAACAATTTCATCACTGCATTAACCAGAGTTGGGGATATTCTTGGTGAGAGTTTCTTTGTTTAGTTTCTCACAGAAAGAAGAAGAAGATGATGATGATGATGATGATGATGATGATGATGATGATAAGCTGCTTCACCAACGTGACTTGCCACGTCAGCTAGTTGACTTGCCACGTCAGCAATTCCGTAAACACCTAACGGTAACTGTTAATTAGTGACTGTTTTGTAACTTTTCGAAAGTTGAGTGGCTGAAATGAAACCTAGGTGACTGTTTTAGCAGTTACCTCAAAGTTGAGTGACTGTTGGTGTAATTTACCCTTATTAAAACACTATAAATATTTGAAAATATTCCAATAATCACCACATTTTGGTCTAATGCCATAAGTCTCACAATTTCTACTTGGTTTCCGGTAAACGGTACTCTTTCCCATTACAACAAGCTGCCCCCCTCCTCCTCGATCTTGCTTTAACGTGAAGTTCCTTGGTGATGGATCTTCGTCACTGCTCCATGAAATTAATGAAAATTTTGCATCCATCTTCATACCAAAAAGAAACGTATCTGTTGGTTTCATCAAAGCTTTGCCATAGATTTGTCCTCAACCGTTCATCGAGTAGAATGAAGTTTCCAGTACCGTTAAGCTTCGGATAACTTCAATTGGCCATCTGCAATAGATAGAACTCCAGTCCTATCTGAAACTAGAGTTTCTGTGTTAGCAACCCAAAAAACTATTTGTGGATTGGAAGCATACCACATCCCCACATATCTGCTCACATTAGAGCCTCTTGATGGTCTAAAGAACCCCAATTCAAACCTATTTCCAGCTGAAACAAGAGTTTGTCCATCTGAAAGGCAGCTTTTTATTGTAATATTTTCTCTAGCAAAGCAACCTTGAAGAGCAGAAAACAAAATCAAAATTGTATTGCAACATAAGATGGCAGAAAGGGTTTTAAGTACTCCTTTGTCTATCATGCACATTGGTCATTCCTCATTCCTCATTTCCTACAATCTGAGTCTGGTAGTATGTAACGTGAAAGCAGGAAATACAATGCAAGTTGCATCTGGTATTTGGTGTTTCTTAAGCGCAGGGAAACTGATATGTTTGAATGTTCGATATATACTTGAAATCTGTTCGGCCCACTTTATTTAATTTGTTGGCTGCAAATGATGCATCCTCAAAAATTAGAGAATTAGAGGCAATAAAATATTAAGAATCCACAACTGAAATTTTTGTTTAAAAACCGGTAAAATCGATTTTTATTATATTCTTATTTTTGAATTCTTGTATGAATGTAAGAATTGACGGTGATGAGCCCTCCTCTACTGAATTTATATTTGTTAGGGAGTCTTGGGCTTCCAATATCAAATCACGAGGGAATTCACGTGGATCGGATTCATTTCGATTTTTGATTTATTCAAGGCTAATCGTCATTTTTAATACCTAATTTTAATGTTTTAAATTAGTATTTTGGGTTTTCTTAGATTGATCTTTTAAAATTGGATGACATGTACAAATCGAGTTTAGCCATATAGCACACATGCCATATAATTAATTGATGTTCTTTTCATTTGTAATAATTTCATTAGTCCACTTCATTTCATTTTTACGAGATTATAATTGTTAAATTTAAGTATTAATTTTAAAAAAAAAATCATACATATTAATTTAAATGTTGAAGTGAAACTCAAATGCTCAAAACTACAAATAAACAAATTATTCTATTTAGTTATTAGAACAAAAATAAGGGCATCTTAAGCATATAAATACAAATATATCAATATTACTTAAAATAAATCATTAAGATAATGTATATTTATTTATATTATTGTTTAAATATTTTACTGAATTAATACCACCCATCAACCAAATTCTAATTCAATTATGAAACTATAGAAAAATCTTTACATTTTATAAAATAATAAATATTACTATAAGTGTATTTTTTATTATTCATATTTTCATATAAATTACACATATTTCATATTTAAGCCTATTAACAAAAGAAAAATATTGTAATCAATATTTTCATTTTATCAATTCAACTAAAACCTCGTTTGTATTATTTTACAAATATATTTAAATAAATATCATATAGAACTCTATGTGTTGGGTTAATGAATAAAGTGTTCATCGCTTCAAATATAGTTTGAGTTCGAATCTCATTAGTCATATTTTTATTAGAATCTTATCTTTTTCTTGTAATTCAGAAGGAAAAAAAGCTAGCAAAGAGATATGATAACATTATTTAGTATTATAGAAGGTAGATAATGGGGGAGTGGAGTGCAAAATGTTAATAATCACGTCCACTTAATTATCAACAGCGGTTATTAAGATAAAGAGAGTCCACCAATATAACAAATACGAAGCAGCAAATGAGGAGAAGAAATGGGGGAAAACAGCGGGAGACCAGCCGTACAGTACACGCCATGGATCCTAATCAAACACCAAGCCACGTGGCTTACTCTCCACCCTGCAACCGTTAAAGGACAGGGAAGAAGAATCTGAATCTCGGCGCTCAACTCATGCCACGTGGCATCACGTCATGGTCTAACCCAAGTAAACCAAAGAACAGTCCTACACTACTGCTACTTCAAAAAATATATTAAATAAATAAATAAAATCTTCTTTTCTCCAAACAAATGCAACAAACCGTGGCAACGGAGCCAAAGGCCGAAGCAGAAGGGAAGGGGTTAATTTATATGCCACAAAAGCTGTTGTTCTCACACGTGGCATATGTTACACCACAGCTTTTATCGTTTTCTGCTCCCACACCTCACTACAGTTTTTCTCTTTCCGTACTATTCCCTAAATGACATGTTTGCCCCGTTTTTATTTTAATTCATATTTTACTTGACAAGCTTTAGTAAATTCCTTTTTTCCTTTTATGTATGTCACAAAGGATAGGAAAATAAAATTAAATCTCTCTTATTTAGATAATTATTATTTAGTTTTAATTTATAATTAAATTTTTAGTTAATTGTAGGCTTTTATTTATTGACAATGTATAATGTAAATAATCTTAATTCACTATTAAATAATTAAGACAACATTTTAGACAATTATTCCTTGAAAAAATCTAGATAATTAGAAGATTGAAAACTATACACCACCACTACTTTATTTATAGAATTAAATTTAATTTTAAACACAAAGATCTAAAATTTAAGTATGAGGTTTAAGAAAAAATAGTAAAAATAATAAAGGTCAAAGGTGAAAAAGGTAATTTTGTACATTTATACAAGTATAAAATGTAAAAAGAGAACTTAAATTATGCAAGTATAGTTTTGTAAACACAATATTTTGTAAGTGGTGGTGCCACAGCCAGCATGGTTGGTATACTGGGATTATTATTCTAAAAGGCAACTTTGTAATTTGAAAGCAAAAGGAAGGTTGTTACTATAAGCCACAGCAGGGTTGATGGTTCTTTTCTCATCCCTTTTTTCAATCGCTCCAAGAAAGAGAAAATTCTTGAAAGAAATCACAAGAGAAATATTCTCTGAGAAAACGAAAGAAGAAGAAAGAGCGGAAGCATCTCTCTCTGTTTTCGTAGATCAAATGAAGAGCTGTGAGCTCTGTGATTTGGCGGCAAGGATGTATTGTGAATCGGACCAAGCAAGTTTGTGCTGGGACTGCGATGCTAAAGTGCACGGAGCCAACTTCCTGGTAGCGAGACACGTCAGGTGTCTTCTCTGTCATGCGTGCCAGTCTCTCACTCCGTGGAGAGCCGCTGGTTCAAAGCTTGGTCACACGGTCTCCGTCTGCGAGAGCTGCGTCGACGGCGGCGATCGAGAAGACACCGAAGCAGAAAACGATGATGATGACGGGGAAGGCAACGATGGAGGAGCTGTTTCCGATGATGATGTGGAGGAGGATGAAGATAATCAGGTGGTGCCGTGGTCTGCAGTTGCAAATACACCTCCGCCGGCCTCAAGTTCATCTAGTAGCGAAGAAACCTCTGATGGCGAAAGAGAGATCTATAAATCGACAAATTTGTTTCCGTTGAAAAGGTTGAGAGAAAATGGTTCAGATCTTCGTTCTCAGGTTGGTTTCCTCGTTTTCTCTTTGTTATTTCATTTTAAATTCTTTCCTTTTTTGGATTTGTTAATTAATTTTCATCTATCATTGTTATTTGCAGGACGATCTGGATCTTTCATCTCCTAAACGGAGGTACGGTTACCGTACTGTATTGGCGACTCGAAGCAGAGCAGAGGAGGAGGAGGCGGTTTCTGTTGACTTTATGAGGGTGCTGAAAGACCAACCGATCATCAAACCGGAGGATACGGTTCAGTTTCAATCCGATTCGAGAGGCGCGGCGAGTACGCAGTCATTAGGTAAAAATTAGAGCTCTGATAAAATCCCGTAACAAATATCCTAAATTCTGTTAGTAATAGTCCAATTTGAGATTTGAGTTGGTTAGGCCTGATATTTCTGATGATCTAACCTATTCTAACGGTAGTCCATGATTGATGGGATTGTTGACCCTTGTAGTAGTTAGTTTGTGCTCATCACCTAAGAATTTTACTAGTTTAATCTCTCTCTGTCAGAGATTTTGTAATTCATTTGTGCTCATCATCTTAAGATTTTTCTTAGTTTGATATCTTTCTGAGGTTTTGTAATTCTGAAATTTAACAGTGGTGAATTAGTGCATTATCATCTTAAACAGACGTCGTTCCCAGCGTTTTTCTTCTTCTTTTCCCTTCAGTTGTAGATTTTATTTGACGTTCACGTAAGGAATCTGTTGAGCGGCCTGCTCCCTCGCAAGAAGTTTTCAAAGAATCAGTCGGCTAGGCCCTTAAAAATAAAAACTATTATTGAATTTTTTTTTCTCCCAACTCTGCAAAAGAGTCCAAAGATTCACGGGGTGGGAGCCCTTAAATTGGTGTAGAGAGTACATACCTAGAAGACACATAAATAATTAATCAATGGAGTCGTGCAGGAGGCAGATCGAATCATCAATTAACGATAGCCTTTCAAGGAGACATGGTTGTACTTTGGTTCGTGGTTTGATTCACATTGTGAGTGACTCTATCGATTAATTATCTATGTATTCTCTAGGTACATACTTTCTCCACGAATTGAGATGATCTCACTTCGTGAACCCTCGAGGTTGTGCGGAGTTTAGAGACAAAATCCAGACCATCTTGAACCCAATACAATACATTTAATTGTTGAGGGTCTAATCTACTACTCATCATATAATATTTTAAAAACTTCTTTCAAAATAATCTATACCCTAAAAATTTAAATGCATAACATGAAAGCACACGTTATGTATATATTAATTTTAATTAAATTAATAGCCAGTCGATCATATGGAACGTCAACATTTTAGAGTACTTACAAGTTCCAACTGAAAAGATTCAAAATCCCTCGACCCGTTTTTAATTATTAACAAGCAAGCAATAAGATTAGTATCACGTGGTTGGAAGTTCATTTCATGTGCCCACACGGTGACTAGTGTGGGTCATTTTGTGAGAAAATTTGGTCAAAATTGTAGGATGGGAGATAGAAGGAGGCGAGAAATAAAACCATTGTTTTAGTTGGTGAGAAATGAAGGACTTGTGAGTCATATGGCCTTCGTTTGTGTTTATATTTTGAAATTTCTGTAGTCGAAGTCTAAGTGCTCTAGTTGGTATGCGTGTTTAAGTTGATGTGTTCAACATGAGGTAGAAGGAAGATATTGTGTGTTTGTTTAATAATTATCTGGGGCCGCCTTATGGTATGTATGACTTGCAGGCTTCCAGAACCAAGAATTTTTATTTGAATAATAAATTAAGAAAAAAGGGATGATGGCCCGCCAGCTCTCACATCAGGTGGGTAGGGAAACTAGAATGTTAGAAACTAACAAAAGTCTGTAATTTCAATTTACAATAGGAGAATCAACCCCCATGAAAAGGATGGAATTGGGGGGGATAATTAGCGGTGGAGAATTGTTGGGGGGAAGAAGTGGTGGGCATATGCATAAGAAAATGTTGTCAACAACAACTGTGCAGATATTTATTATAGGGTCATGGAGTTATGATTTCATCTTAGGATTCTGCTGCTGACCTTGACCTTCCATGATCTTTAAGACAATGACTGACGAAATGAATATTGTTTTTTTGTTTTATTTTTCATATTCAAAATACAATTAACTTGTTGACTAAGCTTGGGTCTTGTGTTTTAAGTTTCAATTTTAGACCATTCACTTCCGTGCAAAATCATATTCTAATCAAAAGGGAAAGAAAAAAAAAAGTAAAAGTAAAAACAATATTCTATCCCTTCAACCTTATGTTAAATTGAAGCTAGTATATGTCTTTACTCCATCCAAATTTGGCAGGAGTAATCTAGAACACCTCACCATTTTAAATATACAAAATAACAAATTACTAATCCTATTAGAAGACCTAAAATCAGGGAAACTTTTTTTTCATAAACAAATAAATAATAACTTATAATTAATAAAAATATTGGTTATTTATAATTAGGTTTAAATATGCTGGAGATAATTACACCTTGTTAAAATTTAAATTTTAATCTCTATATTTTAATTTTAAAATAATAAGTTTTATACTTTTGATTCTTTTATTTAATTATATCGTTAAAGTTATTGATGTAATAGTTAAAAAATTAAAATAACTATTTAGCCCACAATGTTCATTATTTTTGTTAATTTAGTTGTTTTTTAAAACTACTCAAATTTTTAAATTATTTTTGGGTAAATTATCAAATAATGCCCTTTTTTTAAAATATACGAAAAAGGACATATTTTTTAATTATTTATCAGAATGGGTCATTTTTCTCGAAAATGCGTCCACATCGATCGATTTCGGTGATGCGATGGGAAAGCGTGTCCTTGAGGGAGGCGTTTTACCACATCGACAAAAATTACGCCCTTGAGGGTGCGCTTTGTCGATGTGGCGAAAACGCTCCCTCGAGGACACGTTTTGCCCGCTTCTTCATTAGGGTTTTCAAATATTTTTAGAGTTAGGGTTAGATTTTTAGGTTTTAGGGTTTAGGGTTTTAGGAAAAATTAAAAATTAAATTACAATTAGGATATTAAAACAAATTTTATTTTATAAAAATAAATTACAATAAAAATAAAAAATAACTTTTATTTTATTAAAAATATAAAAATTAAATTACAATAAAATAAAAATAACTTTTATTTTATTAAAATATAAAAAATAAATTAGAATAAAAATTAAAAAACAACTTTTATATAAATATTTGATTAAATGACACAATATAAAAAAGTTTATACAAATATATTAAAAAAATTAATGTTGGTGCTTATGCGAATTAGTGCCACATGGGGTGGTCGACATGATTCACGCCTAGATTCCTCCTTGTTCTAGCTTCCGAAGGTTGTGGTTGCTCGTGAGATTCAGTTCCTCGTGAGGGGTTTGGTGGTGGGTGTTGGGAGGATGACCCACATTGATAAAATAATGACTGCGGAGGTGTTTGCATCACCCATGACGGAGGTGCCTGGATCCCATAAGGCGAAGGAGATTGGTAAAAAGAAGAGCTCCCCGACGGCGCCTCGTGTGATCCCTCATGCGACGGTGACCTTCAGATCGGCTGGCCAGTCAGAGTAGTCGGGAACGGACTCGAACCGGGTCATGCATTCCAACCTGCCATAGGACTGGGAAAAAGAAACATATAAGGTTTAGGATACATATAAAGGCTAGGATACGCACCTAGCATAATTTAAAAAGGCTGTGATGTGGGTGTCGTCGGCTGAAGTGTTGGGCCCAGTGACTGTGTGGGCGCTATTGATGGGCCCGGTGATTGTGTCGGCGTTGTTGATGGTCCCGTCCCATCATCCCTTCTCCTTGGATTTAAAGGGTCCCGTCGTTCTCTTTGTACACGAGGTTGCCGTCACCTTTCCTCTTCTGACAATAAATACAGCTTGCCATGGATTCTAAACCATGGCATGTGTAATCAGCCCATTTTGCCCGGGCCCGTATAAATTGAATAAACCAAAATAAAAAAACCAAAAAATAAAAATAATATAATAAATAAAACCAAAAGTCCAATACAGTCCATTTATAGAGCCCAAAATAATTTAACCCGTAGCCCAATTACACCCTAAGACCCAGACCCAATTCGAACCTAACCCATTAACTAAGCCCCAAGGCTCATTAAAGCTATGGGACGCAGAAACCCTAGGTCTCCATCTGCAGCATAGCGCGCCAAAGAAAAGCCTCTTCCTCGCGCCCCACGCCAGCCTTCGCTCTTGTCGCAATCAGCGTGCGAATCACTCCGACGCCGAGATATACGTCTCTCACCTGTGAAACAAGGAAAGAAACAGCAGCAAAATGGCAGAATCGGTGTATTTCCTTTTTATTTTCAAGGCTATAAAAGCCCGACATAATCTGTAACTCTAACACAGAGAGACACACAGATACAAAAAACAAAATACACACGAAAATTCACAAAAAAATAATACGAAAGCAAAAGCAAATATTCAGAAAACAGAGGTGATTCTCGACAACAGTTTCATTTTTATTTTTTGTTTTGTTCTATTCGAATAAACAATAAAAAAGGGTATTACCTTTCGAAATCACGGTTAAAAAACGGAGTTGCTGACCTCCGGTTACTGCCTGTGGCGGCACGTGTGGCGGACAGACGCCAGAACCTAGGCCGGATTTTGGCCTCAGACCGAAGAGGGGAGAGAAATTTTTTAGCTCTCGTTTGTTTTTTTTAAAGAGTTTTAAAATGATTTTTTAGCTGAATTTTAACTTATATAAGAAAGAAGAAATGGCACCGTTTTTGCTTAAGTTAATAAGCATAAAATGACGTCGTTCAGGGAGGATCCGCCCGTTGACCCGAAAACCCAGGGAGGATCCGTGCGTTTTTGTTAAAAGGGCTAATTGCCTCTTTGATCCTTCCGCTATTTTAGTATTTTTAATTCAGTACAATTTGAATTTTTATTTTTTATTAAATCAGCCCTTAAATTTATATTTTGTTTCAATTGAGTCCTCGGGCTGCTTAAAGGCCAAAATCATTACGACGTCGTTTTGAAAAGAAGGCATAATTGCCCAATAATCCCCTGCAGTGTGACGCGCGTTTTGATTTAGTCCTTTTATATCTATTTTTATTGCTATTTAATCCCTGTTTCTTTTTTATTTTAAAACCTTTTTATTTTATTTTATTTTGAATTATTTTAACATTGTATTAAATTATTTTATCATATTAAATATTCTATATTATTTTCTTTATTATTCGTATATTAATTTATTAATAGTATAACTTATCCTTATATATATTAAATTATTATTTATTATTTTATTTGGTTTAATATTATTTTATTACATATTATTTTAAGATTTATGTATTAGTTATTATATTATACATTTTTTTAAAATTTCTATATTATATAGTATTATATTATATCATATATTACTTCTAAAATCTTATTTTGATATAAAATTTATTTCTTGCATTATGTTTTATATCCGTTTATTTTTATTCGTTATTATTTGTATGTTTTGCTTTAATATAATTATTCTATTATTTGTGTCACTTATTATTTCATATTATTCTGCTTTTAATTATTCATTAGTAGTAGTTGTTAATATAATTTATAGTTATGATAAATTGCAATTTGGTATGTATATTGTAACATATTAATGCAATATCTTATTTGAACTTTCTTTTATAAAAAAATGCTTCGTAAAAATGTCGCATTTTATTCAAAAGTTTTAATATAGCAGTACGTGGTATTTTGGGGACTTCGAGAAAATTATACCCTAACTTACTGGGTTTTAATTTTTCTTGTAGAACTCAAGGTATCAAGTATCCTTTTTTTAACTTATAAACTTCAAATCAAAACTTATTCTCAGGAATTCAAAACGTTGTATCCTAACTTTCTGGATATGATGTTTTGTATTTCGATGTAAGAATTTTCTACAAATAAAGGCGAGCCAAACTTCGAAGTCATGAGATGTTACATCCTAACTTATTAGGCATAGCATTTTATTTCTTTGAGATAGGTAAGTCTTGGTTTTCTTTTAAATAAAAGGATCAAATTTTAATGCTTTCAAATTTTCAACATTAGGACATGATTTTATCAATTAGGTACCAATTTTGGGCATTATGAGGGTGCTAACCCTTCCTCATACGTAATCGATTCCCGAACCCGTTTTCTTGTATTTCGTGGACCAGAATCAATGTTTTAAAATAAAACGTTTTATAAGGTGATCCAATCACACCTAAGTCAAAAGGGATTGGTGGTGACTCCCGTTTTTTTTAAAGTCGATCCCCGTTTTTCATAAAACTTTAAAAATGGTTTCGACAGCTTGGCGACTCCGCTGGAGACATAATAAGAGAGTCAAGCCGTAAAATTGATTATTTCCTGTCCTTTTGTCAAATTTGAAAATCCGATTTGAAAAATTATGATCCTTTTTATTGCATGTTGTTCTAATCTTGTAAAGTATTTCTGCATTGTATTGCATGATCATTGTGGTCACACCCTCTTAAGTGGGAGTGAGAAGCTACTCATTCGTGAGGTTTTCACCTCCGTGCAGGATAGTGAATTGCTTTCTGGATACATCCGTACCTATGTCTTCGTGAGATTTTCATCTCCGTGCAGCCATAGGGAAATGTATTCCCCTAAACTAAACTCGGTCCGTATGAGCCTATAATAGGTGAGGATCGAGGAATCTGCTGGTTCAGGTACCTCAACTTTAGAGCTAAACCACATGTAGAAAACCTAAGAGCGTACCCTAGGTAGAATTATGCCAAACCCTAGTGATCACCCAGATAGGTGGCCTATTTTGTTATTTATTTCTCTTGTGCTAACACGTTCTCTGTTGTTTTGATTGCATCGCACTCACATCATAGAAAAGAGGTGTTGATTCAAATTTGATTGCTAAATAGAAGAGTTTGTCATAAGAAAATAGATTTCTTGATAAAGTGGATTATAATACGGTCGTCCGAATATGGTCCAAGTAAACACAATGAGAGAAGAAGGAATACAAGACTTTATTGCCCAAGGATTCAAGCTGACAAAGACTATTCGAGAATCACCACGTCTTGGCTTTCTTGAAGAGGCTAACGAGCATCATGGAAATAAGTGAGTAGTGAGTCACGGCCCAGATCAAGCAAAAAGGAGCTAGTAGAGGCATCTATTAGAAACTTCGCTAGATTAGACCTTAATATCTGGATAAGAAGAAAGGAATCAATGTCTTCACTTGGAATATGAGGGAAAGGTCGCATAAATATCCATTTTATGTAAAGGAATATATTTTCTAGAAAAGTTCTAATGTAACTGAATTTAGAATCAACGCCTCTCTTTCTTTTGCATTCATTCCATGCATCTGCATTGCATTGCATCATTTGAATTAGACTTTTACAAAAGGGACCATAATTAGTTGAAGTTATTTCAGAAAAGGAGAGAAAGTTAATTTGAAAACTAAACATCGGTACGGTACTCGAGCTAAGACAAAAAAAAAATATGGATCAAAGACTCAAATAGCTCCAGAGAGACGTGCAAGACCAGCTGCTTGAGCAGTTGGAAAAAATCCAACAAGATATGAGGGACCAAATAATGGAAGCCCAAAGGAATATGGTGGTTCAAATGACTCAGCTACTGAATGGGGAAATGGACAAAGGAAAAGGTCACATGACTAATGCTGGAGAGGATAATAAAGACTATTCTCCGGGTTTTACCTCACCACATGTACAGATACAACCTGAGGTGCATCCTCAAAGGCCCTCTGTCACGATTAGGCCTCAACAAGGTCAAACTGATACTAGTGTACCCATGAATTTCCAAGTTGGCTTAGGATACAACCCAAGAGACAACCTTGCTAATCCTGTTATCCCTAATTTAGATATAGCAGAGAGGGAACCAAGGAACGAAGTTTCCAAACCCTTGCATACTTGGGAGTGTTTTGAACAATGGGACTGTGGAAGAAATCCCTGTATTTTTAGAGCTGATCTAGAGTAATATTCAAAACACGCTTGTTGCCTTAAGCCTAGAGGCAATAAGAATCCTTTTGTGAAATAGGCTTGGGTCTAGAATTTTTATTTCAATAAATGTATCTTTTTGAACAAATATTCTTATATCTTTTCCATTTCATATTGTACAAATAATTGTTCTTAGTTTTTTTTCCTTTTGTTTGTTCTTTGGACTTCCTTTTAAGTATTCTTCATAATCATTCTTTGAATCATTTATTCTTTGGAATATTCTTTCGAACCTACGATAGGTCTCCAGATATCAATGATTTGAGCAGTGATGCTACTGACTCAGAGTCTCCTTTCGAGTAAGATATGTGTCTAGAAGGATCTCAGGACTTTGAATATAACAGAGATTGTAACATATCTTCTGATTTGTTAAGAATGGTGGAACAAGATGAAAAATAGACCTTACTCCACAAAGGGTCAGTGGATATTGCGAGCCTAGAAAAGAGGTGAAGATCGTAGCTTAGCTCACCACAGAAATAAGGCGAGACATCATTGAGTTATTTTCAAAAATTTAAAGATGTTTTTACATGATCATATCAAGATCTACTTGGACTACTGAGACACGGGTACGTTGAAATCTTAAAAGAGGTCCATAAGGATATCAGAAGGACACATGCTAATGGTTTTACAATAGTCAAGCTAATTATGAGGTTTGGGTACTATTAATCTACATAGAAGGGGATGGTATCAGCTATGTCGTATTTAAGGAGATAAAATTTGTAACATCCCGAATTAAGGCCTAGTAGGAACAGTGGTTTCAGGACCACAAATTTGACGTAATAAAATTTATTTTTATTATATTTTTATGGTCTAAAATTTCACAAAAATATTTTGTGAAAATTTCGTTCGAAAATTTTGACTTTTGGGCACTCAATTTAGTCAAAAGGACTAAATTGTAAGAAGTGCAAAAGTTGAGTTCTGCATGTTAGAGATGTCCAATTGTTATGAAATTTTAAATTGGAGGTCCTTAAATTATAATTAGACTATTGGTTAAGTTGGTAGACAAAATGGACATGGATGGGTATGTTTCAAAACATATTTTTAAGGGGCATTTTGGTAATTAGTGAATTAAATGAACTGAAAACAAAATTTAAATGCCAAATATGTCATCTTCTTCATTAGGACGAAATTACAAGGGTTCTCCATAGCTAGAGTTTGTTTCAAGCTTCCAAGCTCCATAGTAAGTGATTCCAAGCCCTGTTTTTAATGTTCTTTACGTTTTTGGAATCCCGGTAACTTGGTTTAACTTATTCTAACAATAATTTAACCTAGGGTTCATATTTGAAAAAATACCCATAGGTGGAATGTGTTTATTTTGATATTTTATGATAGAATATGAAAGCTGAAATTATATTAAACAACTTTTGCTAAGCGATTTTACGTGAAAACGAGTAAAACGACATAATCGGTAAAAATACCTAATGTTCATAAGTACATGATAGAGTGATAATTTGATGTTGTTATAAAAGGGAAAAATGTTCAGCATGTTATAAAACATAAGAATAAGGGATGAATTTTAATTTTTAAGCCTAGGGGAAAATTGTAATTATGCAAAAGTTTAGGGGCAAAATTGTAATTTTTCTAAAGTTTGAGTTAGGGACTGATTTGAGTAGTGCATTAATTAAATAAGTGAAATGTGATATTTTAGACCCTGAAAAATGAGATTTGGACCTAGAACTGGAGGAAAATAGAAAAATCAAGAAAGTTGATAAAATGATCATTTCGGCATTCGAGATAAGTTGGTGTGTTAATAATAATGCAATAATGTCGTAATGTATGTTTGAAACCTAAATTGTGGTATTAAATTGATTTTGCTGAATTACATGTTTAGTATATTATGTTGGTGAATTGATTTAATAATATGTTTATGATAAAAGGTGACATAGGTGGCATGGAAAATGAGTTGAAATGTTGTGCTTAAAGGTGTTTTCTATGACTATGGTTATTATGTGAATCGGAAAGTTTATATGTAAATAATGCATTTATTTTACTTGTTCAATAATTATTTTGCTAGATATTATGGAAATCATTGGGTGATAACTATAATATGAAAATGTATGGAATGTGAAATTCTCGACTGAACCTTCAGAAAACCGAGAGATACGGACAATATGTAGCTAGGTCATATGAGTGATAAGGGACCTTCCCCTGTGCACAAGAAAGCTACGAGATGGCAAAATTTGATGTGTAGCTTGGCCACATGGATGATAAAGGACTTTCACCATGTGTGCAAGAAAGCTACGGAATAATAATTTCATATGTAACTAGGTTACAAGTGTAATACTGTGTGTATACCATGTGTACAAGAAACCTACGGGTTCTCAGTAGCTAGGTCACATGAGTGGTTCCTAGTGTTGGACACCATATAGACAAGAAAGCTACGAGATGGAATGGCTAGGTCACATGGGTGATAAGGGACCTTCGCCATGTGTACAAGAAAGCCGAATTATGTGTAGGTGGAGCTATGTGCTGAGACCACCGAGTATCGGGCGTTTTTCGAAGGGGTTCAACGAGATAATTTACTAATGATGGTTGGTGCGATCATGTTATGAATAAGTGCAAGTGTGAATGTGACCAATTGAGAAATGTGGAAAATGTACGTATGAACAATATGTTCGATATGTAATCGGAAATTGGAAAGGTTGGTATAAGCAAGTGATGAACACAACTAAAGTGAAAGAGAGAGCAAAAATTTACAATAAAACTGTTTGGACAGCAGCAGTGACATGAGTTTGAAAAATCACTAAAAATAGTAGAGATTGAATTGTAAGTTGTATGAGATATTGATTTAAATATTATTGAGTCTATTTTTATATAAAAGAAACATAGCAAACAAATGATTCGTATATTTTGAGATATTTGAATTTTTGTGAGACTGGTTCAGAATGATTACGTGATCCCCTATTCTGCCTTGTAAAAATCATTACAAATTGTAAAAAAATAATTGTGGGATATAAATTATATATCTGAAATCCTGAATGAGTCTACTTTCAAATGAACTAAATAAGAATGTCATATGAACTCTGTACGAGGAGAAATTGATTCGTGGTGAAGAGAGGTCAGAATAGTCAAATAGTAAAACTTAGGAATCTTTAATGAATAAATTGTATTGATTGGCTGAACCAAAAATTCTGGAAATTTTATGGTAAAAATATATGTGAGTCTAGTTTTATGAAAAATTAACGGATATTAATTTTGAGTTCCGTAGCTCCAGATATAAATAATTTAGTGACTATGACTCGAATAGACAGCTTGAGATGAACATGAATAAAAAGTGGAACTATGCTCAATTATGATTGTATTATCTTGAGAACATATTGTGAAGATTTATAAAAGCCTATTAATAAATCACTTATTATTTACATACTTACTTACTAAGCTTTGTAGCTTACTTACCTTCATTTCCCATATCTTATAGAGTTGTATGCTAACTCGAGTTGGATATCGCTGGAGATGTAATCACACTATCAAGCTATCATCGTGGGGTAAAAGTGAATACAAACCACTTAAGTTTATGGTATGTATAGGAGACTTAGACATTTGTATATGTCATAATTGGTTTGGCCTAAAATGTTGGTCTTTAATATTTTGCAGTTCATTTTGTATAATTTGGATGAAATTTTATGAGTTAGTTTAATACGTTTTCAAGTGTATGTGTTTTGATAATGCCTCGTACCCCATTTCGGCGTTGAATATGGGTAAGGGGTGTTACATTTAGTGGTATCAGAGCTATGGTTTAGTCTATTCTCGGACTATCGTAACGTATGTGAGTCTAGCTATACATGCCATATTACTACTCGTGATAGTGTGATATCTCCCGACTCTAACGAAAATGTTTTGTTAAGATAGAGATGACTTCCAACTGAGCTATCTTTCGATAATGCTGATAATGATATTGAAATGATTGAGACGTGCTTATGATGTGTCAAAATTTGGAAACGTATGAATAGAAATTCACGATATATATGTGTTAATGTACGAAATGAGATAACCACAAGTTGAGAAATGTGAAAAGTGGAATGAAATGAAAGTTTATATGGTGATAAGCCCATCCATGTTTGTTTGGCATGCATATGATGTTATGTGCCCAACATATTTGATTAAGTGAATACGATGAGTAAATTTTCTCAAATTGATAGAATGTGTGTTTATGTACACTTGTTTGAATAAGATAATCGAAAAAGTTCGTGTAACATGACTATGTATGTTAATTAGCTTGAAGTGAATTATGTAATTGTGATTATATGATGTTGGTGATGAATACAAAGACATATGTATGTATTTATGAGAGTTAAGTCAGAAGCTTTACGACCGCACCCCCTTACTAGTGTTGTTTTATAACGAAAATTCACGAGAACCATGTGGAATAAGTCCATAAATGTGAAACTAAAAAGTTTAGTGGTGAAATACTTAGTAATGCATATAGAGATAAGAATAGTTTGGAAAGTGGAAACAATTTTGGAAGGATATTAGAATGTTTTAAAGATTATACAGATTATGCAATGTCACGGATAAAGGAGAAGTTAGTCTCGACTAATCGACTTATTCAGATATGATGTCTAAAGTATGTGTTTTCTGAAATTTTCCCAAATTGATTTTCGTTAGTGAGTGGAATAATACGAGGTCCATGATGACAGAATTAATCAAAGAAATGACATTTGAGTAGTAAAGATGTCTATGTGTGTGACAGTTACAGTTGAAATAAATATGATGATCTTTTCTGTGTATTCTATATATTCTCTTATCCTCAGAGATATGTGTGTGATTGTTCAGTTGATGGAGTTCTTACGTTGTGAGAAGCTAACTATGATGTTAGACGAATGCCCTGTTGGTCTGGTCGGTTTATGATTGGTATTTTTTTATCTCTTCGGAATTCTATTTAAATATGTTGGAATAAAGTCGATGGTAAAAATTTATGTGAGACTATTCTTATATTTCTACTGATTATTGTTTTGTTTTATATATACGAGAAATATATTATCTCTGTTATGATAGAAGTCTAGAGTCGGTAAGCATTGTTTTTCTGCTGGGTTTCTCTAAGGAATCATCAAGATCTCTATTATTTTCTTGTGAGTTATGTTCTCAAACTTCTGGAATGGTATCGTATTTAGGGTTTTCTTATCGCCCTTATTGTGCAAAATATCGAACATGGCTCATCCTTAAAGTATGTTCTTTGGTCTATGATGGCTATGTTTAGTATGATTGTATTTCTGGATTCGATAATAAGAATGTGGTGATTCTAGTATCAAGGTTTCTCAAATTTTCGTGGAAGGAATTGATATTCCCAAGGGTATAAATGGTAAGAACACAAGCTTAAATTATATAGCAGTTTTCTTTCCTCAGGTAAGTTTGATTAAAGTTAATGAGTTCAATCAGGATATCTATTTCCTCGAGCTAATACGGTTTAAAAGATCTTTGATTTGCATGCTAAAATAATTTTGAAAGATTATATATTTGAGTTGTATCCTCAGCATGAAGAAAAGAGTATATTGATATGTTGTTATTCGATAGTTGAAATCAACTCAGTTGTTTTTATATGAGTGAACTGATTTGTTGAGATATGATTTGAGTTATGTATATTTAAACATGCCTCAACTAAGATAATAAATTTTGTGTATTCACGAGTATGAAGACGGATAGTCGAAATAAAGAAATTATATTTTAGAAAGCATAATACAGAGATATGCTTATTGGCTTATTCTAACCGGATGATGTTATTATAAGTTAAAGTTGTTCTGATTGGAAAAGTTATCATATTTGTGAAAGTTTGAATGGTCTTGTTATACTAACAAAGTTAAAGCAATTGAAGGTATTATTAACCGAAGCTCTAGTTTTGAGTTCAGTTGGAATTAAGTAACGAGTTTATGATTTTTTTCAGTGATGCACTAGTGAACGGATTAGAATGAGTTTTATTGCTAGAATATAAAGTGATGGTTCATGTTTTCATACGGTTAATGTCACATTAAAAAGAACTATTCGACTAGTGATTTAGATATGGTTATTATTATGTCTGTATTGAAAATTTTGATGACATTGTTTGTTTAACGAGGATTTTCATATGTTTCCTGGTTTCGAGAGTTTAATATATATGATGGCATAGCAAAATTTGAGTTTAAGACAGTGGTTATGAATTAAGCTATTGAAAGATTGTGAGTGATTATCGATTGATCTGTGGGAAGCCAAGATAAATGCTAGTGGGTTGTTTTCGAACGTTTGATAGAATTAGCATAATAATTTCAATATGTATCGATTCTTTGTTTAACAGAATTCACTGAGTTCTATTAGGATTCAGATCGATGATAGAGTGTTTCTGAAAGTATCGTCTTGAAAAAGATTATTTGGTGATGTTGGAAATTATGAGAAAAATACTAAACCACTATTCTGGTAAGATTCTTGAGGACGAAAATCCTGAAAGAGGGAAGAAATGTAACATCCCGAATTAAGGCCTAGTAGGAACAATGATTTCGGGATCACAAATTCGACGTAATAAAATTTATTTTTATTATATTTTTATGGTCTACATTTCACAGAAAGATTTCATGAAAATTTCGTTCGAAAATTTCGACGTTTGGGCACTCAATTTAGTCAAAAGGACTAAATTGTAAAAAATACAAAAGTTGAGTTCTACATGTTAAAGGTGTCCAATTGTTATGAAATTTTAAATTGGAGGTCCTTAAATTATAATTAGACCATTGGTTAAGTTGGTGGACAAAATGGACATGGATGGGTATGTTTCAAAAGATTTTTTAAGGGGCATTTTGGTAATTTAGTGAATTAAATGAATTAAAAATAAATTTTAAATGCCAAATATGTCCATCTTCTTCATTAGGATGAAGTTAATGTTGCTATAGAAGGGAAAAATGTTCAGAATATTATAAAACATAAGAATAAGGGATGAAGTTTAATTTTTGAGCCTAGAGGCAAAATTGTAATTAAGTAAAAGTTTAGGGGTAAAATTGTAATTTTTCCAAAGTTTGAGTTAGGGACTGTTTTGAGTAGTACATTAATTAAATAAGTGAAATGTGATGTTTTAGACCCTGAAAAATGAGATTTGGACCTAGAACTGGAGGAAAATCGAAAAATCAGGAAAGTTGGTAAAATGATCGTTTCGGCATTTGAGGTAAGTTGGTGTGTTAATAATAATGCAATAATGCCATAATGTATGTTTGAAACCTAAATTGTGGTATTAAATTGATTTTGCTGAATTACATGTTTAGTATATTATGTTGGTGAATTGATTTAATAATATGTTTACGATAAAAGGTGACATAGGTGACATGGAAAATGAGTTGAAATGTTGTGCTTAAAGGTGTTTTCTATGATTATGGTTATTATGTGAAATGGAAAGTTTATATGTAAATAATGCATTTATTTTACTTGTTCAATAATTATTTTGCTAGATATTATGGAAATCATTGGGTGATAACTATAATATGAAAATGTATGGAATGTGAAATTCTCGATTGAACCTTCGAAAAATCGAGAGATACGGACAATATGTAGCTAGGTCACATGAGTGATAAGGGACCTTCACCCTCTGCACAAGAAAGCTACGAGATGACAAAATTTGATGTGTAGTTAGGCCATATGGATGATAAGGGACTTTCACCATGTGTGCAAGAAAGCTACGGAATAATAATTTCATATGTAACTAGGTCACATGTGTAATACTGTGTGTATACCATGTGTACAAGAAAGCTATGGGTTCTGAGTAGCTAGGTCACATGAGTGGTTCCTAGTGTTGGACACCATGTAGACAAGAAAGCTACGAGATGGAATGGCTAAGTCACATGAGTGATCGGGGATCTTCGCCATGTGTACAAGAAAGCTGAATTATGTGTAGGTGGAGCTATGTGCTGAGACCACCGAGTATCGGGTGTTTTTCGAAGGGGTTCAACGAGATAATTTACTAATGATGATTGGTGCGATCGTGTTATGAATAAGTGCAAGTGTGAATGTGACCAATTGGGAAATGTGGAAAATGTACGTATGAACAATATGTTCGATATGTAATCGGAAATTGGAAAGGTTGGTATAAGCAAGTGATGAACACAACTAAAGTGAAAGAGAGAGCAAAAATTTACAATAAAACTGTTTGGACAGCAGCAGTGACATGAGTTTGAAAAATCACTTAAAATAGTAGAGATTTAATTGTAAGTTGTATGAGATATTTATTTAAATCTTATTGAGTCTATTTTTATATAAAAAAAATAGTAAACAAATGATTCGTATATTTTGAGATATTTGAATTTCTGTGAGACTGGTTCAGAGTGATTATGTGATCCCCTATTCTTCCTTGTAAAAATCATTACAAATTGTAAAAAAATAATTGTGGGATATAAATTATATGCCTGAAATTCTGAATGAGTCTAATTTCAAATGAACTAAATAAGAATGTCATATGAACTCTGTACGAGGAGAAAATTGATTTGAAGTGAAGAGAGGTCAGAATAGTCAAATAGTAAAACTGGGGAATCTTTAATGAATAAACTTTATTGATTGGCTGAAACAAAAATTCTGGAAATTTTATGGTAAAAATATATGTGAGTCTAGTTTTATAGAAAATTAACGAATCTTAATTTGGAGTTCCGTAGCTTCAGATATAAATAATTTAGTGACTGTGACTCGAGTAGACAGCTTGAGATGAACATGAATAAAAAGTGGAACTATGTTCAATTATGATTGTATTATCTTGAGAACATATTGTGAAGATTTATAAAAGCCTGTTAATAAATCACTTATTATTTACATACTTACTTACTAAGCTTTGTAGCTTACTTCCCTTCATTTCCCATATCTTATAGGGTTGTATGCTAACTCGAGTTGGATATCGCCGAAGATGTAATCACACTATCAAGCTATCATCGTGGGGTAAAAGTGAATACAAACCTCTTAAGTTTATGGCATGTATAGGAGACTTAGTCATTTGTATATGTCATAATTGGTTTGGTCTAAATTGTTGGTCTTTAGTATTTTGCAGTTCATTTTGTATAATTTGGATGAAATTTTATGACTTAATTTAATACGTTTTCAAGTGTATGTGTTTTGGTAATGCCTCGTACCCTATTCCGGCGTTGAATATAGGTAAGGGGTGTTACAAGATTCATGTGCCTTCTCCATTTCTTCACAAATTTTCCATATGTGGGGCATGGATGTGATGGGGCCAATCTCGTCAAAGCTTTTAGCCAATATCGATTCATCGTCGTGGTCGTCGTTTACTTTACTAAGAGGGTGGAAGTAGCTTCATATGCCAATGTTACAAGGTCGAGGTCATTAAATTCTTTAATAAAAAGAAAAGATCAGGCACTGATAAAGAATGCCAAAAAGGACAAAGTCAAAAGTTTGTAGTCTGTTCAAAGATCAGACGCCATATCATAGAGTAAAAAAGGCAGCAAAAAAATAAGGATTGTAGAAAAGATGACCGGGACTTGTAAAGATTAGTATAAAGAAGTTACCATTTACCCTCTATTTTATCGTACGTCTGCTAGAACCTTCACTGGGCCAACACATTGGAATAGAAACAGTTTTGCCAATTGAACCTAATCGAAGAAGGGGTTAAAAGTTATCCATCACAGTCAGATGATGCAAGCTTACAACAAAGAGGTTTATCCTAGAGAATTCCACGAGGGGAACCTGATCTTTCTTTTACAAAAGGATTTCAGAGAAAATTAGATGCCAAACTGGGATGGACCTTATGTTGTAAAGAAGGCCTGTTCTGGAGGAGCATTGATATTGACCGAGATGGATGCCAAAGACTTGTCCAATTCGGTGAATTCAGGTTCAGTCAAGAAGTATTTTACCTGAAAGGGGAAAGGGCAAGGTGAAAACCTACAAAGGGCGCATTGAGTTCAAATTAAAAAAAAAAAAGGGAGAGGCCAAGACGAAAACCCGCAAAGGGCGCTTTGAGACCAAAGGGCGTTTTGAGATCAAAGGGGTTTTGAGTAGAAAACCCAAAAAGGGCGACTCAAATTTTAATCAAAGATAAGGTATGTGGTAGACTTGCTATGCCTGAATTAACAATGAGGAAGTATGCTACATCTTGGGGCATTGAAAAACTACTCTGGATCCTCTAAACACATATTGAGCTCAAAATGATCCTCAAGAAGTTTGTACAGAGACGCTCAGGCTACGATATCTGGGGCACCTATCTTCTATCTTACCCATTTTAAATTTGCTATCTTTGATTACTTTATTCTTTTCAAAGATACACCCCAATCAATTTTCTTTTATATCCTTGGCTATCTTTGCTTACTTTATTCTTTTCAAGATATACCAATCAATTTCCTTTTATTGCCTGGGTTATCTTTAATTAACTTATTTGTTTCGAGCTATTCTCCTAATTTGTAACAGCTCGATTTTGGGGCTAGTTGAAACAGTGGTCTCGAGACCACTAATCCGAGGTTGAAGAAAATTATTTTAGTATTATTTTATGTGTTGTGGTATTAATATATGGCTATATGGAAATTTTGGTGCTTTAATTTTAGTAATAGCATATTTAATTGAGAAAAAAGACTAAATCGCATGAGATGCAAAAGTTCTATTTTATAAGGTAGGGGTACCTAATAGCTATAGATTATAAATTGGAGGATTTTACAATGCGATTAGGCCATTAGTACCGTATGGCCGGCCATGTAGACAAAGGGGGGGACAAGAGCATTAAATTTTAGTCAAATTTGGTGGAAATTAGGTGATGAAATGAATAAAATAAGAGAAGTAAAAGATGTTATCATCTTTCACTATTCACTCATCTCTTTCCACCGAAAATTGAAGAGGAAATAGAGCTCTTGGAGGCTTAAACTTTCTGCCACTCAATTCTCATTCAAGTAAGTGATTTAGGTGGTTTTAATTGATGATTTTTGTGTTTTTGGAGTCCCCAAAGCTTAAGCTAGCTAATGAGGGGACTAATTTGTGATATGGTTGAAAGTATAAGGACTTGACATGGGAGTGTTTAAGTGGTTAGCTGAGTTTTTATGGAAGCAATTGAATGTTGGGGAGTGGTGAAGCAACTTTTGTGAAAGGTGTTTTCATAACAACACCTAGGTAGGACTTAAATGCAAAGATTTAGTTTGTGTCATAAATGCATGAAATAGTTGAAATGGTGAGTAGTTGTAAGAGAAATAAATGTTCATCTATGCTTGTTTATCGAGAAAATGTAATGAAAAATAAATTACGAGCCTAGGGGCAAAATTGTAATTTTGCCAATGTACAAGGGCAAAATGGTCATTTTTTTCCAAGTGTAGAATTTGATGTATTATAATCATAGAATGATCTAAACGAATGAATTTCATTGTTATAGATCAAGAAGAATGCGGAATCAACCTTGACCGTGGGAAAGGCAAGGTGATTGAGTAAATCGCTAGCTAACACGTTTGCATTGAGGTAAGTTTATGTGTAAGCAATTTATATATATATTTGTAAACATTATGTTGCTAATTAGAGTATGGAATGATTGAGAACATATGTGGTTCTAGTGGATTGAATGTGATAGTCATTGAATAATTATTGTATGAATGGCGAAATAATCATATGAATGTGTATTGACGATATTTGATGGTGGGCTATGTGAGATACCACCTTGTTGCTTAATTACGATGGGCTATGTGCGATACCATCGTCTATATATATTTTTTTTGGGATATGTGCGATACCACTGTAACTAATCTTTTGGTGGGCTATGTGCGATACCGCCCTAATAAAGGCTGATGGTGGGCTAAGTGCGAAACCACCGAGTAATTTGACTAGGAGTAATGAAATTAGAGATAGTGATGTGTTGTACTATGTGATTTTGTGATGCTAAATGCAAGGGAACTTGTTAATGAATGCATGCATTAAGCTTGTGATATGGTTGCAATGTGGGAATAGAGAAAATGAGTAAGCGTGATCATGAATGTAGGTTGTTTCTCGCTTAGTAAGTAATGCTATGTAATTGTTTAATACATGTTATAATGTTATATTGTTTACATGTAAACTTACTAAGCTTAAAGCTTACTCCCCCTTCTCTTTTTCCCTTGTTTTATAGAGTTTAAGAGTTGAGCCGGGGTACGTCGATAACAAGGAGGCCGCCCACACTATCTGCTCACCTCAGTACATTCAGACTTAGTAATTTTATGCATGGCATGTATAGGGGCTAGACTAGATAGATTATTTTGTTATTTTGGCCAAAGGTGTATTGGCTCTTGCTAAGACATTTATTTTGTAAATTGCTAAGAATGATGGCACATTTTATCATTTATGAAATTTCAAAGTTATCAATGTGAGTGCATGTTGAATTATGAGATAATTATTACTTTGTTGAATGAACTCATGTAGTGTAAGATATAGGGGTGGTAGAAGCTTGGCAAACAGCCTTGTTCTGTCCACATGGGTAGGCACACGGGCATGTGCCTAAACCATGTGTGACACACGGTCAGCCCACGGGTGTGTGACTTGGCCGTGTGTCCCCTACATGTTAACATTTTAAGTTAGAATAGACCACGGACTGCCCACACGGGCGTGTCCAGGCCGTGTTAAATTAGTCAGTAACTCATCACAGTTTAAAGCCAGGGGCATGTTATGAAGGTACGCGGGTGTGTTCCATTTCACATGGCCGTGTGTGACTACACACAGGCGTGTGTGTCATCTAACACGGGCGTGTACTCCCCGTATAGAAAAGAGAAAATTTTTATGGATCGTAAGAGTTTTCGATATAGTCCCGAGAGCCCTCATATGTACGAGTGAAGTCTCATAAGTCGAAAATAAAGTTGTTGTAGTGACTCAAGTAGAGTAGTCGCGTGAGCCTAAGTGGCGATCAAGTAGTTTTGTACAGTAACACTTCGTGCCCGATTCCGGTGGGGATTGTGGGTAAGGGGTGTTACATGATTAATTTCTTTCATGTCCATTGTTGTGATCTTTTTCAAGCATTTTATATTGAAATAACGATTAATGGACTAATAATACTTTCATAAAAGGAGTTTCGCATATTACTCTGGAAGCTTCTAAATAATATGAGAATCTGAAGCAAGACTATTGTTTAGAACTCACCAAGCCTAGGGTTGGAAATATTGAAAGATGATTATCTCTTTTGGATTTTTATTGGTTGGACAAAAAAGACAAGACATTTCGTCGGAGATACCATGACGAGCAATGTCAACCCAAGTGTAGAAGGGGATCATTTTCGAGAAAAGAAAAAGATACCCTACATTCATGTAAATTTCAGGCACATACATCGAGTCATTATACCCAGGGAATAGTGTAATAGATCAACTTAATCAAATTGATACAAACTCCATACCTCTGAGTGGTAACAGGATGGATGGAAGAAACCAAATGTTATTCCCCTGAAGTTGTAGTGGGAAGTATCAATTTTATGTCCCAGAAGGCACAGTGATAGATACTCCAAAATTACAACTGGGCAAGCTTGCTGAGCAAAATATGATTGTTTCTTTGGGTTTTCTGTCAAACATACCAGCTGAACGAGAAAGCATGGTAACGCGTCAGTGATAGAACCTTGATAAACTATGAGCAGTGACAACCCAAACATTAGAAAAAAGGATCATTCTCATGCATTTATGTAAATATCATTCATACACTTCCAATTAGGAGCATTTGATTCATTCCGATCATTATGTCCTAATCGTTGTACATTAAAAAAAATAAAAAATAAAAAAGAGATCATTCTCATGACATTCTGCATTCATGCGAATGTCATCCCTAATATCATTTAGTTAGGAGCATTTGATTCATTCTGATCATTACATCCTAATCATTTTACATTTAAAAAAGGGGATCATTTTTATGACATTCTGCATTCATGCAAATGTCGTCCATAATACATTCGAGTCTACAGGACATGTCCCCTAGAGGACGGGTAGCAACATCGGTGAATTCATAGTCCTATCTCCCTGACCAGCAGGGGAATGGGTCAAAGATTGTATATCTTTTCATCCTAAGCAGTAGTGGAACAATATCGAACGGTGAATTTTATCTCCATGAAGCAGCGGAGTAGATTTAAGCTATCAGTCTTATCTCCCTCGAGACGGTAGTGGAGCAGACTGAAGATTGAAGTCTTCCTGAGATAGTAAGGAAGCAAATTGGAAAGTTCAGATTTTGTTCCCTCGAGATGGTAGTGGAGCAGGCTGAAGATTGTAGTCTTCCTGAGATAGTAAGGAAGAAAATTAGAAAGTTCAGATTTTGTTCCCTCGAGATGGTAGTAGAGTAGACTGAAGATTGAAGTCTTCCTAATATAGTAAAGAAGCAAATTCAAAAATTCAGATTTTATGCCCTCGAGATGGTAGTGAAGCAGACTGAAGATTGAAGTCTTCCTGAGATAGTAAGGAAGCAAATTGAAAAGTTTAGATTTTGTTCCCTCGAGATGGTAGTGGAGCAGACTGAAGATTGAAGTCTTCCTGAGATAGTAAGAAAGCAAATTGGAAAGTTCAGATTTTGTTCCCTCAAGATGGTAGAGGAGTAGACTGAAGATTGAAGTCTTCTTGAGATAGTAAGGAAGCAAATTAGAAAGTTCAGATTTTGTTCCCTCGAGATGGTAGTGGATTAGACTAAAGATTGAAGTCTTCTTGAGATAGTAATGAAGTAAATTGAAAAGTTCAGATTTTGTTCCCTCAAGATGGTAGTGGAGCAGATTGAAGATTAAAGTCTTCCTGAGATAGTAAGGAAGCATATTAGAAAGTTCAGATTTTGTTCCCTCGAGATGGTAGTGGAGCAGACTGAAGATTGAAGTCTTCCTGAGATAGTAAGGAAGCAGACTGAAAAGTTTAGATTTTGTCCCCAAGAGATAGTAGTGGGGCAGAATGAAGATTGTAGATTTTATCTCCCTAAGCGGTAGCGGAGCAGATCGAATTAGGCGAATCTTATCTTCCTGATGTAACAAGGGAGCAGATTTTAGCCACTAGCCTTATCTTCACGATATAGCAAGGGAGCAAGCTGAAGATTATAATCTTATCTTCCTGATGTAGCAAGGGAGCAAACTAAAAATTATAGATCTTATCTCCCTGAGTTTACAGTGGAGTAGATTGAAAATAGAAGATCTTGTCTTCCTGAAATTGCAGTGAAGCAGATCGAAGATACTAGTCTGGTCTCCCTGAGTTTACAGTGGAGCATATTGAAGATAGAAGATCTGGCATTCCTGGGATCTAGCGAAACAGATAGAAGACATCAGTCTGGCATCCCTGAGTGGAGCAGATTGAAGATAGCAGATCTGGCATTCCTGAAGTTGCAGGAATCAGATCGAAGACATCAGTCTGGTATCTCTGAGTTTGCAGAGGAGCAGACTGAAGATAGCAAATCTGGCATTCTGAAGTTGTAGTGAAGCAGATCAAAGACATCAGATCTTGTATCCTTGAGTTTGCAGTGGAGCAGATTAAAGATAGCATATATTGCATTCCTAAAGTTGCAGTGAAGCAATTTGAAGCCGAATTGCAGATGGTATGGAACTACTTGAAGAAGATGAGCACCAAGAAGTCAAGACTCGGCAAGACTGGGAAAAATTGGTCCTTTTATAGTCTTTGCTCCATTCTCGTTACACGACAATAAGCAAAGAGGGGCAGCTGTAATCAGCCCATTTTGCCTGGGCCCGTATAATTGAAATAAACCAGAATTAAAACCAAAAAAATAAAAAATATAATAAATAAAACCAAAAGTCCAACACAATCCATTTACAGAGCCCAAAATAATTTAACACGTAGCCCAATTACACCCTAAGACCCAGACCCAAAACAGACCCAAAACTAAACCCTAGACCCAATCCTAACCTAACCCAGCTAACTAAGCCAGCCCAGTGGCCCACAAAAGCTTGTGGATGCAGGAAACCCTAGGTTTCCACTGTGCCGTAAGCACCCCAGCAAGCAGCCCCTTCCTCGTGCCCCACTCCAGCCTTCGGTCGCACTGCAATCAGCGTGCGAATCACTCCAGCGCCGAGATCTACACCTCTCACCTACGAAACAAGGAAAGAAATAGCAGCAAAATGGCAGAATCGGTGTATTTCCTTTTTATTTTCAAGGATATAAAAGCCCGACATAATCTGTAACTCTAACACAGAGAGACACACATACAAAAAGAAATACACACGAAAATTCACAAAAAATAATACGAAAGTAAAAGAAAATATTCAGAAAACAGAGGTGATTCTCGACAACAGTTTCATTTTTTTTTGTTTTGTTCTATTCGAATAAACAATAAAAAGGGATTACCTTTCAAAATCGCGGTTAAAAAACGGAGTTGCTGACCTCTGGCCATCGCCTGTGGCGGCGCGTGTGGCGGACAAACGCCAGAACCTAGGCCAGATTTTGGCCTCAGACCGAATGGGGGGAGAGAAATTTTTTAGCTCTCGTTTGTTTTTTAAAAAAAAAAAAAAGAGTTTTAAAATGATTTTTTTAGCTGAAATTTAACTTATATAAGCAAGAAGAAACGGCGCCGTTTTTGCTTAAGTTAATAAGCATAAAACAACGTCGTTCAAGGAGGATCCGCGCGTTGACCCGAAAACCCGGAGAGGATCCGCGCGTTTTTGTTAAAAGGGCGAATTGCCTCTTTGACCCTTTCGCTATTTTAGTATATTTAATTCAGTACAATTTGAATTTTTATTTTTTAATTAAATTAGCCCTTAAATTTATATTTTGTTTCAATTGAGTCCTCGGGCTGCTTAAAGGCCAAAATCATTATGACGTCATTTTGGAAAGAAGGCATAATTGCCCAATAAACCCCTGCAGTGTGACGCGCGTTTTGATTTAGTCCTTTTATATCTATTTTTATTGCTATTTAATCCATGTTTCTTTGTTTATTTTAAAACCTTTTTATTTTATTTTATTTTGAATTATTTTAACATTGTATTAAATTATTTTATCATATTAAATATTCTATATTATTTTCTTTATTATTCATATATTAATTTATTAATAGTACAAAATTCTTATCTATATATATATGTATTATCCTTATATATATTAAATTATTATTTATTATTTTATTTGGTTTACTATTATTTTATTACATATTATTTTATGATTTATGTATTAGTTATTATATTATACATTTTTTTAAAATTTCTATATTATATAGTATTATATTATATCATATATTACTTCTAAAATCTTATTTTGATATAAAATTTATTTATTTACTTGCATTATGTTTTATATATGTTTATTTTTTTATTCGTTATTATTTGTATGTTTTGCTTTAATATAATTATTCTATTATTTGTGTCACGTTTTATTTCATATTATTCTCTCTTTAATTATTCATTAGTAGTAGTTGTTAATATAATTTATAGTTATGATAAATTGCAATTTGGTATGTATATTGCAACATATTAATGCAATATCTTATTCAAACTTTCTTTTATAAAAAATACGCTATGTAAAAATGTCGCATTTTATTTAAAGGTTTTAATATAGTGGTACGTGGTATTTTGGGGACTTCGAGAAAATTATACCCTAACTTACTGGGTTTTAATTTTTTCTCATGGAACTTAAGGTATTAAGTATCCTTTTTTTAACTTATAAACTTCAAATCAAAACTTATTCTCGGGAATTCAAAACGTTGTATCCTAACTTACTGGATATGATGTTTTGTATTTCGAGATAAGAGTTTTCTACAAATAAAGGCGAGCCAAACTTCGAAGTCATGAGATGTTACATCCTAACTTATTGGGTATAGCATTTTATTTCTTTGAGATAGGTAAGTCTTGGTTTTTTTTTCAAATAAAAGGATCATATTTTAAAGTTTTCAAAATTTCAACATTAGGACATGATTTTATCAATTAGGTACCAATTTTGGGTGCTATGAGGTTGCTAACCCTTCCTCATACGTAATCGATTCCTGAACCCGTTTTCTTGTATTTCGGTGGACCAAAATCAATGTTTTAAAATAAAACGTTTTATAAGGTTATCCAATCACACCTAAGTCAAAAGGAATTGGTGGCGACTCCCGTTTTGTTTTTGTTTTTTTCAAAGTCGATCCCCGTTTTTCATAAAACTTTAAAAATAGTTTCGACAGCATGTATTTCCGCATGCATGCTAACTTAGGAACGATGATCGGTTCCCGAGTAGGTATATAATCATATCGATTTTCCCACAATTCGATATATGCTGACCAAAATCTCGGCCAATCCGTATGCAACTTCCGTAAATCGACTTTGTGCTCATTATCGAACACCTCAGGTGCCACGTGAATCGGTTGTCGGAATCCAAATTGTCATAGAATCCGATCTGACTGTGCATCTCCACGGTGGCATAGTTGACCAATGGGACCTTCACATGCCAAATGTTCGGATTTTGAAAGAATTCATCCAGAATTACTGCCCGAATTGTCAGATTCTCGTATGGTGTCCATTGAAACTATATTAACTTGATAAAAATATTAGTTAAATACTAAATATTAAATACTAAATACTAAATACTAAATGCGAAATGAGTATTTCATTACGAAAATATATTTTATTTAATACTTATTTGTGCTTCCGATCGTTGGTCTAATAGAAGCTGTATATCTTCAAGCGAGGTAGGTATTCCAACATAACTCGCCTAATGGTTCCACCTAATTAAATAAATTTTTAGCATACAATTATATTTTAAATCTACGTAATAATTATAAAATCTAATACTAAATTTACCTCGTTATGAGTGGGAATGTATATGGGTGTTCCACTCGATGACGTAAAAATAGAAAGCGAAACCGTGCCCATGATTGCAGTAGTGATAGGCAACCTCTGATTTTGGCTTTATTAGGTCGCGTCGCCCCGTACATCCCCCGATACAATTTTGCTAGCACGGCAGACCCCCAACTCAATTCACTGGCTGCTCTAAAATCAACGAGTTTAGTAGCCATCTCAGATATACGAGGTTTCGTGACAAGTTCGGCATCAGATAGCCTTTAATCATCTCAAGAATGTATGTCCGTTCTTTCTAATTCAGTCGAGTCATTATCTGGATCCGGGAATGTGTCTCGTAACTAGCCCATCTCGATCCGAGCTCCGTTGATGTTATCCGGAATAGCACCCAAAAGCTCGTAGCATACGGCTCCTCAATCGCAAGAAGTTGCGGACCTAGTGACTACGTACCCATCCACCAGCAATCCCAATTGCAACTGCACGTCTTCCAGAATGATAGTATACTTTCCGCATGGAAGATGGAAAGTGTGCGTTTCAGGTCTCCACCTCTCTATCAACGTACTGATTAGCTTCAGGTCCAACTTGCACCCCCGGCCTATCGTGGCCACATGCCAAAAACCCGCTTCCCGCAGGTAATTCTTGATCAACGGTAATGGCGGACTAGGCATATTGTGAATATAGCATTACAACACCCGATCTACAGACTGTTTAAAAAAATTATAAAATAAAAATTAACTAAAATTGCATAAACCTAAAAAATATTAAATAGTATTGAAAAATTAAAATTATAACTTACTATTGTCATTTGATCGATGGAGATGTGTTCATTGTCGAGACGAATTAATTCTCCGGCCATTGCTAATACGATTGAATATTTTTAAATTAAAAAAATTAATTTAAAAAACTTTTAAGCATGGCTTTTTTGTAAAAATTAAAGGACTTTTGTGAAATTTGAGAGGAACTTTAGAGGAATTTGAGAGAAATTTGAGAGGAATTTGAGAGAAAGTTGAGAGAAATTTGAGTAAGGACTTTTATGTGAAAAAAACGAAAGGGGGGATTTTATAGTTTTTTTTTTGACCGTTGGAGGCCCAACAGTCAAAAAAATATGACCGTTGGGGAAGGGCAAAAATCGTCCACGAGGGAAGTTTTTGCCACATCGAAGAAGCGCCCTCAAGGACGCAATTTTTGCGATGTGGCGAAAACGCCTCGTGGACGATTTTCTCAGCATCCCTGAAATCGCTACTGATGTGGACGCGCTTTCGGGGAAAATGACCCATTCCTATAAATAATTGGAAAATATGTCCTTTTCCGTAAATTTTAAAAAAAAGAAGGTATTTTTTGGTAATTTACCCTTATTTTTTCATGTTTTAAATAAAAACATAAAAAGTATAAATTTTCAAAAATCATGAAAAATTATTATTTAAATTTTAAAATATAAAAACATTTTACAAAAATCATTTTAAAAAATTTAAACATGTTAAAAAAAATCAATTTAAAATCCGTAAATGGTAATAAAAGGTGTGCGTCGATCGGCTCAAATCATCTTAGGACGAGCTTAGGCTTATATGTTTAACTTTGGGCAAACCTGAATTAAATTGTTTTACTATTTAAAACAATCGAACTAGAAAGAAATATATCAATACTAATTTTTATAATTAAATTTAAATATAAAATAATTTATTTATTTTAAATAGAGAAATGGTTCATTTGGGTGAAACGAACTCGAAGTTGAGAAATTATTTTAAATTGTGCCTCAGTCTGGCGTTGCTCATGAACACCTTTAATGGTAATAAGATCTCTCTAAAGTTTGAGCTATTCGTTCAGTTTATATTAAATAATGTTTAATAAGTACTTTTTTAATTTATTCAAATTATTTATATATAATCAATTTAAATTTAAATATACTGTAATGACCCAAAATTTACAGGTATCGGAAAAGTGTGTTGTCGGGTATTCGTTTTTGTAAAACGGATTCGTAAATATTTATTAAAAATATTTACGAAGTTAGTTGTGCAGTTGATTAAGTTTTGGTTAGGAGAATTAGCTTAAATTAGGAGTAATTAGGTATAAGGATTAAATTGAAGAAAGTGTAAAAGCTTAATTATATAATAGAGAAAAGTCAAGGGACTAAATTAAGAATTAAGTCATAAGTGTCAAGGGACTAAATTAAGAATTAAGTCATATGTGCCAAGTGTGTGATAATAATGAAATACATGTGGTGAAATAAAATACATAAGTTAGTAATAATTACTTATTTTACTTATTGTATAAGTAAATATTATTTTATTATTAAATTATATTATATTAATATAATGACATAAAATAAAAAAATAAAACAAATGTATGGAAAATATAATGCCATGTGCATGTGTAATATACATATATTTATTTATATTAAATGCATACTTAATATTTAAGTGTATGAATAAAATATTATTATTATATTATAATTAAACAAATAAATAAAGGAAACAAAAAGAAAGAACAAACATAATTGAAACGAAAACAGGGAGAAAAGAGAGAAAGAAAAGAAAAGGAAATTAGTGTTCTAAGGATTCAAAGTTAGTTTGATAAGTTAATTTAACTTTTTCCTTGTAATTTTGATGTTTTAGAGTTCTAGAATAAATACTACTTGATTTATGTTAAAATTTTGAAAGTTAGTAAATTTTTAGATATTGTTCATGTTGAATAAATTGATAAATTAGGGGCTAAATTGATAGAATTTCAAGTTAGAATTGGTTAAAGAATTAAATTGTAAAATAAGTTAAAAGTTTTGTGTAATAAGGACTAAATTGAGAGAATTTTGAAATTAAGGTTATATGGAGAAAATTAGAGAGTTAAGTTTAGTTATAAGTAGAAATTGAGTGAAAATAAAGAGTGAATGGAGATGAAAATGGAAAAAATTTTAGTTAGAGATTAAATTGGAATTTAGGCAAAAGTTAAATGGAAAATCAAAGTATTTGATGTGGATTGGTATTGTTTTGATAATTTTAAATTGTTTTAATTTTCGTAGCTAACATCGTGCCGGAAACATCGGCTAAGAAGGGAAAAGAGAAAGTTGACGAGGAATAACAGGAGGGTATACGGTTTGTATTACTATAATTCAAATCTATTTATTATTAATTGTTATATTTTAATTAAAATGCATGGTAAGTATAATGAGGTGAGTATTGATATTGAATTGAATAAATTTGAATTGAATTATGAATATATGTGAGTATTTGAAATGTATATTGATTGGAAAGTGGAAAGTGATTTGAATTGAAAGTATAAGAAATTGTGATTGAAGTGAAATTGATATAAATATTGAGTGAAATTGAAATGTGTTTTGAATTCCCCATTAACTAGTCGGGCTGAGTCGGATATAGTTGGCATGCCATAGGATTGGAAGTGTTCGGGAATACTTCGACCTCGAGTCGATGAGACACTGGGTGTCAAACTATTTCTTCAGATAAATTCGATGAGGTACTGGGTACCAATTTACTTTGGCATGGCCGATGAGACACTGGGTGTCAACTATTGCTTCGAATTCTCCGATGAGGCACTGGATGCCATACTGGTGTGTTTTAGTTGGATCCGTGTATCCGCTAAAGTTCGAGTCGTGTTAATAGGGGTAAATAAATGAATTGATAATAGAAAAGATATTGAGTGATTTTGAATAAGAATTGAAATAAGATATTAAAATGAAATATTAAAAAAATATGATTTTTGATATAGTGAGATGATGTTTAAATCTAAGTAAAGAAGTGCTATTTGGAAATAGCTATTAATAAGAAATGATAGAACAACGTATGAACTGATTATTGAAAGACTAATGTTGTAAGATTTTATATATGAAATGGAATAAGATATTGAATTGGGATATGGAAATGAAATGTATGAAATAATGGCTTATGAAATGGTTATTGATGAAATGCATGAAATGGATGTTGATATAGTAAGGAGATAAGTAAATTAAAATGAAGAAAAACTATTTAAGATAGATATTATTAAGAAAATTTAAAGTTTAATGCATGAATGATTCATTGAAAGTAAATGGTGGTAAGATTAAATGTGCATATTTATTGTTTTTACTTAAGTATTTGAATTATAGTAATACCACTGCGTGTATACTAAGCGTACGGTTTGTTTCTGTGCGCAGATTAGGTACAGTAATTTTGAAGAGTTGTATTTGAGATTACAAGCATTCATCTCATCACATCTCCAAGTATCAAGAGGATATGTTTTAAAATTTTGAATAGAATGACATGTACTTAGAAAGATCAAGTATGTTCTAAGTAGTAGTAAGGACTAAAATATAATTTATTTAAATTTGTTATTTGTTTTATGTTCAAATATATTTAGTGATTAGCCAAAATCACTTTGGCACCAAATGTAATATTCCTATATCAAGTTTCTTGGGTGAACATGGTATAGGGTATTACATATCTGATGTAAATTTTTATATACTTTATAATTAGATTTACATAAAAATATTTTTAATCTATTATCAATTTGACTTAAAAAAAAAAAAAATCATATTCAAGTATGATTTTATATGGACCGAACGAAGAGCTCAAAGTTTGAAGAGACCTTATTATCATTCATGGAGTGTGTATACGCAAATTTCGAATCAAATATTGACTTGAAAAAAATTATTTATGGAGAAGAGTATTATCTTTGAAATTTCTTTAATACATTTGATGGAGCTTCAATCCAAAAGTTTGTCTAGACTTGGTTTTGAAAGGATATGATTTGTTTCAATGGTTGTCGAGACTTGAAGTCAAGTTTAGTGAGATTGCTTGAGAATTTAATTTAATTTGATTAGATTTAAGGATTTTTTAGACTTGATCTTGAATCGAGATGCCTATTTCAATGGTCATCAAAACTTGATCTTGAAAATGGGTTTGAAGAGAGTTTGGATCCAAAGGTCATCTAGACTTGATCTTGGTGGTTCAATCTGTCTCAAGTATCTGACTTACTCTCGAAACGAGTTTTGACTTTTTTTCTTCGGTTGGATATTATCAATAGGCAACTTTTTTCATAAACAAATTTTGACTTCCTTTCTTTGATTAAATTGGAGTGAAAGGCGACTTTTCTTCAAAACTGATATGGAGTTCATCAAAATCTCTTCAAGTTCTTCAATTCCTTCAGAAATTTTCGCAAAGGATTTTTAAACTTCTTGAACATGTGAATGTATAAAATGGCTGTCGGACTCTCAAGTAAAAGAGAGTTCTTGTAAAATTTAACTTATTCATTAAAGTGTTCTACTTTATCTAATATTAATTTAATTAATTAGAGATAAAATAATCCTTAAAAAAATGACTTTTTTATAAAAGAGTTCTAAAAGATTTAATTTCTTAATTTATCTTTTATTAATTAAATTAATTTAATTAGAGATGAGCAATAATGATAGATAATAAATTTGAATTGATTCAAATTTCTCCTCTTTAGAGTGAATGATACATTTTTGAATTTTTATATTTTAAAATTTTAAAGAGTTTTAACTTTTTCACATTATTTTTAATTTTTATTGATAATATGAAAAATCCTTGAATTTTTAAAACATATTTGTAATTGTTTATATATTTTAAAGAGTAAGGACCAAATAAACAAAAAATGTAAATGTTGAAGGCTAAAAATTATTTTACCTTTTTTTATAACAGGCACGCCAATGATTCTAATAGCAAAATTGATGCCAAGATTGTTAAATTAGAAAACGTATAGGGACTCAAATGTCTCAATTAAAATACAGGGAGTAAATTTTAAATTTCATAAAGTACATGAATCTTTGGCATATTTGAACCTAAAAATTAACTTCAATCAAACCTAATATTACTATATTAATAAATTATTAATAAAATTTATTATTTAAATAAATTATTTAATACTGTAATTTTAATTTAATAATAAATTTTAAATAATATTCTTACCATTTTATTAAAATACTTATATTAATATTTAATAATAAGTATATATTATAATTTATAAATATTTAATAATAAATGTTTTACCGAATAAAATCTAAATATTATTGTGACTTGAATGAAATGGTGGTTAAAACTCTTGCTAGAAATCCGTTCGGCACAAATTCAAATTGTGTTACCCCACCCTTTATAAAAAAATAAATATTTTAATAATATAAATATTTTTAATTTATGCATAGCTACATTTATCTCTTTTAGTTCCAATATGTCACTTTTTTTCTCATATATGTAAGGGTTAGCAATCGGTCTATTTAATTAGTTTGTTTCAAAAAATTCTAAAAATGAGCAAAATCAACTTTCCTATTTTTACAAATCAAAACCAAATCACTTATCTTTTGTCAATTTAGTGGAGAAACCGACTAAACCAATTTTATATTTCTTTTTTCTAAAAACTAAAAAGTAAAATATTTGATATATTGCTAGTGGAGTTTTAGACTCTACAAAATAAGAATTGACAAATTTTCTATAGAGTTGAATAAAAATTAAAATAAATATTTTAAAAAGAGACCGAAAAATTAATTTTTAAAGTTAATTGTAGAATACATAAAGTATATTACCACCGTAATAAATATTAACTCAAAACTAAAATCATATAAACGGTATGCAACACCTTCTATAGACAATAATTTACATTCACATGAAGTGTAAAACTGAAGTGAAGAATTGAGTTTGATTTAGTTCTTGAGATTTATTTTATTAATTTATAGATACGCTGTTATCTCCAAAGAGAACCCAACATTTGGCTTATTGATGTTCACTGCGAAACACAAATAGTGGGTTCCAATAGTAAAAATTGTATGCTTGTGATGTCCTACCGCTGAAAAAAAATCCTTACATCCAAAAATGGGGTTTAAGAAAAATGTAGAAAGATATCTTGTTGAAGAAATCAACGCAGGCAAACCCTTCTTTAATGGTGATAAATGTTTCCAACATCAACATCAAAACTAGGCAAACTATCATTCGAACTTGATGGGTTTAGATGAGCAATGCGTTTACCTGCGGTTAATTTAAAACCACCGGTGACGATGAGATCAAATACTGTAGCAATACTGTAGCGTGAGATAAAAATAAACTAAACTAAACGCACAGCCCCGCCCATTCAAACCCACAAGGCAAACTATCATTCAAACCTGGATGGACCGCTGCATGAAAAAACCCATTTTCTTTAATATCATGAAATTGCTATCATCATTTACAATTCAACAAACATAATTGTCCAAATAGGAATTAGGGTAAAACACACGCAAGCAGTCTTAAACTACAAAGTGTTGGTAGTTAAACATATTGTTGTCAGCTACAGTCCAAACATATATTTGATATAAACGAAAGAACAATGTTCGAAATTACCTACATATTGTTAAGATTACACTAAAGAACTGAAGAAGATACTGATATTATTTCAAAAAGATACTATGAAGAGATTGATTTTCTCAGAGAAACCTGTGCATGCTTATATAGAAACACATGCAACCTATAACTGCTGATAACCGTAATAACAGCTAGCAGTTATTAACAACTTTAACAGAATAATAACAATTGTCAGTTCACTAGATCAACTATTATTCTAACATTCTCCCAGCTACTTTGATGTTTGAACATTTGAGAGTATCATTTTTCGTAAGTACTCGAAGAGCTTGTCGAAATGATTCAAACTGCTTAGGTGTAATGGGCTTGGCAAGAGCATCAGCAACTTGTTCTGATGATGGGACAAAGTTTACTTGTAATGTTCCAGCAAGAACCTTTTCTCGAACAAAATGATGATCCATCTCTACATGCTTCATTCGAGCATGATGTGTGGGATTTGCAGCTACTGATACTGTAGACGTATTGTCACACCAAATCACGGGTGTTGAACAATTTGACACACCAAATTCCCATATTAATAGTTTAACCCACAGAAGCTTCGATACACAGTTGGCGAGACTTCAGTATTCTGCTTCAAAGGAAGATCTGGACACAACACTTTGTTTTTTGGAGCACCATGCAACAAGATTTGGCCCTAGGTATACAATGTACCCTGTGGTGGAGCGTCGGTCTTCAATGGATGAGGCCCAATTAGCATCTGAGTAACAAACAAGTTCAGCTCGTCCTTGGAGAAATACAACCCATGATCAACAGTCCTAACAAGATATCTTAGCACCCGTTTTACTGTTCGCCAATGCATTTCACTCGGAAGATTCATGTGCTGACTCAATTTATTCACAAAGAATGATAACTCTGGACGTGTGATGCACAAGTATTGAAGCATTCCCACGATACTGCGATATAAGTGGACATCAGTGAATAGAGGGCTGCCATCTGAAGTAGTTAGCTTTGGATTGTTAACCATAGGTGTTAGGGTAGCTGCAGCTCCTCCATGCCTGCTTTAGCAAGAATCTCTAGAATATATTTTTTCTGACTTAATAACACCCTTAGAGATGAGTGTTGTACGTCAATGCTAAGAAAAAACTTAGTTGCCTCATGTCTTTGAGGGCAAATTTGTTGTGAAGCTATTAAACCACACTGTTCACCTCAGTATTAGAGCTGCCTGTTATTACAATATCATCAACATACACCATAAGGAGCACCACATTCTCAGATGATGTTCAGATAAATAAGGAAGGATTAGCCTTTGAAGCATTGAAATTCAACTGAGTTACCAAATACTACTTGAGTGTATGAAACCACGCTCGGGGTGATTGGCGTAGACCTAAAGTGTTTTGTTTAGTTTACAAACAAGCTGTTGGCCATTGGCACCTTGTACCTCAAAACCAGGTGGCTATTCCATGTAGGTATCTTCTGTAAGATCGCCATTTAGGAAGGCGTTATTAACATCAATTTGTCGTAGACCATCCATTCATGACAGCAATAGCAATAACAACTCGGATGGTTACTCCTCGGACCACTAGGCTGAACGTGTCACGAAAATTAAGGCTAGCATATTGAAAAAAACCTTTGGCCACTAGTTGAGCTTTATATCTGTCAATGGTGTCGTATGCTTTCTTTTTTACTTTAAACAACCACTTGCACCCAACAGCCCTTCGTTTACCAAAAAGAGGACAGAGATGCCAAGTATTGTTTTTAAAGAGCACCTGTAGCTCACTGTGAACTGCTGCCTGCCAACACTCACTCTGTAGTGCCTCATAAATATTAATAGGAGTATCACTTGAGGAGCAATCTACCCTGGTTAGATATGCCTTAGGCTTAAATATGCATGCTTTGCTGCATGTAACCATGGCATGAGAGTTGGGTTAAGTAGTAGTTAAGGGAGCAGGAGGTTGGTTAGTAGTAGGTTGAGAAGCAATAGGTGAAGGTGATGGTATGGTTGAAGTGAGAATTGAGATGGGGTTAAACAAGGGTGTTGTGGTATTAGATGAATGGACCAAAGGTGTAAAGTGATTAAAAGTTGTTGTTGGTCTAGGTAGCACACTGTGTACTGGTGTGGTTGTAGGTAGACATGTCGAGATCATGACAAGCAACTTAGAGCTGGACTGAGAAGAGGTTATAGTGGGGTGAGAGTTGGGGTTGATAGTTTTGAAGGGAAAAGAGGACTTAAGGAATGTAACATGGCGAGAAATATATATTTTTCCATTAGCATCTTCACAACGATATCCTTTATGTGAGGGTGAGTAACCAAGAAACGTGCATGGTGTGGAGTGAAATTGGAGTTTGTGAGTGTTATGTGGCCTGAGGTTTGGGAAACACAAATAACCAAAGACTCGAAGAAAAGAGTAGTTTGGTTGGGTCTGAAATAATTTTTCGTAAGGTGACACATTGCCTATAAAGGAGGAAGGCAACCTGTTTATTAGATAGACAACACTACTGAAGGCATCATTACAATAGTACAAAGGCATAGATGCATGTGCCAGCATGGACAGAGCTGCTTCCACGATCTGCCTGTGTTTCCTTTCAACCAATCCATTCTGCTCAGAACTATAAGGACATTTAATCCTTTGTTGAATGCCTTGTTGAGCTATGTAATTCCGTAATGCCTGAAACTCTCCTCCCCATCAGTTTCGAGTGCTAGAAGCTTGTAGCCAAGAATCCGGTCTGCTTGTTTATGGAACACCGTGAAAATATGAAGCACATCTGATTTTTTCTTCAAAAAATAGAGCCATGTGTATCTAGTAGAAGCATTAGTAAAAGCAACATAATAATGGAAGCCATTAGAAGAAATTGCAGTAGGGCCCCAAACATCTACAACTACTAGTTGTAAGAGTTTATTGTATTCAGTTAAAACACTTAGAAAAGGGCAATTTGTGTTCTTTTCCTAAGTGACAAGCAACACAGTCAAGAGAAGCTGTAGATGAACCAAAGTCTATATTACAACGATGTAACGCCTTTTTGAGTGTAGCAATACAAGGATGTCCGAGTCTAGAATGCCATAGACTGAAGGGAGAGAAGCAACAATAGCAAAACACTAAGCTAAAGAAGAGGGGTCAACTGCATGGGACATGTTAGACAAGTCAAGTTTGTATAGGCCATTATGCACTAAACCTTGGAGCAAAACCTCATTGGTTTGTAGATCCCGAACTCGACACTGTTTAGGAAAGAACTCAAACATTACTTTGTTATCCTTTGTGAACTTGGACACAAATAGTAAATTTTTGGTTATCCCAGGTACAAACAGTAAAGACTTCATGAATAAAGGACGTGATCGGGTAAGGAGAGAAGATTGTCCAGTTGACCGCATAGGGAGAGCATTACCATTGCCCATATACACCTTACCTGAGTCATTGTATGGAGTACTGTCAGATAGTGAAGTAGAAGAGTGAGTGAGGTCGTGTGATGCTCCTGAGTCTGGATACCATGTGTTATCACCTACAGTTTCAGGAGTAGCAGAGAGCTTGAGGGAGAGCTTGTGAGCGAGTAGGTGTTGGTCTTGAGACAGGTGCACTGACATGTGGCATAAAATTGACAACAAATGGATTAGACCAGGCATGAGGATGTACTGAGGGAGCAAACCAATTCTGTTGAGAGTAGGGAGGCACAACGGGCAGAGGAGTCGACACCTAGGGATTAATGGAGGGACTATTGCTAGCCATGCAGATGTTGGCCTGAGGAGATGGAGGGGGTCTATAGCCTGTGCTCTTATAGTTGGTATCAAATCGGTAATAGCATCGATCAATAAGGTGACCAACCTTCCCACATAATTGAAACTGGAAGCGAGAGCTTGAGTAGCAACCACGCCCACGACCACGACCACCTGAAGTGGGTCGATAAGTTGGTGTAGAGATACTGTTGCCTTCAAAAACAGTAGGCTGGTGAGTGATCATGTTCGCAGAATTGGGAGCATCAAGTATAGTGAGCTGTTGACGAGCTTCAGCATCAAGCAGCATAGTGGTAACGCCCTGGACACTGTAGGGCACTGTACTTGCAGTGATGATTATGAGAATCGACTCATACTCGAACGATAGGCCATTAAGAATGGCTGTAACATGTTCACGCTCACTGATAACTTCCCCACAGTTAGCAAGACTGTCACAATAGCCTTTGATTTTCATCAAGAATTCTCTTATGGAGAGATCAGCCTTTCGCTGGGAATGCAATGCTCTTCTATAAAACATTAGCTGAGAAATAGTCTTGCTGCCAAACAAACTAACAAGAGCATCCCAAAATTGAAGACTTGTATCCAGGCCAATAAGATGAGGAAGAACAGAGGGACTCACCGAGGACAACAACCATGAGGTTAGAGCACTGTCTTGCTGTTCAAAACGAGCAAACTTAAGATTTTCTTGCGAGACACCAGCATCATCAAGAACAAATTTAAGAGGGGCAACAAACTGCGAGTCAATATGTTTCTGGAGTTTAAAAGTCTTGACAGCAAGCAGAACTTGCTACCGCCATAACAAGTAACTATTATCATTAAGAAGCACACTGATCTTCTTAGTGGAGAAAAAACGACTATTAACAACATCATCTTGAAAGGTAGACGACATAACTGGTGCAACAGATTGTACAGCAGACGGGCTGGAGGGCGAACTTATGAGAAATTACTCCAGGATGAAATGGACATCTGATACCATGTTAAGATTACACTAAAGAAGTGAAAAAGATACTGATATTATTTCAGAAAGATACTATGAAGAGATTGATTTTCTCAGAGAAACTTGTGCATGCTTATATAGAAACGCATGCAACCTATAACTGCTGGTAACCGTAATAACAGCTAACAGTTATTAACAACAACTTTAACAGAATAATAACAATTGTCAGTTCACTAGATCAGTTATTATTTTAACACATATGTTCAGCAAAAGCAGGTATGCTGGTAGTAATAAACATTCTTGCTATCGTTTCAAATATATGGAAATCAATTCCCTACCTTTCTTATACATAGCGTTTTCAAAAAAAAGATGGAGACAAAGGAAATGGCAACTTAATATTACAAATGCAGAGATAGTATGAGGACGCCAACACTCAACCGGTCATTCTTCTGGAGACTCAAAGCAGCGTAGTTTTAGATTCAAAATGATGTATTAGGTTTAGGGTATTGTAAATGTTAAGCTAATAACTAATAAAGGGCCTAAACAGAGGGGCATTAGTATCAATTATTTAAGCTTTAGTTGTACAACTGATTATTTACACAAATAAATAGCCATCAATGATCTATGACCCAACTACAAAGGACCATCTAAACAAACACAAGCAGGTTCAACACCTGGCTAATGTCCACATGAAAAGTTTCAACCAATAATTTAAAGAAAAAAGCTACCTTTCCCTATATACATCTAAAAAGTCTTGGACCAACAAAATTAACGGAGAAGGTTGGTAAAAACGAATAAAATCGCCTGTCTATCAACCTTAAGTTAATTCCATTGTAATTAAGGGGTTACGAGATGTAAACAGAACATCATCTCCAATCCCAAAGAACCAAAGCCAAATCTTGTGATTATAATAAATGGGAAAGAATCATACCTTAGTGGTGAAGATAACCAAATTTGTCGATCAGGGATTTGTTTATTCAACACATAGGTGACCAAAGCCCCAAGTTTTAGTGTCAAACTTGATTCTAACAATTGCAAGGCAATGTGTTAAACCTCACAAAATGAAGGAAAGAAAAGTTCCAAAATCAGCAAATCTTACTTGCCTCAAGTTTTTTCTTGAAGGTCATGGATTATGGAATTAGCTAATTTATGAAATTCATCCTCCTGCAGAACCCAACTGTTTTCACATTAAAAATTAGAGGGAAAAAAGTTCATATTTTAACAGTTTATTAATGAAAAAAAAATTGTGGGTAATTAGAAAGAAACGATATCGGTAATGGATGGCAGCAGGTGTCTGGGAATCCTTGAGGAGCTAACAGGTGGGGAAGGTGGAGGTTTGAGTAGTTTAGAGCTTATTCTGAGAAGGGATAAGCTGAAAGTCATAGCCGACCGAAATCGAAAGCTGAAACTCTGAGGGTAGGGGGTAAAATCTTGGATTTCAATTAGCTCATATCCTAAAATGAAGTCGACATCGTCTTTATCCGCATTAAAAAGGAGTTTATAGGACGAACCGACATACTGCAATCTCTTAGTTCCTTCACCCAGAGCTATGGCTTTACGTTTTTTTTTTCCGTCTTCTTCACGTAAGGCCCAGGCCAATCTGTAAGTTATTTTACTGGTAAAATTTAATATTAATACTTATACAGTTGTAATTAAAATCTGAATAAAAAATTATTAAATTAATAGTACTTAGAACTGAATGAAACCCATAAGTTGATTTCCATTTCAGAAAAAAGATCACTTTTATATATATATATATATATAACTCGAGTTCAAGCGATTTAAATGAGCCCCACCCCAATTAAATTAATATTATTTGAGCATAAAAAACATGTGACCGAGCTAAATCAGGTTGATATCATACCAAGCCAAAATAATTTGATTATATCTTGAATTGAGCTTAATCTTAAAAGTTTCTACCTGATCATCTACGAATTTCAAATTAAACTTCTTTATTACAATTAAAGGTGTTCATGAGCTGAGTCAAATCAAGTTTGGACCAAACTTAAATATGATATTAACATATTTTATATTTATCCAAATCTAACCCAACCAAAAATATAAACTTAAAATTTTATCCAAACTTATTTATATTTGCAAAAGACTAAATCAAATCAATTTTAGACCCTCATATTATTTTTTAAATTTTTATATATAATCATCCTAATATTATATTAATATTTACATTAGAGTAATATTATATATTTAGTATATATTTATTTTTTTAATGTGTTCTAGATTAAATAGTACCTAAAAATAACATAATACAAAATATTATAAAATTAAAAAGCAGGCCGAACCAAGTTGGGCTTGGGCCTTAAATATTTAAACTTGATCCTACCTATATTTTAAATAAACCTAATTTTTTTGCCCAAACCTATTTTTCGGGCATAATATATTTACCAAAACTCTCCAAAATTTTAGACAAACCTTTAGGCTTAGTTGAGTAGTTCAGTCCATGAACAAGTCTAATTACACCCTAATATAAAGAGTTGGTAATCCTCAAAAAGGCTTATAACTAGGTGACATGGAAACTGGATTACATACACGAGAAATGAGCAGTATATTGTGGTAAGCAGGCAACTAAGAGGAAAAGTACACTGAAAGTGAAAAGAGAGAAAAAGAAAAGTAACTGCCCTAGGCCTATTCCTATCCATCTATACAAAGCATTCAAATCCCAGCTCCACACAAACACTAGATTCTCAACGCTTCTTTGCTACCAAATTTCACATTTTGTTTTAGCTGTCATCACCCTTGGCTGCAATCTGAGCACAACAATCAACCCTATCCAACAAATCAAAGTTTAAAACTTAATTTTCAAAGGACTTCATAAAAAGGATTGTGTACATTACAAGTAATCATGCATTTAAAATCACAAAACTTTATACATGTTTTATTACAATCAGACCCATCAATGAATTCTCTGCTACCGTGACAACTAAGAACATATCTGGATATGGGTATGAATACTAAGAACATAAAAAAACATTGAGGTAACATAGATCATAAATGGATTTCAATCAAATATAGATTTAAATTACCTGAATCAGTAAGCACTTCTCATTCTGGTTCATATCAAGTATCTGCTAACAAAAATACAAACGAGTGAGAGACGTGATTTGAATATTAATACCATACTGCTTAACCTCAGGATGAAACCTATTATGGAGTAGAAAAAACATCACATCCTACATGCCTCACATATTTCTATACCTCTAGTTTGGTTTAGACCAGAAGCAAGAACAGAGCACTGATTCAACCTTTAATTCACATCAAGCAATGAATTCAGCACAAATATTTGATCCAAGTTGCACGATAGACAAACATTGCATATCTCCAAGAGCATTCTCAAGACCCCATATGTATGCTTTCTTGGCTGTTACAACTATGCACCAGGTTCATGGGTTTAATAGTTGTCAGTATTTCCATAATATCTTCCAAGCCGATACCCAAGAAACTGCAAAAACCTCATTTCGCCTGCAACTTACCACTTCTCAAAACTGTTTTCATTCCTCCAATTGGACTACTGTTTTTTAACTTTTAACAAGAACTAGGGCGTAAACCAAACTCTTCTGCTCCCAAGCTATTCAAGTTCGACTTGAGAAAAGTTCAAACTTGATTGGGTCAGTCTCAAGCAGCTTGAGGTATCAAGCAACCTAGTTTGAGTATCTTAATACTTAATTCAAGCAATTCACAAGCGTAATAAAGCTTTTAATTTATGGATGGAGCTTGAGTTAGAGTATAAATGGTATAAACAAACTTAATTAGGCGAAGCTGAAGTAGTTGAATTTTACTATGGCCGATCCTGAGTTTAATCACCTAGTTCAATTTTATTTCGAGATCAAATCGACCTTCGAGCAGTGAGTTTCGAATCGAGCTTCTCAACCTTGGCTTAGCTCAATTAGAGGCCTAACAAGAACTTCATCATGTACATAAAGCAAAAAAATAAAAATCAAGTCCAGAAATTACTGTAGAAAGCTTTATAAATTATAAGGCCCAATTAAAGCTGTTGATTACCATAAAATTAAATATAAAATCAACTCAAACCTCTGTGCTCCTCCTCCGCATCATAATATTCAAGTTCCTCCTCCGGTACCGGCTGCAGCTCCGCATCTTCTCCGGCAATCTTCTTTTTTCCGGTCTCCTCCTCATCGGGGTACCGGACCACAACCACTGGACAAATACAGTGGTGGACGCAATAATCACTAACACTTCCAAGCCTTTCTTTGCTGGTCCTCCTAGCAGCTCCAAACCCTCTGCTTCCCATGATCACCGCACTCAGCCCTAACCTCTCCACTTCCAAACACAATCTCTCTTTGAGGTCATGGTCTTTCACTATGTGAATCTTAAACGGAATCTGAGCATCCACTAACGGCTGCGCCAGCGTGTTCGCTTTCGTCGTCGTGAAAAGGTCGAACTCGTTCTCGAGCTTCTGCTGCAACTCTTCGTCAGCTGTGGCATTTTCGTGATTAGTTGTGGAGTTAGGGATGGATTGGACTTGGACGGACCCCCAGTCGGCTCCGTAAAGGACGGATGTCGGACGGACGTGGAGGAGTATCACGGCGTCTCCGGGACGAAGGTAGTTCTGAACAGACCATCGGACTGCGTAAGCGCTCTCGTCGCTCAAGTCGACGGCGATGGCTATCCGACGTTGGGCATCAGCGGTAGAAGTAACGGTCAACGGGACACGTGGCGACGAGGGTTGGATCCGGAGAGAAGCGAGGGTGGAACCGGAAGGTCCGGCTCCGATTGAGGATGGTGTTGTGGATTCATTGCAAGGAAATTAGTCGTTTTGCGGGGAAACAGAAAAAAATGCGATGAGAGCTCTATGAAACAGCTGATGCGTTACCAGCTTCTAAACTGCGCCACTAAGCAACACGATATTGATACGCCGACCTTTTGACTTTACTCATTTAACTAGTTTTTCTGAGGGTTAATTTCTCCAAGCATCCTCAAACTATTGTTTAAATTTTAATCAGTCTTTAAACTTCAAAACATTTAATTAAATTCTTAAAGTATCAATATTATAATAAAAGTAAGTTCTTCCACCAACCTACCATTAATTTAAGCATTAAATGTCAATTTAGATATAATGTAAAGCATATTTAGAAGACAAATGAAAATTATAAATACATGTATGCCTACCATATGAATAATTTAAATTTGATATGTTATAAAAGTCATACAGTTATAATAAAATTTATAAAGATTATTTTTTTCCTTTTTACATTTTGGATCTATATGTCTTAAATGCGTTCTATGTTATATCTGAACTGGCACTAATGAAATGATTTGATTAATCAATAATCAATACCGAGACTTTAAGGACTTAAATTAGAAAATTTTAAAAATAAAGAGCAATTTAATATTTATGAGTATTTTTGCTGGAATTAACTCTTTTTCTATGTATTTGGCGTTTGTTTGACTTTTTGGACTGGCCCAAACGGCGAAGCCCTTAGTAAAATATCTTACCCATAATAAGTTTCTTCTGATTTAAGTAATTTTCCACTACTTGTCAACTGTTGGTTAGATTTTGGCACATCCGTGAGTAGAAACAATTATGTAAAAATATAATATTTTAAATTTATATTTTTTGTGAAAAAAAATTAAATTTTAAATACTTACCAACTAAATTACTCTTGACACTAAAACATTTTAATTGAGTATAGATATTTATATCACAACTAATTATATGCTTTTTTAGAATTAAATTATGGAGGGTATGGAATGTGGTTGAAGCTGGAGGATGCTCACCCTCTAAAATTTTCGCAAATTTTAATCATTTAAAATTAAAAATAATTAAGTTCTTTTATAATTTTTAAAAGAAATTCAATTGCTTCCTCCACAAGGGTTTTAAAAAATAAAATTAAACCTTTTAAAATTAAAAAAAATTATCTCAAAATATTTAAAGAATTTAATTAAACCTCTCAATTGGTTGAAAGTAAAGGTTGAAGTTACACGAGAATTCAAAAATAATCTTGTAGGAATCTATAAGGGAAACTTTATCTAGACTTTCAACATGTCCCAACGAGCTTTTGGGGTGATTCTTATGCTTAAATCATATATTCAATTTCTCTTTGTAACAATTTTTAAATCACCTAATTTCGAATTATATAGCTCAAGATATGATTGTTTTCGTAAAGCAATGCAACCGTACGTAAGAAGTTTGACACTTATTGCTTACTTTCATAAGGGTAACTTTGACTTAAATTTACGAGACTTTTTTACCATCTTTTGGGAGATTCTAGTGCCCAAATCATAGATCTACGAGTTCTCTTTGAATCGATTTTTGAATCACTTGATTTTAAGGTTTGTAATTCGAAATATGATCTTTTTGCGAAAGGAGTGCAATTACCTATGGACAGTTCGAGTTCAATAGCAACTCAACTTCTCCAACTTATCAATGTCGATCAAAACACAACCAAGAACTAAATTATTGATGTTGTATTGTTACTAACTACCGTAGTTGATCCTAAATGCATAAAAACATTTTAAAATTCTATTGTGGAATTCATTACGTTTTTCTAATAGCAACTTAGTTTGTGAGTAGCCTTGGTTCATTTTCATTCTCAGTATCATCATTAGAGACAATTTCGTAAGTGTCCGCTGCAACATGCTTTCCTTTCTTCCATTGACAAGAATACTTCAATTCAAGCAACATTGGCTCAAAGACCTCATCATTGTCAACAATCTTGAGCTTTTACTTAACAAGGATTTGGAAGATAAAGGGAGGGAAAGGTAAAGTAACCCTATTGGTTTCTAAATGCTTAATAATTTCATAAAATATTATTTGCCAAAGACCTTAAGGGCAAAAGGAAAACCTTATAAAGAAACACATACATTTTCTTGGTGACCACATCCCGCTAATTGTTTGGTGAGCATAAAAATCATCATAGTCAACAATGGTTTGATCACCATCCATTAGTTGATGGTGAAGGAAGTCACTAATGGCTCTAGATGGAATCAAATGGTGCCCTCGCACAAGTACCCGCATATAATATTCATGGTTTCCATTTCGGATTTATTTTTGCAAGTTAGCAAAAAAATTCAATATAACGTTCTGGACAAAAAGACTTTGCCAGCTAACAGTGAAAAGTAGTTGATTGTGCTCAAGAAAACACAAATCTAGGCTCCGTTTGTTTGGCAGTAAAATGTTTTCCGAAAAATGATTTCTGGAAAATGATTTACTTTTCTGGAAAATGATTTGCGAAAATATTTTCCGTGTTTGGATGAATCATGTAAAATATTTTCATTGTTTGGCGCTTTTCCGAAAATATTTTCCTAAAAACTGCTTTTACATATATTAATAAATTTTATATACATATTAATAAATTTTATATTTTAAATTGTTTTTACATATATTGCAATAATTTATTTATAAATAAATAAATTAAATTAAATATATAATAATACTCAATTATGAAGTTACATTATTAACCGTCATAAAATAAAAACAACCAACCAAAGTTAAATTTTGTAATTGTGTTAAAAAAAAAAAAAAACAAGGATTGAATAATTATAAATAAACTTCCAAACCACAATTAATACTAAAATTAATAATATTATCCAAACTTTAAGTAGTCACAAAATGTTAGCACTTGAAGATGAAATGTCTCCTTCATTTTGATGATATTTTGAACAAGATTAATGAAATTGAAAATAATAATGATGGCGTGTACCAAGACTTGGATTCTCCATTTTAAGCGAAATTGATATTTCATGCAATTATTCTTGTGTTTTTCTTGTTCAATATTTTAACAATAATATTTATGTTTTAATTGTTGATGCTTAAAATAAAGTAAGATATATTTATTTCATGATTTGTAATCTATTTACCAACGATTGAACTGTTTATTCCTCAAAATGAGTATATAGGTTTTTCTCATTTCTCACGAAGTAACTTTTTTTTTAATCAAACAACCAAAGTCCATTTAGGAAGCAATCATGGTAAGAAATGAATCAAGTTGCAAATGCTCATCATTTTGCTACATGTAAATCAATGTAATATTATTTTATATATATTATACACTTTGAACGAAGAACGAACTCCGAGTTGGTGGAACATTAAGTATTTCGAAGACTTGCATCAAATAAAGCAATAGCCTTTGTTTCAATATTGTAATCAAGATATATGTATACCATTCGTCATTTGACATTTATTTCTTTGCTAGGAATGGAGTAACAAAAATTGCTTACGTCTTTCTGCCCGTGGTCGTGTTATGTAGGAATGCGTATGCGGAGTATTCGAGTATGCAATATTCCCTAAACGTGCTTCTATTATGTTCTTGTTTTGTTTTAAAACCTTTTATTTCAATTTGGATGAACTTCATCTCCTACCTTAAGCCATGAATTTGTATCCACTTAGCCTTATTACCGGGATCGTACCTCGGCAATTTCCCAAACAAAATCTTCCCTGAATCAACCGAAACTCGATATCACTCACATTGCGCTTGAAAACCGAAAAAGCTAGAGACATCGATTTAGATTTATGATAAGCTAACCTTTACTCTCCGTATGATGCTAGAGTTGCCAAAGGTTCATTTGTCTTCTTAACTTGTCCTATTTGCCGATAAAATTGATCATCCGCAACGGTTGCAACCACCTAATGACCGATAAACAAGATCGATGTAAGTTTATATATATTGGAACTTTATAAAAGAAGAAAAAAGAGAGAATATTAACATGCATTATCGTCGGATTGAGGTACAATACAATTAAAGGTGAAGGAGAACTTACACTAAAATATGTGTTCCCAATTCTAAGATTTCTCCATCCATCTTCACATATGGTTTACCTCCGGACATGAAAAGATTGGGCGAAACCTCATCCGGTTGACGTTAAGTGGGCAAGACAAGAGAGTTTTGAGTTTCAAGACCACAAAATTAGTATGTAGACTTTAAAGAACAGAAAAGAATTAATAAAACTGAAAGGAGAATGCACTAGCATGATAACAAATAGAATTGCTAAGAAGAATATCATCTAAGCAGGTTGTGAGCCACCATATTTTTCATTGCATAAATGCAAAATATTAACCAATAATTAGGATAAAAAAATACAAAAACTACATGCAAAGGTACAGGACTCCTCTAAGCAAAGAAACTATTAACCTTCTTTATGTAAGAATTTCACCGGTCAAGCTTTTAAGAAGCCATTCTCGATCATACTGCAAACCTGCATTGACAGAAAATATAGTGAGCAGACCTTTTAGATCTATACCATAGATAGAGAAAGAAATCAGCAAGCAAAGATCTTCCATGCATGTGTGCATAAAAAAGAACAATGAGGGATTCGACATTAGAATCTTAAACAGAAAAGCATTGTTTATTTTTCATTCAGAGCATGCACATGCTTGGGTGAGATGCAAGACCTCAAACTATGGCTAGCATATAGAGATGGAACTAGCTTTATTTTTAGGTTAAGGTATCATATATTTATCCCTTTACTCAGCAATGCTTGGTTCCTACTTAAATCTATTGCTAATAGGAATCAATAGGCCTCAACTGAACTAAAACAAAACCATAGTATACCATTATCATGACAATGTAGAAATTTGTGTAAAAATTATGATGGAAGAGATCATGAAGATGCAGTGTTTTATCATTTACTTTGGCTGATATAAAGATAGTGTTCTCACCATGGGAAATAACATACAAAAATCAAAAACCATCAACTTGGTTATAAAAAGTTCAGTTTGAGCTTTTGGTATATTAATGGAAGGAAAATGAACATATGGTGTTGGTTTAACCATAAACTATAAAACAAGCCTATGTCCTAACCATAAAGATAACAATAGGTTACCCGTATTGCTCAGAGGCCAACCATTCATACTGAACACTGTGCATGATTTTATTGGATAGATGGTTATAGACTTAAGGTGGCAAGCAGAACTTGATAGTCGATCTTCAAAGCCTGTAATTCAGAAACAACAAAATGTTAGCCGCAAATGCGTAAAAGCCAAGAGCGAATATGGACGTTTGCAACATAGAAACAAAAGCCCCCATTTTTTCCCCTTGAAATAAAAGGAAAAGAAAACCAAAGTGATGCATTATGCTAACTTAACTAAGGATGTACAGATGGTCCCTGTAAACAGGACATCAAAAGTGTATCTTGCTATCACAAGTACCAAATATGAGAGATTTATGAAGAATCTACATAGAAAATCGAATCCATCTAAAATAGTACCATATAATAATAGACGAGCACAATGTGAGGTTTTTGGAGCATCTACCATTGGCAAAAGTTCAAAAGATAGAACTTTTCAGATACAATAAAAGGGGAAGGCTTAAAGTTTTAATCAAATTTGAAATTAGCAAATCAAAGCGAGTTAAAAAATGGTCATCTAAGGACAAAGAAACAAACCTAAAGCGGCAAAGAGATAACAAAAAATAAGGCGCTTTAGTAAATATAAAGGGAGAATTAGAACACTCACAAGATTTCTCCTTTGCTCAAAGGCAACAAAGAAGGGCGAAAGCAATCGGATCAATCACAAAAACCGAGAGATGAGCAAGGTTGAAGCCATAGTTCAAGCAAACAAAGAAGAAGGAAAATCTCGAGGGAGCAAATGAAATGAATCAGAGAAATTGAAAAAAAAAATAGGTTGAATCAATTAGAAAGTGTAAAGCTCTAAACTGCGAAAGAGGGAGTAAAACTTACCTGAACTTAAGAAATTTGTTGGCTGAGAAAGAAAGAAGGAAGGAGAAGAATGAAGAAGGGAAGAAGGAGAACGTACCTGGATGATGAAGGGGAAAGCTTTGGAAAATATCTTACCAAAAAAAATCGGTAAGACGTTTTACAGGAATAATGAAGCCATTTTACCCGTGTTTGTAAAATGTTTTCCTTGAAGAAAACATTTTACATCAACCAAACGCTGGAAAATCTGAAAAATGTTTTCCGGAAAACATTTTCTAGCAATCAAACAGAGCACTAATCTATACCCTAATATAAAAGTTGAAAATTATTTTATGGACCCTTACAACCACATTATTTATCATTCTTTTTTAATTATTTAATGACATTTAAATAATTTTTTTTCAAGTCATTAATATATAATTTTAATAATTTTTTAACCCTAAATTCGTACCCTAAGTCTCAAACCTCAAATGCTAAACTCAAAATCTCGAACTCCAAACTTTGAATCTCAAACCCGAACCTAAATCAAAGTAAAATACCTTGAAATTAAATCAATGTAAAATACTTTTAGAAATAGCCCAGTATTAAATAGTCCATATTCAATTTCACTTTTTTTAAAAAATCTTAATAGCTTAAAAAATTTTAATCATGTAATTAGAAATTTAAGTTAAAACATTTTATAACAGATAAAATAGGGAATATGTCAAATCAAGAAAAATAAAAATATTTTTGTGTTTTGAAATTAACAAAAATTACTATGATATTATGCCATATTAGTAATTTAGCATGAAAATCACTGACTCGTAAACGAAAAAAAAAAAAAGAGAGTTACATAGTTTTAAAAAGAGAAAAAAAAGAAGTCACATGAAAATAATCTATAGTTTAAGGACTTGTAAGTATATTAGCAATTAAATGTAGTTGGCCACAGTTTCTTTTAATATTAATTTTGATAAATATCAAGAATTATTCATAATTTTTAACCCTTAAATATAAAAATAATGCATTTTAACACATTTAAATTCATATATTCTCACACAAACTAAGACTGATTCACCATAATTATAAGGTTATGAATAGTTATCACATAAATATTAAAGCTTGATAATTACGTTGATATATAGCTAGGTGTAAAGCAATGATAGGAGAGTAAAAGTCATATTTTCCATGCTATCAACTATGTTCTTCATAATTAATGAACAAAAAGGACAAATGAAAGCTTTCATTTTTTATTTACAAAGAATACTTATGTTTACCAACAAAATTAAGCTTTGGTTTCACAATATATATATATATATATATATATATATATATGTGCTTTATTTTCAGCATTTGATTCACACTTTAAAATACTTTTCAACCTTTTTTTTTTTTTCCACAGCTGCAACATTTTTCGTCTTTTCTACTATTATTTATGATTCACATAGAGTAGAATCCAACAGCTTTCGGCCAAAACGAAACGCAAGGAAAGACACTAAATTATCCATCTATGAATGGTTGATGAATCTGCTCTTTATATTACATATCGAGTGACGCTAGGAAAGGAGACGCGCATGAGCTAAGCAGGTGACATTACCTGCTGCTGATATAACCTTAAAATATTTACTCAATAAAATTTAAATTCATTTAAGTATTTATCATGTTTAATTTTAATAGTTTAATTCGTTGTTTGTAATATAAATAATGTTATGTTGCATTTTTTTGATCATATATTTTGTTTCTAACTATTTGATTGATTTATTAGGAGAAACTAAAGGATAAAAGGGCGGAGTATGAAGCGATCGCTTCGAGTGATAGTTCTATTAATCTTAACGACATTGATAACCGAATTATTACTGAAGTTTTGGGTCCTGAAATGTATGGTCAGGTTAGATTTCAAGGATTTTTTGTTAGCCCAACCTAATATTTTGGATCTAGCTCGCAGCAATACATGCCTTTGGGGAATCAGGCTCAAGTTGAAGTTCAAAGGTTAAGAGACCAGATGGCTTAGATGCAAGTGAGCACAGTTGAGCAAATTACTCAACTTAAAGTGGAGGCAGCATCGAGAGAAGTAGAGGCTCAAAAAAAATATGAAGAACTCCAGCTACAACTTAAACCGGAGGCAGCAGAGAAGGAAGCAAAGGCAAGCAGAAAATATGACGAACTCCGGCTACAACTTCAGAATATGATGAAGATGTTTCAGCAGTCGCAGAATCTGCCATCTTAAACATTTGTTTTCTTATTGTGAGAATATTTTAACAATATAACTTTTGAATATAATAAATTCTGTTATTTCATTTATTAATCATATACATATTTCTTTCGTTGGATTTGAAGTATCATTTAGATTTACAGTTTTTGGTTGGATTTGATGTTATAGGAAATTATGTTGACAATTCGGGTTCTATATGAATGAAAATGGGTTGTTAAAAATCTGCTAAAGTTAGTGGCGTTTTTCCACAAACGCCGCCAAAGAACATAACTTTTAAAGGCGTTTTTAGGAAAAGTGCCAGTAAAGAACATGACCTTTAGCGGCGTTTTTGGGAAAAGCGTAGCTAAAGGTCATAAAGAATTGCAATAGCTAAATGATGGTGTGCAATATCAGTCAACCATAAACTTTGCGTTTGTGGATGGAATCCCCCGAGAAGGGTTAGAATGACAGTTCCTGATCCTTGGGAGGTACCAAATAAATGACTACTTGAATCGGGGTTTTGAGCATAAAGATTCCATTGACCTGAAAAAAATTGGCCTAACCCTTCGGGATGCGGTAATATATCTAAGAAATTATTCCATCGAACATATTCCTCCCGGGATCCTGGAATAGCTACATAGACTAAGTGCCTGTCCAAGCCAAGGAACTTACTCCGAATAGTCCTAACAAATGATGATTGAGACGAGATTCGGCGTTTTTGAACCACAAAACGTTCGATTTCCATTTCGATTGTAGGTATAACTAATCCGCTATTAAGGATAGAGCAGAAAGAAATAATAGAAAAACAGCTCCAGTATAAAGATCTTCATTAGTACGTAACCCGATTGTATACCACCACTAATAAACACCAGAGTAAGCGATATTCACTAGACTAGGAGTGCCCCTTCTAGTAAAAGCTTCCACCGCCGGTTGACCAAAATGAGGATCCTACATTGCATGAGCAATCGACCTTATATGTAAAGGATCCTGTACCCATGCCTCAAAATTTCCACGCCAAGCTACATGAAATGATTTAGGAAGTCCACGAAAAATAATTGCTAATTGCCAAGTGAGAAGCAAAATATTACGATAAAGACGTTCTCAAGAATATCATCATGACTCTTGAAGTCATGCGCGGTAGCAATACCAAACCAAATACGAAGAGTAGTGGGGTCCTGAGCTAATCCTTGGCTAAACCTTGAAAATCTTAATGCTATAATACCTTTCAAATCCTCTTAGCCATTATCCTACTGCAATAATTCTTGCTAAGAAGAATGCCCATGTTGTGGCAATTCCACCTAGAAGGTAATGGGTTACCCCTACAGCACGTCCTTGTACAATGCTCAAGGCTCTAGGCTGAGTAGTAGGAGCAACTTTTAATTTATTATGAGCCCAAACGATGTTTGTGGGGAAAGCGCCACTAAAGGTTATGTTCTTTAACGACATTTTTGGGGAAAGTGCTGCTAAAGGTCATGTTCTTTAGCCGCGATTGTGGGGAAAGCGCTGTTAGAGGTCATGTTCTATAGCAAAAACGCCGCTAAAGGTCATGTTCTATAGTGGCGTTTTTCCATATAAATGCCGCAAAATTTAGCGGCGTTATCTATAGTGGGATTTTTTGCGACGCTTATCAAAACGCCGCAAATTGTTTTAGTGGCGCTTATAAGCGCAACTATAGGCCCAAAAAAGGCCACTAAAAACCTGTTTTGTTGTGATTATTATACCAATTAAAATTATATACAATTGATGAAACACCTCAAACCCGGCCCACGAGCCTTGACCAGATCTGGTATGTTCCTCGAGTAAAAACGATTCAAGTTCATTTGTTCTTTGGAAAACTTTGAGTAATTTTTAGAGAAAATTGGGTTTGTGTTGTGTTCGAGTTGTGAAGTTATTTATTTTTTTTTGAAGTCTAGATTTTAATAAAACTTTATTATCAAAACAATAAGTTAAAAACGTTGCCAAGTTCTTAGAGTTCACTGTTTAAATTGAAAATCTCTTGAATTTAGGTGTCAAAACATTTTCATTTATTATTAAGAAAAATTTACATAACTTTAAATTAAACATCCAAACATAGTAAAGAAATTAAAACACATGCATAAACAATTCATACTTAGTGGCCTTATTACATCAACATAAAACCCAAATTAAATTCAAAGCACTTAAAATAAAAAGTCCAAATAAAATAAATTCCTTCTTGAGCATGGCCACCACTAAGCTCCCGCCGACCGGTCCATCACTAATCGTCACCGAAAAATAATCCCACAATGGGGTGAGTCAAAGACTCAATGTGTAACCACAACACTAAATCCTAACAAATTCAGCATATCAAATCATACATGTTCATATAGCATTCAAATAATATGATGCAAACCCAACCCAAACCTAGATAGTCATCCGCTACACATCACCCGCACCAACTCGCATAATCGTGGGGACTACTAAGTCAACCCTCCATCCGCTACACACCATCGAAGGCGTCATTGCAATGACGTGCTCATCGCCTTTATAAAATTCGTGGCATTACCACCGGATAATATTTTGTGTCATGAGACACCACATTCGAGATAATGTGACCAAGTCACCACATTCGAGATATCGTGACATAAGTCACCACATTCACTTCCCTTTCATAATATCCCATATGCCCCATATCCTACAAATATTCACTAACCACGCCATATCCCTTATTCACATTCTTTTAGTTTCACAAGTGCCATAACAGATCATATTATAATCCTAGTAGGAGTAGGAAAACATACCTGAGTACTTTGTACCATTGCATGGTACCTTAGCCATATTCACATTATTTTAAGAGCACATATATATATTAAACGTTGCCATAGATCTGATTAAGAGATAGTGTGAGGGGTACACACCTGGTATTCTTAACGCTTTATTGAAATCCCGAAAACCCGATCTAATGCTTTAGATCCTTTATTCCTTGTTGTCGATTTGACTACTAATCAAAATCCGAAACTTGTAGTGTTTCCTCTTTATAATCGGCTAACCACTAGATCCATTAACTTGGTTAGTTTTCGGCTTAAAAAAATAAAAAATAGATCTAAATAGTAAATTAGGGCATTGGCCGAATATTCATGTATACTTACCTTACGATACTTAGATCCCAAAATTATCACTTCCTTGTAGTCTTGTCGAAATCCTATAGATATATGTTAGATAAATTTCTAACATCTAATCATAACAAATGGCCCTTGGCGAATATTACACATGCCTTACCTTAGATATTGAAGTCCCTAAACCTCCTTATGGTCGACTAGAGACAGATCCCTAAGAGTCCTTCATGGGTTCGACCAAAGACATTAATAGAGTTAGATTCCTAGTTTAAGCCTAAAAGAAAAGAATGGAAACCGAATGACAATTGGCCTTACCCTTAATACAAAAGTCGACAGCACCTTTGCTTGAAGCCCCCCCAAAGATTCGGTTATGAAGACTAGCTAGTGCTCAAAAGATTTCAGCTTTTGGGATTTAATGGAGTAATCAGCTTCACAAGGATGAAAAGAGAGAGAGAGATATGAGCTTTAGGAAGAATTGACAATGGTTATTTTAGGGAGGGGTTTCGGCTAGAGCAAGAAAAGAAAAAATAAAAGTGATAGCTTAGAAGGAAAAGAGAAAGCGCAAGAGGCTAAATTGCTTAATGACATTCTATTATCCCTTTACTACTCTTAGTGAATTTGCCACCAAGGACTCCTTGGCCTACCAACTCCTTCCCTCTATCTCATCCCTTATTTTTCTCCTTATCACTTTATTTAAAATAATTAAAAAAAATAAAACCACCATTTATCCTTACCTTAGCCGAAATTTTCAAGGGAATTTAAGCACATCTTAAACTCCTCTTAGAGACTCCCATGCAGTCCATCTCTTCCTCATATTGCATAAAAATAAAAGCTTTATTTAGCTTCCCATGCGACTCGATCCTAGGTCTTTCCTCATAGCCCATGGCGTCATTTCCAGAGGCCCTAAGTGGCGCCTCCAAGCCACTTTTCCAAGCCCGTTTGTGTGCCATACTTTCCCTTCATTTTCTCTTAAGACCACCTTGCTTCAGTTCTCCTCTTTTTAACTTAAAACGTAATATTTTCTAAGGCATTTCCCTATATTCCAAGGTTCCAAAAATTCACATAACACATTCATAATATATAAGACATGCTATTTCATATAATTAAGCAAAAATGCACAAGCCCATTTTCGGGATGTTACAATTGATGAAAAATATTAACATGGATCTTTAATTATAAATAAAAAAAATTTGTTACCATATGAAATTTTGGGTGCTGTTAAATTAATAAATATTAAATATTTTGTCTTCACACTCCGATTCTTTAAGTGAATTAAAGGTAATTAAGGGTAGAGCGAGAAAGTGTCAGTTGTACTCAGGAGCATGCAGGGCCTCTATCCTCTTGGCTATAAGCAAAAATTGTTTTTCAACTCTTACCAAAACTTAAAACATTTTTAGCCCTTAGTCAAGTGAAAATATTGTATTTTTAGTCTTTTTAAAAATTTAATAATTTTGTTTAAGTTTTTTAATATAAAATTTTTATTTTAATCCTTTAAAATTTTATAGTTTTATTTCTAAGTGAATTGCTCAAAAATACCAATTTTTTTTTATAAAAATATTGGATTAAGCTATTTTTTTCAAAAAATTATAGGATTAGGTCGAAATAATGAGCTAGAAGCATTTTTAGCTGATTTTCATGAAAATGCTTCCAGTTGGAAGCGTTTTTAGCGTATTGGCAGAAAAATGCTTCTAGCTGAAAGTGCTTCCTGCCACAACAGCTGAATATATTTCCAGCTAGAAGCGTTTTCCCCCAACGATCCTTCCTAACAGCTACACCCCTTAACGGCTATAATAATTTTTTAATCTAAACCCCACATTTTATTTCTTTTTTCAATCCAATCTCACCTATCTCTCTCTCACATTCTCACATCTCTCACAATTCCCTCTTAATTTCTCACTTAATTTTTATTTCTTTCTCATGTCTCATTTTTATTAAAATTTTATGAAGATTTTCTTAAATTATTTTTCTATTACAACTTATTTCGTGTTTTTCAAATTAGTAATGGCAAAATCTTTAATCCGTGTGGATAAGAAGAAAATTTCGACCAATCAATTACAAATGGTAAGAATTTATTATTATATTTAATCTAATTTAATTTAAATATTTTATTGTTATAGTGAAATTTAATATTTTTTATTTTTTTATATGTGGTCTGAAAATCAGATTTTGGAGACGTACATTCGTAATATACTAGCTCCTCCATCATTCGTAATCGAACCATACTTAAGAGATGCGAGATTTTCGCACGTGGCCCGTACAGGTAGGGGGTGTAAATTGGACCCCACACTTGTAAACGCGTTGGTGGAAAGGTGGAGGCCCGAGACGCACACATTCTATCTTCCAAATGGCGAGTGTACTATTACTTTCGAGGATGTGCAGTTACAACTCGGGTTATTGGTGGATGGGCCGGTAGTGACTGGGTCAGTTGTTGTAGCCGATTGGAGAGACGTATGCGAGCAACTTTTGGGAGGGTTCCGAAAACGATTTATGGAGCTCGAATAGATATGAATTATTTGAAAAGGAATTTTGGTGGGCTCGATGTGGATTCAAGTGAAGTCCAAAGAGAACAACACACTCGAGCATACGTCTTTATGATTATCGGGGGCCTCCTAATGCCCAATAAGTAACGAAATCTAGTCCATTTAAGGTGCCTGCTAAAACTCGTGGACTTTAGAGAAGCGGGCGGACTTAGTTGGGGGGAAGCCGTATTGGTGACATTGTACTAGAAGATGTGTTGGGTGACAGAACCAGGAAAAATTAAAATCGATGGTTGCATGCTACTACTGCAAATCATGGGCATGGTACCGACTGCCATTTTTATGTCCTTGAGCGGACTACTCTTATACATTCCCACTTGTAACAAGGTAAAATTCATTAGATAATATATTTACCATAATAAAATTATTTAAAATTTAAATTATTATGTTAATATATTGTTTTAATATATTATTTCAATATGTAGAACCATGGGTCGAGTTACGTGGGACTATCGGATGAGCTTCGAGATATACGGTTTCTATTAGACCAACGATATGAAGTGGAGGCATGTATTTTTTAAATTTGAATCATATAATATTAACATATTTGATTTAAAAATTAATAGAATATATATAACTAAAATTTTTACTATTTTAATATAGTTTGAATGGACATTATTCTCCGATCCGAGAATTCAAGACTGCATCCTGTCTAAATTCTTGATGAATCCCAGCATCTAGCACGTGAAGGTATCATTGGTAGTGTACGCTACGGTGGAGATGCACAAGTTGAATAGAGTGTTGCGACAGTTCGAGTTTAGGCAAACAATTTCGTCGACACCCCAAGAGATCGAAAATCTGCACCATATTGACTTGCGGGGGAGAATGAATAACATTGGCCTATATTCCAAGCGGAACATATCAACCTTTAGAATAATATGTACAAGTTTTTACCTACTTACGAGGCTATTATCGCTCTAAAGTTAGCCTGCGATCTGGAGTATATGCCATGGTTTAGGATCCATGGCAAGCTATATCTGCTAGCGGAAGAGGCGAGGGGTAGGCAACTGCATACGAGGAGGCTACCATAGGTGTCTAGGCATCCAAGGTCTGGAGCAAATGTCGAGGTGGGTCCATTGTCTACACTTACGCAAGAACCAACATCGATGGCCACACCACCTATAACACCCCTAACCCGTATCCGTAGCCAGAATAGGGTTACGAGGCATTACCGATCAAATCACAACATACAACATACATTTATGCACCCATTCTCAAACACCATTCAATCATAATCACATTGTCCCTTATAAGGGCCTACGAGGCCTTAAACATGCTTTAAAAGTGGTTTGAGACTAAACCGATAACTTACAAAAATTTTCAAAAACTTAGGGATTTTTCAAACATACCAGGGTTACACGCCGGTGTGAAAACAAGGCATACATACTGACTTGGGTCACACGGCTGACCACACGCCCGTGTGTCTATCCCGTGTGCCCTTCAAAATGGCCACACTAGCCTGTGTACCAGGCCGTGCCAATCCTATAGGGTATACTGACTTATGCAACACGGCCAATGTAACAGCCCGATTTTGGGGCTAGTTGGAGCAGTGGTTTTGAGGACCACTAATCCGAGGTTGAAGAAAATTATTTTAATATTATTTTATGTGTTATGGCATAATTATATGGGTGTATGAAAATTTTAGTGCTTCAATTTTAGCGATTGTATGCTTAATTGCGAAAAAAGACTAAATCACATGAAGTGCGGAAGTTCTATTTTATAGGCTAAAGGTTTCTAATAGCTATAGAATATTAATTGGAAGCCTTAAATGTGCAATTATACCCTTAGAAAACGAGTGGCTAACCATAAGGGACAAGAAATGTCAAAATTTGGTCAAAGTGGGTGAATTAGGCGACTAAATTGAAGGAAATAAATAAAATAAAGAAAAGATGATATCATCCTTGTTCATTTTCTTCCACCATCGAAATTACCAGAAAAGAGGGGTTTGAGAACTCAAAAATTTCATCCAAGCTTCTCTCCTTGCAAGTAAGTGATTTTAGAGGTCTTTCTTGATAATTTTTGTACTTTTGGAACCTCTAAAGCTTAAGCTAGCTAATGAGGGGACTATTTTGCAAAATGGTTGAAAGTTTAGGGATTTTCCATGAGAGTGTTTATGTTGTTTGCTGAATTTTTATGAAAGAAAATTAATTGTGGTTGTTAAATAAATAACTTTTGTGAATGGTGTTTCTATGAAAATACCTAAAATGACCTATTTTTAAAAGTTATAAATTTAGTAGTAAATGCATTAAATGATTGGTATTGTGAATTTTTATAAGTGTAATAAATGTTCAGCTAGACTTGTTTAATGAGAAAATGTGATGAAAAATAATTTACGAGCCTAGGGGCAAAATTGTAATTTTGCCAAAGTATAAGGGCAAAATGGTTATTTTTGTCTAAGTAGGAATTTTAATGTGTTTCAATTTATATAGTGATTAAATGAGTAAATTTCATTATCATAGATCAAGAAGAGCGCTGAAACAACCTTGATCGGGGAAAAGGCAAGGATACGGACTAAACCGCCAATTAACACATTTTGCACCGAGGTAAGTTTATGTGTAAACGATACATCTTTAATATACATGCTGCTACCTATTGATGCATTGTATGGATGTAAATACTTATTGGTGAGATTGATTGAAATGATAGAAAATGAGTAATTCTCGAATGAATCTCGAAATAAAAATGTGGGTACGAACAAATATCTGTAAATATGTAATTGTTGGTGGGCTATTTGCTATACCACCGTGATTATCATTGTTGGTGGGCTGTGTGTGATACCACCCTATTATTAATTAATGGTGGGCTGTGTGCAAAACTATCGGGTACTTTGTATCATTCCGAAGGGTTCATTGAGAAATTTGTTACGTAAAATATTTCATGTGGCTTTGTGGTGATGAGTGCAGGATATATGTGCAAGTAATTGTGAGCAATGTTTGTGATATGTGTTTGGGTGTGGTAAGATTTGAATGAGTAAGCTTGATTATGAGGTTAAGAATTATTATTGCATAGTGTGTAATGTTTAGCTGAATTTTTAAGTGGTATGATGCTTATTGTTTACATATAGACTTACTAAGCTTAAAGCTTACTCCCTTTCTTTTCCCTTGTTTTATAGTGTCAAAGAGCCAGCTCGAGATACAAAGATAATCAGAAGATCACCCACACTATTAGCACATAGCATTTTGAGTATGGCATGTATAGGGACTAGACTTAGTTGAATGTCATATTATTTTGGCCAAGTGTGTTGGCTCATTCAAAGATAAACTCTTTTGTATAAGGCCATATTGGGTGGCTCTTTTTTTTTATTAATATATAAAAAGATGAGGTTATTCATGATTGTGCAAGTAGCATGTTGATTTACTTGGTTTAAGTATGCATGAATGGGTTGATGGATAAATGTGATTTATGTTTGTATGAGTTAGGGTGATAAAAGGGCTTGGAAAGTAGCCTTGTTCTTGTCCACACGGGTAGACACACGAGCGTGTGTCTAGGCCGTGTGTGACACGGTCAGCCTCATGGGCGTGTAGTTAGGCCGTGTGTCCCCTTGGATGCTAGGTTTACAAGTGAGTATGCTCAGTAGTAAACACAAGGGCAGAGACACAGCCGTGTGGAAGGCACAGCCATGGACATGGGCGTGTGCCCAGGCCGTGTGAAGTCTACACCCGAAGTTTGGAATTTAATTCGCCATACGGTCGAAGGACACGGGCGTGTGCCTTGGCCGTGTGACACTTATGGGGTGATGACGTCAGAAACAGAATGCCAAGGTTTTTGGCACACGAGCTAAGATACGGGCATGTCAAGGCCGTGTGAGGGACACGGGCGTGTGTCCGGCCATTTGAAAACTCCTGCAGGTTCGAATTGAGAAATAATTCCACACGAGTGTGGAACACGAGCATATGATATGCCACACGGGCGTGTCTCTTCCTTCACACGGGCGTGTGGACTGTTTAGTGAAAATTTTCTAAGTTTTTCTAGAGAGCTTCAAAAGAGTTCGATTGATCTCGAACCATTCCTAAAGTGCGATTTGGGCCTCGTAGGCTTGTTTAAGAAATGTTATGAAAAGTTTTAATTTGGAGTGGAAAGATATGTTTCGATTTTGTATAATTGTTTGGGTATAAGTTTAGTAATGCCTCGTACCCTGTTTCGGCGTCGAATACAGGTAAGGGTGTTACATTTAGTGGTATCAGAGCTATGATTTAGTCAGTTCTCGGACTACCGTAGCGTGTGTAAGAGTCTAGCTATACATGTCATGAACATATGTTGTTAGTGTAGTGACTCCTGACAATATTAAAATGTGTTTTCACATAGTAAATGGATTTTGACTGAGCTACTGCTAATGACGCTGCTAGTACTGCGACGGCTCTCGCGCAAAGGACCACGCTTGTAGAGAGTAGACCCGAGACTTTTGGTCAAGGAGAATAGGTTCAGGAAGCCTTTTTCCACATGATGAGTAACTGGTACACCGAATTCATACGAGCACACCCTAATGCTCAACCTCCTCCACCCCACCTATACCTCAGCCAGTTCCCGTGGCTTTTCAAGGTATAGACTTGGTAATAGTGACTAAACCCCCGGTCGATAAAATTCGAAAACAAAGAGCCGAGGAATTTAGAGCTAGTATAGATGATGACCCTGAGAGAGTGGAGTTCTGGCTTGAGAACCCTATGCGAGTATTTGATGAACTCTCTTGCACACCTGAGGAGGGTTTAAAATGTGCTGTGTCATTGTTGAGGGACTCGGCATATCGTTGGTGGAAAATACTAACATCTGTAGTACCGAGGGAAAGAGTGACATGAGACTTCTTCCTAGAAGAGTTCCGAAAGAAGTACATAAGTTAGAGATTTGTAGATCAAAAACGGAAAGTGTTCCTTAAATTGAAGCAAGAAAAAATGACTGTGACAGAGTATGAGCGCGAGTTTATTAGACTCAGCAAGTATGCTCAAGAGTGCGTATTTACGGAAGCTATTATATGCAAAAGGTTCGAAGATGGGCTAAATGAGGATATTAGATTGTTAGTTGGGATTTTGGAATTGAAGAAATTGAAGGAATTTGTGGTTTTGGTCGATAGAGCTTGCAAAGCTGAAGAGTTGAAAAAGAAAAAGAAAAAAGCCATGATTGAGGCTTGAGATGCAAGGAAGAGGCCAATGAGTAAATCGTTCCAAACTCAATAAAAAAGGTCCAAGGAAGCAAACCCTCGAACGATTGCTTTAGTTGGGTATTCACACCGAGATCGAGGTAATACATATTCGGGCTCGAGAGTTCAAGCCACTTCGATGGCAAGCGTGGGCAATACAAAGCCAAATAAATCGGAGTGTCCAAATTATGGTAGACAGCACACTGGGGAGTGTTGGGGAAACAACCGTAATTGCTACAAGTATGGTTCACCTGACCACTTCATCTGGAACTATCCAAAAAGGGATGAGAAGGAAAGAGCGAGCAATGTACCTTCGAGGGGTAGACCACAAAGGAACCTGTGGAATGGGATTAGTAGTAGAGGTGCGCCTAGAGACCCTGCTGTGAGATCAGAGGGTAGAGCACCTACAAGAACTTATGCCATTCGCACTTGTGAAGAGGCATCATCTCTAGACGTGATAACATGTACTTTTTCTCTTCATAATATTTCTGTTGTTGCTTTGATTGATCCGGGGTCTACCCATTCTTATATTTGCATAAAATTGGTATCTAATATGAGTATGGTTATGGAGTCTATAGAATTTGTGGTAAAAGTGCCAAACCTGTTAGGCAAACATGTGCTAGTTGACAAAATGTGTAGAAATTATCCCTTGACAATTAGAGGTCATTGTTTTCCAGCTAACCGTATGCTATTGCCATTTGATGAATTTGACCTAATTCTTGGTATGGATTGGTTGACTGCTCATAATATTTTAGTAAACTGTGGTAGCAAGTTTATTGAATTGTGATATGTAAATGGAGATGTTATTCGGGTTGAATCAGGAAAATCAGATAGTTTTTCTGTAGTGATTTCATCTTTAGTAGTTGAAAAATACATGAGAAAAGGATATGAGTTTCACCTTTGTGTTGAATACTCAAGAGTCAGAGGTAAAGATTGAATCAGTGCCTGTGGTGTGTGAGTATCCGGACATGTTCTTGAAAGAGTTACCCGGGTTGCCTCCAGTTAGAGAGGTTGAGTTTGGTATTGAGTTAGCTCCGAGTACGACACCTATTTTGGTTTCCCCGTATAGGATGGCACCATTGGAGTTAAAAGAATTGAAGGTTCAGTTGCAAGATTTAATGGATAAGGGTTTTGCAAGACCGAACTATTCACTGTGGGGTGCTCCGGTGCTTTTTGTGAAGAAGAAAGATGGGTCGATGAGATTGTGTATAGACTACAGACAACTTAACAAGGTGATAGTGAAGAATAAGTATCCTTTGCCAAGGATCAATGATTTGTTCGACCAATTGAATGGAGCTACGGTGTTTTCTAAGGTAGACTTAAGTTTGGCTATTACTAGTTGAGGGTTAAGGAGCAAGATGTACCGAAAACTACATTTTGGATGAGGTATGGCCATTATGAGTTCCTTGTCATGCCGTTTGGCTTAACGAACGCTCCTGAGATCTTTATGGATTTAATGAACCGTGTCTTCCAACTGTATTTGGATAAGTTTGTAGTTGTTTTCATCGATGACATACTAATTTATTCTCGGGATGAGAGTGAACATGCAGAGCACCTGAGAATTATTTTGCAGACTCTAAGAGATAAGCAGTTATATGCTAAGTTTAGCAAGAGTGAGTTTTAGCTCCAAGAGGTCGAATTCTTAGGATACATTATGTCGGGTGATGGCATTAGAGTTGATCCGAGCAATATCTCGGCTATTATGGAGTGGAAATCGTCAAGGAATGTGTCAGAGATTAGGAGCTTTTTGGGTTTAGCGTGTTACTACAGATGGTTCGTTAAAGGGTTTTCCATGGTTGCTACATCGATGACGAGACTGCTACATAAAGATATTAAGTTTGAATGGACCGAGAGGTGCCAACAAAGTTTTGAGAAACTAAAAGCTTTGTTGATTAAAGCACCAGTTTTAGTACAATCTGAGTCGGGAAAAGGTGTTTGTAGCCTACAGTGATGCGTCTTTAAATGGTCTTAGCTGTGTGTTGATGCAAGAAGGAAAAGTAGTAGCTTATGCCTCGAGACAGCTAAAACCGCATGAAAAGAATTATCCGACTCACGATTTAGAGTTGGCTGCTATTGTTTTTGCTTTGAAGATTTTGTGTTATTATTTGTATGGTGAAAAGTGTCAATTCTTTACCGATCACAAGAGTTTGAAATACCTGATGAACCAAAAGGATTTGAATTTGCGACAACGATAGTGGCTCAAATTATTGAAGGATTATGAGCTAGTAATTGATTACCACCCGGGGAAAGCGAATGTGGTCGCGGATGCCTTGAGCAGAAAATCCCTATATGCTTTGAGAGTTATGAGTGCGAGCTTAGCATTGTCTGATGATGGTGCTATATTGGTCGAGTGGAGGGCTAGACCATTATTTCTCCAGAAGATAAGTGAAGCTTAAAAGAATGATAGTGAGATGCAAGTTAAGAGAGCTCAGTGCGAATCGGGAAATAACCTTGACTTTCAGGTTGGTACAGATGATTGTTTGATGTTTCGCAATAGAGTTTGTGTACCTAAAGATGATGAGTTGATTAGGAAAATTTTATATGAAGCATACAATGGTTGCTTGTTAGTACATCCAGGCAGCACAAAAATGCATAATGATTTGAAGAAGTTGTATTGGTGGTCGGGTCTGAAAAGAGATATCTCCGAGTTTGTTACAAAGTGTTTGATCTGTCAACAAGTGAAAGCCGAGCATCAAGTACCTTCGGGATTACTTCAGCTAGTGATGGTTCCTGAGTGGAAGTGGGATCGAATCATAATGGATTTAGTAACGGGGTTACCTATGACTCCGAAAAAGAAAGATGCTGTGTGGGTTATTGTGGATAGATTAACGAAATCGACTCACTTTATACCGGTGCATGTGAATTACCCATGTGATAAGTTGGTCGAGCTGTATATTACTAAGGTGGTAAGATTACATGGGGTGCCTATATGTAACAGTCTGGTTTATACCCTAGTCGAAACAGTGGTTTTGGAACCATAAATTCGAGTCAGTAAAATATTTTTAATATTATTTTCTGTGTCACTGATAAGTGATTAAGCATGTGTTAAAGTTTTGTAAGTTAATTTGTCCGTCTGTGTGTTTAATTTGATAAAAGATTGAATTGCATTAAATGCAAAACTGGTATGCTATTTGTTAATGTACCAATGTGTTGTGGCTTTTAAAAGAAAAGGCCTTAAAAGGCAATTAAACCATTTTAAAAGATAGTGGTTGGTTAATGGTCAATAATGGCCTTGAATTATTTTTGTTTTCTATGTTTATTAAAGGTCAATTTAGTAAATGAATTATAAATGTTTTATAATTAAAACAAAACATAAAACATGGCCATTGTTTATTCTATCTTGGCCGAAAGTCAAAGAAGAAAAGAAAGGGTTTGAATGTCTCTAATATTCGGCTAGCTTTTGATTCAAATTCAAGGTATGGTTTGCTTTGGTTTTTGATAATTTCTACGTTTTCGTAATCGTTGCTTCAAGTGTTATCAAGCCCATGTTTCAATTTTGTATATTGATGATGTTTGTGAGATATGCCATTGATGATATGTTGAGTTTTGTGATGATTTATGGTGTTAAATGAAAGGTTTGAGCTAGATAAACATACTTTGTTCTTGAATTTTTGATGAATTTAGCTAATTAGGGCTAAATTGAAAAAATAGTAACTTAAGGGACTAAATTGCAAATTTGATGGAAAATATGGGATTGTTTGAAATGTATGAACAATCGGCTAAGCATGAGTATGCGATGATTTTGTGAATTTGATGTTTTCAGAAAATAGACTAAATTGATAACTGTAAATGTGAGGGTTAATTTACAAATAGCCCTAAATGTGTGTCCTTGAATTCAATTGAATGAGTTAGTGAATAAAAGAGTTAATTCTGAATATGTATAGATCAAGAACCAAGGAAAACGAACTTAGACCGCAGGAAAGTGAAAGTAACCGAGTAGCCGTTTCCATTCCATTAAATCGAATCCGAGGTAAGTTATTATGCAAATAAGCGTATTTGTATTGAATTGTGCATATTCATATGACTATTGTTAACTATGAATGCTTATGAGATGATCTGTACATGAATTCTGAGATAAGGTTGACTTAGTGTCGATATCCGATAAGTCCCGTATGAACCTAGGAATAGATAGGGTTAGCTATGTCATGACATATGTAACTGTTCTGTTTTATCATGTAAGACCTAGTCTGGGACGTTGGCGTTGATTCGAGATTCGTGTAAGACCACGTCTGGGATGTTGACATCGATATGAGCTTTGCGTGTAAGACCATGTCTAGGACATCGGCATCGTATTGATTCGTGTAAGACCGTGTCTGGGACAGTGGCATTGATATCTGAGTACATGGAAGACCTTGTCTGGGATAGTGGCATCGATATCTGAATACATGTAAGGCTTTGTCTAGGACGTTGGCATTGTATGATTATTCCGAGCTTCTAAGTATCTTATTAGATTCCTATCGGTTCAATGGGCAAATTTGAGTTATGATCATTTACATGAACGTATATTCGTTTCAGGTACGTTTGATATGTACACTAAGTGTGTATCAAAGGTAAGTACCTATGTGACTTTGATTTGAAGAAATGTATGATTGAATATGAGATTATGAATGAGATACAAGAATGGTTATGGGAGAGCTATGTATTTATATGATTCTTGAATTGATGAATGTGGCAAATATGGCCTAGAATATGGATCAAAGCATACATGTTATGAACTTGCTATGAATATGAATTTTGTCAATGTTCCATATGCTTGTATGCTTTATATGATAGGTTTATTGTATATGACTTACTAAGCTTTTGGAAAGCTTACTCTCTGTGTGTGTTTTCTCTGTTTTATACATTGTCAAAGCTACTGAAGGCTCGAGACCGTCGAGGATCGTCATCACACTACTCAACTTGTTTTGGTATATTTTGGAAATGTATATAGCTAGATATGGCATGTATAGGCTAGTATTTGGTATAAGTTTGTTATATACTTGGCCATGAGATGTGGCCAAATATAAGTTGACATGTTACTATGATGAAGATGATATATGATGAATGTTTTTGGCATGGTTTGATAACATATGAGTTGGTTAAGTTTTTGGGTAAGTATGGATGAATAATGCTTGTGTTCATGTGAGATTTAGTCTTGTAAATTTGATATGATTGGTATTGGTTTTTGAGGTATAGTTTGAATGGATATTTTAGCATGTTTTTGGTTATCAAATGTGCATGAGAGGTATTGATGATTGGTTTGTAGGTTTGACCCTAAGTGGGTGGTATTTTGGCATTGCAAACGGCCTTTAATGTCACACGGTTTTGGCACATGGGCGTGCCTAGTGACCGTAGGGTAAACTCAGTGGCTAGCTTAGGGACACACGGCCAGGGTACAAGGGCGTGCCTAGTAGCCGTGTGAAAAAGTCAGCATATGGCCTAAGAATACACGGCCTTAGCTCACGGGGGTGTTGGGTAACTGTGGAGCCAAGTCAGAATCAACCATGGCTAGGGAACACGGGCGTGTTTGGTGGCCGTGGAGTAAAATCAGTATCGACCACGGGGAGGACACACGAGGGTGTCTAGTAGCCGTGGGAGGCACACGGCTTGTCCGTAACGAGCGTGTATCCCCTGAAACTTAGAAAATTTTTGAATTTTTAAGAATTTCTGTATGTGTTTCAGTTTAGTCCTGACCCGGTTTATAAGCATGTTTAAGGTCTCATTGATCATTATAAGGGAAACTTCGTTTGTGTTTATTGTATGATTGTACGAAATGTTATGAAAGTTTCGATTAGTCTGGTAATGCCTTTAACCCTATTTCGGTGACGGATATGGGATAGGGGTGTTACATTTTATTGGTATCAAAGCTACAGTTTAGTCGATTCTCGAACTAACGTAATATGTCAGAGTCTAGCTATACATGCCATATATCTGAATTGTGATAGTGTGATGAATCCTGACGTATAAAAAGTGATTTTTGTATAGCAATGGATCCCGAAAGAGCCGTAGTTGATGACGTAGAAAGTAATGCGCCTGCACTCGTGCAAGGGACAGTGCCCTCTGATCCTAGATCGGCTACGAGCAGTCAAGAGGGAGAAGCTAAACAAGCTTTCTTCCAGATAATGAGTGAGTGGTTCACTCAATTTGTAAAGAATAACCCGACTATTTCGCAACCTCCACCCCCAGTTAATCCCCCTCAAACATCTGATATACTTTCAACAGCAAATTTGAATTTGTCGAATAAGCCTCCGGTTGACAAGATCCGTAAGTATGGGGCAGAAGAGTTCAAGGCTACTAATGATGATGATGTTGAAAAAGCGAAGTTATGGTTAGAAAATACTATTAGGGTATTCAATGAAATGTCTTTGACTCCGGATGAATGTATAAAGTGTGTTGTATTGTTACTCCGAGTTGTAGCTTATCAATGGAGGAAAACTTTGATTTCTATTGTTCAGAAAGAGTGTGTTACGTATGACTTCTTTTAGATCGAGTTCCGAAAAAATTACATCAGTGAAAGATTCATCGATCAGAAACAAAAGGAATTTCTAGGACTAAAACAGGGCCGAATGACTATTACTGAGTATGAAAGAGAGTTTGTGAGACTAAGCCAGTATGCCCGAGAATGTATATCATCTGAGGCAATAATGTGCAAAAGATTCGAAGATGGTCTTAATGAAGATATTCGTTTGTTAGTCGAGATCTTAGAAATAAAAGAGTTTGTTGTACTCGTTGATCAAGCATGCAAAGCTGAAGCACTCGGGAAAGAAAAAAGAAAAGCTGAGTCTGAAGCCCAAGATATGAGAAAGAGATTTCTGAGCAAATCATTTCAGTCTGCTTCGAAAAGATTCAGAGATGATCAAATTCATTCAAGAGATAATGTGAGACATTCGAACAGAAATCGAGCGAGATCGCTGATGAGTTCCAAAACCCCAGCAACTTCAGTGGCCAGTGTTGGTAATGTCCGGACTGAGAGACCTGAATGTAAACATTGTGGAAAAAGGCATTCGGGAAGTTGTAGACTAAATGACAGAGCTTGTTTCAGATGTGGATCACTTGATCATTTTATCCGTGATTTCCCTGAGTTTGTCGAGCCAGAGATTGTTCAAAATCTGAGACCTGATAATGCATCTGTGAGAGGTAGACCTTCAAAGAATGTAAGAAATGTTAGCTGTAGTCAAAGAACTACGAGGGACACTGTTGCAAGATCTGAAGCTAGAGCACCTGCAAGAGCATATGCTATCCGAGCTAGAGGAGAAGCTTCATCTTCAGATGTTATAACGGGTACTTTTACTCTTTATGATACTTCTGTGATTGCATTGATAGACCCTGGTTCTATGCATTCGTATATATGCATTAATTTAGTATTCAACAAGACTTTTCCTGTAGATTCTACTGAGTTTGTTATAAAAGTATCGAACCCCTTAGGTAAAAGTGTCCTTATTGATAAAGTATGTAAGAACTGTCCGTTAATGTTTTGAGATATCTGTTTCCCTGCTGATCTGATGCTTTTGCCATTTGATGAGTTCGATATCATTCTTGGTATGGACTGGTTGTCATTGCATGATGCTATTGTGAATTGTAAAATAAAAACTATTAATTTGAGATGTTTGAATGATAAAATTGTACGGGTTGAGTCTAATGATTTGAATGGATTGCTTGCTGTGATATCGGTATTGAAAGCTCAACGATATGTGAAAAAGGGGTATGATGCATATTTTGCTTATGTGATTGATTCGAAAGTGTCTAAAAGTAAAGTTGAACCAGTGCCTATTGTCTGTGAGTTTTCTGATGTATTTCCTAAAGAGTTACTGGGTTTGCCTCCAATACGTGAAGTGGAATTTGGTATTGATCTATTGCCTGGTACAACACCTATTTCGATAGCTCCATATAGAATGGCACCAACAGAATTGAAATAGTTAAAGTCACAATTGCAAGAGCTGACTGATAAAGGATTCGCTAGACCGAGTTTTTTGCCTTGGGGTGCTCCTGTTCTGTTTGTGAAAAAGAAAGATGGCATGATGAGAATGTGTATCGATTATCATCAGTTGAATAAGGTGAAAATAAAGAATAAATATCCTTTTCCTAGAATTGATGACTTATTTGATCAATTAAAAGGAGCTACTATATTTTTCCAAGATTGATTTGAGATCGGGATACTATCAGTTGAGAGTGAAAGACTCAGATATACTGAAAACTACTTTCAGAACGAGGTACGGGCATTATGAGTTTTTAGTAATACCATTTGGACTAACCAATGCTCCTGCTGTTTTTATGGATCTGATGAACAAAATTTTCAGACTGTACCTAGATTGATTTGTTGTGGTGTTCATAGATGACATATTGATTTATTCACGTGATAAAGACGAACATGCTGAACATTTGAGAATCGTGTTGGAAACTCTGAGAGAAAAGCAATTGTATGCGAAATTCAGCAAATGTGAATTCTGGTTACACGAGGTTAGTTTTCTGGGACATGTTGTGTCAGCTTCTGGGATTCGTGTTGATCCTAGCAAGATTTCTGCTATTCTGGATTGGAAACCTCCGAAGAACATGTCTGAAGTTTGTAGCTTTTTAGGACTAGCTGGTTATTATCGTCGATTTGTAAAAGGATTTTTGGTGATAGCTATTCTATTGACTAAACTACTTCAGAAAGATGTTAGATTTGAATGGTCTGATAAATGTTAGAAAAGTTTTAATCAGTTGAAAATTCAGTTAACAGAAGCTCTAGTGTTAGTACAACCAGAATCGAGTAAATAATTTGTGATTTACAGTGAGGCTTCATTAAACGGTCTGGGATGTGTTTTGATGCAGGAAGGCAAAGTTATAGCTTATGCCTCGAGACAATTGAAGCCTCATGAAAAGAATTATCCGACGCACGACCTTGAGTTAGCTGCGATTGTGTTTGCACTTAAGATCTGGTGCCACTATGTGTATAGTGAAAAATGTCATGTGTTTTTAGATCATAAAAGTCTGAAATACCTAATGACCTAGAAAGATTTGAACCTGCATCAAAGAAAATGGTTAGAGCTGTTAAAGGATTATGAGCTTGTGGTAGATTATCATCTTGGTAAAGCAAACGTTGTTGCTGATGCATTGAATAGAAAATAATTGTTTGCACTATGTATGTTGAGTACTTAGTTAGATTTTTCTGATGATAATTCTGTAAGAGCCGAATTAAAAGCGAAACCGTTGTTTGTACAACAAATATGTGATGCTCAGAAGGTTGATAGCGAATTGTTATTGCAACGAGCTTAGTGTGATTCGAATTCTGAATCTGAATTTCAAATTGTTGATAATTGTTTGAGATTCCGAGATCTTATTTGTGTTCCGAGAAATCCGGAGTTGATTCAGCTGATTTTGAACGAAGCACATAACAATCGTCTATCTATTCATCCGGGATGTACTAAAATGTACCATGTGTAATAGCCCGATTTAGGGCCTAGTAGGGATAGTGGTGCGAGGCCACGAGCCAGAGGTGAATTTATGTGTTTTTCAAGTTTATGCCATGTTTGCACGTTAGTATGAAAGTTTTGTAAAGCAATTTTATTAAGTTGAGGTCAATTGGTCCAAAAAGGACTAAATTGAAAAAGTTGCAATATATGAGTTTCTAGAAGCTTTTTGCATGAAATAGCTTTAGAATAATAATTATGAGCCCTTAAATAGCAATTTTCCCAAAAATAAAATTTTGGACAAAATTGACCTTGAAATGGTGTTAAATAAAATTTTTATGAGGAATGGCATTTTGGTCATTTGCCTATTAAGTGTTTTAAATGGGAAAAGATGAGAAAATTCACTCATCTTCTTCCTTGTGTCTTAAAATTTGAAGACACCATAGCTAGGGTTCTTCATTTTTTCAAGCTCATAGTAAGTTCATCTTAGCCCCATTTTAATATTCTTCAGATTTTGAAGTTCTCAGATACGAATGAGCTAATTTTAGCTATAAAATGAGCTAAGATGCATGTTCAAAAATTTACCCTTGAATGATATGCTTGTTAAATGATGTTTTATGGAAGTTTAAGAGAGTTTGATGTTAGATAAACATCTTTTCCTTAATGAGTTTCACGAAAAATGGTAGTAGGGACCATTTTGTAATAGTTATAAAATTGGTCATACCTACTAGAAGTAGTGAGAATTGATGATTTTTATAGAAGAGAAAATGGTTCAACTAAGCATGAAGTTTAAGAAAGTTGCATGAAAATCAGTTTACGAGAATTAGGGAAAAAGTGCAAATATTAGATAGTATAAGGGCAAAATAGTAATTTTGCCAAAATATGAGTTATGTGTAAATTTAGTCAATATGATTATTAAATGATCTATTTATGATTATAGATCAAGAAAAACGAAGCCCGGATCGAAACCGAGGCAAGAATAAAGTTGTGGACTAAATTGCATATCTACATACATTTTGTATATTGAGGTAAGTTTGTATGATTTCTAAGCTTTATGATTTTTATCATTAATTTGCTTAGTATAATGTACAATAATTTTATGAAATGATCATGTTATGTTCAAGCAAGAAATCACGATAATAAGTACGAGCAAGTCCCGATTGAAGATGAATTTCCTAGGATACTCGATCTACCACACAAGATTTCATGTAAGTCCAAGGCAAGCTTGGCATTGATCAAGTTAGCAAGCAAGTTATCATGTAAGTCCAAGGCAAGCTTGGCATTGATCAAGTTAGTAAGCAAGATATCATGTAAGTCCAAGGCAAGCTTGGCATTGATCAAGATATCATGTAAGTCCAAGGCAAGCTTGGCATTGATCAAATTAGCAAACAAGTTATCATGTAAGTCCAAGGCAAGCTTGGCATTGATCAAGTTAGCAAGCAAGTTATCATGTAAGTCCAAGGCAAGCTTGGCATTGATCAAGATATCATGTAAGTCCAAGGCAAGCTTGGCATTGATCAAGTTAGCAAGCAAGTTATTATGTAAGTCCAAGGCAAGCTTGGCATTGAGCATGTTATCAAGAGCAAGACTTCATATAAGTCCATGTCAAGACATGGCCTTGAAACCAAGATGAGATATTCCATGTAAGACCATACTGAAGATATAGCTTTGGTATCAAGTTATGTGGGTCAAGATTTAGTATCCTCGATTATTCGCAGAAATTCATCGGGCAAACGAGTAAGTCAAAAAGAAGATATCAAGAAGCTAAGAAAGAAAAGTTAGTATCAAGATGAAATTAAGTATTATTCATGTTATGAATGAGGAAGTAAAGATTATGATTATTATTATTAAAGTATACTGATCAATGTGATCAAGTGATACAAGTACCATGTTTACTTTACAAGTATGAGAATGTTAAGTATCATAAGACATGTAAGAATCAAGTGTGAGTAAGTAAGCTTTATAGCTGAAATTATGATACCATTGTAAGTTAGATGGTTTATGTTAAGCAAGTATATTGATATGTGTTGTACATACAAACTTACTAAGCTATATGCTTGCATTATGACCCTTTCTTACTATGCAGTCCCGCCAAGCTAACTAGTGGATCATTAAAGTCGGAGTTCGCAGCACACTATCAACTCTTATTTTGGTATAGCCAGGTTACTTTACTAAGTATGGCATGTATAGGAAGCATTCATTTTGTGTATATGCTTTAAGAAAGGCCATTGTATAGGCCATCAAGTTTATTATTCTTTTGTATTTGACTAAGTATGTATGTTTATTGAGATCAATGAAGCATGTAGTATTATTCATGAAAGATGGGTTGTTATTGCATTGTTGATTTGAGTTTAAGTATGATCTTCTTTTCAGGGTGGCAAATGGCTTGGTAAATAGCCTTTAAGTGCTGGCACGGTTGGACACACAGGCATGTGTCAAGGCCGTGTTAACCCTGCACCTTAGTATTATTAATCAGAATAGGCCACAGGAAAATCCCACGACCGTATGTGTATGCCATGTAAGACACACGATTTGGACATGGGCGTGTGCCACACCGTGTTAATTTAGTTAGTATATCAAGGATTAGCACACGGTCTAAGCCCACGGCCGTGTCATGGCTGTGTGAAATTAGTCAGTAACCTCCCACAGTTGGTAGACATGGGCGTGTCTAAGCCGTGTGGAAATAGTCAGTAGCTCTCCACGGTTTGAGGGCATGGGCGTGCTTAAGGGTACACGGGAGTGTTCTAAGTCATATAGGCATGTGAACCCTACTTCAAAAATGAGTTATTTGATTTAATTCTGAAAGTTTTTTGACATGAGTTAAAGGCCTCATAGGCCCTTGTTATATGTGTTGACTATGAAAGTGAAATTTTTAAGTCGGAACGAAATTTTATAGCCCGTAAGTACATGTTTCAGTGAGTTCAAGCATAGTAATGTCTCGTATCCAGACCTAGTATCGGTCTTTGGTGCAGGGTGTTACATTCAGTGGTATCAGAGCTACGATTTAGTCGATTCTAGGACTAACGTAGCACGAGCATGAGTCTAGCTATACATGCCATACGTAAGAATGTTTTTATAATGATAGTATGACGACTCCTGACGGCTTAAATTATGTGACGACTCCTGACGACTTAAATTATGTTTATACATATAGTAAATGGATCTCGAAAGAGCTGAGGCAGATGATGTAGAAAGTAACGCACCAGCTCCCGCAGAAGGGACGGTGCCGTATGAGAATGAGAATAGACCCACTAAGGTGAGTCAAGAAGGAGGAGGAGAAGAGGCTAGAGAAGCCTTCCTCCATATAATGAATGCCTGGTACATGGAGTTCGTTCGAGCAAACCTAGATGCACAACCCCTTCCACCCCCGCCTGTTCCACAACCTACTCCAGTAGCCCCTCAAGTAGTAGAGGCGGTAAGAGGAGGTAAACGTCCAATTGATAGGATCAGGAAGCATGGGGCAGAAGAATTCCGAGCTAGAAAGATGATGATCCAGAAAGAGCTGAGTTCTTGTTAGAAAATACCATCAGGGTATTTAACGAGCTGTCTTGCACCCCTGATGAATGCATGAAATGTGTAGTATCTCTCTTAAGAGATTCTGCTTACCAATGGTGGAACACCCTTGTGTCAGTGGTACCAAGGGAAAAGATTTCATGGGAATTCTTTCAAGAAAAGTTTAAGAAAAATATATCAGCTAGAGATTTGTAGACCAGAAGAGGAAAGAATTTCTAGAGTTGAAGCAAGGCAAAATGTCAGTAACTGATTATGAGCGAGTGTTCGTACGGCTCAGCAAGTGCGCTCGCGAATGTGTGTCCACTGAGGCCATTATGAGTAAAAGGTTTGAAGATGGTTTAAATGAGGACATTAAGCTGGTTGTTGCTGCCCTTGAATTAAAAGAATTTGTTGTGCTAGTGGAAAGGGCTTGTAACGCCGAAGAACTAGTAAAAGAGAAGAAGAAATTTGAAATGGAGTCTCGCGATTCTAGAAAGAGACAGTAGAACAAGTCGTTCCAATCGTCATCCAAGAAGTCAAGAGATTTCTCTACTCGAACAGCTACTTCCACTGGATTTTCAAGAAAAGACAAGAGTAAGCAGTATTTGGGAAATAAAGCACAGACGACTTTAGTTGCAAGTGTTGGGAATTTTAGACCTAACAAACCTAAATGTCCACATTGTGGTAGACACCTTTTGAGAGAATGCCGAGCACATGAAAATGTATGTTTTAGATGTGGTTCCCAAGACCATTTCATAAAAGATTGTCCAGAGATGACTAAAGAAGAGAGAACTCAGAACTCGAGATCTGGGAGTATGGTCAGAAGGGGACCGCAGAGGAACCCGAGAAGTGGGGCAAGTGGAAGAGGTAACCCCAGAGAGCAGGCTGTGAGACCCGAGGGTAGAGCGCCTGCAAGGACTTATGCCATTCGAACTCGCGAAGAGGCATCTTCCCCTGATGTTATTATGGGTACCTTTTCTCTTTACAATACCAAAGTTATTGCTTTAATAGATCCCGGATCCACAAACTCTTACATTTGCATGAAATTATTACCTGGTTTGGGTGTGCCTATAGATACCACAGAATTTGTGATTAAGGTGTCTAATCCTTTAGGCAAGAGTATGTTAGTTGATAAAGTTTGTAAAGATTGTCCATTAATGATTAGAGGTCATTTCTTCAAAGCAAATCTTATGTTGTTACCATTTGATGAATTCGACCTCATTCTTGGTATGGACTGGTTGACTACTCATAATGTAATTGTAAATTGTGGGAAGAAATACATTGAGATGAGATGTGAGAATGGGGATACTCTTCATGTAGAATCAGATGAGCAAGGTAGATCGTCGATAATAATTTCTCATATGATGGCGCAGAGATATATAAGAAAAAGGTATGAGGCATTTTTGGCCTTTGTAATGAATGATAAAGAGACTGAGTTAAAGATTGAATCAGTGCCGATAGTATGTGAGTATGTGGATGTTTTTTCTTGAGGAATTACCAGGATTACCACCAGTTAGAGAAGTTGAGTTCAACATTGAGCTAACTCCCGGTACTGTACCAATATCCATTACTCCTTATAGAATGGCTCCAACAGAGTTGAAAGAGTTGAAGTTACAGTTGCAAGAGTTGACAGACAAAGGCTTTGCAAGATCAAGTTGTTCACCATGGGCCGCTCCGGTTTTGTTTGTGAAAAAGAAAGATGGCACCATGAGATTGTGCATTGATTACCGTCAGCTTAATAAAGTCACTACACCAAAACAAACTTTTAGCTGCATTTTTAGTGGCGTTTTAATGAAAAATGCCGCAAAAAGTTGAGCAATAGCGATGTTTTTTCCCAAACGCCACTAAAGACCTGAGCATTAGCAGTACTTTTAGAAAAACACCGCTAAAGACCTGAGCATTAGCGGCGCTTTTTGAAAAACGCCGCTAAAGACCTGGGCATTAGCGGTGCTTTTTGAAAAATGCCGCTAAAGACTTGAGCATTAGCGGTGCTTTTTGAAAAATGCCGCTAAAGACCTGGGCATTAGCTGCGCTTTTTGAAAAACGCCGCTAAAGACCTGGGCATTAACGGCGCTTTTTGAAAAACGCGCTAAAGACCTGGGCATTAGCGGCGCTTTTTGAAAAACGCCGCTAAAGACCTGGTCATTAGCGGCGCTTTTAGAAAAACGCCGCTAAAGACCTGGGCATTAGCGGCGCTTTTAGAAAAACGCGCTAAAAGTTTTTCATATTTTTTTCTTATTCTTGCTTTGAATTATATTTTATTTTGATACATTCACTTATAAGCAATGAGAAAGTTTCATTTTAATTACTTAATTATGAAAAGTTACAAATTGCTAACTAAACAATTTAGAAGTTTTCATTTAAGTTACAAATTAAGCTATTAAAATTGATTTAGGGTTTAATGTTTAATATGTTAATTTTATGGTTTAGGGTTTGTTATTTTGGTGTATGGGTTTAGTGTTTTAAACTTTGTTGTTTGGGTTTATTGTATAGTGTTTAATATCTTAGTGTTTATCGGTATTAAGGTTTAAGTGTTAGTGGTTAGTGGTTAAGGTTTAAGGTTAAGAGTTTATGGGAAAATGGTTAATGGGTTATGGTTTTGGGTTTATGATTTAGGGTTTATGGGTTTAGTGTTAGGGGTTTGGGGGGAAATGGTTAATGTGTTAGGTTTTTGAGTTTAGGGTTTATGGTTTAAGTTTAGGATTTTAGGGTTTAGGTGTTAGCTATATGACCCAAAATCCCAAAACCGAAATCCCTCATGAGTGATTTATGGTTAATGTGTTAGCTATTAAAATATATGTTTTGTACTACACTAACATTGGCCACATGAATTCCCAAAAAGTTGGTCTCGGATTATGGTTTAAGGTTTACAGTTTAAAGTTTATGGTTCGAGTTTTATGGTCTAAAATTTATGGTTTGGGGTTTTGAGTTTGAGGTTTAGGTTTTAGTGTTTGTGATTTAGGGTATAATATTTAGGGTCTAGGATTTATGATTTAAGGATTAATCTTGTATTTTTTAGAATATAAATCAAAATAAGATAAATGTAAATTATTATTTTAAAATATATATCAAATGGATTAAATCCCAAAAGTATACATGAACAATGGTTTAGTGTGTAATTCTATACATGAACTTTAATTTGATCCGAGATCTTGTAAAATATTAACACAATTATTGATATAACATTATTTTATATTTATATATTGCATAAATAAATATTAATATTTATTCAATATAAAAATATATTGATGTATTTATTTTTAAAATAGGTATGGTTAAATCAAAATATATATTGATGTAATTCACATGACATGATACTATTTTTTATATATTAATTTAAAATTATAAAAATCTTCAAAAAATTTAAAATTAAAAATAAAACTTAAAATTTTAAATTTTAAATTTTAATATTTTAGTCCATATTTCAGTTAAAAATTTAATATTCAAAATTTAAAAAAATAAAAATTCCAAAAATGATAATCTCAGCACAAAAATTTTAAAAGAAAAAATAGAAAAAATAAATTAAAAATGAAAAAAATTAAAATTAAATAATAGTGGCGTTTATTGTCAAAACGCCACAAAAAGTTGAGCTAAAGTTTTCAAAACATAAAAAGACCCAACAGCGAGCCCAATCCAACTAAAAAAGAATGTGCTCTAAAAACATCTTTGTTTCAGCAGAAAAAATTCAAATTCCACCTCCTGAAAACAACAAAATATGGGAAAACAACAACATTGTAGAGGCTCTTCATCATTTTCGATATTTTTACAACCATTCCCTTTCTAAGCCCCTTCCTCTCCCCCAAAACACATAGTCACCAGAACACCCAAGCAAATCAGACCTCTTCTATCCCTCTCTATCGGTTCTCTTGCAAACTCATGGACACCATCTCTTGAGCACCACTGTTGTCCTATCTTCAATCCCTCAATAGCCAGCAAGTGAGCGACATCGTTCACTGTTCTAGGGCAATATTTTAAAAAACAGGTACGAAACTGCTTACCCAAACATTTCCCATCACTGATTAAATCCCCAATTTTTTATTTATCCTCCTTCTCGTTCAATATCTTCTTTATGACAGAGAGTGAATCTACTTCAACCTCCGTTTCCATTAATCCTAGATCCAGTTCCACATGGATGCTTTTATTTGTTTATTTTACATTAGGTTTTTATTTGTTTATTTCCCATTAGGTTTTTTTTCTTTTTTCTGCGTTGAAAACCCTCTGTATAAACTTATAAAACTCACTCGATCCTCTATTTGCGCTTAAGAAAAGCTTGATTTTATAATTGATTTAAAGAAATTTTTGCTTTCATATATGTAGTTGGGAGAGCTTTTCTTTTCTTAAGTTTATTTTAATGCACTTATCATAGTAAACACTTTGAAAACTTTCATATATGTAGTTGGGATAGTTTATGCTTTTCTTTATTTATCTTTTTCAAATTTTTTAATGCTTATTTTAAAGCTAAGTGGTAATGGATGCTTACGCAATTATAAGTATACGATTTAGACCTGTGCGGTAGTTTAAATTGGTGTGTGAAGTATAAGTTTTGAGATTTTATTGCATAAAAAAAAAAACAAAGTAAATTGATGGTAATTGATGGTAATTGATGGGTGGGTGTCATGTCTCGGAGACAAAGAAGGAAATGCTAAAGGAAATGGATTTCTTCTCCTTGATTCCCAGTTTAACGTAAAGGGAAGGGAAAGAAATAACACTAAAAAAATCGTTCGTGATTGAACTGTTCTCTTAGCTTGAAACACCCTAAACCTGGTCCACAAGCCCTGACCGGATATAGCATGCTCCTTAAGCAAAACGTAGTCAAGTCTCGTATGACCTTTTGAAAATCGTGGTGGCTTCGAAGAAAGTAGATTTGGGTTGATCTCAAGTTAAAAATTGAGTTGTAATTTAATTTTGTACTAAATCGATAATTTCATATTTCAAAAGTTACAAGTTAAAAAAATACCGAATTTTAGAGTTTAATATTTTTTTTTGTTAACTTGAAAAATCGTAGGTGTTTGAGTTTCAAAACAATTGATGTTGTTCGTAACATAATAGAAATTTAAAACGCAAAGAAAATAAAACAGTTAAGTAATAATGGCCTTATTACATCAAAATTTATATCAAAATAAACCAAAGTAAACTTAGTGAGAAAAGTGAAGAAAAATTTAGCTGTGCATGGCCGCCACTAAGTTCCTACCGACCCGGTCCATCTACTGAGTGCCATCTGCAAAAAGTTAGCCCACGAAGGGTGAGTCAACAGACTCAGTGTGTAACTACCATCACAGATTCCCAAATCATACAAGGCATAATAAATCACATAAAATAATTGTAAAACCATGATGCAACCCAAACCACCTAGATCCGACCTCTACACATCACCCGTCCTACCGATCACACCGTGGGGATTACTAAATCGACCCTCCATTCGCTACACACCATCGAAGGCAGTCACTGCAGTCAACTGCACATCGCCCTTATAATTGTGGCATAGCCACTAGATAATGTGACAGAGTCACCAGATTCATATTATGTGACATAGTCATTAGATAAAGTGACAGAGTCACCAGATATTGTGGTAGGAACCACCAGATCACTTCCCCTTTCACATAATCACCCATATGCCCATGCAACATACAAAACATGCTATTTTTCATGCAATTTACCATACCCCAAAATCATAACGGGATTCCACATAGTCCACATCAATGTTATTAAACATTATTTACAAGTGTTAAGGGGTAACATACCTGAATGCACCCATACCATTGAATGGTACCCTTAGCCATATTTCATATTTTCATTAACACATATCTAATATTATCAACCTAGGGGGAATTAGTGTAGGGCTACACACCTGATTATTCGTAGATCTAATTGAAATCCCGAAAATATCACTTGTCCTTAGAGATGTCGAAATCCCTACATGGTATATGTTAGATTCAATTCTAACATTTGATGAAAAAAGTAAATGGCCTTTGGCCTAAGATCACACTTTACTTACCTTGGATATTCAAATCCCGAATGTTCTCCCCTTATAGACGGCTACAAACAGATCCCAAAATCCCCCTTCAAGGTTTTGGCCAAAGAGAATAGGAGGGATTAGTGTCTTGCTTTTTGACAGTCAAAGAAATAAAAGAACAGGAAATCAACAAAGAAAAGATCCCTACTGAATAGAGTGACCAAAACGCAAATGGTTCACTAGCTCTAAATGTCGACAAGAGGAGAAGGATGTTTTGGTTTTTGGCTCTTAGTGCTTAAGATCAATCGGCTATAGCCTGGAAATACCTTCGGCTTTTGATGATAGAAAGGCTGGTGAGAAGAAAAAGATAAGGGAAAGAAGGTTGCGGCTATGGTGTTTCAGCTTTTGGAGTTTGCGAAAAAGAAGAGAGAATGAGGGACAATAAGATTCGGTTGAGACTCCCAAATGGAGATGGAATGTTCGGCCACCAAAAGAATAGGTATAGAATTAAGTTTGAGAGGAAGAAAAGTAGTATAGGAGAAGGCTAGAAGAATTCAGCAATGGTATGCTTTGAGAAAGGAAAAAGAAAAGTGTTGGTGAGGCTTAACCAAGAATTCGACTTAAGGGATTTTGGTGACCGAATTTGTCATCCAAGAAGTCCCTTGGCCGGCCAACTCTCCCTCTCTCCACTCAATCCCCCTTTTCACTCTACCTTAGCCGAATCTCTAAGCTGTCAGACCCAATCTATACCTCCTCCATCAGAGTCCCTGTGCCGTCCACCACTGCCTTTCCTTGCTGAAAAATAAAACTCCAAAATGCTTCCCTTGCTGCTCGAACCTAGGCCCTTCTCACTCCCTGTGGCGCCACCTTACAAGGCCCTAAGTGGCACCTCTTTGCCACCTTACCACTGGGTTATTTGTGTTCTAAACCACACAATAATCTCCTTAAGGCCTAGCTCCCTTAGTTCCCCTTTTTAGGCTTAAAAATCCAATAACTTCTAAGGCTCCTACCTACATCCCAAGGTTCTTGAAGCCCCCAAATCACATTCAAATCATACTCAAGCATGCAATTAAATACATTAAGTAAACATGCATAACCCTTAAATCCCAGATATTACATAGCTGCTACTATGGTATTTCTTTAGGTGGGAGAGACCAGGGCATAGTCCTTCCTTCGGCTGTGACTTTTGGTACCAACCTCGACATAAAACAATGACATTATATCTAACTGATTTTCGTTGTCTGCAACAGGAAACTGGAGAGCCTCACAGTAAGATGATCGCTGCAAAATAGTCTAGTTTTAATATTTATAAAAGAGTGATCGAACCTGTAGACTGACTGCAACAACGATAGAGGTAAGCGCACCTATCGAATAGTAGTATAGCTCAGGAAAGAATATCTTATCGAACCCAAAGAACCTAAAAGTACTACTACTCATTTTCTTTCTATGATTTAGTCTAAAATATGGAGTGATTGGTTTATTAAACTAAAACAAATAAAATATTTAAACTAAATGCAAAGACAAAAGAAACGAAACTTTGGGAAAATACGTTGAAGAAAACTCAATTGATAAAGATGATACCTTCGGGAAGAATCCACCTATGACTTCACTTATTATCTACCTTTTCAATTCATATGATTTCTTTACTTAGCTTGATCCGTGAGACTCCCTAACCTATATTAAACCTTCTCTCGAAATGAATAAAGCCTAACCTTAGGTTAATTAGTGGAACTATCGTTCTCTTATAATAACCCCCTGAGGAAGCAGTAAATCGATCAATGGACTCCCATATTAGGTTTCACCCTAATCCGACAAAATCTCGTAACCCTATCTCTAGACGCCCGATCAACTCCGCTTAATTATGCTAGATCTACTCTTAGGCAGGGTCTATTCCTCCTCCACCTAAGCACATCAGATAAAGTTAAGCAACATAATTAAGAACAAACTAAGTGTTTATCATATAAATCGAAAAAATTAAATAATAAAATCATCATAGGTTTCATCTCTTTCAGGTATCTGAGGGGTTTAGTTCATAGTTAAACAAGAAAACATCTCAAGAGAAAAGATAAAACAAAACATAGGAAATCCTTAAAGCCCCCTGAAGGAATTGAAGAGGAGATCCTCCGTCTTGAGTAGAATTCTGACTCTTCTAGATGGATCAATTGGCTATATTTGATACAATCCCTAAATGAGTAAAGCTCTAGTAGAAAATTCTGCTAAAACCTGACTCCCTTGAATTGCTGCCGTGGATTGTTTATATAGACCTTTGGGATGCTTTCCTTGGCTCCTAAATACTCGTAATTCAGGTATAATTCATCCTAGGTGTTTGAGTAGACTTAGGATTACGTTTCTTGGGCTCCAAGCATCTTATTCCGAGTGAAATTGCTCTTTTCGGCGGCAGGGGCACGGCTAAGGCACGCCCGTGTAATATATGGGTAGAGGTCAGTGCTTGTGTCCGCCAATTGGGGCACGATCGTGTACATCGAAGTCGGTAGTGTTGGGCTTTTTGTCGACGAGGCACGATCGTGTAAATCGGGTGTGACCGTGTGCAATCTAAATATTGGGCACGGCCATGTGGCATGAAGTCCGCAGTCCGCAACTTCTTGGTTGGCCTAATTTGGTATTAAGCCCGCTTTACGTTCTTTTTATCCTTAGGTGTTCTCCGAGTATAAGACATGAAAAGAAAGGATTAAGAGCATCTTTTACATAAATTGAGGCTAAATCATCCAAAAGCATACTAAATATGGGGTTAAAATGTGTTACTTTTACGGTTTATCAAATACCCCCACACTTAAGCTTTTGCTTGTCCTCAAGCAAAATTCTCAATTTACAATTAAAACAAACTTTCCAAAATTCATAATTCCCATTGACAATGCCTCATCATAATTCATAGATAATTTATACATGGATGATTTAACTCGAAGTGCCCTAAAGATTCAATTATGATAAGTCATACCTTTATCGCCTGAAACCGTAGGTGTCTCCCCTTATCTAAGTAATTACCTTTGATTCAAAACCGATAAGGACTGATATCCTCACTAAAGATTCACTCAAATCACTCAAAAGTGTTTAAGGTTCAAGAATAAGCACTCTAAGTCGAACTTGAAAAGTTAATCCCATAAGCTTGCCTGAAAATCAAATCTCCACCACTGTATATGAGATGATAAACAAATCAAAAGGTCTTTATTAGGGTTGTAACGGGGCTAGGGTTAAAGGTGTGGATAAAGGCTGAATTAGAAGGTTAGAATCGAGATTGAATTAACCAATTACCTAACTAGAAACAATGAACTAATATAAGTACTTACATTAATTAAAAGCTAATAAGAATACTATAATACTTCAATACAAGCTCTTGTTCAATCAATTGGAATTTAGATACATGAGCTCTAAACTTTGATTGATTTTTTTTAAGAACAAACTAAAATATTACATCATAAATGATAAATGTAACTACTGAACTAATATAATTCGGTAATTTAATCAAATCAAACCTCGATTAAAGGGTAGTCAAAAGAATGGTGATAATAAATATAAATGGATTTTGGGTTGATATTAGTGGGTGAGTCAATAAAAAGGTTATTAGGATTCAACGGGGTTCACTAGGGGTTAATTTGTGAAGGTAGGCTTTTTAGTGGAGTAAATGGGTTAAACCTAGGTGCCTTTATCATCTCAATGTATCAAATCATTAATGTGGTCTTGACATGTATAAACGAGGCAAGTTCTAGAATAACAGTTCAAAGTTGACACACTCATAATCAATTAAAGTGAGCATAAAAAAGGGGTATATGCTCTATAAGGCTCAGAATCTCACAAAAAATTATGGGTGTTTTGACACCAATCCTTATAAATTTTGAACTTCAAGGTGATACTCAAATTAGGTTCAACAACTTTGTCAAAATTTTTTAGAAAGTAGACTTATCATGCTCGATTCTCTAGTATCCTTCAAATTTAATCATCAATGCACAATTAACTATGATTTAATTAGAGACATATCAATAAAGATCATAAATCATTAGAAATTTCATCCTAATTAATAATATGAGAAAAATACTTAAGATCAAGGCTAATTTCAGGGTTTTTCAAATTGTATCATAGTTAACCCCCCACACTTAAGATGTACATTGCCCTCAATGTTCAGAGATAGATAATGACAGTTATGAGATAAATCAAAAGAGAAGAGGGAAAGTGATACTTCTCGAATTTATGGATGAAGTCCAAAATACAATCCTCGAGTGACTTTTATGTGAATGTGTGTTTATGCGGCGTGCAATTGATTCTGCAAAGTCACTTAGTTAATAATTTTTTTTTGAATAGGGATTGCTTATGAGGTTAGATAGCCAATGGTAGGAAAATAAAATAATAATAATAAATAATAAAAAAATGAAATACTAATGAAAGTTTAAATTGAAAGCAACGTTCGATGATAAAAATAATAAATTTAAAATTCAGAAAAGTTGATGCCAAATAGAAATTTATGAGGACTCAGAGGTCCTCATCGTCAATTGGATCCTGTGGAGGTGTTGGTGGTGATATATGAAAGTGATGGCAGATTTGCTGCAGGGTAGCCTCGATCCCATCAAAGCGTCGAGCAGTGTCAATAAACTACTGGGTACAGTACTGCTCGAATTGTATGAGGCGTGTCGAGATATCAGCCAATGAAGTTGCTGAAGATGATGGTTGCTGGCTTGGAACTTGTGGGACATCATCAGTAATGGTCGTGGGTATCTCCTCCTCTGTTGTTAGTCTGTATTGAGGGGGGTCCGTCCCTCGACGATGCTTGATCATTTTCATGTGTAACATCTTCTGGATCCCCTGAGGTGTCATATGTCTGATTAGTGTAAGTGAGGACCTCTGATGATCGGTGTTGAGGATTCCAAAGTGCCGTGCCAAACGCGTTATGTACGGTCCCATTGATAGGATTCCCTTTTTATGCGCCTCCGTCTGGTGTTGTATTGCACATGCAATAAAATATGCCACATCGAAAACATGTCCTTCGAACATGCACGATAAAGTAGACGCCCTATTTATTAACGACGCCATGGTTTCTTTCATGGCCTATAATGGTATGAGCAAGGATAGCATGAATGTACCGAGAGTCGGGAAAGGGCGGTTGCCTTAGAACGACTGGGATTATAGGTTTTTGTAGTGGGTTGTAGTTTTTGCCAGCATTTGAGTGGTTCACAGTGGAGCTCTCGGTCTAAATCGTCCAATAGGTTTTCTTCTATGAATTCGGGTGTGTAAAGTCTGAGTGCCGTTCTAAATTGAGGTATGCTTAGTTGATGAACTAAGCCTCCCAGGGGGAATTGGATGGTGTCGGCATCGTCAAAGTGCGTCATTACTGTCTGAAGTGTAAATGTAGCACAGAATTCAAGGGTAAGTTCCAAAAATGTGGGTTCATCGATGGCGAAGAAGTTTTCCCAAGGGTCGGTTAAGAAAAGTGCTTGAATATCAGTTTCGAGTCCGACTTGCCTCACTGCATTCCAGTCAATACATCTACCAGTGCCAATAGGTCTCTTTCGGATCTATATATAGCGCTCTTCTTATGTTGCTTGAGGGAATCTGAGGAAAGGATGTCGAAGTTCGGTAAAGGCACTTGCGGAGGACGATCCAGATGTTTTTCTCTTCTTACTTGGAACAGATCGTTTAATACGCGATGACGACATAATTCCTGAAAAGTAATCAAAAGAGAACCACTTCCTTTAGATAGCCAGGAATTTACCTAAGCAAAATCAACTATTATTATTATAATTTCTTCTTCAAGAAAATATCAGCAACCATCATTTAATTATTCATTTAGAATAATTCCTCACTAAAATCTTACTAAATAAAGTAATAAGTCTATACAAATAATTCATTGGAACCAGACATGTTGCATTATGATTTAAAGGCTAACTATGTTTTGCAATATAGCATCAATTCATCAATGATGAGAGCTAATAAAAGCTAACATGTATTAATAGTAAAGTAGAAAATGCATTAGGTAATGGAAATCAACAATAAAAATAGAATAAAGCAACCAAGAAAAATAAAAGCAACCAAGAAGAACATTAAAGCAAATGTACTGAAAAATCATGTTTTAACATAGACTAAACATAAATTGAAATAGCTAAACAATATGAATCAGGTTTTTGAGTCTAAAATCAAACAAAACTTTAAATAAAGAGAAGATATGCTAAAATGTGAAGAAAAAGGAACTAGGAGCGGTGGTGGGTGAGGTGCACGGGTGAAGGGCACGGCGATGTAGCTGGGTTTCGCGGTGTGAGCACGGCTTGGTAGGGGCGTGGTGATTGCGGGCACGGTGGTGTTGCAGTCATGTGGGTGGTTTGTGGTTGCTTCTTTGAGAAAAAATGGTTGGAAGGAGGTGGGTTGGGGGAAAGGGAATGATTTGGTCGCTGGATTGAAGAAAAAGGGTTTGGAATTTGAGTTTTAGGGTTCGAGGTTGGGAAATGGGACAGTTATTTTAATATATAGGGAGGGTAACACGGCTTTTCGTGATTTTTTAAAATTGAGTGCAATTCAGGGTTTTTAGCACGTCCGTGTGTCAAATTGGCACGCCCGTGCTTGGTAAGTCAGTATGTTCACACGGTCATGGTGCACGGTCGTGTTCTAAACGTGCTTAATAAGTTAGTATCTTCACACGGTCTTGAGGCACGATCGTGCAATGCCCGTGTTAGACAAGTCAATATCCTCACACGGTATTTCGCACGACCGTTTTCTGGTGTTGCAATCCGTGTTTGAGAAGTCAGTGTCTCTACACGGTCATGAGGCATGGCCATGTCTTGTTGTCGTAGCCCGTGTTGGAGAAGAGAGGTTTTCCCTATTTGTACACGGTTATCGGCATGCCTGTGTTACAGGCCGTGTTAATGATCCTACATTTTTGTTAAACTTTTACAAAACAATGTTAATGTGGTTAGCGTTCGGGTTGCCTCTCGAAAAGCACTTGTTTATAGTCTTAAGCTAGACTCTCCCTATTTTTAGTTCTAAAGGAAGGCTCATGGAGTATAAACTCCTCTCTCGTATCTCCAAAATCTGCACCACTATAAATTTTAAGTCGGTGACCATTTATCTTGAATGTGCCTTTAGTGGGATGAGTTACCTCAATGGTGCCATATGGAAATATTATTTTGATCATGAATGGGCCTGACCATCTGGATTTTAACTTCCCAGGGAATAATTTAAGCCTTGAATTGTATAATAGGACTAGGCCTCCTACTTCAAAATGTTTTGATTGCTTGAGGCGGGCATCATGACGTCGCTTTGTTGCTTCTTTGTACAACCTTGAATTCTCATAGGCTTCTGTTCTCCATTCATCTAACTCGTTTATCTGCATCATTCTTCTCTTTCCTGCAAGGTCAAGGTTAGTATTTAAAAATTTTATTGCCCAGAAAGCTTTGTGTTCTAACTCGAATGGTAGATGACAACTTTTTCCATATACGAGCTTGTATGGGGATGTCCCTAGAGGTGTTTTGAATGCTATTCTATAAGCCCATAAAGCATCATCTATTTTAACTGTCCAATCTTTTCTATTTGATTCAACTATTTTTTTCTAGAATGCGCTTAAGCTCTCGGTTTACTACCTCAACTTGCCCACTAGTTTGGGGATGGTAAGGGGTGGCTGTTCTGTAGCATACTCCAAATTTCTTTAAGACTTTTTCAAATTGTGTATTACAGAAATGAGTACCCCTATCATTGATGATGGTTCTAGGTGTATCAAATCGGGAAAATAGTCTCTTGAGAAATTTAACTACAACCCTAGCATCATTGGTAGGTAAGGCTTCCGCTTCTACCCATTTTGACATGTAATCAACTGCTACTAGGATGTATTTATTTCCAAATAAACTCGAGAATGGTCCCATAAAATCAATACCCCATTCGTCAAATATTTCACATGATAGCATATATGTTTGAGGCATTTCACCATGTTTAGAGATGTTACCTGTTCTTTGGCATTTGTCACACGAGGTAACATTCCTATTGGCATCTTTAAATAGAGTGGGCCAGTAAAAACCTGATTCGAGTATTTTGTGTGCTGTCTTAATACCACTGTAGTGTCCTTCTGATGGTCCTGAATGACAATGTTCCAGGATTTTGCTTGCGTCTGTCCTTGTAATGCATCTTCGAATTACCCAATCTGCACATATGCGGAAAAGAAAGGGATCCTCTCAAAAATAATTTTTCACATCAGCAAAGAATCACTTCTTTTGGTGATGTGGCAATTTTCTTGGTAGGATGTAAGCTGCTAGATAGTTTGCAATATTTGCAAACCAGGGTACCTTAGAATGTGTTATAGAAAAGAGCTATTCTTCGGGAAATGAATCATTTATTTCATGTTCATCAAGCTCTTTGGTGTATGGATTTTCGAGTCTTGAAAGATGATCTGCTGTGAGATTCTCAGCTCCCCTCTTATCCTGTATTTCCAAGTCAAATTCCTGTAAGAGTAAAATCTATCGTATTAGTCTAGATTTTGCATCAAGTTTGTTTAAAAGATAACGAAGAGCTGAATGATCAGTGTAAACAACAACTTTAGATAATATTAGATATTGTCTAAATTTGTCAAAAGCAAAATTCTTTCTCAGTCGTGGTGTAATTTTCTTGCGCGGGTGTTAATGTTCTGCTAGCGTAGCAGATTGGCTTAAAATGCTTGACTCTTCGTTGTCCCAAAACTGCACCTACTGCAAAGTCACTTGCATCACACATTAATTTGAAGGGTAAGTTTCAATCAAAGCAATTATAATCAGACATTTACTAATTTATCCTTAAGGACATTGAATGCATCTAAACATTCTGATTGAAATTAAAAGGAACATCTTTTCTAGTAATTTTGTCAAAGGCTTAGCTATTTTAGAAAAATTCTTAATAAATCTTCTATAAAACCTGCGTGTCCTAAAAACTTCTAATAGCCTTGATGAGCTAGGGGAGGTAATTTTCTATGGTTTCAACTTTTGCTTTATCTACCTCAATTCATTTACTAGAAATCTTATGTCCTAATACAATCCCTTCTCTAACCATAAAATGGCATTTCTCCCAATTTAAAACAAGGTTTGTTTCTTCACATCTCGTTAGAACTCGTTTTAAATTTTTAAGGCAAAGATGGAAAGAAATACCGAATACTGAGAAATCATCCATAAATACCTCCATGATGTCATCCACGAGTTTGTCGAAGATTGCTAACATGCAACGCTGAAAAGTAGCAGGAGCATTACATAATCCAAAAGGCATTCTACGATAAGAAAACGTACCGTATGGGCATGTAAATGTTGTTTTTTCTTGGTCTTCAGGAGCTATGGGGAATTGAAAGTATCCGGAGAGTCCATCCAGGAAGCAGTAGTACATATGCCCAGACAATCTTTCTAGCATTTGATCTATGAAAGGCAAAGGAAAATGATCTTTTCTGGTAGCATCATTCAACTTTCTATAGTCTATGCAGACTCTCCATCCTATAACTGTTCTTGTGGGAATTAACTCATTTTTTTCATTGGGTACTACCATCATTCCTCCTTTCTTTGGGACTACCTGCACAGGACTTACTCAAGTGCTGTCAGAAATAGGATAAAGTATTCCTGCATCTAACAGTTTAATTACATCAGCTTTGACCACTTCTTTCATGTTGGGGTTTAAACGTCTCTGAGGTTGCACACATGGTTTATATTCTTCTTCCATCAAAATTTTGTGGGTGCAGAATGTAGGGCTTATTCCCTTGATATCAGAGATTTTCCAACCTATGGCTTTCTTGTGTTCTTTTAGTACTTTTATCAGTTCCTCATTTTCTTTGGATTTTAATTATGAGGAGATGATTACTGGTAGTGTAGAATTGTCTCCAAGGAATGCGTATTCTATGTGTTTTGGTAACTGTTTGAGTTCCAATTTGGGTGGCTCTACGATGGAGGGTTTTTGTTTTATTTCATTATCATTCTTGATGCTTTCTCCTCTCTGTTGTTCATATGATGAAATTTTCAGATTCCACTCATTGTCTTCATCTTCTTCCCCCTCTTCTTGAGCTGGACACAATTCCAATGTGTCACCTTGTATAATTTCCTGTAATGAATTCTTTATAATATGATCAGTAGTGTCGATGAAATAACAGGAATCATCTTGTTCTTTAGAATATCGCATAACATTACAGAGTTGAAAGATAGTTTCTTCATCATCTATTCTCAGAGCTAGTTTACCATTACCTACATCAATAATAGCTCTAGCAGTGGCTAAAAAGGGACGCCCTAAGATTAAAGGAACATTAATGTCTTCATCCATGTCTAACACAATAAAATCAACAGGAAAAATAAATTAATCAATTTTGACCAAGACATCTTCAATAATTCCCCTAGGATATTTAATAGATCTATCGGCCAATTGAATACTCATCCTAGTGGGATTTGGTTCTCCAAGATTTAGCCTTTTAAATAATTTGTAAGGCGTTAGATTAACACTAGTGCCTAAGCCTGCTAATGCTTTCTTGATGTTTAAACTACCAATTAAGCAAGGAATAGTGAAACTCCCTGGATCTTTTAATTTCCGTGGTAGTCTATTTTGGAGAAGGGCTGAACATTCTTTGTTAAGCTCCACTATGGATACCTCCTCAAGCTTCCTTTTGTTCGTAAGAAGTTCCTTTAAGAATTTTTCATACTTCGGCATCTGTGAAATAGCTTCAACGAAGGGTAAGTTAATATGTATTTGTTTAAAGAGTTTGAGGAACTTACCGTATTGAGCATCCAATTGTTCTTTCTTCAATTTTACTGGATATGAAATTTTTGTTTTATTTTCTGTAGGCAATGGATTATCGTTTTCTCCTTCTACACTTTTTTCCTTGATAATTTCATGTGGTGTCTTTCTTTGTGGCTCAATTAACTCTTTGCCACTCCTTAGTGTAATTCTTTTACTCTTGTGTGCTTTTGGAAAAAATCTCTGTCCGTATTTCACATAATATCTCAATAAGTAATTCAACTGACGTGATGATTTCTCTTACCTGCATTTTGATTCCCTTGATCGATTTTTGTTGTTCATCGAGTATTTCTTCAGCCTTTTGAAGACGAGAGTTTGTAGATATCACCAATTTTGTCAGAATCTCTTCGAGGTTTGATTCCCCTTCCTGTGGATAAGGTTATTGAAAATTTGGAGGAAAATCCTGTCTTTGATCATTCCACGAGAAGTCTGCATGGTACCTTCATCCTGTAGTATAAGTGTCACTGTAAAAATTATTTTGACATATAGAGTAGTTACCTATATAGTGGACTTGTTCGTTTTTCATGCCATATCTGTAGGGTGGGTACTCAGGATTCGACATGCCTCTTAGATTCGAGTTATACTGCATTACTGGGTGTACCTGCGAGAGATTATTCAAACCATCAATCTTTTTATTCATTATTTTGAACTGATTAGATAACCTGGTGACCATGTCGTTGTTGAAAATACTGGTTGCTTTAGTAGGAATTGTCCCCATGCCTTGCCACTGATAATTATTCAGTGCCATTCCTTTGAAAAACTAGAATTATCTATCGAAATTTAAATAAAACAAAACTCAGCACAGTAAAAATAGTAATAATGGCTAGAGTCATAAAAATAGAGCTTTCGTAATATTTTAGAAGTTCCCCAGCAACGGCGCCAAAAACTTGATCGCTGCAAAACAATCTAGTTTTAATATTTATAAAAGAGTGATCGAACTCAGAGATCGATCATGACAACGATAGAGGCAAGCGCACCTATCGAACGATGAGTATAGCTCGTGCAAGAATATCTTATCGAACCCAAGGAACCTAAAAGTACTACTACTCACTTTCTTTCTATTATTTAGCCTAAAATATAGAGTGATTGGTTTATTAAACTAAAACAAATGAAATATTTAAACTAAATGCAAAGACAAAAGAAATGAAACTTTGGGAAAAGACGTTGAAAAAAACTCAATTGATAAAGATGATACCTTCGGGAAGAATCCACCTATGACTTCACTTATTATCTACCTTTTCAATTCATATGATTTCTTTACTTAGCTTGATCCGTGAGACTCCCTAACCTATATTAAACCTTCTGTCGAAGTGAATAACATCTAACCTTAGGTTAATTAGTGGAACTATCGTTATCTTATAATAACCCCCTAAGGAAGCAGTAAATCGATCAATGGACTCTCATATTAGGTTTCACCCTAACCCGACAAAATCTCGTAACCCTATCTCTAGGCGCCCGATCAACTACGCTTAATTATGCTAGATCTACTCTTAGGCAGGGTCTATTCCTCCTCCACCTAAGCATATCAGATAAAGTTAAGCAACATAATTAAGAACAAACTAAGTATTTATCATATAAACCGAAAGAATTAAATAACAAAATCTATCATAGGTTTCATCCCCTTCAAGTATCTGAGGGGTTTAGTTCATAATTAAACAAGAAAACATCTCAAGAGAAAAGATAAAACAAAACATAGGAAATCCTTAAAACCCCTTGAAGGAATTGAAAAGGAGATCTTCCGTCTTGAGTAGAATTCCAACTCTTCGAGATGGATCAATTGGCTATCTTCGAGACAATCCCTAAACGAGTAAAGCTCTGGCAGAAAATTCTACTAAAACCTGACGCCCTTGAATTGCTGCCGTGGATTGTTTATATAGACCTTTGGGATGCTTTCCTTGGCTCCTAAGTACTCGTAATTCAGGTATAATTTGTCCTAGGTGTTTGAGTAGACTTAGGATTACGTTTCTTGGGCTCCAAGCATCCTATTCCGAGTGAACTTACTCTTTCTCGCGGTAGGGGCACGGCTAAGGCATGCCCGTGTAAGTCGTGGTCCAGCCCGTGTCTCAATTCTATTGATTTAGGCACGACTATGACACGCCCGTGTAATATATGGGTAGAGGCCGTGCTTCGGGTCTGCCAATTGGGGCACGGCCATGTACATCGTGGTCAGGCCGTGTTGGGCTTTTTGTCGACGAGGCACGGTCGTGTAAATCAGGGTGTGACCGTGTGCAATCTAAATATTGGGGCATGGCTGTGTGGCATGAAGTCCAGGCCGTGCCGACTTCTTGGGTTAGCCCAATTTGGTCCGTATTAAGCCTATTTTACGTTTTTTTTATCCTTAGGTGTTCTCCTGAGTAGAAGACATTAAAAGGAAGAATAAAGAGCATCTTTTTACATAAATTGTGGGCTAAATAATCCAAAAGCATACTAAATATGGGGTTAAAATGTGTTACTTTTACGGTTTATCATAAGACTGCTTGCAACTCATATTCTTCAATATGTTCTTCTTCCTTCCTTACCAAGTGAAGATTTTAATTTTTGGGTCTTGTGATTGAGAATATAGGCACTGAAGAAAACCTTCATGAAATTGGATCATGATATAAATATACATGACTTTCTAGGTGCAAAGTATGTCCCCTTTATCTCAATTTCTTCCAGATAAATATTTCTGTTTATGAGGGATGTTGAGAAGAATCTAATTTTATTTATTTTATTTTGGGCCCTTGCAGTGATCAATCTATTGAGGTAAGAAGTTTTTGACATTACATGTGTCCTTTTTATCTTCGATTTTCAAGTTATTGTTATTTCATTATGTGCACGGGTTATTGCTATTTCTCGTGAAATGACAAAAGAAGTATCAAGGTTTCGAGCTCACTTTTTCAAGTGCATAAGAGACTGAGGTGCACCTTTGGAGCTTTTGGTTGTTAAAAGTAAGTATTGATTTTTCTTTTTGGTCTTGTTTGTAAAATGCTAGCATGAGATGACGGTCACATCTTACTTCTTCTTTTTATCCCATTATAGAAAATTATATTTGTATTTCATTTCTTAAGTAGCTTCTCCCAATATTTTAATTCCCTAGCCTTTGGACCTGAAATATAATGGTTAGATCCTTACAACTCATAATTTTGAACTCTAATAATAACACCAATGCAAAGTGTGCAATAATTTCAACCTCTGTCCATTATAACATCGTTTAACAAAACTATAGACCCTAATGTGTAGGTTCCCATTCATTACTTGCGAGATATTTACAACAGTAATTTTTCCCTAAATTAAATTTGGTTAGCTGATAGCAATTTGCTACAAATGATCATGGATAAATTGAATCCATCAGTAAGTGCAAATTTTCTATTTTATCCTTGTGATGACGTGTCATACTTTGTAACAAGTGTCTCATAACATGTTTTTTAAAACGTCTACTGCCCACCCGAAGTTCATAGTAATCCAGCAGAAACATTATATGCAATAACACGGAATTCCCCATCAGCTTTAGCCACTAAGCTCTCTAGTCCAAGGTTTGTGAGATCTAGTTCCTTCTTATCTCTTCTGAACCCACATCATCATCTCAGTTCTCCATTGTGTATATGTTTGTGACTTGACCTATAATTTTGCACATGTATGACAGTTTTGTTGCAAGAATATTTGGCCATGCATTGGAAGATTCACATCATCAATGTAATGCTCCCTAAACTTGGTGAGTGTTCTTTTTTTCCCTTTTTTTGTAAGTCATAACTCATAATAGTTTTCACATATTCTTTGTTGCATGTAACATGTTGGCTTTTAGTTTGGCCATCTTGTTGTGCAGGTGACTTACTTATGCTTTTGAATGTATCATCTGATGAGAAGATTTTGTCTACCACGTATGGAGAATTAAGGCCACCTCTAGGGAAGAATTGCCTAAAGGTTCATTTTATATTCTCAAAGGACTTGTGTGCCAATCAACATGAAATACCTAACTTGACACCTCTTTGATTTATTTAGTGTTTGTAATCAATGTGTGTCTGACTTTTTGCGGGTCTGTATCATAATTTATTTTGTTATTTATGTATTATGTTATTATTATTTTCTTTAGATTGTGGAGTTCATTGCAGTCCTATTGAGAACCAGAAATGAAGCTGCAGAAAAGGAATTGGTCGGCTCAAGAACTATTCAACGAGTTCTTGATCTCTTCTTTGAGTAAGCTCCTACTTAAACTTGTCATCTTGGATGAAGTGAAAACAAATTATTAGAAGTTTGCATCTAGTGAAATATGCTAGATGCCATCTTGAGGGAGTGTTGGATCTTTTCTGTCAGCAGGCTAAGATTCATCTTTTTTTTTTTCAAATTATGCAGTTATCCATACAACAATGCATTACATCATCATGTTGAGAGTATGATATTATCATGTCTGGAGAGCAAGAATGATGCAATACTTGATCATCTTCTTCACAAATGTGATTTAATTGGGAGATTTCTCCAAACCGAAAAACAACCAATTCTTTACGGTGACGATGTCGGTAGATGTTAATCATATTGCTATTTTCGCATTTTGCTAATGGGAGTTTAACTAATATAATTAGAAGTCATTATAAATGCTACACGGTTATGCAAAGAACTTGCTTAACCCTTTCTCTTGTCAAATAGCCAACTTTACTGCTGCTGGAAAATGTGCACCATGGGGAAACATTAGACACATTACACGTATCTCAAATAAACTTGTACAGTTGGGAAGCAGCAATAGTTGTATTCGGGCATATCTACAGGTGTGGAATTGGCTATTTACTGATATCATATTTATTGCTTCTGTCAGGATCTTAAGGGCTATAGATCCATCTTTATTTTTCACTAACAACTTTTTTCGTGATTAAATTAGGGTATAACTTTTGTGGTTTAGTAAATCCGATTTAATTTCATCAGAATAGTTGTATTTAGCACATTGGCAATATTCTTCCTTGGCGGGATCAAATTGCTGATTAGGATATTTTGCTAGGATTCTTTATATAAAATTTATTTATTTATTTATGAATTTTTTGACTCAAGCTCATATATTTTATATAAGGAAATGCATGGCTGGATCAATATGTTGAATTAGGATATTTTACTGGGATTACTTATATAAATTTTTTTTTTTGTAAATTTGCTGACTCAAGTTCATATATTTTATATAGGAAAATAACGAGTGGAATGAGTGGCAAGCTAATGTTCTGCAAGAACGTAACGCAGTTGAAAATGTTTATCGATGGGCTTGTGGGTATGCTCTTATTTCACTTCTTATATGCACTGCCATCAGGTTAATAGGATATGCAATTGAAGGTCAATTATCTCTAGATTTGTAAAATGACGTAAAATTCGACTTATAGTTCTCTCATATATAATATTTTAAATTTACAATAATGCATACGAGATGGGAAGGTTCGGTGGTGTCTTGATTTTTGAGTCCATGTTCGTCATGATACATTATTGTCGCTCATAATAACTGCATAGTTGTTAGATCTAATGTAAATCATTTAAAGAGTCCTTGTGTATTTTTCTTTCTCATGTCCAATACCAACATCGTTGCAAAGACGTAACAAGGGATAGTGACGAGGATGATATTCATGATAGAGATTATGATGTTGCGACTTTAGCAAATAACCTAAGCCAAGCAATATGGATGCACACATGCCTACTTGCTAATCATTCTCAAAGATTAAATATCAAGCAATCTGTCATAGGAAATATATCCATAACATATATATGCTTTGCTCATATTTGTTTATGTCTGTATTATGCATTGACATGTATATTGGAAATTGATATCTAATAGCCATTTTAATTTTTGGGAATGGATTTGTGGCGTTTTAATAATATTTTAATTTTTTTATTTTTTATGACTTTTAGTGGCGTTTTTGTAAAAGCACCGCTAAAGAAATGACTTTTAGCGGGGTTTTTAAGGAAGCGTCGCTAAAAGTCTTATTTTTTAGCGGCATTTTTTATAAAAGCGCCGCTAAAGACCAGGAGTTTTAGCGGCGTTTTTATAAAAGTGCCGCTAAAGACCAAGAGTTTTAGCGGCGTTTTATAAAAGTGCCGCTAAAGACCAAGAGTTTTAGCGGCATTTTCTATAAAAGCGCCGCTAAAGACTAGGAGTTTTAGCAGCGTTTTTATAAAAGCGCCGCTAAAGACCAGGACTTTTAGCAGCGTTTTCTATAAAAGAGCCGCTAAAAATCATGATCTTTAGCGGCATTTTTTAAAATAAACGCCTCAAATTTTAGCGGTGTTTCTTATAACGACATTTTTTGCGGTGCTTGTAGAAGCGCCGCAAATAGTTTTAATGGCGCTTAAAAGCGCCGCTAAAGGAAAAAAAAATGTCGCAAAAAGTCTGTTTTCCTGTAATGAGTGACAGTAAAGAACAAGTACCCATTACTTAGGATCGACGATTTTTTTGATCAATTGAAAGGAGCCACTGTGTTCTCCAAAATAGACTTGAGATCAGGGTACTACCAGCTGAGAGTGAAAGATTCAGATGTATCCAAGACTGCCTTTCGAACGAGGTATAGGCATTATGAATTTTTAGTCATGCCGTTTGGGTTGACCAATGCTCCTGCGGTATTCATGGACTTAATGAACCGCATTTTCAGACCATACCTTGACAAGTTTGTAGTTGTTTTTATTGACAACATACTGATTTATTCCTGAGACGAGAATGAACATGCTGACCATCTACGGATAGTTTTACAGACTCTTCAAGAAAATCAATTGTATGCCAAATTCAGTAAAAGTGAGTTTTGGCTCAAGGAAGTGGGATTCCTGGGACATATTGTCTTGAGAGATGGAGTCCGAGTAGATCCAAGTAAGATCTCAGCTATAATAGACTGAAAACCACCGAAGAACATCACGGAGATTAGAAGTTTTCTGGGCCTAGCCGACTACTACAGACGATTTGTCAAGGGGTTTCTATGATTGCAACCCCGATGACTAAATTGTTACAGAAGAATGTGAAGTTTGAGTGGTCAGAAAAAAGCCAACAAAGTTTTGAGAAGTTAAAAGTAATGCTGACAGAAGCTCCAATTTTAGTACAACCCGAGGCAGGGAAAAAATTCATAATTTATAGCGATGCATCCTTAAATGGATTAGGCTATGTACTTATGCAAGAAGGCAAGGTAATTCCTTATGCCTCCAGACAATTGAAGCCTCATGAGAAAAATTATCCGACGCATGATATTGAATTGGCTGCCATAGTCTTTGCTCTGAAGATTTGGAGACACCATTTATATGGTGAACGATGTCGGATTTTTACCGATCACAAAAGTTTGAAGTACTTGATGGCGCAGAAAGAGTTGAACTTAAGACAACGAAGATGGTTAGAGTTGATAAAGGACTATGAGTTGGTCATTGATTACCATCCTAGAAAGGCGAATGTGGTCGCCGATGCTTTAAGCATAAAATCCCTATTTGCCTTAAGAGCATTGAATTCAAAAATATCTTTAGCTGATGATGGTTCTATTTTGGCTGAGTTGAGAGCTAGACCAATGTTCCTTCAAGAGATCTTGGAGGTTCAGAAAGAAGATAGTGAATTACAAGTTAAGAGAGCTCAGTGCGAGTCAGGTGCTGAATCCGACTTTCGGATTAATTTTGATGGACATTTAATGTTTAGAGATAGAGTTTGTGTGCCAAGAAAAGAGGAGCTTATTCAGAAAATTTTGCACGAGGAACATAACGGATATTTATCTGTACATCTGGGTGGCACCAAGATGTATAATGATTTAAAGCAACAATATTGGTGGCCGAAAATGAAGAAAGACATTTCAGAATTTGTTTCCAAGTGCATGATTTGTCAGTAAGTAAAAGCTAAGCACCAAGTACCTTCGGGTTTGCTTCAGCCTATCTTGGTTCCCAAGTGGAAATGAGACCGTATCACCATGGATTTCGTAACGGGTTTACCGTTGTCTCCGAGCAAGAAAGATGCTATTTGGTTAGTGGTTGATAGACTCATATAGTCAGCCCACTTTATACCTGTACGAGTGGATTACTCACTAGACAAGTTGGCAAACTTGTATGTTTCAAAAATAGTAAGACTTCAAGGAGTTCCCTTGTCAATCATATCGGATAGAGATTCGAGATTCACATCAAGATTCTGGAAGAAGCTGCAAGAAGCTTTGGGTACAAAATTGAGTTTTAGCACAGCTTTTCACCCTCGGTGATCGATCGATCACCGAAAGGTTAATTCAAGTACTCGAGGACATGCTCAGATGTTATGTTTTGGAATTCCAAGGCAGTTGGGAAAAGTTTCTCCCATTGGTAGAATTTGCCTATAATAATAACTTTTAGTCGAGCTTAAAGATGGCGCCTTATGAGGCCCTATATGGGCGTAAGTGCAGTACTCCTTTGTTTTGGACGGAATTTAAAGAAAACCAATTTCACGGGGTTGATTTGGTTAAAGAAACTGAAGAGAATGTGAAAGTGATTCGAGAATGTTTAAAGGCTGCATCAGATAGACAGAAATCCTATTCGGATTTAAAGAGAAAAGAGATAGAGTACCAAGTTGGGGATACAGTTTTCTTGAAAGTGTCACCATGGAGAAAAGTCCTCAGATTTGGCCGAAAAGGAAAATTAAGTCCACATTTCATTGGACCTTACAAGATTACTAAGAGAGTTGGACCGGTAGCTTACCGTTTGGCTTTGCCCTCAGAATTAGAAAAGATACATGATGTGTTTCACGTATCAATGTTGCGATGCTACAGATTAGACCCTTCACATGTAATTACCCCTTTAGAAATAGAGATTCGCCCCGACATGACTTATGGTGAAGAATTAGTTAAGATTTTGGCTCGGGAAGTCAAGCAACTGAGGAATAAGAGTATTGCCTTAGTAAAAAGTATTGTGGCAAAGACATGGAATCGAAGAATCTACATGGGAACCAGAAGAGAGTATAAGAAACTAGTATCCAAACCTTTTTGCTGGTAAGATTTTCAAGGACAAAAATCCCTAAGAGAGGGAGAATTGTAACAACCCGATTTAGGGCCTAGTAGGGATAGTGGTGCAAGGCCACGGACCCGAGGTGAATTTATGAGTTTTTCAAGTTTATGCCATGTTTGCACGTTAGTATGAAAGTTTTGTAAAGCAATTTTATTAAGTTGAGGTCAATTGGTCCAAAAAGGACTAAATTGCAAAAGTTGCAACATATGAGTTTCTAGAAGCTTTTTGCATGAAATAGCTTTAGAATAATAATTATGAGCCCTTAAATAGCAATTTGCCCAAAAATAAAATTTTGGACAAAATTGACCTTGAGATGGCGTTAAATAGAATTTTTATGAGGAATGGCATTTTGGTCATTTGCGTATTAAGTGTTTTAAATGGGAAAAGATGAGAAAAATTCACTCATCTTCTTCCTAGTCTTCTTAAAAATTTGAAGACACCATAGCTAGGGTTCTTCATTTTTTCAAGCTCATAGTAAGTTCATCTTAGCCCTGCTTTTAATATTCTTCAGATTTTTGAAGTTCTCAGATTATGAATTAGCTAATTTTAGCTATAAAATGAGCTAAGATGCATGTTCAAAATTTACCCTTGAATGATATGCTTGTTAAATGATGTTTTATGTAAGTTTAAGAGAGTTTGATGTTAGATAAACATCTTTTCCTTAATGAGTTTCATGAAAAATGGTAGTAGGGACCATTTTGTAATAACTATAAAATTGGTCATACCTACTAGAAATAGTGAGAATTGATGATTTTTATAGAAGAGAAAATGATTCAGCTAAGCATGAAGTTTAAGAAAGTTGCATGGAAATCAGTTTACGAGAATTGGGGCAAAAGTGTAAATATTAGATAGTATAAGGGCAAAATAGTAATTTTGCCAAAATATGAGTTATGTGTAAATTTAGTCAATATGATTATTAAATGATCTATTTATGATTATAGATTAAGAAAAATGAATCCCGGATCGAAACCGAGGCAAGAACAAAGTTGTAGACTAAATTGCATATCTACATACATTTTGTATATTGAGGTAAGTTTGTATGATTTCTAAGCTTTATGATTTTTATCATTAATTTTCTTAGTATAATGTACAATAATTGTATGAAATGATCATGTTATGTTCAAGCAAGAAATCACGATAAAAAGTACGAGCAAGTCCCGATTGAAGATAAATTTCCCAGGATACTCGATCTACCACACAAGATATCATGTAAGTCCAAGGCAAGCTTGGCATTGATCAAGATATCATGTAAGTCCAAGGCAAGCATGGCATTGATCAAGTTAGTAAGCAAGATATCATGTAAGTCCAAGGCAAGCTTGGCATTGATCAAGATATCATGTAAGTCCAAGGCAAGCTTGGCATTGATCAAGTTAGCAAGCAAGATATCATGTAAGTCCAAGGCAAGCTTGGCATTGATCAAGTTAGCAAGCAAGTTATCATGTAAGTCCAAGGCAAGCTTGGCATTGATCAAGATATCATGTAAGTCCAAGGCAAGTTTGGCATTGATCAAGTTAGCAAGCAAGTTATTATGTAAGTCCAAGGCAAGCTTGGCATTGAGTATGTTATCAAGAGCAAGACTTCATATAAGTCCATGTCAAGACATGGCCTTGAAACCAAGATGAGATATTCCATGTAAGACCATACCGAAGATATGGCTTTGGTATCAAGTTTTGTGGGTCGAGATTTAGTATCCTCGGTTATTCGCAGAAATTCATCGGGCAAACGAGTAAGTCAAAAAGAAGATATCAAGAAGCTAAGAAAGCAAAGTTAGTATCAAGATGAAATTGAGTTTTATTCATGTTATGAATGAGGAAGTAAAGATTATGATTATTATTATTATTAAAGTATACTGATTAATGTGATCAAGTGATACAGATACCATGTTTACCTTACAAGTATAAGAATGTTAAGTATCATAAGACATGTAAGAATCAAATATGAGTAAGTAAGCCTTATAGATGAAATTATGATACCATTGTAAGCTAGATGGTTTATGTTAAGTAAGTATATTGATATGTGTTGTACATACAAACTTACTAAGCTATATGCTTACGTTATGACTCTTTCTTACCATGTAGTCCCGCCAAGCTAACTAGTGGATCATTAAAGTCGGAGCTCGCAGCACACTATCAACTCTTATTTTGGTATAGCCAAGTTACTTTACTAAGTATGGCATGTATAGGAAGCATCCATTTCGTGTATATGCTTTAAGAAAGGCCATTGTATAGGCCATCAAGTTCATTATTCTTTTGTATTTGACTAAGTATGTATGTTTATTGAGATCAATGAAGCATGTAGTATTATTCATGAAAGATGGGTTGTTATTGCATTGTTGATTTGAGTTTAAGTATGATCTTCTTTATAGGGTGGAAAATGGCTTGGTAAATAGCCTTTAAGTGCCGGCACGGTTGGACACACGGGCATGTGTCAAGGCCGTGTTAACCCTGCACCTTAGTATTATTAATTAGAATAGGCCACAGGCAAATCCCACGGCCGTGTGTGTATGCCGTTTAAGACACACGGTTTGGACATGGGCGTGTGCCCAGACCGTGTTAATTTAGTCAGTATATCAAGGATTAGCACACGGTCTAAGCCCACGGCCGTGTGAAATTAGTCAGTAACCTCCCACGGTTGGTAGACATGGGCGTGTCTAAGCTGTGTGGAAATAGTCAGTAGCTCTCCACGGTTTGAGGGCATGGGCATGCTTAAGGGTACACGGACGTGTTCTAAGTCACATGGGCGTGTGAAACTTGCTTCAAAAATGAGTTATTTGATTTAATTCCGAAAGTTTTCTGGCATGAGTTAAAGGCCTCGTAGGCCCTTGTTATATGTGTTGACTAAGAAAGTGAAGTTTTTAAGTCGGAACGAAATTTTATAACCCGTAATTACATGTTTCAGTGAGTTCAAGCATAGTAATGTCTCGTATCCAAACCTAGTATCGGTCTTGGGTGCGGGGTGTTACACCATGATTTGAAGCGACACTATTGGTGGGTTAGTATGAAATGAGACATTTCTGACTTTGTTTCAAAACGTTTAGTCTGTCAGCAAGTAAAAGCTGAACATTAAGTTCCGTCTGGGTTGCTTCAACCGATTCTGATTCTTGAATGGAAATGGGATAGAGTAACAATGGATTTTGTTTCAGAATTTCCTCTGACTCTAAGAAAGAAAGATACGATTTGGATCGTAGTTGATCGATTGACAAAATCTGCCCATTTTATTCCGATAAAATCTGACTATTCACTTGATAAATTAGCTGAGCTTTATATTTATGAGATTGTGAGATTGCATAGGGTCCCATTATCCATTGTGTCAGATAGAGATCCGAGATTTACATCGAGGTTCTAGAAGAATTTACAAGAAGCATTAGGCACGAAACTACATTTCAGTACAGCTTTTCATCCGCAGACAGATGGTCAATCCGAGCGGATCATTCAGATTCTAGAGGATATGTTAAGATGTTGCATTATTGAATTTAACGGTACGTGGGAACAATATTTGCCATTGATTGAATTTGCATACAATAATAGTTTTCAGTCAAGCATACAATAATAGTTTTCAGTCAAGCATTAAAATGGCACCATATGAAGCTTTGTACGAACGTAAATATTGTACACATCTGTATTGGACCGAGCTCAGTGAAAATAAGCTACACGGGGTCGTTTTGATAAAAGATTCAGAATAGAAAGTGAAATTGATCCGAGATTGTTTCAAAACAACATCTGATGGTCAGAAGTCGTATGCGGACTTGAAACGAAAAGATATAGAATTTGAGATCAGCGACAGAGTATTTCTAAAAGTGTCACCGTGGAAGAAAGTGCTCCAATTCAGACGTAAAGGTAAGTTAAGTCTGAGGTTCATTGGGCCGTATGAGATCATTCAACCTATTGGGCCTGTTGCATAAAGATTACTTTTACCACCTGAGCTAGAAAAGATCCATAATGTATTCCATGTCTCGATGCTTCGTAGATATAGATCTGATCCGTCACATGTGATTGTTCCATCTGAAATTTAAATTCGACCTGATATGTCATACGAAGAGGAACCGATTCGTATCTTAGCTTGTTAAGTGAAAGAGTTGAGACATAAGAAAATACCATTAGTGAAAATATTGTGGAATCATCACGGAATTAAAGAGGCAACATGGGAACCAGAAGATTCAATGAGGCAGCAATATCCGACTTTATTTAACGGTAATATTTTCAAGGAAAAAAATACCTAAGGGGGGAGAATTGTAACAGTCCGATTTATACCCTATTTGGAACAATGGTTTTGGAACCACAAATCTAAGTCAGTAAAATATTTTTAATATTATTTTCTGTGTCACTGATAAGTGATTAAGCATGTGTTAAAGTTTTGTAAGTTAATTTGTCCGTCTGTGTGTTTAATTTGACGAAAGGATTGAATTGCATTAAATGCAAAACTAGTATGCTATTTATTAATGTACCAATGTGTTGTGGCTTTTAAAAGAAAAGGCCTTAAGAGGCAATTAAACCATTTTAAAAGATAGTGGTTGGTTTATGGTCAATAATGGCCTTGAATTATATTTGTTTTCTATGTTTATTAAAGGTCAATTTAGTAAATGAATTATAAATGTTTTATAATTAAAACAAAACATAAAACATGGCCATTGTTCATTCTATCTTGGCCGAAAATCAAAGAAGAAAAGAAAGGGTTTGAATGTCTCTAATATTCGGCTAGCTTTTGATTCAAATTCAAGTTATGTTTTGCTTCAATTTTTGATAATTTATACGTTTTCGTAATAGTTGCTTCAAGTGTTATCAAGCCCATGTCTCAATTTTGTGTATTGATGTTTGTGAGATATGCCATTGATGATATGTTGAGTTTTGTGATGATTTATAGTGTTAAATGAAAGATTTGAGCTAGATGAACATACTTTGTTCTTGAATTTTTGATGAATTTAGCTAATTAGGGCTAAATTGAGAAAATAGTAACTTGAGGGATTAAATTACAAATTTGATGGAAAATATGGGCTTTTATGAAATGTATGAACAATCAGCTAAGCATGAGTATGTGATGATTTTGTGAATTTGATATTTTGAGAAAAATAGACTAAATTGATAATTTGTGTAAATGTGAGGGTTAATTTGTAAATAGCCCAAAATGTGTGTCCTTGGATTGAATTGAATGAGTTAGTGAATAAATGAGTTAATTCTGAATATGTATAGATCAAGAACCGAGGAAAACGGACTTAGACTGCGGGAAAGTGAAAGCAACCGAGTAGCCATTTCTATTCCGTTAAATCGAATCTGAGGTAAGTCATTATGCAAATAAGCGTATTTGTATTGAATTGTGCATATTCATATGACTATTGTTAACTATGAATGCTTATGAGATGACCTGTACATGAATTTCAAGATAAGGTTGACTTAGTGACAATATCCGATAAGTCTCGTATGAACCTAGAAATAGATAGGATTAGCTATGTCATGACATAGGTATCTGTTCTGTTTTATCATGTAAGACCACGTATGGGATGTTGGCGTTGATTTGAGATTCATGTAAGACCATGTTTGGGATGTTGGCATCGATATGAGCTTTACGTGTAAGACCATGTTTGGGACATCGACATTGTATTGATTCGTGTAAGACCCTGTCTGGGATAGTGGCATCGATATCTGAGTACGTGTAAGACCCTGTCTGGGACAGTGGCATCGATATCTGAATACATGTAAGACCTTGTCTAGGACGTTGGCATTGTATGATTATTTCAAGCTTCTGAGCATCCTATTAGATTCCTATCAGTTTAACGGGCAAATCCGAGTTATGATCATTTATGTGAACGTATATTCGTTTCAGGTACGTCTGATATGTACACTAAGAGTGTATAAAAGGTAAGTACCTATATAACTTTGATTTGAAGAAATGTATGATTGAATATAAGATTATGAATGAGATACAAGAATGGTTATGGGAGAGCTATGTATTTATATGATTCTTGAATTGATGAATGTGGCAAATATGGCCAAGAATATGGATCAAAGCATACATGTGATGAACTTGCTATGAATATGAATTTTTGTCAATGTTCCATATGCTTATATGCTTTATATGATAGGTTTATTGTATATGACTTACTAAGCTTTTGGAAAGCTTACTCTGTGTATGTGTTTTCTCTGTTTTATAGATCATCAAAGCTACTGAAGGCTCGGGACCGTCGAGGATCGTCATCACACTACTCAACTTGTTTTGGTACATTTTGGAAATGTATATAACTAGATATGGCATGTATAGGCTAGTATTTGGTATAAGTTTGTTATATGAACTTGGCCATGAGATGTGGCTAAATATAAGTTGACATGTTACAATGATGAAGATAATATATGATGAATGTTTTTGGCATGGTTTGATAACATATGAGTTGGTTAAGTTTTTGGGTAAGTATAGATGAATAATGCTTATGTTCATGTGAGATTTAGTCTTGTAATTTTGGTATGATTGGTATTGGTTTTTAAGGTATAGTTTGAATGGATATTTTATCATGTTTTTGGTCATCAAATGTGCATGAGAGGTATTGATGATTGGTTTGTAGGTTTGAACCTAAGTGGGTGGCATTTTGGCATTGCAAATGGCCTATAATGTCACACGGTTGTGGCACATGGGCATCCCTAGTGACCGTGGGGTAAAGTCAGTGGCTAGCTTAGGGACACACGACTAGGGTACACGGGCGTGCCTAGTAGCCGTGCGAAAAATTCAGTATATGGCCTAAGAATACACGGCCTTAGCTCACGGGGGTGTTGGGTAACCATGGAGCTAAGTCAGAATCGACCACGGCCAGGCAACACGGGCGTGTTTGGTGGCCGTGGAGTAAAATCAGTATCGACCACGGGGAGGACACATGAGGGTGTCTAGCAGCCGTGGGAGGCATACGGCCTGTCCACACAGGCGTGTATCCCCTAAAACTTAGAAAAGTTTTTAATTTATAAGAATTTCTGTATGTGTTTCGGTTTAGTCCCAGCCCAGTTTATAAGCATGTTTAAGGTCTCATTGATCATTATAAGGGACATTTTATTTGTGTTTACTGTATGATTGTATGAAATGTTATGAAAGTCCCGATCTGTCTGGTAATGCCCTTAACCCTAATTCAGTGACAAATACGGGATAGGGGTGTTACACTATATCTATTATCTCGGATAGAGATCCGAGATTTACTTCGAGGTTTTGGAAGAAGTTGTAGGAAGCCTTGGGTTCAAGATTGAATTTTAGTACCGCGTTCCATCCTCAAATCGATTGCCAATATGAAAGAGTGATTCAAGTTCTTGAGGATATGCTCCGATGCTGTGTCTTAGATTTCGAAGGTAGTTGGGAAAAATATCTACCTTTGGTTGAGTTTGCCTACAATAACAGTTATCAGTCAAGTATACGGATGGTACCGTACGAAGCTTTATATGGTCGCAAGTGTTGGACTCTCTTATATTGGACAGAGCTTAGTGAGAAGCAAATTCACGGGGTTGATCTAGTAAGGAAACCGAGGAGAAAGTGAAAGTGATCCGTGATAGTCTGAAAGCTGCTTGAGATCGACAAAAGTCATACGCGAATTTAAAAAGGAAAAAAATCGAGTTTCAGGTGGGCGATAAAGTATTCCTGAAAGTATCCCCGTGGAAGAAAATATTGAGATTTAGTCGAAAGGGCAAATTAAGTCCACGATTCATAGGGCCGTATAAGGTTATTGAAAGGATTGGGCCAGTAGCTTACCGTTTTGCTTTCCCGACAGAGATAGAGAGAATACACAACGTGTTTCATGTGTCGATGTTGCGAAGATATCGTTCCGATCCTTTGCGTGTGAACCCTCTGACTGAAATTGAGATACGAGCTGACATTGTAACACTCCTTACCCGTATTCGAGCTGAAATAGGGTTTGAGGCACTACATAGTTAATCTTGCTTAAACATCTAGAGTAGGGTTATAAAATTTCATTTAACCACATCACTCGCACATACTCGGCCTAAGAGGCCCTAAACATACTTCCAAGAAGTATCAGAATCTTTTCGAGAACTTTCACGAGTTCGAGAAACTTTTTAATCAAAACAGGGACCACATGCCCGTGTAGGCCTAAGGACACGCCCCTGTGCCCGTAAGGCATGCCCGTGTCTTCCATCCGTGGTCGACACTGACTAATTCACACGGCTATGGCACGCCCGTGGCTCTAGCCCATGTATAAAACCTTAGCATTTGACTTACCCACATGACCTATGCACACGCCCGTGTACCCCAGCCGTGTGGTGATTTAAATCCTAAGTGCGAGGTGCAGACTTCACACGGCCTGGGCGCACGCCCATGTGCTAGCCATGCCTCCCACACAGTCTAGACCCACGCCCGTGTGTCTATCTAGGTGGACAATTAACAGGCTATATACCAAGCCCTTTCCACCCTACAATGCACACATACATGCTTCCACTCAAAACAATACAACTCCTATCCCATAAGCAAGTTTAAGAACTCATTCTAACATACAAGATAATAAAAGGAACGTACATTTCATGAATTTCATCTTCATTAAGAAAAAGAGTTTGCTAAGTATTTGCCTAACTCAAAAGGCCATTTACAAAATGACTTTTACAAACTTACATAGCCAACGCTTTGACTAAAAATTACAACTTAACAAAATACTCAAGTCCTATACATGCCATACTCAAAATATGTCTAAAATTATTATACAAACTGCTGTCGATAGTGTGATTTTCGAACTCCTACGTCCATAATCCTTGAGTTACCTTAGCAATACTACAAGAAAGAAGGGCAATAAAAAAGGGGTAAGCATAAAGCTTAGTAAGTTTGCATGGAAATAAATAGCAATAATAAGCTCATAAGATAATCCATCCAAGGTATTAGCTAACTGTACACGGGTCAAGGCTTCTTAACAATACTTACATACAATTGCCTTTATCTAGCACATACCATGCCACATATCAAAACCGATTCTTCGTGACTCATTCACGAGTACCTGTATTCACTCATTCATATGACTTAAATATCATTCACATTTCTACTTCTAAATTCATCTACTTATCCCACTATTCATAGGGGATAGTCAAAGACGTGTGTTTATCGTCATTACTTTAAGTATAAATCCAATGCCACGTCCTTGAGGTGGTCTTACATGGAATCACCTCTAGAAGCCAATGCCATATCTCGAATATGGTCTTATATGGGATTACCTCTAGATGCCAATGCCATATCCAGGATATGGTCTTATATGGAATTTCCTATCATATATCGATGTCATATCCCGAATATGGTCTTATACGATTTTCATATTCATTATCGAAGCCACATCTCGGATATGGTCTTATACAGGATTTCAACTCGATGCCGAGGCCATGTCCCGGACATGGTCTTATATGGGACCTTATCTATTTCATATCTCAATGATAGCATTTTTATAATGAATATGGCCCATTAGGACTTCAACATCTCATTCACATTAACTACTCAATTAAGTAGTGCATCATGCATTAATATAATGCCAAGCATTTCTCAACATGCTAATATAAAAGTTGCTTAAAACACATACAAACTTACCTCGATTTCAAAATGAGCTAACTTGTCGATCTAGTCTGAGACTTTGTTTTTTCCCCGATCGAGGCAGGTCCTCGGTTCTTCTTGCTCTATAATAGCAATTTAAGTCATTTTAATCACTATATTAATAAAAGCATTTCAAAAATCATGTTTAGGAAAAATTACTATTTTCCCCTAGACTTTGGCAAAATGACCATTTTGCCCCTAGGCTCGGAAAGAAATTCTAATGACATTTCTACTTTCAGCAAGCCTAGGTGAACATTTAATGCTCTTAAAGCTATCATCAAAAATCAATATCTCATATATTAATCACAAACTTTATAACCTTTTTATCAAGGCTCTATTTGGTGTCTTCATGCTAACACATTTCACAAAAGTTTTTTATCAAACAACTAAGACTCTTTTCTTCCATAAAAATGCAGAAACTAAAAAATGAAAGCTCTCATGGTAACTCTCTTAACATTTCATCATGTTGCACAATAGTCCCCTCATTTGAAAGCTTAAGCTTTAGGGGTCTCAAAAGTATACTTATTTTCAAAGAAAGATCACTAGAACATTTACCAGGATGAATGAGAGTTTGCTGAAAATTTTGAGCTTTCAAACCTCTATTTTGCTTGCCAATTTTGGTGGAGAATGATGGAGAGAAAGATGATATCTTCGCTTTCTTTATTCTAATATTAAACTATCAATTTAATCTACCTACTCACCAACTTTGAACAACTTAGTCAATCCTTATCCCCTGTAGCCGGCCAAGCACTTACAAGGGGCTAAATTGTCTTTTAGAGACCTCAATTTGCCAATCTATGGTCATTTGGTACTTTTAACTTATAGAATGAAACTTTCGCACTTTATGCGATTTAGTCTTTTCTTGCGATTAAGCATGAAATCATTAGAATTAAAGTACCAAAATTCTCATGCACACATTCTATCATACTCTAACTCATAATATAACATGAAAATAAATTTCTCAAATCTCAGATTAGTGATCTCGAGATCACTATTCTGACTAGCCCCTAAATCGAGCTGTTACAATTCTCCCCCTTAAGGATTTTTGTCCCCGAAAATCTTACCGGTGAAAAGATTGGGGGTATTGGTTTCTCATTGCTTCCTCAGGCTCCCATGTAGCCTCTTTTATACCGTGCCTTTACCATAAGACTTTCACTAGGGCTATGCTTTTGTTTCTTAACTACTTGACCTCACGAGCCAAAATTCTAACTGGTTCTTCACCATACGTCAAATCCAATTGTATCTCTACCTCTATCGGATCTATGACATGTGAAGGGTCTGAACGGTATCGGCGCAACATAGATACATGAAAGACATCATGAATCCTTTTTAGCTCAGGTGGCAAGGCTAACCGATAAGCTACCGGTCCTATCCTTTCGGTAACTTCATAAGGTCCGATAAAGCACGTACTCAATTTACCCTTCCGCCCAAATCTGAGGACTTTCCTCTAAGGTGATACTTTCAAGAACACCTTATTATCGACTTTGAATTCTATCTCTTTCCTTTTTAAATCTGAATAGGACTTTTTTCTATCGAAGGTGACCTTCAAACAGTCACGTATCACTTTTACCTTCTCTTCAGTTTCCTTAACCAATTCAACCCCGTGTATCTGTTTCTCTCTAAGTTCAGACCAATACAAAGGCGTTCGACATTTACGCCCATACAATGCCTCATAAGGCGTCATCTTCAAACTTGACTGAAAGCTGTTGTTGTAGGCTAATTCCACCAATGGTAAGTATTTCTCCCAATTACCGTGGAATTCCATAACACAACATCGAAGCATGTCTTCTAGTATCTGAATTACCCTCTTTGATAGCCCGTCAGTTTGCGGATGGAAGGCTGTACTGAAACTTAATTTCATGCCCAATGCTTCTTGCAGCTGTTTCCAAAACTGTGGCGTGAATATCGAATCTCTATCTAAAATAATCGACAATGGTACACCATGAAGTCTTACTATATCAGACATGTACAAGTCTGCCAATTTATCGAGCGAATAGTCGACTCACACTGGTATAAAGTAGGCTGACTTAGTAAGTCTATCTACCACTACCCATACTGCCTCTTTCTTCTTTGGAGTCAATGGTAAGCCCGCCACGAAGTCCATGGTAATACGGTCCCATTTTCGTTCATGAACCATAATGGGCTGAAGGAAACCCGAAGGTACTTAATGCTCTGCCTTCACTTGCTAACAAATCAGACACTTCGATACAAACTCAGAAATGTCTTTCTTCATACCAAGCTACCAATACCATTTCTTCAAATCATGGTACATCTTCATGCTGCCTGGGTGAACATTTAAACATCCGCTATGTGCTTCATACAAGATTTTACGAATAAGCTCGACATTTCTAGGTACACAGATTCTACCTCGAAATGTCAAACATCCATCATTGCTCTAAAGTCTGACTCAACGTTCGACTCACATAAAACTCTCTTGGCTTGCAAACTATTATCATCTTTCTGAGCTTCACAAATCTCTTGGAGAAACAATGGTTTAGCCCTCAATTCAGCTAAGACAGAACCATCATCCAACAAAGTCATCTGAGTACTCTGGCTCTTAGTGCAAATAATAATTTTCTACTAAAAGCATCGAAGACCACGTTCGCCTTTCCTGGATGGTAGTCAATTGCCAACTCATAATCCTTAATCTGCTCTAACCACCTTCATTGCCTCAAATTCAATTCCTTTTGATTCATCAAATATTTTAGGCTTTTTTGGTTAGTAAAAATTCGACACCTTTCACTATATAAATGATGCCTTCAAATTTTCAACGCAAACACGATTGCAGCCAACTCTAAATCATGAGTCGGGTAGTTCTTCTCATACGGCTTCAACTGCCTAGAGGCGTATGCAATCACTTCACCCTCTTGCATAAGTACACAACCCAAACTGTTCAAGGACACGTCACTGTAAACCACAAATTCTCTTTCTGGCTCAGGTTGCACCAGGATAAGAGCCTCAGTCAACAGTGTCTTTAGTTTCTCAAAACTCTGTTGACACCTTTCTGTCCAATCGAACTTTACATCTTTCTGCAAAAGTCTCGTCATCGGGGTAGCTATCATAGAAAACCCCTTGACAAAATGCCCATAATAGCCAGCTAGGCCTAGAAAACTCCTCACTTCAGTTATGCTCCTCGGCGGTTTCCATTCCACAATTGCTAAAATCTTACTCGGATCGACTCTAATCCCATCTCTCGAGACAATGTGCCCTAAAAAATCCACTTCCTTAAGCTAAAATTGACTCTTACTAAATTTGACGTATAATTGTTTTTCTCTCAAAACTTGTAGAACCATACTCAAATGCTCGACATGATCGTTCTCATCTTGAGAGTAGATCAGTATGTTGTCGATGAAGACCACAACAAATCTATCCAAGTATGATAAAAAATGCGATTCATCAAATCCATGAAGATCGTGGGGGCATTCGTTAGACCAAAAGGCATGACCAAAAATTCATAATGGCCATACCTAGTCCTAAATATGATTTTCGGCATATCTGAGTCCTTGACTCTCAGCTGCTAGTACCTTAACCTCAAATCTATCTTGGAAAATACTGTGGCCCCCTTTAATTGATCAAATAGATCATCGATCCTCGGCAGCGGGTATTTATTCTTTACCGTCACCTTGTTGAGTTGCCGATAATCTATACATAGTCTTATGGAACCATCTTTCTTCTTCACGAATAGAACGTGAGCACCCCACAGAGAGAAGCTCGGCCTTGCAAAGCCCTTTTCTGTTAGCTCTTGCAACTGTGCTTTAAGCTCTTTTAACTTGGTTGAACCCATTCTATATGAAGCAATAGAAATAGGGGCAGTACCCGGAACTAATTCAATCCCAAATTCAATCTTTTTATCGGGAGGTAGCCCCGACAACTCTTCCGGGAAAACATCCAGGTACTTACATACTATGGGTACTGACTCAATTTTCAACTCAGTCTCTTTAGTGTTCAACACAAAGGCAAGATAAGCCTCATACCCCTTCCTTAGGTACCTCTGAGCCAACATGGTTGATATCACTATTGGTGACCTATCCGGCTTATTTGATTCAACACGAATAAAATTACCATTTTCATCTCTCAACTCGATATGCTTCTTCCAATTCACAATTACTCCATGGGTAACAAAATAATCCATCCTGAGGATGACATCAAACTCGTCAAACGGTAATAACATAAGATCGACCGGGAAGCAATGACCCTTAATCATGAAAGGGCACCATTTGCAAACTCTATCAACCAACACACACTTTCCTAGGGGATTAGACATTCTTATGATGAATTCGGTAGACTCTATAGGCATGCTCATGCTAGAGACTAATTTCATGCATATGTATGAGTGGGAAGATCTTGGGTCAATTAAAGCTATAACACGAGTATTATGGAGAGAAAAGATACCGGTGATCACGTCGGCTGAATATGCCTCTTCACGAGCACAAATGGTATATGTCCTCGCCGGTGCTCTTCCCTCGACTCTAGCAGCTTGCTCTCTAGATGGATTCTTGCTTCCCATCTCAATCCCCGGGTTTTTCAATGGTCTTCCCCTAGTGGTACTTCCCGATCTTGCATTCTGAGGCTTTTCTTCCTCGTCCACCTCGGGACAATCTCTGATAAAGTGGTCTAAGGATCCACATCTGCAGCAAGCTTTCTCATTAGCTCGACATTCACCAGAATGGTGCCTGCCACACTGAGGGCATTCCGGTCTACTTGGTCAGACATTGCCCACACTAGCAACTAATGTGGTTTTCCCTTTTGATCCCGAGAATTGCTTGCCCTTACTTCGAGTTGAAAACCCCACTGAAGTGACTGATCGAGTAGTGAAATCCCTCGATTTCTTAGATGAGGATTGGTGAGACTTATTCAGTTGTCTCTTCCTCGAGTCACGAGACTCGTACTCAGCTCTTCTCTTTTCTTTAGACAATTCCTCAACTTTACAGGCTCTATCCACCAACACCACAAACTCCTTTAATTCGAGAACTCCCACATATAGGCAGATATCTTCATTCAATCCATCCTCGAATCTCTTGCACATGATGGCCTTAGTAGACACGCACTCCCGTGTATACTTGTTAAGCCTTAGAACTCCTGTTCGTAGTCGGTCACTGACATACGGCCTTGTTTTAGTTCCAAGAACTCTTTTTTCTTGTGTTCGATGAACCACTAGCTGATTTACTTCTTTAGGTATTCCTTTGGAAGAATTCCCAACTAACTCTCTCCCTTGGCACCACCAATACCAGGGTGTTCAACCATTGGTAGGCCGAATCTCTCAGGAGAGATGCCGTACACTTTAAGCACTCCTTATTCGCCCAAAATTCCTTGGCTCCTTGCTTTCGAATCTTATCCACCAGAGGCCTTTCTCTTCTCATTACCTCAACCACTTAAGGGGCTACTAGAGCGGGTTGAGGAATTGGTGGGGACGGAGGGGGTTGAGCGTTAGGATTTGCTCGGGTATACTCAGTATACCAGTTGCTCATATGTGGAGAAAGGCTTCTCGAACCTCTTCCCCCTGACCCAAGGTCTCGTGTCTACTATTAGCTGGTGTGGTCCCTTGAGAGGGAGCCGGCGCGTTACTCGCAGCATCATCAGCTGTAGTTCGGTCTGGATCAGATTCCATCTACTACATAAAACACAATTTTATACATCAGGAGTCATCACACTATCATTACTCAGACACTCTTACATATGGCATGTATAGCTAGACTCGTACTTATGCTATGTTAGTCCTAGAATTGACTAAATCGTAGCTCTGATACCAATAAATGTAACTCCCCTTGCTCGTGTTTGAGCCAAAATAGGGTTTGAGGCATTACACAGTTAATCTTACTTAAACATCTAGAATAGGGTTATCAAATTTTGTTTAACCCCATCACTCGCACATACTCGGCCTAAGAGGCTATAAAATACTTCTGAGAAGTATCAAAATCTTTTCGGGAACTTTCACGAATTCAAGAAACTTTTTAACCAATACAGGGACCACACGCCCGTGTAGGCCTAGGGACACGCCCGTGTGCCCCTACGGCATGCCCGTGTCTTCCACCCATGGTCGACATTGACTAATTCACACAGCTATGGCATGCCTGTGGCTCTGGCTCGTGTATAAAATCTTAGCATTCTGACTTACCCACATGGCCTATACACACCCCCGTGTACCTCAGCCGTGTGGCGATTTAAATCCTAAGTGTGAGGTGCATACTTCACACGGCCTGGGCGCACACCCATGTGCTAGCCATGCCTCCCACATGGTCTAGACCCACGCCCGTGTGTCTACCTAAGGGGAAATTAGTAGGCTATATACCAAGCCTTTTCCACCCTAAAATGCACACATACATGCTTCCACTCAAAACAATACAACTCCTATCCCGTAAGCAAGTCTAAGAACTCATTCCAACATACAATATAATAAAAGGAACATACATTTCATGAATTTCATCTTTATTAAGCAAAAGAGTTTGTTAAGTATTTGCCTAACTCAAAAGGCCATTTACAAAATGACTTTTACAAACTTACATAGCCAACACTTTGGCTAACAATTACAACTTAACAAAATACCCAAGTCCTATACATGCCATACTCAAAATAAGTCTAAAATTGTTATACCAAAGTGCTATCGATAGTGTGATTTCTGAACTCCTACGTCCACGATCCTCAAGTTACCTTAGCAATACTACAAGAAAGAAGGGCAATGAAAAAGGGGTAAGCATAAAGCTTAGTAAGTTTGCAGGGAAATAAATAGAAATAATAAGCTCATAAGATAATCCATCCACAATATTAGCTAAACGTACACGGGTCAAGGCTTCTTGACAATACTTACATACAATTGCCCTTATCTAGCACATATCGTGCCACATATCGAAACCGGTTCTTCGTGACTCATTCACGAGTACATGCATTCACTTATTCACATGACTTACATTTCTACTTCTAAATTCATCTACTTATCCCACTATTCACAAGGAATAGTCAAAGAAGTGTGTTTATCGTCATTGCTTTAAGTATAAAGCCAATGCCACGTCCTCGAGGTGGTTTTACATGGAATCACCTCCAGAAGAAAATGCCATATCTCGGATATGGTCTTATATGGGATTACCTCTAGATGCCAATGCCATATCCCGAATATGGTCTTATATGGAATTTCCTATCATATATCGATACCATATCCCGAATATGGTCTTATACGATTTCATATTCATTACTGAAGCCACATCCCGAATATGGTCTTATACAGGATTTCAACTCAGTGCCAAGGCCATGTCCCGGACATGGTCTTATATGGGACTTTATCTATTTCATATCTCAATGATAGCATTTTTATAATCAATATGGCCCATAAGGACTTCAACATCTCATTCACATTAACTACTCAATTTAGCAGTGCATCATGCATTAATATAATGCCAAGATTTCTCAAGATGCTAATATAAAGGTTGCTTAAAACACATACAAACTTACCTTGATTTCAAAATGAGCTAACTTGTCGATCTAGTCCGAGACTTTGTTCTTTCCCCGATCGAGGCGGGTCCATGGTTCTTCTTGCTCTATAATAGCAATTTAAGTCATTTTAATCACTATATTAATAAAAGCATTTCAAAATTCATGTTTAGGAAAATTTACTATTTTGCCCCTAGACTTTGGCAAAATGTCCATTTTGTCCCTAGGCTCGAAAATAAATTCTAATGACATTTCTACTTTCAGCAAGCCTAGGTGAACATTTAATGCTCTTAAAGCTATCATCAAAAATCAATATCTCATATATTAATCACAAACTTTATAACCTTTTTATCAAGGTTCTATTTGGTGTTTTCATGCTAACACCTTTCACAAAAGTTGTTTACCAAACAACTAAGACTCATTTTCTTCCATAAAAATGCAAAAATTAACAATGAAAGCTCTCACGGTAACTCTCTTAACATTTCACCATGTTGCACAATAGTCCCCTCATTTGAAAGCTTAAGCTTTAGGGGTCTCAAAAGTACAATTATTTTCGAAGAAAGATCACTAGAACACTTACTAGGATGAAGGTGAGTTTGCTAAAAATTTAGAGCTTTCAAACCTCTATTTTTCTTGCCAATTTTAGTGGAGAAATATGGAGAGAAAGATGATATATTCTCTTTCTTTGTTCTAATATTAAACTATCAATTTAATCTACCTACTCACCAACTTTGACCAACTTGGTCAATCCTTGTCCCCTATGGCCGGCCAAGCACTTACAAGGGGCTAAATTGCCTTTTAGAGACCTAAATTTGTCAATCTATGGCCATTTGGTACTTTTAACTTATAGAATAGAACTTTTGCACTTTATGCGATTTAGTCCTTTCTCGCGATTAAGCATGAAATCATTAGAATTAAAGTACCAAAATTCTCATGCACACATTCTATCATACTCTAACTCATAATATAACATGAAAATAAATTTCTCAAATCTCAGATTAGTGATCTTGAGATCACTATTCTAACTAGCCCCTAAATCGGGCTGTTACAGACATGACTTAGGAAGAGGAACCAATTAAGATTTTGGCTCGAGAGGTTAAATAGTTAAGGAATAAGAGTATAGCCTTAGTGAAAGTGTTATGGAAAAAACACGGTGTAGAAGAGGCTACGTGGGAACCGAAAGAAGCCATGAGAGAGCAGTACCCAAACCTTTTTACCGGTAAGATTTTTGAGGATGAAAATCTCTAAAGGGGGAGAGTTGTAACAGCGCCATTTTGGGGCTAGTCGAAATAGTGTTTTTGAGACCACTAATTTGAGGTTAAATAAAATTATTTTAATATTATTTTATGTGTTATGGCATAATTATATGGGTGTATGAAAATTTTGGTGCTTCAATTTTAGCGATTGAATGCTTAATTGTGAAAAATGACTAAATCGCATGAAGTGCAAAAGTTCTATTTTATAGGATAAAGGTGTCTAATAGCTGTAGAATATTAATTGGAAGCCTTAAATGTGCAATTAGACCCTTAGAAAATGAGTGGCTGGCCATAGGGGACAAGAAATGTCAAAATTTAGTCAAAGTGGGTGAATTAGGTGACTAAATTGAAGGAAATAATTAAAATAAAGAAAAGATGATATCATCCTTGTTCATTTTCTTCCTCCACTGAAATTACTAGAAAAAGAGGGGTTTGACAACTCAAAAATTTCAGCCAAGCTTCTCTCCTTGCAAGTAAGTGATTTTAGAGGTCTTTCTTGATAATTTTTGTACTTTTGGAACTTCTAAAGCTTAAGCTAGCTAATGAGGGGACTATTTTGCCAAATGGTTGAAAGTTAAGGGATTTGACATGAGAGCGTTTATGTTGTTTGCTGAGTTTTTATGGAAGAAAATGAATTGTGGTTGTTAAATAAACAACTTTTGTGAAAGGTGTTTCCATGAAAACACTTAAAAGGACCTATTTGTAAAGGTTATACATTGAGTAGTAAATGAATGAAAAGATTGGTATTGTGAATTGTTATAAGAGTAGTAAATGTTCAGCTAGACTTGTTTAATGATAAAATTTGATGAAAAATGATTTACGAGCCTAGGGGAAAAATTATAATTTTGCCAAAGTATAATGGCAAAACAGTCATTTTTGCCTAAGTAGGAATTTTAAAGTGTTTTGATTTATATAGTGATTAAATGGGTAAATTTCATTACCATAGGTCAAGATAGCGTGAAACAACCTTGACCGGGGAAAAGGCAAGGCTACAGACTAATCACCAATTAACACATTTTGCACCGAGGTAAGTTTATGTGTAAACGATACATCTTTAATATATATGTTGCTACCTATTGATGTATTGTATGGATGTAAATACTTATTGGTGAGATTGATTGAAATGATAGAAAATGAGTAATTCTCGAATGAACCTCGGAATAGAAATGTGGGTACGGACAAATATCCATAAATATGTAATTGTTGGTGGACTGTGTGCGGTACCACCTTGTTATTGATTTACAATGGGATGTGTGCGATACCATTATTTATATTATCATTTGGTGGGCTATGTACGATACCACCGTGATTATCATTGTTGTTGGGTTGTGTGTGATACCACCCTATTATTGATTAATGGTGGGTTGTGTGTGAAACCATCAGGTACTTTGTATCATTCAGAAAGGTTTATCGAGAAATTTGTTAAGTAAAATATTTTATGTGGCTTTGTGGTGATGAGTGTAGGATATATTTGCAAGTAATTGTGGGCAATGTTTGTGATATGTGTTTGGGTGTGGTAAGATTTGAATGAGTAAGCTTGATTATGAGGTTAAGAATTGTTATTGCATAGTGTGCAATGTTTAGCTGAATTTTTAGGTGGTATGATGCTTATTGTTTACATATAGACTTACTAAGCTTAACAAAGAGTCAGCTCGAGATACAAAGATAATCAGAAGATCACCCACACTATCAGCACATCTTGGTATATTTAGACTTAGCATTTTGAGTATGGCATGTATAGGGACTAGATTTAGTTGAATGTCATATTATTTTGGCCAAGTGTGTTGGCTCATTCAAAGATAAACTCTTTTGTATAAGGCCATATTGGGTGGCTCTTTTTATTAATCTATGAAAAGATGAGGTTATTCATGATTGTGCAAGTATCATGTTGATTTACTTGGTTTAAGTATGCATGAATGGGTTGATGTATGAATGTGATTTATGTTTGTATGAGTTAGGGTGATAAAAAGGGCTTGGCAAGTATCCTTGTTCTTGTCCACAAGGGTAGACTCGTGGGAGTGTGTCTAGGCCATGTGTGACACACGGTCAACCTCATGGGCGTGTAGTTAGCCGTGGGTCCCCTTGCATACTAGGTTTACAAGTGAGTATGCTCAGTAGTAAACACATGGGTAGAGACACAGCCATGTGGAAGGCACGGCCATGGACATGGGTGTGCACCCAGGCCGTGTGAAGTCTACACACAAAATTTGGAATTTAATTCGCCACACAACAGAAGGACACGGGCGCATGCCACTTATGGGGTGATGACGTCAGAAATAGAATGCCAAGGTTTTTGGCACACAGGTTAAGACACGTGTCAAGGCCGTGTGAGGGACTTAGGCCAGGGACACGGGCATGTGTCTGGTCATGTGAAAACCCCTTTAGGTTCGAATTGAGAAATAATTCCACACGAGTGTGGAACACGGGCATGTGATATGCCACACGGGTGTGTCCCTTCCTCCACACGGGCGTGTGGACTGTTTAGTGAAAATTTTCTAAGTTTTTTTAGGGAGTTTCAAAAGAGTTCGATTGATCCTTAACCATTCCTAAAGTGTGATTTGGGCCTCGTAGGCTTGTTTAAGAAATGTTATGAAAAGTTTTAATTTGGAGTGAAAAGACACGTTTCAGTTTTGTATAATTGTTTGGGTATAAGTTTAGTAATGCCTCGTACCCTGTTTCGGCGTCGAATACGGGTAAGGGGTGTTACAGCCAAGTCACACGCCTGTGTGCTAGGCCGTATGCCATTTAGGGGGTATACTGACTTGTGCCACATGGCCATTCACATGCCCGTGTGTGAGGCCGTGTGGAGCATACTGACTTCAAATTAATTCCAACATCAGGGGACACACAGCCGTGTATCATGATCGTGTGTCATACACGGCTCAGACACACGCCCGTGTGGACAAGAATAGGCCATCTGTAAGGCCAATTTGCAACCCTTTCTCATGCTCACCTAAACATCCAAAATAATACCATTTCAACATATTTATAGGCAACCAAAACATGCTATTTCATATACAAATCATGCCATTTAAAATCCATCCATTCACTACTCAAATCATAATCCAAAACATACTAAAACAATATGCCATTACCAACAATTTCACCTATCTTCTCTATGCATTTTTCTCATCATCTTATCAACTAATTCATGCCATAAAACATACCAAATCATCATCTTAAAATCAAGCCACAACATGCCATTTTATCTTCAACCATACCAAACATGCCAAAATAGAAAGCCATTTATACATCACATATCACTTACCAAATTCATAAATTTAGCCAACTCAAATGGCCAAATATACACCCACATTTACATCATTTATGAGCCAAATCTCATGGCTAATATCATAACTCAAAATGTAACATCTTAATACTAGCCTATACATGCCATATACCATATATACAAAACATCAAAAGTACCAACAAGTTGATTGATAGTGTGACGATGTTCTTGATGATCCCTGAGTCCGAGCTAGCTTCGATTATCTATAAAATAGGGAAAGAACACACCAAGTAAGCTTTAAAAGCTTAGTATGCCATATACAAATAAAATTACCACATGAATCAATATCATTTTCATTAATAGGAAAATCATGAATAAGTATATTAAAGCTCACAAACCTTTCCCATTGAACACATATTCAAATTCATAAGAGAATTCATCAAATACTTACCTTTTCAATACTCGTATGAATCTCGTACATACCTGAGTCACTTAACTCATTCACACATTCTTTTCTCAACTTGACTTTGCCCGTTGAACCATTCGAAATCGTTAAGGATACTCAGAAATCACATATAACTCGTACAATGCCATATCCCAGATATGGTCTTACATGTTATCACATATCATTGCCACTGTCCCAGACAGGGTCTTATACGAAATCATATAACGATGCCAATGTCCCAGACATGGCCTTACACATATTCACATCTCGGTAATCCTAATGTCATGACATTCGTATCCTATACTATTCCTAAGGTTCGTACGGGACTTTCAGATATTGTAACCCTGTCTATTCTTGCTCGTATTTAATCATTCAACACTTATAGCAGTTCAAGGACAATTAAACATATATAATTCAATTTAACAACATTTATTTGCATATGAACTTACCTTGTATTCAAGATAAACAGGCTGGATCGATTATTCGATAACTTTTCATTTTCTCCGATCTAAATTCGATTTCTTCCATTCTTGATCTATATACATTCAAAATTAACTCATTTATTCATCAAATCACTCAATTCAGTCACAAACACATATTTAGGCATTTTAACATTTTAGACCCTAAAGTTCCACATTTTTACAATTTAGTCCTTATTTCACAAATACACAAAATTCATGAAATTTCATTAAACCCAAGCCTACCCGAATTTCCCATAGGTCCCTAGCAGTCCAAAATTTTAATTTAACATTTCAACCTCTCAATTTACACTTTTCACAAATAAACCCTTAATAGGCATTTTTACTCAAAATCACTTTACAAAACTTGTATAAATTTCAACAAATATTCATTTTTTTCATCATAAAACAACAAAGAACACATAGATTCAACAATGAAAACTCTCAAAATCTTTAACAACTTCAAAAATTTAGGCATGGGCTAGCTAGAATACAAAGCAACGATCTCAAAAATAAAAAAACCATAAAAAATCGAGCAAAAATCGTACCTTAATCAATGATCTATATAACCGAACCCTAGATGGACATGGAAGCCTTTTTTTTTTATTTGTAAATTCAGCAATTTGACGAAGATGACAACAAAAATCCATTTTGTTTTATTTTATTAACTTAATTACCAAAGAATACTAATTTGTCCTTGGTTAATAAACATTTAAATCATAAATTATAAGGCCATCTATGTCAAATTCCACTATCAATGGTCTAATAACATCATAAGGACCTTTCATTTAATAAGTCATAGCAATTTGACACCTTTAACAAATAGCACACAAGTTTTACACTTTACGCGATTAAGCCTTTTTTCTCAAATTAACTATTCAAACGATAAAATTAAATCAAGAAACTTTCACACATACATGCTATCATACTGTAACCACATAAAATAAATTTAAAATATTTTTGATCTTGGATTTGTGATTCTAAAACCACTGTTCCGATTTAGCTAAAATGGGGCTGTTACAACTCTCCCCTTTTGGAATTTTCGTCACTGAAAATCTTACCAATGAATAGGTTTGGGTATTGATTTCTCATAGCATCTTCAGGTTCCCACGTAGCTTCTTCAACCCCGTGCCGATACCACAAGACTTTCACTAACGCAATTTTTTATTTCTCAATTCTTTGATCTCACGAGCTGAAATTCGAATTGGTTCTTCAGCATATGACATATCAGACTGAATTTTAACCTCGGTCGGGGAAATGATGTATGAAGGGTCGGATCGGTATCATCGAAGCATCGAAACATGAAATACATTATGTATTTTCTCTAACTTAGACGGTAAAGATAGTCGATAAGCAACTAGTCTGACTCACTCGATAATCTCATACGGTCCTATGAATCGCGGTCTCAATTTCCCTTTTCAATCAAACTGCAATATCTTTTTCCATGGCGACACTTTTAAGAATACTCTATCCCAGATCTAAAACTCAATATCTTTCCGTTTCAAGTCTCCGTAAGATTTTTTTCGATCCAATGCTCCTTTCAAACTATCACAAATCACCTTCACTTTTTCTTCTGTTTCTCTGATCAGATCAACCCCGTGAATCTTATTCTCACTTAGCTCAATCCAATACAACGGTGGTCTACATTTATGACCATATAGAGCTTTGTACAGTGCCATCTTTATACTTGATTGAAAGCTATTATTGTAATCAAATTCAATCAATGGTAGGTATTTATCCTAGCTACCTTCAAACTCAAGAGTGCAACAACGTAACATATCCTCGAATATCTGAATAACTCACTCGGATTGACCATCCATCTGTGGGTGAAACACGGTACTGAAATGTAGCTTTGTACCCAACGCGTCTTGCAGTTTCTTACAAAATCGCGATGTGAACCTCGGATCTCTATCCGAAACAATAGAAATAAATACCCCGTGCAATCTCACAACCTCAGAGATATATAACTCAGCTAACTTATTAAGTGAGAAATCTGTACATACAGGAATGAAATAAGCTGATTTTGTCAATTGATCAACAATAACCCAAATTGCATATTTCTTTCTCGGAGATAGGGTAAACCCGATACAAAATCCATAGTCACTATATCCTATTTCCACTCGGGAATCATGATTGGCTACAATAAACACGACGGTACTTGATGCTCAACTTTGATTTGCTGACTGATTAAACAATTTGAAACAAACTCGGAGATATCTCTTTTCATGCCGTGCCACCAATACAGTTGTTTCAAGTCATTATACATTTTCGTGCTTCCCGGAGGAACAGATAAACGAGTACTATGTGCTTCATTCAAAATCATCTGAATCAACTCTAAATTTCTTGGAACACATATTCGGCCTCTGAATATTAAACAATCATCAAAATTAACTTGAAGCTCTGAATCAAGGTTCGAATCACATTGAGCTTGTTTTGCTAACATTTCATTATCGACTTTCTGAGCTTCGCAAATTTGCTGTAAAAATAATGGCCTTGCTTTCATCTCGACAACAATCGAACCATCATTACACAAAGCTATTTATTGTTCATCGCATGTAGAGCGAATAGAAATTTTTGGCACAAAGCATCAGCAACGACATTAGCCTTTCCTGGATGATAATCGATCCCTAACTCATAATCTTTTAGTAATTCAAGCCACCTCCGTTGTCGTAAATTCAGATCTTTCTGAGTCATCAAATATTTCAAACTCTTGTGATGGTATAGATGTGGCATTTTTCACCAAACAAACACAATAGCTGCTAACTCCAAATCATGCGTCAGGTAATTCTTTTTATGTTATTTCAACTATCTTGAGGCATAAGCTATAACTTTGCCTTCTTGCATCAAAACACAACCCAGACCATTCAATGATGCATCACTAAACACAACAAACTCTTTACCCGATTCAGGCTGAGCTAAAGCTGGTGCCTCTGTCAATAAAGTTTCAACTGATCAAAACTTTTCTGACATTTATCTGACCACTCGAACTTAACATCTTTTTGAAGTAATTTCGTTATCGGAGTTGCAATCATTGAAAAGCCTTTCACAAATCGTCTATAATAGCTGGCGAGTCCCAGAAAGCTACGGACTTCAAATACATTTCTCGGAGGCTTCAAATCCATTATTGTAGAAATCTTGCCCAGGTCGACTCGAATACATGATGTGCCTAGATTGACTCGAATACATGATGTAACACCACTTACTCGTGTTTAACGCCAGAACAGTGTACGAGGCGTTACCTAGCTCAAACACATACTAACATGCATTTTCGGGTCATAAAAGTTCAAATTTAAAACTTTTCAAACTTCCTCTTAACGTTCTTAATATGGGCCTATGAGGCCCAAAATATACCTTAGAAATGGTTTGATACTAAACCAGGCACTTTAGAAAACTTTGGAAAATTTCACTCAAAACAAGGGCACACGCCCGTGTGGCAAGGGACACGCCCGTGTGGGAGGACCGTGCGGTCACACATGCCCATGTCCCTAGCCGTGTGGATTTATTTATCAATTCAAACCTACAGGGGTTTTCACACGGCTTGACACATGCCCGTGTCCCTCACATGGCCATGACACACCCATGTCTCCGCCCGTGTGTAAAAACCTTGACATTCTGTTTCTGACATCATCAACGTAATAAGGTAACACAGCCAAGGCACAAGCCCGTGTCTTTAGGATCTATGGCAAATTGAATTCCTAAACTCAAGTGTAGACTTCAGACGGCCTGGGCACATGCCCATGTGTTATGGCCTTGTCATCCACACGGTTGAGACACACGGCCGTGCCTCAGCCTGTGTGGTTGCTACTGGGCATTCTATTTTGCCAAATTAAGGTGCAGGGGACACATGGTTGACTACACGCCTATGGGGCAGACCGTGTGTCACACACGGCCTAGACACATGCCTGTGTGTCTACTTGTGTGGACAAAAACAAGGCTATTTTCCAAGCCCCTTTCTGCCACCCTTACTTGCACTAACATAAATCAAATCAAGTACCCTACTCATTCATGTATTAATATACCAAATACTCAACCATGCAATTTTCACATTCATGAAAAAAATCATCATTTTCATATATCAATAATAAGTAATAGCCATCATCCATGGCCTTCTACAAAATGAATCAATCTTCAAGACAAGCCAACACCTTTGGCCAAAACAATATAACACTTGACAAAGATCAAGTCCCAATACATGCCATACTCAAAATGATAAATCTAACTATACCAAATGTTCAGATTGATAGTGTGATCGAGCCTCTGACGTCCTTTGATCCCTAAGCTAGCTTGGCAATACTATAAGAAATGGAAAGGAAATGGAGTAAGCACAAAGCTTAGTATGTAACATCCTGATAATTAGGGGTTATGCATCTCTACTTAATTGAATGATGTTGCATGCTTAAATATGATTAAGTGTGTTTTGGAAGTTTATTTTTAAACTTCATTATGTAAGTGAATGCTTAGTGAAATATTAAATTTTTAATATTTAAGATAGAGCTAAGCAAGATAGGCTTTAAGAAATATTGACAAGAGGTTTAAAGCATAATAAGTCAATTGGCAAAGTGGTAATGGTGCATGAGTGAATGCATGAGGAGAGAGGTTCGAATCCCCTAGCTAGCAAATGGAAGAATTTTAATTTTTTGTTTTCTTTCCTATAGTGTCGGCCAAGATCATTCTAGAATGAATGAGCATCTTTTTAATTTTGGTTAGTAGACCATATGAAAAAGGTAAGCTAGAAGATATGGCATGGAATCATGAAAGGATGGTAAGATAGGGGGACAAAAGGCTTGAAGAAAGGACAATGTTATGGAAGCTTTTTCATGGTCATTTGACCATGAACCTAGTCGACTTTAGGGGCTAAGGGAGAAGGCTTAATTATGTTAGGAAACATAGGATTAATGGGGAAGAAATGTGGAGGAAAAAGGGGGATTATGTTGGCATACATGTTGGCCGAATTTGACAATGGATTAGGGGGTGATAGTTGGCCAAATTCTAACATTTTGTGTATCTTTCTCATTTCTCCAAAAGCTCCCTTCCTAGCCGAATGCTTATCTACACAAAAGAGAAGTCTTTTTCTCTTCTTTTAGTCATTTTGCAATTTACCATTTCAGTTTGAAAAGTCTTTCTAGTTTCTTTTCTCCTAAACAAAATATCTTTCATCCTCTTTGTAACCGAAAATACCAAAGATCATAAACCTATTTTCTTCACTTTTTCCCTCTTGGCCGAATGCACCTAAGTCCCTAAACTCATTTCTTTTCTTTTGGAAATCATCATTAACATCATCTTTTTCTTCCTTTTCTCTTTCTTTCTCTTTTCATTTTTCTTTCTTCTCCACTCTCAACCGAAACTACCTTCTACCAAAATCAAAATCAACATTCTTTTCTTCTCTTTTGTCAAACCAAATCCTCTTTCATTTTCATCCTAATTTTTCTTTTCTTTTGTTGGAAATCCGAAACCACCATAGCCAAAACACCATATTTTTCTCTTCTTTTGTTCAAAGTCGAATCTTCAAGTGGTCAAGTAAGATTTTTGTCAATTGTTTTCATTATCTCCTTTTATTATAACCGATTTAGAAACATAGTTCTCTTATTTTCTTTTCTCTCCTAGGTAGAATCCTTGGAAGGATTTTAAGAATCTTTTGGAACCAACGTTTTAAGAGAAACCTTTCAAATCATCCAAGGTAAGAATATCACTTTCGATTATATCAATTCTTTTAGATAGTTTATTAACTAACTTTATTTTAGGGGTGATTTTGAGACTAACAAGATAGGTTCAAAAAGAGCAGTACGGAGTGTTTGGAAGAGAGGAGGCACTGTTATACCCTCAAACTTCAAACGAAGGGTTGTATCGGTAATAAGAGATTTTTCACCGGGTTGTGGACCCTCGCTAACTAAGATCGATTATTTGAAGTCGTATGCATAATCGAACCACTTTTCGTTGGTGGGTTATCAGTGGGTTTTGATCCATCTAGCGGAGAAAAACCACAAATAACAGTTGTTCGAGAATTCGAGGGTAAGGATGTAGATCTCTCATCAATAGTATAGTTTTATTAGTAATAGTGTATACTAATCAAGTGTGATAATTAACTAGGTGTTGACGAGCGGGAAGGTATCGTTCTCACAGTCATAAGGTGTGTAACCTTACAATATAATCTCATAGATCTATAATGTGATTTATATGACAATATGTTTAATAATGATTGTGGATACCATTCAGTGGTATGCGATATTCAGGTATGTTTACCCCAATATTTTGTTAATTTTGCTATATGCATAAATGTGAAATAAGTTTGACTATGTTATGATTTTGGGGTAAATGGCATGAAAACTGAATAATATGTATGTTCATGGGCATATGGGTAAAATTGATAAAGGGGAAGTATTCTGGTGGTTTTACCACATAATCCGGTGACTTCGGTCACATATTTGAATCTGGTGACTTCGGTCACATATGTGAATTCGGTGACTTCAGTCACATATTTTGAATCTGGTGACTTCGGTCACATTTTTTTGGTGGCTTTGCCGTAAAATTTTAAGGGCGATGTGCATGTTGACTGCAGCAACTGCCTTCGATGGTGTGTAGCGGATGGAGGGTCGATTTAGTAATCCCCACGGTGTGTTTGGTTGGTACGGGTGGTGTGTAGCGGATGGATATTTAGGTGGGTCGGGTTTGTATTTCATTATATGTATATATTCATGTGATTTTAAATGATTATTATTTGATCTGCTATAAAATGGGCTTTTGGCCAAATATGACTAAAATGGGCCTATGGCTATATGTGTTTTAATGGGCTTAAAGGCTATGATCAAATGGGCTTTTTAATGTATGTGTTACACATTGAGTTTATGACTCACCCCTTTTGTGGGATAATTTTTCAGATGACTCTTAGCGCGATGGATCGGGTCAGCGAGGACTACGTGGTGGCCAATGCTCAAACAAAGTATTTTGGAGATTTTCCAATTTAGACTTATTAAACTTATTTAGAATTTATTATGGGTTTTGCTATTTTTATGTAATAAGGCCACTATGAACTGTTTTTAATTTTTGTGTTTGGATTTATTTTCTGCCATGGACAATTATTAATTAAATAACTAAATGGTTTTCGATAAATACTTTAAAAATGTTTTTGACACTAATATATATATATGTTTTAAAGTAATAAATAAATTTTTCATTAAGTTTGGTTTTCTTTAACCTATTAATTTCTCTTAAAAATAATGTTTTAAGAAGATACAAATTTACTTTACAATTTGATTTCAACCCGATCTTTAAGTTAATCTATTTTATTCAAAATCATCAAGTTTTTCTTAAACAAAGCGAGAATTTGCTAAAGTTTTACTCGATGAACATAACAAATCCGGTCAGACTTTTTGGGCCGGGTTTGGGGTGTTTCAACTTGGTATCAGAGCCCAGTTTTAAACTCTCGGCCTTGGGTTGTGAAGGCCACAACATTTTCAAAATTTAGCCCAAATGACTTTTTGAAAATTTTCTTTAGTTAGAATGGTTTTATAAAAGCATGGCACCCGAGTTCTCGACCCAGATCCATTAGGTAAGTACTTTTTGTTGATAAAGTGATGTGAATGTATGATATTTTAAAGTGATAAGCCTAAGGAAACTATACTTTAGAGACATGGACCCTAGGTGTATGTGTACTACTACGGAAAAACCACTGAATATCTGTTGCATAAAACTTTCTTTTAATAAGAAGTGAAAAGACTCTAATACATAAGACTTTTTCATAAAAACAGATAAGACACGTAGTAGACATGAGTTCTAGGGGCGTGGTCGTCGTGGACGCCGAAAGAGGAAGAATAGTCGTGTCGAACCGTTAGATCTAGTCAAGGTTCCAAAATGAAGCTCATACCATTTATTGGGGTGGATTTTCAAGAACAAAATGGAGGAGGTGACGCAGTATCACAAGCTGTGCTTTGAGTTTTGGAACGAGTAGCAGAAGCTAGTACTGAAAATGGGTCTCAAAAGTCAGTAGCTGAGAGACTAAGATCAAATGGAGTGAGGTTTTAGGGAGTATCTGAGTAGCCCCAAATGTAGCGAGATCTTGGTTGGAGGCAATCGAAAGGATCATGGACGATTTAGACCGCCTTCTTGAAGAAAAGTGAAAGGTCTTTGTTTCACTACTCCGTAATGAGGCCTACCAAGGTGGCTCACTATCAAGGAGAGTACCCCTGTGGATCGAGTGGATTGGGGTATTTTAAAGTTAAATTCGAAGGAAATATGTTGGAGCTAGCTACATCGACTCCCAAAGAAGAGCATTTCTGAATCTAGTGCAAGGAAATAAGTCGATAGCTGAATATGAAGCAGAATTTTTGCGACTTAGCCGATATGCCAGAGGGATGGTGGCTACTGAATATGAACGGTGTGTCAGATTTGAGGATGGACTTAGAGATGAACTGCGAGTGATGATTGCTCAGCACCGGGAAAGAGACTTTACAATCTTGGTGGAAAGGGCAAGAATAGCTGAAGAAGTTAAGTGGACTGAGAGACAGAACCGGGAAAGAGGCCAGAATAAGAATAAGAGGAGCTTTGGGTTTTCAGGGTCATCCGGGAATTTTCAAAAGAAACCAAGAAATGATGGGCCACGAAGTCAGCAGACTGCTGCGGGTGGACAACATCGTGCTTGTGCTCAATGTGGGAAGATGCACCGGAGAATGTTGGAAAAAGACCGGGGGATGTTTTAAGTGTGGATCTAAAGACCATATGATCAAGGATTGCCCGAAGAATTCAGATAAGAACCGCCAGAGGTCGTAGGCGTTAATCAGTCGGCAGAGGTGAACAATGAATGATAAGGGCCGTGGTCCAAATGGAAGGGTAATGGTTCGGCAGAGGTCGCGAACTTGAGCGAGGCGTAGTAACTTTGAGGCGAGACACCAGTGTCCGTATATGCAATCCGTCGCAGAGAGACGATGGCCTTTTGATGTTATCACTGATGCGTTTCGATTTCGGGTTGCCCTTTATTGCTTTGATAGATATAGGGTCAACTCACTCATATATCGCTAGTGAAGTATCTGGAACTTTGCATGTGACTTCTGAGACTGTACCTAGGAAGATGACTGTACTTAGTCCTTTAGGACAGACAATAGTAATAGACAAACTTTTTAAGGAAGTACCTTTAGAAGTTCAAGGGACGCAATTTTCGGCTGATTTAATAGAGTTGCCATTCGGGGAATTCGACCTGATCTTAGGCATGGACTGGCTAGTGAAGTATCGTGCAAATGTGGATTGTGCTGCTAAGCGAATGTCCTTAAGAACTATTGATGACAAAGAAGTTGTAGTGATGGGCGAGAGACGAAACTACTTATCAAATGTAGTATCCGTTCTTAAGGCAGAAAAGATGGTTAGAAAGGGATGTGTAGCCTTTCTGATGTTGGTGAGTGCCTTGGAGGCTAAGAAGGCAACTGTTGAAGAAGTCGGATCGTGAATGAATTTGTAGATGTTTTTCTAAGAATCGCGTGATTGCCTCCGAATCGAGAGGTAGAATTTAGAATTGAATTATTGCCTGGAATGGCGCCAGTTTCTATTGCTCCATATAGAATGGCACCGAAGGAGTTAGTTGAGCTTAAGGCTCAGATTCAGGAGTTGCTTGATCGTGGATTTATCCGACCTAGTGTGTCTCCATGGGGAGCACCGGTTCTATTCATGAAGAAGAAGGACAGAACGATGAGGATGTGTATAGATTACTGGCAGTTGAATAAGCTGACCATCAAGAACAAGTATCATTTACCGAGGATCGACGACTTGTTCGATCAGCTTAAAGGAGCCGCGGTATTCTCAAAGATTGACTTAAGGTCGGGGTATCATCAGCTTAAGGTAAAAGAAGCAGATATCTATAAGACGGCTTTCCGAACTAGATATGGGCATTATGAATTTCTGGTAATGCCATTCGGATTGACAAACGCCCCAACTGCGTTCATAGATATGATGAACCGAATTTTCCAACCCTACTTGGATCAATTCGTCGTGGTGTTCATAGACGACATCCTGGTGTATTCTAAGTCCGAAATGGAGCATGATAAGCATCTCCGAATTGTGTTGCAAGTTTTAAGGGAGAGAAAGCTATATGCCAAATTCAGCAAGTGTGAATTTTGGCTGAAGGAAGTCACGTTTTTAGGTCATGTGGTGTCTGCGGAAGGGATAAGGGTGGATCCTCGAAAGATTGAGGCTGTACTAGATTGGAAACCACCTAAGTCCGTAACGGAAGTTCACAGTTTCTTGGGATTAGCAGGCTACTACAGAAGATTCGTCGAAGGATTCTCATCGATAGCTGCACCTTTAACGAAATTATTGAGAAAGTAGGTACCTTTCGTGTGGGCTGATAAACAGCAAGAGAGCTTTGAGAAACTCAAGAGGGTTTTGACTGAAGCTTCGATTTTGATTCAGCCTGAGGTAGGAAAGGATTTCGTCGTATATTGTGATGCTTCTTACACGGGATTAGGATGTGTTTTGATGCAAGACGGGAAGGTAGTTACGTATGCGTCTCGGTAGTTGAGACCACACGAGGTTAATTACCCGACGCATGATTTAGAGTTGGCAGCTGTAGTCTTTGCTCTTAAAGTTTGGAGACATTATTTATACGAGGAAAAGTCAGTGATATACACGGGCCACAAAAGTCTGAAATATCTACTGACTTAGAAAGAATTGAATTTGAGGCAGCGAAGGTGGATAGAGTTGTTGAAAGACTACGACTGTTCTATTGAGTACCACCCTGGCAAGGCGAATGTAGTGGCAGATGTTCTAAGTCAGAAAGTGGTGTCAGATTTAAGGGCATTGTTTGCACATCTTAGTCTTTACGATGATGGAAGCTTGTTGGCAGAATTACAAGTTAGGTGACATGGTTGAGTCAAGTGAAAGAGAGCGCTTAGTAGACGAAGATCTGAATGTAAAGCTTGGCGGTGCAGTGGGGAATTGGAAGATTATGGTATTAATAGTGATGGGGTATTGTGTTTCAAAGGTAAAATCTGTATGCCGAGGGATCAGGAGTTGAGGCAAAAGATTCTTCAGGAGTCGCATGGTAGCCCCTATGCTATGCATCCTGGAGGAAGTAAGTTATACCGAGATTTGCGAGATCAATTTTGGTGGCCTGGTCTTAAACGGTAAGTTATGGAGTTTGTAGGAAAGTGCTTAACGTGTCAGCAAGTCAAGGCTGAACATCAAGTACCTTCGGGATTGCTTCAGCCGATAAAGATTCCGCAGTGGAAGTGGGAGAGAATCGCCATGGACTTTGTTAGTGGGCTTCCTCTGACGCCTACTAAGAAAGACTCTGTAAGGGTAATAGTGGACCGATTGACGAAATCTGCACATTTTATCCCAGTTTGGGTTGATTACTCTTTGCAAAAATTGGCAAAGTTATATGTGGCTGAGATTGTGAGATTGCATGGAGTGCCGATGTCAATTATTTCGGATAGAGATCCGAGGTTTACGCCTCAGTTTTAGAAAGCATTGCATCAAGCTTTGGGCACCAGATTGGACTTCAGTACGACATTTCATCCACAGTCTGACGGACAGTCTGAACAAGTAATCCAAATCTTAGAAGATATGTTAAGGGGATGTGTGATGGATTTCAGGGGAAGTTGGGAAGAGTTCTTACCGTTAGCAGAATTTGCATACAACAACAGTTACCAAGCCAGTATTCGGATGGCACCATATGAAGCACTATATGGACGGAAGTGTCGCACTCCTACGTGTTGGACAGAATTAGGGGAACGTCAGATTTTGGGTCTAGAAATAGTGGCTGAATTCAAAGAAAAGGTTAAGGTAATCCGGGCTTGGTTAAAGAAAGCATCTGATAGACAAAAGTCGTACGCAGATCTTAAGCGGAAAGAAATAGAGTTTGCTGTGGGGGATCAAGTATTCCTAAAGGTCTCACCTTGGAAAAAGGTGATGAGATTTGGTCGCAAAGGGAAGTTAAGTCCCAGGTTCATTGGACCTTATCGGGTTGTGAAGCGGGTCGGATCTGTGGCATATCAGTTAGATTTGCCTTCGAAGTTGAAGCAAATGCACGATGTGTTCCATGTTTCAATGTTATGCCATTACCGGTCGGATCCATCTCATGTAGTGCCAGTTGAGGAAGTGGAATTAAGACCAGATTTGTCCTATGAAGAGGAGCCAATTCAAATTCTGGAGTGAGATGTAAAGGTTTTATGGAGAAAATCGGTTCCTCTCGTCAAAGTGTTATGGCGTAATCATGGATCGAAGAAGCTACGTGGGAACTGGAGGAAGCGATGCGACAGCAATCCCTCACTTGTTCCAACCAGGTAATTTTGAGGATGAAATTATTTTTAAGGGGGGTAGAACTATAACATCCTGATAATTAGGGGTTATGCATCTCTACTTATTTGAATGATGTTGCATGCTTAAATATGATTGAGTGTGTTTTGGAAGTTTATTTTTGAACTTCATTATGTAAGTGAATGCTTAGTGACATATTAAATTTTTAATATTTAAGATGGAGCTAAGCAAGATATGCTTTAAGAAATATTGACAAGAGGTTTAAAGCATAATAAGTCAATTGACAAAGTGGTAATGGTGCATGAGTGAATGCATGAGGAGAGAGGTTCGAATCCCCTAGCTAGCAAATGGAAGAATTTTTAATTTTTTTTGTTTTCTTTCCTATAGTGTCGGCCAAGATCATTCTAGAATGAATGAGCATCTTTTTAATTTTGGTTAGTAGACCATATGAAAAAGGTAAGCTAGAAGATATGGCATGGAATCATGAAAGGATGGTAAGATAGGGGGACAAAAGGCTTGAAGAAAGGACAATGTTATGGAAGCTTTTTCATGGTCATTTGACCATGAACCTAGTCGACTTTAGGGGCTAAGCGAGAAGGCTTAATTGTGTTAGGAAACATAGGATTAATGGGGAAGAAATGTGGAGGAAAAAGGGGGATTATGTTGGCATACATGTTGGCCGAATTTGACAATGGATTAGGGGGTGATAGTTGGCCAAATTCTAACATTTTGTGTATCTTTCTCATTTCTCCAAAAGCTCCCTTCCTAGCCGAATGCTTATCTACACAAAAGAGAAGTCTTTTTCTCTTCTTTTGGTCATTTTGCAATTTGCCATTTCGGTTTGAAAAGTCTTTCTAGTTTCTTTTCTCCTAAACAAAACATCTTTCATCCTCTTTGTAACCGAAAATACCAAAGATCATAAACCTATTTTCTTCACTTTTTCCCTCTTGGCCGAATGCACCTAAGTCCCTAAACTCATCTCCTTTCTTTTGGAAATCATCATTATCATCTCTTTTTCTTCCTTTTCTCTTTCTTTCTCTTTTCATTTTTCTTTCTTCTCCACTCTCAACCGAAACTACCTTCTACCAAAATCAAAATCAACATTCTTTTCTTCTCTTTTGTCAAACCAAATCCTCTTTCATTTTCATCCTAATTTTTCTTTTCTTTTGTTAGAAATCCGAAACCACCATAGCCAAAACACCATATTTTTCTCTTCTTTTTGTTCAAAGCCGAATCTTCAAGTGGTCAAGTAAAATTTTTGTCAATTGTTTTCATTATCTCCTTTTTATTATAACCGATTTAGAAACATAGTTCTCTTATTTTTCTTTTCTCTCCTAGGCCGAATCCTTGGAAGGGATTTTTAAGAATCTTTTTGGAACCAACGTTTTAAGAGAAACCTTTCGAAATCATCCAAGGTAAGAATATCACTTTCGGTTATATCAATTCTTTTAGATAGTTTATTAACTAACTTTATTTTAGGGGTGATTTTGAGACTAACAAGATAGGTTCAAAAGAGCGACTGAGTGTTTGGAAGAGAGGAGGCACTATTATACCCTCAAACTTCAAGCGAAGGGTCAGATCGTGATAAGAGATTTTCCACGTGGTTGTGGACCTCTACTAACAAAGATCGGTTATTTAAAGTCGTATGCATAACCGAACCACTTTTCGTTGGTGGGTTATCGGTGGGTTTTGATCCATCTAGCGGAGAAAACCACAAATAACGGTTGTTCAAGAATCCGAGGGTAAGGATGTAGATCTCTCATCAATAGTATAGTTTTATTAGTAATAGTGTATACAATCAAGTGTGATAATTAACTAGGTGTTGACGAGCGGGAAGGTATCGTTCTCACAGTCATAAGGTGTGTAACCTTACAATAAAATCTCATAGATCTGTAATGTGATTTATATGACAATATGTTTAATAATGATTGTGGATACCATTCAGTGGTATGCGATATTCAGATATGTTTACCCCAATATTTTGTTGATTTTGCTATATGCATAAATGTGAATTAAGTTTGACTCTGTTATGATTTTGGGGTAAATGACATGAAAACTGAATAATATGTATGTGCATGGGCATATGGGTAAAATTGATAAAGGGGAAGTATTCTGGTGGTTTTACCACATAATCCGGTGACTTCGGTCACATATTTGAATCCGGTGACTTCGGTTACATATGTGAATTCGGTGACTTCGGTCACATATTTTGAATCTCGTGACTTCGGTCACATTTGTTTGGTGGCTTTGCCACAAAATTTTAAGGGCGATGTGCATGTTGACTGCAGCAACTGCCTTCGATGGTGTGTAGCAGATGGAGGGTCAATTTAGTAATCCCACTTGTGTTTGGTTGGTGCAATTGGTGTGTAGCGGATGGATATTTAGGTGGGCGGGTTTGCATTTCATTATATGTATATATCCATGTGATTTTAAATGATTATTATTTGATCTGCTATAAAAATGGGCTTTTGGCCAAATATGACTAAAAATGGGCCTATGGCTATATGTGTTTTTAATGGGCTTAAAGGCTATGATCAAATGGGCTTTTTAATGTATGTGTTACACATTGAGTTTATGACTCACCCCTTTTGTGGGATAATTTTTCAAGTGACTCTTAGCGCGATGGATCGGGTCAGCGAGGACTACGTGGTGGCCAATGCTCAAACAAAGCATTTTGGAGATTTTCCAATTTAGACTTATTAAACTTATTTAGAATTTATTATGGGTTTTGCTATTTTTATGTAATAAGGCCACTATGAACTGTTTTTAATTTTTGTGTTTGGATTTATTTTCTGCCATGGACAATTATTAATTAAATAACTAAATGGTTTTCGATAAATACTTTAAAATGTTTTTGACACTAATATATATATATATATATATGTTTTAAAGTAACAAATAAATTTTTCATTAAGTTTGGTTTTCTTTAACCTATTAATTTCTCTTAAAAATAATGTTTTAAGAAGATACAAATTTACTTTACAATTTGATTTCAACCCGATCTTTAAGTTAATCTATTTTATTCAAAATCATCAAGTTTTTCTTAAACAAAGCGAGAATTTGCTAAAGTTTTACTCGAGGAACATAACAAATCTGGTCAGGCTTTTTGGGCCGGGTTTGGGGTGTTTCATAGTAAGTCGCATGTAAATAATTAACAACAATTACCAAGCATTATCATACTCATAACATATTAAACTTGCATAAAATTTTTGAATGATTAAAGACATAACTTACTCATTTTCACCCTTACTAATTATACAACATAATTCGAGCTCATCTCTCATGAATTTCATGTAGGTACCTGTGTCACTGACAATATAGTTGTAATTTTTCTCACTTTTGACACAAGCTCTAAGTTACCCGTTGAACCAGTTGGAATACCAAAGGATACCCGACAAGCCTGACACAGAAAGGTAAAATACCGATGCCATGTCCCAGACATGGTCTTACACTGGCTCACATGTTGAGGCCAATGCCATGTCCCAGACATGGTCTTACAATAGCTCTCGTCTCAATGTCGATGCTATGTCCCAAACATGGTCTTACACTGGCACACACATATCAATGCCGATTCCATGTCCCAGACATGGTCTTACACTAGCTCTCATAATGTGGACGATGCCATGTCCTAAACATGGTCTTACATTAGCACACATATCACCCAAATGTCATGGCATAGATATCCAATCTATTCCTAAGGTTCAACCGGGAGTTTTGACTACCTCAATTCTCATCATGCATATTCACAACCATAATCAAACATTTTATGCAATATCAATTGTTTAATGCATCATAACAATATAGTTGTATTATTTACATACAACTTACCTCGATATACAAAATATGGGCGACTAGTTCGATTTAGTCCAATAGCCTAATTTTCCCCCGATCTAAGTCCAGATTCCGTGGTTCTTAATCTAAAATGGTAAAATTCACTCATTTAATCACCACATTAATCAAGACATTCCAAAATTCCTACTTTGGCAAAATTATCGTTTTGCCCCTAGACTTTCACATAAATACGATTGTGCCCCTAGGCTCGTAAAATGATTTTAATCAAATTTCCTCATTAACCAAGCCTAGTCGAATCTATTTTAAGCTTATAGCAACTCAAAAATTCAATTATTTCACACAATTACCACCTATTTTACAACCTTTACAAAAAGGTCCATTTTAGGTGTTTTCATGAATACCCCTTTCACAAAAGTTTTTTATTTAACAACCAAGTTTCATTTTCTTCCATAAAAATTCAACAAAAAACACTAATTTTCTCATGGAAAACCCCTAGACTTTCAACCATAGTGCAAAATAGTCCCCTCATTAGTTAGATTAAGCTACAAGGGTTCCAAAAACACAAAAATCAACAAAAATAACCATCAAAATGGCTTACTTGCAAGGGTGAAGAGTTGTTGAAAATTTTCAAGCTTCCATGGCTATTTTCTTGGGGAAAAATCGGTGGAGAGAAGAAAGATGAAAGGTGATATCTTTTCTTCTCTTTATTTTATTTTATTTCATCAATTAAGTTACCTAATGCCACCAACTTTGACCAATTTTCAATTTTTTGTCCCCCTATGGCCTTCCATCACTCTATTAAGCGTCTATTTTCACATTAAAGACCTCCAATTTAAGGTTCTATAGCTATTTGACACCTTTAGCTTGTAGATAAAAACTTTCACACTTTATGCGATTTAGTCCTTTTTCGAAATTAAGCAAGTAGTTACTAAAATTAGTTCACCAAAATTTTCATGCACTAATATAATCATGCTATAACATATAAAATAATATTAAAAATAATTTATCCGACCTTGAATTAGTGGCTCTGAAACCACTGTTTCAACTAGCCCCAAAATCAGGCTGTTACAATTCTCCCTTCAGGGATTTTCGTCCTCAAAAATCTTACCAGCAAAAAGGTTCGGGTATTGGTCTCTCATAGTCTCCTTGGGCTCCCATGTGGCCTCTTCAACCCCATGTCTATGCCATAGCACTTTCACGAGTGCTATACTTTTATTTCTCAATTGCTTGACCTCTCGATCTAAAATCTTAACCGGCTCTTCACCATAGGTCATGTCTGAACAAATCTCAACCTCTGTTGGTGAAATCACATGTGATGGGTTAGAATGATAACGACGCAACATACACACATGGAATACATTGTGGATCTTTTCTAACTTAGATGGCAAGGTTAGTCGATAAGCTATCGGTCCAATTTTCTTAGTCACCTCATAAGGTCCAACAAAACGTGGACTTAATTTGCCTTTCGTACCGAATCTAAGGAATTTGTTCCACGGGGATACTTCAATACCTTACCACTGACTTGGAACTCAATCTCTTTTCGTTTCAAGTCTGCGTAGAATTTTTGTCTATTCGAAGCGGTCTTCAAACAAGCACAAATCACTTTTATTTTCTCTTTCGCTTCTTTGACTAAGTCAACCCTGTGTATCTGATTTTCTCTGAGTTTGGTCCAATACAAGGGCGTTTGGCACTTATGCCCATACAAAGCCTCATAAGGCGCCACTTTCAAACTCGACTGGTAGCTATTGTTGTAGTCAAACTCTACCAACAGTAAGAACCTTTCCCAACTGCCTTGAAACTCGAGAGAACAACACTGCAACATATCTTCAAGAATCTGAATTACTCTTTCTGACTGACGGTCAGTTTACGGGTGGAAAGCAGTATTAAAATTCAGTTTCGTCCCCAACGCTTCTTACAACTTTTTCCAAAACTAAGATGTGAACCTTGGATCTCTATCCAAAATGACCGATAAAGGTACCCTATGAAGTCTCACAATTTCAAAAACATACAAATCGGCCAATTTCTCAAGTGGATAATATGTAAAAACCAGTGTTAAATGAGCCGACTTAGTTAGCCTATCAACCACAACCCATACAACATCTTTCTTCTTTGGCGTCAATGGCAACCCAGACACAAAATCCATGGTAATACGATCCCATTTCCATTTGGGAACCATCACGGGCTAAAGTAAACCCGAATGTACTTGGTGTTTGGTTTTCACTTGCTGACAAATTAAACACTTAGAGACAAACTCTGAGATGTCTCTTTTCATTCCTGACCATCAATACATTTTCTTAAAGTCATTATACATTTTCACACTACCTGGATGGATAGTTATGCAACTACTACATGCCTCATGCAAAATATTCTAACTAAGCTCATCATTTTTGGGTACACAAATTCTATCTTGAAACATCAAACATTTATCTAAACCAACCCAAAAGTCTGATTCTATACCTGTCTCGCACTGAATTATCTTAGCTTGTAATTCTTTATCACCTTTCTGAGCTTCATAAATATCTTGCAAAAATATCAGTTTCATTCTCAACTCGGCTAAAATCGAACCGCCGTCAATTACCAACAATTGAGTGTTCATATCCCTCAAGGCAAATACTGACTTCCTACTCAAAGCATCGGCGACCACGTTCACCTTCCTCGGGTGATAATCGATCACCAGCTCGTAATCTTTTATGAGCTCTAGCAGTCTCCATTGGTGAAGGTTCAGTTCCTTTTGAGTCATCAAATACTTTAGACTTTTATGGTCGGTGAATACTTAGCACCTTTCTCCATACAAATGGTGTCCCCAAATCTTCAGTGCGAACACTATGGTGGCTAACTCTAAGTCATGAGTCGGATAGTTTTTCTCGTGCGGCTTTAGTTGTGTTGAGGCGTATGATATTACATTGCCTTCTTGCATAAGCACACACCCAATCCATTTAAGGATGCATCGCTATACACTACGAATTCCTTTCCCGATTCCGATTGCACTAAAACTGGGGCTTCAGTCAACAATGCTTTTAGTTTTCCAAAACTCTGTTGGCACTTCTCTGTCCATTCAAACTTAACAACTTTCTGTAGTAACCTTGTCACCGGTGTAGCAATCATGGAGATTCCTTGAAAAAATCGTCTGTAGTATCCCGCTAAGCCCAAAAAGCTTATAATTTCTGACACATTCCTTGACGATTTCCAATCAACGATAGCCGATATCTTACTCTTGTCAACTCTAATTCCATCACCTGACACGATGTGTCCCAAGAATCTGACTTCTCAAAGCCAAAATTCACTTTTGCTAAACTTAGCATACAACTACTTATCTCTTAAAGTCTGCAAAACAGTTCTCAAATTTTCTGCGTGCTCACTCTCATCACGAAAATAAATTAATATATCATCGATAAAAACAATGACAAACTTATCAAATTATGGTCAAAAAATACGATTCGTTAAATCCATAAACATGGCAAGAGCATTTATTAAGCCAAAGGGCATGACGAGGAACTCATAATGGCCATACCTCATCCGAAATGCAGTTTTCGGTACATCTTGTTCCTTAACTCTCAGCTGGTAATAACTGGACTTCAGGTCTATCTTAGAAAACACTGTGGTTCCCTTCAATTGGTTAAACAAATCTTCGATCCTTGGCAAAGGATACTTGTTCTTAACTGTAACATTGTTGAGCTATTGGTAGTCTATACATAATCTCATCGACCCATCTTTCTTTTTCACAAAAAGTACGGAAGCACCCGACGAAGAATAACTCAGTCTTGCGAAACCTTTATCCATCAGCTCTTGTAACTGAGCCTTCAATTATTTTAACTCCAACGGTGCCATCCTATACGGGGCAATCGAAATAGGTGCCATAACAGGAACCAACTCAATACCAAACTCAACATTCCTAGCTAGAGGCAATCCGGGCAACTCTTCCGAAAACACATCCGGATACTCACATACTACAGGCACTGACTCAATCTTTACTTCCAACTCTTGGGTATTCAACACAAATGCAAGATAGGACTCATACCCTTTTCTCATGTATTTCTCAGCAGTCATAGAAGAAATCAATACAATTAAGCTATACAGTTCACCTGATTCAACCTGAATAATATCCCCATTTTCACTTTTCAGTTCAATAAATTTTCTTCCACAATTTACTATCACATCATGAGCAGTTAACCAATCCATACCAAGAATCACGTCAAATTCATCAAACGGTAACAAAATGAGGTTAGCCAGAAAATAATGACCTCTACTTGTCAAGGGACAATTTCTACATATTCAATTAACTAACACATGTTTGCCTAATGGGTTTGACACTTTTATCACAATTTCTGTGGACTCGATAGGCATATTCATACTAAACATCAATTTCATACAAACATACGAATGGGTAGACCCCAGATCAATCAAAGCAACAACAGAGATATCATGAAGAGAAAAAGCACCCGTAATCACATCTGGTGACGGTACCTCTTTGCGAGTGCGAATGGCATAATCCTTGCAGGCACTTAGTCCTCAAACCTCACAGTGGAATCTCTAGGCGCACCTCTGCTGCTAGCCCCACTTCTTGGGTTCTTCTGTGCTCTACCTCTAGAAGGAGCATTACTCACTCGCACATCTTGCTTTCTATCTTTTTCCTCCATTTCAGGACAGTTTCGAATGAAGTGGTCTAGTGAACCGCTCTTGAAACAGCCTCTATCGTTTCCTCGACACTCACTAAAATGTCATCTACCACACTAGGAACACTCCGGTTTATTTGGTCGAGCACTACTAACACTCGTAATGGAAGTGGTTTGAGCTTTAGATGCTGAGTACTGCTTACTCCTGTTTCTACTCGAGAATCCTGCTAAAGCATTTGATCAAGTAGTGAACTCTTTCGATATCTTAGAGGAGGACTGGAATGATTTCCCCAACTGTCTTCCCTTTGAGTCACAAGACTCAATATCAGCTTTCCTTTTCTCTTTGGCCAATTCCTCGGCCTTGCAAGCTCTCTCTACTAGTACAGCAAATTCCTTCAGCTCTAGAATTCCAACAAAAAATCGGATATCCTCATTTAATCCATCCTCAAACCTCTTATACATAATGGCTTAGGTAGATATGCACTTCCTAGCATATTTGCTGAGTCTCACGAACTCATGATCATATTCTGTTACTGTCATTCAGCCTTGCTTCAATTCTAGAAATTTCTTCCTTTTCTGGTCTATAAACCTCTAGCTAATATACTTTTTAAGGAACTTTTTCTAGAAGAATTCCCAAGTTATCCTTTCCCTTGGTACAATCGGCACAACGGTGTTCCACCATTGGTAGGCCAAGTCTTGCAGGAGTGACACAACACACTTCATACACTCCTCAGATGTGCAAGACAACTCATCGAATACCCTAATGGTATTTTTTAGCCAGAACTCTGCCCTCTCTAGATCATCATCTATATTCGCTCTAAAATCCTCAGCCCTTTGCTTTCGAATTCTATCTAACGGAGGTTTTTCTCTTCTAATCGTTTCCACTACTTGGGGAGTTGTAGGGGTAGGCTGGGGAATTGGAGGGGGTGGAGGAGGTGGAGCATTCGGGTTTGCACGAACAAGCTCTGAATACTAGACATTCATCATATGGAGGAAGGCTTCTCTAGCCCCTCTGCCCTGACTCAGTGTCATGGGCCCACTTTTGACTGGCGCAGTCCCTTCTGCGGAAGCCGGTGCATTACTTTCAACATCATCCGCCACTGCTCTATTAGGATCCATTTACTATATAAAAACACATTTTAAATTGTCAGGAGTCGTCACACTATCATAATTCATAAATGGCATGTATAGCTAGACTCGTACACATACTAGGTTAGTCCAAGAATCGATTAAACCATAGCTCTGATACCACTAAATGTAACACCCCTTACCCGTGTTTAATGCTAGAATAGGGTACGAAGCGTTACCTAGCTCAAACACATACTAACATGCATTTTCAGGTCATAAAAGTTCGCTCAAATTTAAAAATTTTAAAACTTCCTCTTAATGTCCTTAATATGGGCATATGAGGCCCAAAATATACCTTAGAAATGGTTCGATACTAAACCAGACACTTTAGAAAGCTTTGAAAAATTTCACTAAAAATAAGGGCACACGCCCATGTGGCAAAGGACACGCCCGTATGGGCGGACCGTGTGGTCACACACGACCATGTCCCTAGCCGTGTGGATTTATTTTTCAATTCAAACCTACAAGGGTTTTCACACGACCTGACACACGATCGTGTCCATGGCCCGTGTCCCTCACATAGCCATGACACACCCGTGTCTCTGCCCGTGTGTAAAAACCTTGACATTTTATTTCTGACATTATCAACCGAATAAGGCCACACAGCCAAGGCACACGTCCGTGTCCTTAGGCAATGTGGCTAATTAAATTCTTAAAATCAAGTGCAGACTTCACATGGCCTGGGCACATGCCCATGTGTTATGGCATTGTCATCCACACTGTTGAGAAACATGGCCGTGCCTCAGCCCGTGTGGTTGCTACTGGGCATTCTGTTTTACCAAGTTAAGGTCCAAGGGACACATGGCCTGACTACACGTCCATGCAGCAGAATGTGTGTCACTCATGGCCTAGATACACGCTCGTGTTTCTACCCGTGCGGACAAAAGTAAGGCTATTTACCAAGCCCTTTTCTGCCACCCTTACCTGCACTAACATAAATCAAATCAAGTACCCTACTCATTCATGTATTAATATACCAAATACTCAACCATGCAATTTGCACATTCATGAAAAACATCATCATTTTCATATATCAATAATAAGTAATAGCCATCATCCATGGCCTTATACAAAATGAATCAATCTTCAAGACAAGCCAACACTTTTGGCCAAAACAATTTGACACTTGACAAAGACCAAGTCCCTATACATGCCATACTCAAAATGATAAATCTAACTATACCAAATGTAACACCCCTAACCCAAAGCCGCCGTTGAAATAGGGTTAAGAGGCATTACCGAACAATTAGAACATTTCACATCCATTTCACGACACAAAGTCAATCATGAATCAAACATATTCAAATACGAGTATATAGTCCCTTATCGAGGTTTACGAGACCTTAAACATGTGTTAGAAAAAGGTCGGGACTAAACCGAACACTTACAAAAATATTCAAAAATTTAAACATTCTTTAACACTGCAAAGGTCACATGTCCGTGCGGTCAGGCCGTGTGCCTCACACGGCTACCAGACACACACATGTGTCCAGGCCGTGCCAAAACAGAGTATATATACTGACTTGTTCCCATGGTCACTAGGCACACCAGTTTTCCATGGCCGTGTGAGATTAAGCTAGCTACTGACTTGGTCACACGGCCACCAGGCACGCCCGTGTGCCATGGCCGTGTAACCTACCCAGGCACACTTCGAAGTGGCCCTTGAGCCACACGGTAGGGATACACGCCCGTGTCCCTTGGCCGTGTATGCAAAATAGGCCATTTGCAAGGTCAATTTACCACCCACGCAAGGGTCATCCCTACAATCACAATTATGCATCTTTCCATGTATCAATAGAAACCAAAAACACTTCAAAATATTCATCATAACAACCCAATTCTAACTCATTTCTATCATACCATCTTATATGCTAAATAGCTCAACCAATTCACATGTAAAACCAAGCATGAACCATCCATAATTTCCCTATATCACTATGGCATCAATCCATCACTAAGCTTACCATACATAAGACTATTGCATTACCATTAAGTTATACCAAAACATACTTCATATACCGTAATCATTCATGCATATTACCAACATTTATCTAGCTACATCACATGGCTAATTACACATCTCAAACATGTTTCAAAACAACTAGCCTATACATGCCATATTTAAATATACACATCTTAAAAAGTACCAAAATATATTGCCGATAGTGATGCTAACGATCCCCGGATCCGAGCTAGCTTTACTGATACTGTAAAACAGAGAAACAAATCACACAGTAAGCTTTCAAAAGCTTCTTAAGTTTGTAACATAATACATATTGCTCATTAATACCACTACATTATACCAAAAACAAACCATCACGTAGATTATTTCACAATCACATATACCATACCATCCAAAGCTAATATGCTCCATTATCCTTCTATTAACTCATTTATAATTTCATCAACCATATAGGTCTCGAACGTACCTTAGCCCACACTTAGTTAACGGTTACACATGCTACTCAATACTCAATATTTCATTTCAATCAACTTTCGTCACTTCTTTGGTTCAATCGCACACTTAGTGCCCAAATCATTAGCCGAAGCTTAATTAACATCGCACACTTAGTGCATCTATATCAAACCAATCTTAAATCGGTATCACACACACAATGCCAACCACAAAGCTGAAGCTTGTATTATTTTGCACACATAGTGCTAATCACCTCAGTCACATTTTTGAATACGCACACTTAATGCTAAATACCTTGAGCCCTCACATAGCATTCACAATTCAATAATATCATACCATTCATTTCATAACATTAACCATATTTAAATACACGGATTATGCCCGAACTTACCTCAAATGTCGAAATACCGAAACAGTTGATTAACCGAGCACTTTGTCTTTGCCTCGATTTCGATTCAAACCTCTCCTTTCTTGATCTATATACATTCAAATTCAGTCCATTCAATCACTAATTCATTCAATTTAATCCACACACATTTTTAGGGCATTTTGCAAAATAGCCCTCACATTTTTACATTTCGACACTTTAGTCCCAAATTCACAAAATCACAAAATACACCAAATTTCTACTCACAAAAGCTTAGCCAAATTTTTTTTCCATGCTAATACAAGCCCACACATTTCTTTTATTTCACAATTTAGTCCCCCAAAATACTATTATTTCAATTTACTCCAAATTACTCAAAATAAACAAAACTCCAAAAACAAACTATGTTAATAAAAAAAATATCTTTAACATTTCATTATCAAACATCTCAAAACTCATGTGTTCCTCAATGGAACATTTCAAAAACATCATCTATTCACAAAATTGAAGCATGGGTTTTGAAGTAGACGAAACAACGATTGCAGAAATGTAGAAATTATCAAAAACTGAAGCAAAACATACCTTGAATTAAGCTAAGTAAGTGTCGAATATCATGGAAGCTTAAACCCTTTATTTTTTTTCTTTCTAAATTCGGTGGAATATGAAGAAGATGATAGCCATTTCATGCTTTATTTTATTATAATAAACATAATTATCAAATTACAAAACTAACCTTTAACATAAAATGTGTATAATATATGAGATAAGGTCATTCTTGACCATTACCATCCACTTTATTTATTAATGGGATATTTGCAACATAAATCCTCCAAATTATAAAGACAACAATAATTAAGCACTTAACAATCAGCAGACAACATTTTACACTTTATGTGATTAAGTCCTTTATCACAATTCGACACACAGTTGATAAAATTTTCACACGAAACTTTCACACAGGCTCAATCATACATTATAAACATCAAAATATTTTTAAAATATTTTTTTGACCTCAGATTTGTGGTCTCAAAACCACTGTTCTGACTAGGGTCTAAACTAGGCTGTTACACCAAATGTTCAGATTGATAGTGTGATTGAGCCTCCGACGTCCTTTGATCCCCGAGCTAGCTTGGCGATACTATAAGAAATGGAAAGGAAAGGGAGTGAGCACAAAGCTTAGTAAGTCGCACGGAAATAATTAACAACAATTACCATGCATTATCATACTCATAACATATTATGAACTTGCATAAAATTTTCGAATGATTAAAGGCATAACTTACTCATTTTCACCCTTACTAATCGTACAACATAATTCGAGCTCATCTCTCATGAATTTCATGTATCACTTACAATATAGTCGTAATTTTTCTCACTTTTGACACAAGCTCTAAATTACCCTTTGAACCAGTTGGAATACCAAAGGATACCCGACAAGCCTCACACAAGGAGGTAAAATGCCGATGCCATGTCCCAGACATGGTCTTACACTGGCTCACATGTCGAGGCCGATGCCATGCCCCAGACATGGTCTTACACTGGCACACACATATCAACGCTGATGCCATGTCCCAAACATGGTCTTACACTGGCTCTCATAATGTGGCCGATGCCATGTCCCCGACATGGTCTTACACTAGCACACACATCGCCCAAATTTCATGGCATGAATATACTATAACACCGCTTACTCGTATTCGATGCGGGAATAGGGTACGAGGCGTTACCTATCTTAAACACAAGCATACCTACAATTCCGAATCATAAAAGTCCGTTCAAATTTAAAACTTTTCAAACTTCCTATTAACATCCTTAACATGCTTAGAAATGTTTCCAGATCAAATCAGGTTCTTTGGAAAACCTTGAAAAATGTCATTAGAAACAGGGGCACAGGCCCGTGTGGAAAGGTGACACACCCGTGAAACTTGATAACAGGTCCATATTGACAGATCGTGTGACTCACACGGCCTAAACACATAGGGGCACACCCGTGTCTCACACCAGTGTGGATTTTATTCTCAATTCGAACCTACAGGGGTTTTCACAAGGCCTGGCACATGCCCGTGTCCCTCACACGACCATGACACGCCCGTGTCCCTCACACGACATGACACGCCCGTGTCCTGGACCGTGTGCAAAAACCTTGACATTCTGTTTCTAACGTCATCACCCCAATAAAGTCACAGGGCCAAGGCACATGATCGTGTGTCAGAGTCTTAAAAATTTATAAAAAGAATGATCAAACCTAGAAACTAACTAAGATAATGATGGAGGCAAGCGCACCTATCGAACAATAGTATTGTTTAGTGGTAAGACCTAATTGTCGAATCCAAAGGTACCAAAAGTACTAATACTAACTTTCTTTTTATTATCTAGCCTAAGAATTAAGGGATTTGTTATCTAATCTAAAATTAACTAACCATTAAGCTAAAGATGCTAAGACAAAGAAGGTATTTGGGGAAATACTTGAGGTAAAATCGATTGATTTAGACAACATCCGAGGAAGAATCCACGTATACTTCACTTGTTATCTAACTCTGAACCAGACGATTTATTCACTTGATCCGTAGGATTCCCTAAGTTATATTAATACCTCTCTCAAGGCTAATAACGTCTAACCTTAGGTTGATTAATAGAAATCTCTTTCTAATTAAAACCCTTATAATTGCATTAACTCGATCTATGGACTTCCATATTAGGTTTGACCCTAATCTAGTAGATTTACGTCATCCTATCTCTAGGGTTGCGTTCAACTCCGCTTAACTATGCTAGATCTACTCTTAAACAGGGTCTATTCCTCCACTGCCTAAGAGCATAAATGCTTGAATCAATATCCCAAAAAAAACCAAAATAAGAATTAAGAACACATAGTTAAGAACAAATCAAGTATTTATCATACAACTCAGATAACAATAACAAGATTCATTTTAGGTTTCATCCCCATAAGGTATCTGAGAGGTTTAGTTCATAATTGTGAAAGAATACATCTCAAAAGAAAATATAAAACAAAACATAAAGAAAACCCTAAAACCCCCTGAAGGAATTGAAGGAGAAGTCCTCAGTCTTGAGTATGATTTCAGCTTCTTGAGATGAATCAACTGGTTTTCCTCGAGTAAAACCCTGTATTCATCTTCTCTGGCTCGGCTCTTTGGCCTAGCTGAACGCCCCCTAAAGGTTGGCCTCTAGGGTCTTTATATAGGCTTTTGGAATATGTTTCCTTGTCTCTAAGTACACTAATCCGACTAGAATTCTTCTTATCTGCGGTAGAGGCACGCCCATGGAACACGCCCGTGTGATTCGAGGCCAGGCCGTGGTCGAACCTGTTGATGAGGCATGACTGTACATTTCGGGGTCCAGGCCATGGTCGACTCTTTTTAAGAGGCAAAGTCGTGTGGTCTTAGGCCCAGGCTGTGTGGATTTCATACTTTTGCCCATTTTCTCCGTTTTTGGCCTGTTTCTCGTTCTTTTCATCCTCCGGTGCTCTCCTAAGTATAAAACATGAAAATAAAGGATTAGGAGAACCTATTTCCATAATTAAAGGGAAAAATCATCCAAAAGTATGCTAAATGTGGGATTAAAATATGTTCATTTTACGGTTTATCAAATACCCCCACACTTAAGCTTTTGCTTGTCCTCAAGCAAAATTCTCAACTCACAATTAAAACGAACTTCCTCAATTCATAATATTCATTGATAATGCCTCATCAAAATTCAAAGATAATTTATACATGGATAATTCAACTCAAATAGTCCTAAAGATTCAAAAAATTAAAGTCATGAGTTTTTAGCATAAAAATGATAAACCGTAAAAGTAACATATTTTAGGCCCACATTTAGTATGCTTTTGGATGATTTAGCCCTTGATTTATGTAAAAAGGTGCTCTTAATCCTTTCTTTTCATGTTTTTACTCAGGAAAGCACCCGAGGACAAAAAGAATAAGAAACGGGCTTAAAACGGGCCAATTTTAGGCTAAAGAGGAAATCAACAAGGCCTGGACTTCAAGCCACACGGTTGTGCCTCGACAATTAACTAAGACACGGCCATGCCACGATTTACACAGCTGTGCCCCAATCGACAGAACCAAGACACAGCCTAAAAATAATTTACACGGGCGTGTACCATGGGCGTGTACCTACCGCGGCCAAGAGGAATTTCACTCAGATTTGGATACTTGAAGGTAAAGAAACACATTCCAAAGCCTATTCAAACACTCGAGTAGGAATTACACTTGAATTAGGATACTTAGAGGCCAAGTAAGGCATCTCAAAGCCTATATAAAGACCCTAGAGGCCAACCTTTAGGGGACATTTGGAGTTCGGCAGAAGCCTTCTGCCAGGGCTTTTGTGAAGGCGGTTAGCTAGGCTAAGGAGCTGAGCCAGAAGGCCAGATTTGTGGGAATTACTCGAAGATAGCCGGTTGATCCATCTCAAAGAGCCGAAATTCTACTCAAGACGACAAATTTCTCTTTCAATTCCTTCAGGGGGTTTTAGGGATTTCTTATGTTTTGTGTTATCTTTTCTCTTGAGATGTTTCCTTCATTTGTTATGAACTAAACCCTTCAGATACCTGAAGGGGATGAACCCTAGATGAATCTTGTTATTGATTTCTGAATTATATGATAAATACTTAGTTTGTTCATAATTATGCATGGTTAATCCAAATCTGATGTGCTTAGGTGGAGGAGGAATAGACCTTGCTTAAGAGTAGATCTAACATAATTAAGCGGAGTTGATCACACGCCTAGAGATAGGGTGACGAGATTTTGTCAGATTAGGGTCAAACCTAATATGGGAGTCCATAGATCGATTTACTGCTATTCTAGGGGGTTATTATTCGAGAAAGATATTTTCGTTAATTAAACTAGGGTTAGACGTTATTTGCCTCGAGAGAGGGTTTAATATACGTTAGGGAGTCTTACGAATCAAACTAAGTGAATAAATTGTATGGTTCAGTGTTAAATAACAAGTGAAGTCTAGGTGGATTCTTCTTGAGGGTATCGTTGTGATCAACTGAATTTTTCTTCAAGCTATTTTCCAATTCATTCTTTCTGTCTTTGCATCTTTGGTTTAGTAGTCGTTAATTTAGATTAAAGCAACTTCACTTATTTTAGGCTAAATAATAAAAAGAAAGTTAGTATTAGTACTTTTAGTTCCTTTGGGTTCGACAATCTGATCTTGCCTAAGCTATATTACTATTCGATAGGTAACTTGCCTTAAGTCGTTGTCAGAGTTGTTTCCAGGTTCGATCATTCTCTTCATAAATTTTAAAACTCGACAAAACAACAATCAAGTTTTTGGCGCTGTTGTCGGGGAACTAAAATATTAAGAAAGCTCTATTTTTATTACTTTAGCCATTTTTTTATGTTATTTTATTCTATTATTATTATTTTTTACTTTGCTAATTTTTCCTCTATTTGCTTTTGGCAGATAATTTTAGTCTATAGAGAAAATGGCACTGAATATTTATTAGTGGCAAGTTATGAGGACAGCGCCAACAAAAGTCGCCAGTGTTTTCAACCTCGACGTGGTCACCAGGTTATCTAACCAGCTAGAGATGATGAATAAAAAGATTGATGATTTGTATAATCTCTCGTAGGTACACCTAGTAATGCAATATGATTCGAATTTAGGAGGCGTGGCGAATCCTGAGTATCCACCCTACAGATATGTCATGGAAAACGAGCAAGCTCACTATACCGGTAACTATTCTAGACCACAAAATAATTTTTATAATGACACTTATAATGTAGGTTGGAGTTACCATCCCAATTTCTCGTGGGATGATCAAAGTAGCCAAAGACAGGAACTTCCTCCAAATTTTCAACAACCACCTCACCGACAGGAAGAGGAGTCGAGTCTTGAGGAGATGCTGACAAAATTCATGGCAGCCACAAAAACCCGTCCCCAAAAAACTGAGACAATGTTCAATAATCAACAAGTATCGATCAAAGAGATCAAGAACCAAGTTCAGAAATTTACTAAGTCAGTTGAACAACTTGCAAAGTTAATGTCCGAACGACCGCAAGGGCGTCTACCAAGCAACACAGAGATTAACCCAAATGAGCAAATTCAAACCGTACCAACTCATGACAGTGAAGGGTTAGATAAACCAAACCCAAGGGAAGAACCTATGGTAAGTGAAGGTAAGGTTGAGGTGTGCCATGATTTACCAAAATCGGTAATTACAAAGTACCAACCTCGTGTGCCATATCCTGATGCAATAAAGAAAGACCACGCAGAGGAAGAATTCAGTGAACTCACACTTCGTATAGATGATGAAATAATCACTCTTCGAGTAATAAAGGTACGATCGTTAATCTATTGATAACCATTTGGTTTAACCTTCTTTATAGGAAGCATCACGAAATCACCTAGCTGAGCTAGATCTTAGACCTCATGCCAATAAAGAAGAATTATATGAGGAATGAAGCCTTAGGGTCGACAAACTAGAAGAGTGGAAAACATAATTTAAAGAAGAACCGGAACCACACAAAGCGAAACCGAAGGAAACCCCAGACGAGTTGATAGGAACAACAAATCACTTCAAAATAAGGGATCAGGTATTGTTGAATAAGGAAGACCCTCAAATCACCAATTCAGACCTCAAGACAAACGAAGAAATCACTTTTGAGGTACTTAATGTCTTCCTATACGGCACAGTTGAGGTAAGCAATCCTAAATTCAACACTTTTGAGGTAAACATTACTCGACTTAAACTTTATAACCATAACCGAGTTGATCGCATGAGAAAATATTTCCACCTCCTCAAGCCACCATGATTATGCATACAACAGGTAAGTCTAGCTCAAGACTTTAAACGAGCGCTTCTCAAGAGGCAACACGAGTACTAACCGTACTAATTAGTTTGGTTTTATTTCTTTTCATATTTAGGCATAGGTTTCCATACCCACACGACCTTGCACACGGCCGTGGCCGTGTGGACACCACGGCTAGGCACATGGGCGAGGACCTTATCTCTATTTAATTATTTACTTTTATTCATATTTTTATTTTTATTTTTATTTTTATTTTTACTTCCTTTATTATTTTTCCTTTTCTCAATGGCATTTAGATTTAGCTTAGGATACAATAAAACCAAGCTTGGCTACTTGAGGATTCAATTTCAAACGGTTCGAGACGCTTCCCACGCTCACCTCCAATCTTATCCGGTTTCTTTTCATTGACTTCATCCAAAAATTCAGGAAGTGTTACTTCTCCCGTTCTCTTTTGATTTTATTATTACAAATTTTTTTTATCTATCATTGTACATTGAGGGCAATGTACATCTTAATTGTGGGGGGTAAAAGTACCTAACTTTTTGCATTATTCCAAAATCCTGAATTTTAGTCTTGTTCCTAAGTAATTTTCTCATATTATCAATTAGGGTGAAACTTCTAATGATTTATGATTTTTATTGATATGTTTTTGAGTAAGTCATTGATAATTGTGCATTGATGATTTATACTTGAAGAATACTAGAGAATCAGGCATGATAAGTCTATTTTTGAAGAATAAAAAATTTGCTAGGTTGTTAAACTAAATTTGAATATTACCTTGAAGTTTGAAATTTACAGGGATTGGTATCAAATACCCATAATTTTTGTGTGATTTTGAGCCTTATAGAGCATATATTCTGTTTTGTGCTAACTTTATTGATTATGAGTGTGTCAACACTAAATTATTATTCTAGAACTTGCCTAGATTATACAGATCGAGACCACATTAATGATTTGATATACTGAGATGATAAAGACACCTAGGTTTTAACCCATTCACTCCACTAAAAAGCCTACCTTCACAAATTAACCCTTAGTGAACCCATTTGACCCTAACAACCCTTTTTATTGATTTACCCGCTAATATTAACCCAAAACCCTTTGTATTTGTTATAACCATTCTTTTGACTACCCTTCTATCGAGAATTGATTTGATCAGTTACCGAATTAGTTTATTTCAGTTGATAAATTTTTCTTTATTATGTTTCTATTTGATCTTAAAAAAAAATTGAAAAAATCGAAGTGTATTCAACATTAGTAGTATAAAAAGTGAGCTTGTACATTTAAATCTCAATTATCAAAGAAAAAACTCGTAGTATTATTAGTTTCAAAGTTTCAATTATAATTATTTACTTTCAAGTTCATTATTTTTAGTTAGGTAATTAGTCAGGTCAATCTCGATTCTAAAACTTCTAATTCAGCCTTTATCCACACCTTTAACCTAAGCCCCGTTACAACCCTATCAAAGACCTTTTGATTTGTGTATCATCTTATATTATAGTGGTGGAGATTTGATTTTCAGGCAAGCCTATGGGATTAACTTTTCATGTTTGACTTATGAGTTCTTTTCCTTGAACCTTAAACACTTCGAATGCTTTGAGTGAATCTTTAGTGAGGATGTCAATCCTTGTCGATTTTGAATTAAAGGCAATTATTTAGATAAGGGGAGGTACCTATGTTTTTATGCTACAAATGTATGACTCAGAATTGTTTGAGCCTTTAAGAGTCTTTGAGTTAATTTATCCATGTATAAATTATCTTTGAATTATGATGAGGCATTGTTGATAGGAATTTTGAATTATGGAAAGTTCATTTAATTGTAAGCTGAGAATTTTGCTTGATGACAAGCAAAAGCTTAAGTGTGGGGGTATTTGATAAACCGTAAAAGTAACACATTTTAGGCCCACATTTACTATGCTTTTGATTGATTTAGCCCTTGATTTATGTAAAAAGGTACTCTTAATCCTTTCTTTTCATGTTTTTACTTAGGAAAGCACCCGAGGACAAAAAGAACAAGAAGCGGGCTTAAAACGGGCCAATTTGGGCCAAAAAGGAAATCAACACGACCTGGACTTCAAGCCACACGACCGTGCCTCGATAATTAACTAAGACACGGCCATGCCACGATTTACACCGCCATGCCCTAATCGACAGAATCAAGACACGACCTGAAAACGATTAACACGGGAGTGTACCATGGGCGTGTCCCTATCGCGGTCAAGAGGAATATCACTCGGATTTGGCTACTTGAAGGCAAAGAAACACATTCCAAAGCCTATTCAAACACCCAAGTAGGAATTATACTTGAATTAGGACACTTAGAGGCCAAGTAAGGCATCTCAAAGCCTATATAAAGACTCTAGAGGCCAACCTTTATGGGACGTTCGAAGTTCAGCAGATGCCTTCTGCCAGGGCTTTTGTGAAGGCGGTTAGCTAGGCCAAGGAGCTGAGCCAGAAGTCTAGATTTGTGGGAATTACTTGAAGATAGCTGGTTGATCCATCTCAAAGAGCCGAAATTCTACTCAATACGGTGGATTTCTCCTTCAATTCTTTTAGGGGGTTTTAGGGATTTCTTATGTTTTGTGTTATCTTTTCTCTTGAGATGTTTCCTTTATTTGTTATGAACTAAACCCTTCAGATACTCGAAGGGGATGAAACCTAGATGAATCTTGTTATTGATTTTTGATTTATATGATAAATACTTGTTTGCTCTTAATTATGCATGGTTAATCCAAATCTGATGTGCTTAGGTGGAAGAGGAATAGACCCTGCTTAAGAGTAGATCTAGCATAATTAAGCGGAGTTGATCGCATGCCTAGAGATAGGGTGACGAGATTTTGTCGGATTAGGGTGAAACCTAATATGGGAGTCCATAGATCGATTTACTGCTATTCTAAGGGGTTATTATTCGAGAAAGAGATTTTTGTTAATTAACCTCGGGTTAGACGTTATTTGCCTCGAGAGAGGGTTTAATATACGTTAGGGATTCTTACGTATCAAACTAAGTGAATAAATCGTATGGTTCAGTGTTAAATAACAAGTGAAGTCTAGGTGGACTCTTCCTGAGGGTATCGTCGTGATCAACTAAATATTTCTTCAAGTTATTTTCCAATTCATTCTTTCTGTCTTTTCATCTTTGGTTTAATAGTCGTTAATTTAGATTAAAGCAACTTCACTTATTCTAGGCTAAATAATAAAAAGAAAGTTAGTATTAGTACTTTTAGTTCCTTTGGGTTTGACAATTCGGTCTTGCCTAAGCTATACTACTGTTCGATGGTACACTTGCCTTAAGTCGTTTTCAGAGTTAGTTTCCAGGTTCGATCATTCTCTTTATAAATTTTAAAACTCGACAAAACAACGATAAGAAAACATAGGTGTTTTCCTCTTATCCGAATAATTACCTTTAATTCAAAATCGACAAGAGTTGACATCCTCACTAAAGATTCACTCAAATCACTCAAGGTGTTTAAAGGTTAAAAAGTAAGAGCTCAAAAGTCGAACATGCAAAGTTAATCCCATAGGCTTGCCTAAAAATCTAACTCCACCATTGTAAATTGAGATGATACACAAATCAAAGGGTCTTTTAAGGGTTGTAACTGGGCTTAGGTTAAAGGTATGGATAAAGGCTGAATTAAAAGGGTTCGAATCAATATTGAATTGACAAATCACCTAACTAACTAATAACCTTAATAATTACAATAATTGAGAACTTGCAATACTAATAATATGAGCTTCTTCTTCAAGATATTGAATTTAAACGTATAAGCTTACTTAATCACATAACTAATAATGCATATATTTTTTTTATAAAACAAATCAATATAAGATAAAACTTCAACAACTAAAATAATATAATTAGGCAACTGATCAAAAAAAGTCTCGGTAGAAGGGTAGTCAAAAGGAATGGTGATAACAAATACATGATGGGTTCGGGTTAATATTCGTGGGTTGAGTCAATAAAAGGGTATTTAGGATCAAAGGGGTTCACTAGGGGTCAATTATGAGGGTAGGCTTTTAGTGCAGTAAGTGGGTTAAATCCTAAGTGCCTTAATCATCTCTGTATATCAAATTAATAATATAGTCTCGTCATGTATAATCAAAGCAAGCTCTAGAATAACAAATCAATGTTGACACACCCATAATCAATAAAGTGAGCACGGAAAGAATGTATGCTTTAAAAGGTTCAAAATCTTACAAAAATTATGGTTTTCAACTTTGTAAATTTCAAATTTCAAGGTAACAATTAGATTAAGGTAGACAACCTATCGAGATTTTAATTTAAAAAAATAGACTCATCATGCTTGATTCTCTAGTCTCCTAAAGTTTAAATCATCATTGCACAATTATCAATGACTTAATCTAAAACATATCAATAAAAATCATGAATCAACATGAATTTCATTCTAATTAGTGATATGAGAAAATTATTTTAAGACAGAATAACATTCAGGGATTTGAGAATAATGCAAAAAGTTAGGAACTTTTTCTAAATAATTTTCACCCCCACACTTAAGATGTACATTGCCCTCAATGTACAAAGATAGATAATAATCATATAATAAGAAAATCATAAGATAGGGAGAGAAGTGAAACTTCCTGGATTTTGGATGAGTTCCTTGGAGGATGATTAATGATGATAACTTAAACATAAGTTATTGTGGTGGTAAATACTCCTAGTAATATTTTCCATTCTCGGAGTGGCACATTGAACCTTTAAACTGCGAAATTATTAGTTAAATTTTTTTAGGGAGTACTCTTTAATTGATATTGTTAGGGATTCTCGAGGATTAGCTAGTCAGTTATAAAAAAGAATTAAACTGTAATAATAAGAGTTTGAAACAAAAAGAGTAAATAGCTTGATTAATAAAATAAAACAAAATAAAAACAAAAAGGATTTAAAATGAAAATAAACACTGGAAATTAGAAGGGCCTCAAAGGTCCTCGTCATCGGCTATGTCGATAGGTGGAGGCGGCGGTGATATGTGAAAGTGATGACAAATCTGCTGAAGAGTTGCCTCAATGCCATCGAATCGTCGAGCGGTATCATTGAATTGTTGAGTACAATACTGCTCGAACTGAGTGAAGCATGCCGAAATGTCTGGAAGTGAAGTAGCCGCATGAGATTGACGATGGCTCGCTCTTGGTGGTGGTGCCTCATGTGGTAGGGGAACATCATCAGTAATGTTTTCAGGATCCTCCTCCTCGATGGTGTGAGCAAGACGGTACTGGGGAGGATGCATCCCACGGTGACGCTCGATCATCCTCATGTGTAACATCATTTGGATGCCCTGTGGGGACATCTGTCCCATCAGGGTAACTGAGGAAGTCTGGACGGCTGTGTTCAGGAGTCCGAAGTGTCGAGCGAGGCGCGTGATGTATGGCCTCATAGAGATAACCCCTCTCCTATGTTGCTCCGTTTGATGTTGGATGGCGCGAGCTATGAAGTAGGCGAGGTAGAATAGATGCCCGTTCGCCATGCACTATAGGAAAGAGGCATCGTGAGTGTTTACGACGCTTACGACACCGGTGCTCTCTCTCCTCCCTGTCAGTGTATGATCTAGGATAGCGTGTACATACCTCAGTGGGGGCGAGAGCTGTCGCTTTGGAGTGACTAGGGTTATATATGTTCGAGCTGGGGACTAGATCCTTCCAACAGGCAACAGAAGAGTTATGGATGTGGTGGTGAAGGTCCTCAAACTCATCATCTTCCATGAATTCTTCAGTGTAGAGTCCCAAAGCAGCTCCAAACTGTGGGACACTCATCTTACGGACTAGACCTCTGAGACGTAATTGGATAGTGCCAGAGTCGTCGAAGTTAGTCATCACTGTCTGGAGGTGGAAAGTAGAACAAAATACCAAGGTGAGCTCCAGGTATGTAGGCTCGATGATGTCAAAGAACTACCCCCACGGATCAGTGAATAATAGGGCCCAAACCTCGTCTGCTAATTGGACTTGCTCTAAGGTGGTCCAATCGATGCACTTTCCTACGCTGAGTGGTCTTGCGCATAGTATCTGATAAAGATCCTCCTGAGTTCTCGGGGAAAATCGTAGGAATGGGTAACGTATTTTGACTGAGGCACTCGAGGATTATGACCCGGGTCCCTTTCATTTTTTCGAAATAATGACTGCTATTTTCTTTTTGCTAGAGGACGACATTATGTTCCTGTTATAGCAATTGAATAATATCATTTAAATTTTGACTATGATAGAATTTATGAATTCGATATTATTGTCTCATAATGTTAACATGGAAGCTTTTTCCTAAATATTCTCCTAATACTAAAGGTGCAACATTCAAAACACTTAAGTAAAAAATGGATATCAACAATACTATTCTAAAATGAATATTAAAAATGAAATAAATCAAAGTTCTCAAAGAGAATAAACATGGATTAAATAAAATTAGCAACAAGTATAGAGGGGAGGAAGTAATGTGAACCGATGGAGGTAGGGGGATGGCGCACGGTCATGGATGGTTGCGTGGTAACGTTGCACGGGCATGGTTTGCGCGTGGATGAGGAAGGAGAGTAGGGGAAGGGAGAGAAGGGAATGATGGGAAGTGAAGGGGACGGTGGCCGGATTTGGGGGAGGAGAAAAAAGAAAAACGGCTAGGGTTTGGGAGGTAGGATTTGAAGAAAAAAGAATGAATAGTGAGGGGTTTATATAAAAATAAGGGCACACGGGCGTGTCACACGCCTGTGTGAATTATTTTTAGCTCGTGTGTTTTGAATGTTCAGGGGTCTGGCGTGCCTATGTTGCGTCCCACGCCCGTATCGCACGGGCATGCCTAGCTTAGTTCATTTCTCCCACGCCTGTTTCATTCTTCTCCACGCCCGTGTTTACTCGATAGGTTTGGCCACGGTTATGAGGCACGAGCATTTCATACGCCCGTGTTCGTTCGACAGAATTTACCATCATTATGGGGAACAGGCGTGTCGTCCGGCTGTATTATTTACTTAGTTTCAACCACGGCCTAATCGCACAGCCGTGGTGTTTTGTCGTAGCCCATGTTTTGGGGATTTTTTAATCCTTGGTCTGTACGGCCTCCACCACGCTGATGTGCTTGATCGTGGTATACACAGGGCCACATTCACGCCCGTGTGCAAGGACATGTGGTGGGGAAACCTGCGCCTTAAAAAATTGGTTAATTTGTAGTTAAGTGCTAAAATTCAAAAAATGATATTAGTGAAGTTAGTGCTCAGGTTGCCTCTCGAGAAGCACTCGTTTAAAGTCTTTAAGCTAGACTTAGCCTATTTCATTTCTAAATAAAGGTTCACAGAGCTGAAGCTCCTCTCTTATATCCCTAAAATCTTCACCATTATAAATTTTCAGTCGCTGACCGTTTACCTTGAATGTGCCACAAGTTGGATGAGTTACCTCCATTGTGCCGTACGGGAAAATAGTTTTTTACTACGAATGGACCTGACCATCTTTATTTCATCTTTCCAGGGAACAATTTTAACCTTGAATTGTATAGTAGGACTATGTAACACCCCAAACCCGGCCTAAAAGTTAGGCCCGAATCTTGCGTGTCACAGTGAAGGAAGTTTAAATGCTACGCAATTGTTTAGAAAAGTTTTATCAGATTTTTGAACTCCGAGTTCGTTCTTTGTTTGAGAAAAACGTGACTTGCCAAATGGCCATTTAAAAGTTGTTATTATTTTGAAAAACTATTTTGTTATGAAAGTTGAACTTGCATCGTTGCGTAAACATGATATTTTAGAAAATGATTGCTAAAGTTTTAAGAAAACCCGTATTTATAAGTTTAATGCTTATAAATGAAAACTTAGAAAAAATAAACCAATGGCCTTATTACAAAATATTAACCCAAAATAAATAATCTAAAAGAAAAGGCAAAAATCAAAATTACTAAAGTTCACGTGTAGTATCTCCGATGTATAGCCACCCTCGAGTCCTCCACGGCTCCCAATCCTCTATCGCTGGGAATTACCTGAGACATTTAAAAAAAGAGAGGGTGAGTTTATGAAAACTCAGTGTGTACAACCCTCATCGGTAAAAACATGCATCACAACAATCTAGGCTGAAGCTCATTACAGTAAAAGTGGCAATTGGGCCTTAGCCCAAAATAGCCTCAGTTGAGCCTTAACCCACATCATATGTCACAACAGATAATGTATGCAATGCGATGCAAACCCAGCCCCAACCTAGATTTTCCATCCTCTATACACCACCCGTACCAACCAATCACACCGTGGGGATTTCTACAATCAACCCTCCATCCGCTACACACCATCGATGGTAGTCATCATGCAGTTAGCTGCTCATCGTCAGAATCGTGACATAGTCACCAGAACAGATCGTGGCAGAGCCACTACAATAGATCATGGCAAAAGCCACTACAACAGATCATGGCAAAAGCCACTACAACAGAACACTTCCCCTTTCATCAATCACCCAACCTCGTGCAATCACAGCAATCGACATACATGTTTATCATATCAAATCAACAGAACCATTCACTTTTGAATGACAAAGATCACTAACCTGGTGATTCGCCTTTACCCTCCTACGGTTTTCAACAGCCATGTCGGTATTTTGACATTTAACAGATTATAACAGATTTATAAGCATATACTAACAGGCAATCCAAATGGTATGAGAATGTTACACACAATCACGCTAATCAACCCTAAAGAGTATAACGGTAATTTTACCTACCAAGGGTATTTTAGTAATTTACCTACCAAGGGTAATTCGGTAATTCTACTCATAAGTAATCCATGCATGCAGTGCATCTCGAACATAATCAATCATACAATTACACAAACAACATTAGTACTACCACGAGGGTACAATGATCATTTGTCGCTTAGGGGTAAAACGATAACTACACACAAAGGGTATTTCGGTAATTTTATAATTCGGGGGTATTTCGATAATTTTGTAATTCAGGGGTATTTCAGTAATTTTTACAAACCAGGGGTATTTTGGTAATTTTACAAACTAGGGGTATTTCAGTAATTTTACAAACTAAGGGTATTTTGGTAATTTTACAAACCAGGGGTATTTCGGTAATTTCATAAATCGAGGGTATTTTGGTAATTTTGAAAATCGGGGGTACTTTAGTCCCTTTCGGGTTTTAGCTATGTACTTTGGCCCATCAACAAGTCCTCGCGGCTAAAGTGAACAGACACTTCGCACTAGGTAACATTCTAGAAAAGAGGAGGTGGGCCACTAGGGCCGCTTAAGTACCAAGCTCTCCCTAGATCCAATCCTAGACATGCGTATGCTCGTTACCACACTCCAACCCAACAACTTGTTTACGGACATTTTTAATTATTAGAAAGTCTTATGGAATTTAAGAGTTGTTCAAACTAGGCCTAAGGTCCATAAACCCTATCATACTTGTTTACGTCCCCATAAAGCCCATCAAACCCAAATTACATCATTACGGCCCATCAGGCTCAAATCTCATCATATGGCCAAATAGGCCCAGAACAAATTCAGATCATGTATCATGCATGTCTAATTCAATTCGTATAACCAACCAAACCATTTCATCAAACTTAGACTTAGGGCCCACCGGGCCTATTTAGCCACTTTCAGCTTTTCGGCTTTTTGGCATTACCGATATCGTGTGTGTAGTGTTTGTACACACCTGGTAACCCCGCGCGCTGCAAACCCGTTAGTCACGAACCTACAATCGACATCACCTAACAATTAATCATAACTGAATATACACTTATCGAAAACCAAAACCTCACCGTAACCTTACCGTACACCTCACGTTGTAGTAGCCCTTCCTTCGCTACTATTGGCGATTATCCTCTAGGTCTACACCCAAACGCCCACCAAGGTATATTAACTCTCCTCATAGAATGCTCTATATATATAGCTAGCTTCTCACCTTCCTTCTTTGTATCTTTCCGATGTGGGATCCTTTCGCTAGCAGAGTTTAAATCCAACTCAAACTTTTGCCGCCCCATCTTAGCAAAATAAATACTCCCTTGCTTCTCATGAGATTTGAACCCAAGCTCCCCTATAACATAATCCACACTACTAGCCACTTTACCAACTAGCTCCTTGTTTCTAAAATCATGTGCAACTAAATATAAGTCCTATGGCCAAATTCAAAAATCCATTTAAAAAGAAAACCAAAATGCAAGAGCCAAGACTTGAACCTTGGACCTCCTTCCTTCCTTTTGGTGTTACCCCCTTGCCTCTTATGTGGCGTTACTTTGCCACGACACCACACACTCCACTTGTGTCTTTTTCTCCACATTTTATTCTTAAAGCCTACTACTAACTCCTAGGGTTTTATTCACCTAAAACCAAAATTTTTCCTAAGGCCTAACTTGAACCCGGGACTTCATAGAAGCCCCCTAACCTTCCAAAATCACTCACATACTAGATCCAACTTGCACTAATATTGTTCTTTTATTCCTAAAAATTTTAAACGCTCTTACGCCTAAAGCCCAATGGGCCCAATCCTACTAGGCCCAACTTTGGGATGTTACAAATCTACCCTCCTTAAAGAAATTTCATCCTCGAAATTTCCAACTATAGAAACAGTCGCACCTCCTAACCTACCACACTACACTCACGCTGCGCACTTTGATTCTAAAACAGTAATACACTTTCTAGCTTAAGCTTGGAACCTCTTCATACAACCAAATATCTAATACAAAAGCAAAAAGATATTTAACACTCATACTTAAAAATTTTCCATTCAAACACCACATACAAAACATACACAGAATAAATACAGTCATTATAGTATATAATAATAAGTAAGGGGACTTACGGATTTGGTGCCGGAGACTCGGGTGCCATACTTCCAATAAATATACTTTTTTTTAAAACCACATTTCAAATAACATTGAAAAATATTTTCGAACCCACTCCACAGCCGAGTTTTGTAACCTAGGCTCTGATACCAAAATTGTAACACCCCAAACCTGGCCTAAAAATTAAGCCCGAATCTGGCGTGTCACAGTAAAGGAAATTTAAATGCTAAGCAATTGTTTAGAAAAGTTTTATCATATTTTTGAACTTC